>OY728131.1:1571528963-1572728963 GCA_963277665.1 Viscum album | reverse complement strand
CCAAGTGTATATACTATCACGAAGTCATAATCTTAGAGGAACTATAGCCATCATAGCTGCCTCATGTTTAGGTCTTTTTGGGTGAAGATAGACCTGAGACTTTTGTGGTCAGAGTAGATAGTAAATTTCTCACCCATGAAGTAATGCCACCACATCTTCAGAGTAAATACAAATGTTTAAAGGTCAACGTTGTGGGTGACGTAGTTCTTATCAAGTTACCTCAACTATCATGAAAAATTGGAAATCATAGCTTTCCCTTGCATCAGGACATAGCCCAGTCTAGTCCCAAACACGTTGTAGAAAATTACATATCCAACACCTTCCTATGGAAGTCGTACGATAGGGGCACTCATCAGTATTTGCATCAGCTCCTAGAATATATAATGGTACTTATCTGTAAACACGAAGGGTTGTCCCTTCCATTTCAAAGTCGATAAGGGTGCTTCCACCCTGGTAAATTCAGACCTGAACCTATGGTAGTATCCAACCAACCCTAAGAAACTCCACCCTCAGTCACGCTACTAGGTGGCTCCCAAGCAATCAATACCTCTATCTTCACCAGATCCACTACAACTCCATCCTTAGAGATGATGTGTCCTATAAAGTGGAACTTTTGAATCCAAAACTAGCACTTCAATAGATTCCCATAATTGTGGTTCCCTCGTAGCATATCCAGGACTATCTGCAAATGTGTTGTGTGGTCCTCATCTAATGTCGAGTACACCAAGATGTCATCAATGAAGACCACGACGAACTAGTGAAGATAAGCCTAGAAGATCCTATTCACGAGTCCCATGAACACTGATGGGGAATTGGTCAGGCTTAACGACATCACTAGGAACTCATAGTGGCCATACTGACATCTAAAGGATGTCTCTAGTACATCCTCATCTCATACCCAAAGATGATAATATCTATACTTGAGGTCTATCTTCAAGAACCACCAAACCCCCTTCTGTTGATCGATTATGTCATCAATTCTTGGTAATGGATACTTATTCTTCACGGTCACCTGATTCAGGAACTGATAGTCCATGTATAGCTTCGAGTGTCTGTCTGCCTTCTGGGAAAACAACACTAGGGTTGCCCATGGTGAAATGATGGGAATTACAAACCCCTTCCTCTGCAAGTCATCCAATTGCACACTCAGCTCTCAGAGCTTTGTGGGTGCCATCTGGTATGCTAGTGTAGATATCAGTTCCATCCCGTGGTACAGGTCGATGCAGAATTCGACCTCCCTACAAGGAGGTAATCTGGGAACATCTCATGGAAGACATCCTCATACTCGTCCACCATTATAGGGAACTGAGGACTCTATTCACCCACCACACTAAGGGTTTGTATATAAAACTTGTGAGTGATTAGATATACCCTTATTTGAGAAAGTATGCCAGGTGTTTTAAGAATCCCCATTTTACTGGTAATGGAGATCCTTGTTCTATCTTCATGGATACACCACACTCTGAGTCTAAAACAGTCAATCTAAGCATGGAATATGGATAAAAAGTCCATACCCAGAATGACATCGTAAGGACTCGATGTCACTAATAAGAGATCATAGCAGAAGCTCTAATGACCAAGGGTAAGCTCACAATGCTTGTACCAGAGTGTAATTGTTGAATCCCCTCCTATAGGTATCTCTAATCGTAAGGACTGATCCAACAACTCCACTTGAATCTCATAACTTCAAAAAAAGTTCTTGGAAAGGAAAGAGTGACTAGAACCTATGCCTATAAGAACTGCATCTAAGGTGGAGAAGAGACATATTGTTCCACTAATAATCTCTGAAGCGTTGTGGTAATAGGCCTCCATCACCTGTAGAAAAGCCCGCCCGTATTGTTCAGCCTGCCCCTCTACCATGTCTGCCGCCCTGCATACCTCCTCACTCAAACATCTACCTTTTCCATAGTGATCCCTTGACCATCTACTGATTTTCCGCGTGACTAGTTGGGCAATGAAGATACATGTGTCTTTTCCCACTGCATGAGAATCACAACCCGAACCCCTGCTAACTCCCTATTCTCTAGGATCCTAGCACATACGAACATGAGTCCTAGGGTCATCCCTTGAAAGACATGACCTTCTTGGGTCCCCATGCCTGCTTCCTACTACCTAAAACTGAATAATCTAACACTTTATGACTATTGTTTTCTCCAACTGTCGATGCATTCTCTGAAAGGAAGATCTACAAAAGTAGGGCTCACTCTAGCCCTCATCCTGAGTAGGGATGATGAGAGACACCATGAACACCCCGATCTCCTAGAAAAGTCCTTGATCAAAGGATCGAGCCCTGAACAATGGGTCTCAAACCATTTTTGTAGAGTAGAAATATTGTTCAGTGAATCTCGCTGAATACTCTATTGTTATCATGCTACCCCTTTGTAGGTGTACTAGATCTTGTATGTGCACAGAGTGCAACGTTGTTAGAAAGAACCCCTCCCTGAAGTGGTGCTCAAAGTCTGTCTAGGTGAGTGTCTCCCAACTAATCCTTGAAGAAGGATTTTGGATAAGATCACCATCTTGTCGAGAGGCATCCTCAATAGTCAAAAGACTTGTGTAACTACCTCGAGCCAATCCTCTACCACCCGAGGGGTCTGTCGCATCCCTGAACATGGGAGTTCGCTACCTCTGGAACTCATCGAAGGCACTAAGACTGCGTGTATCCTCTACTGGTAGCACAAATAATAACTTCTGATCAATGGGTGGTGGTAACACTGGCACACCAACTGGTGGGTCCATCTCAAGAACTAGTCCCCTAACTGACGCCACATCGATAGGTGGGCTGTTCTCATGGACACACATCAAAATCCTGGCTAGATGGCTGCATGGAGGCATCTTGAAACAGATCAAGATGTACCACATTGAATATATTATATCTGGTGAGATGACTCTAATTCAAGAAAATCATGAGTGAACCATCTATTCCTATATGATGAATAAAACTATTGGTTTCATGTAATGAGTTGAAAAGCATAATTCAGGGTCCTAGTGTATGGATTCGTTGGCCACCACACCAACTCTAAAATCCTTGAACCAAAACCTTGAAATTGAAATATTCAAAATGTTTTTCCCTATACAAATCCATATACTCTCTGTATTTAAGCTAGAACTGATCTTCTTTGATACCACTTTGTCAAAACCCATCCTCCAGGGATCATTTTGTGATTACCCCAAGACTGCCCCCCAAAGTCCAGGGGATGGAGACTAGCACCGAAGGCATTATCCCTCAATTGGGAGGGATTTTCCTAAGTACCTGTATGCACACACACACAACCAAGTCCCAAAAAGATGGAAAGGAAAAACATGCATGACACTAAAACAACCTCCAAGTAAAGGTAAAATCTATTAGTCAAATAGGCTAGAAAACAAACCCAACAAAAGATAAACTGAAAATGGAAAAGTAAAAAAGATCTCTGAAAGGTTGTTGGTAGAATAACCCCACCTATAGGGTTGTCAAGGAGTGGATATTGGAATTTGTATAACATTTTCACGCCGGTCGTATCTCACTGGGAACTGCGGAATCCCGAGCCACTAAGGTCTCTACTGAATTGCCTGTCATCTACACAAAATATAACATGTGGGGGTGGATCCCAAGAAGAGGTGAGTAACCCAATACTCATTAAGGACCCTGAGACACAAGGGAAATACCAAAAAGGAGAGTATGCACAAGGTATTTCCAGCTCACAAAGGTATAATCTAATGTATAGAAAGAAGGAATATCAGTAGTAACACTGAACACCGCGGACTACTAAGGTAATCATCCTTGATGAGTACCATAGGTCTTCTGGGTCACAAAGATCCACTCCCTAGCATGGATCTTCCAGGTCACATAGAGTTTCTTCCCACATAGGCCATCATAGTTGGTCCACATAGGGCCTCTTATAGATGGTCCACACATTTCTTCTTATAGTTGGTTCAAAGAGAGCTAGTTTTATCTGGTCCACATAGGGCTTCTTATCAACCAGGATTATAGGGTCACCTATCCCCCCTCGCCAATAGTCTTTGGGTCTCATCCATCTGCAGGATTCCCACACGTATTGCACTTGATTCTGGGAGAATCAAATCCTCAAGCCATTCATTAAATTTCAACATCCATGAAATCCTCCTTAGAGCATGTCAAAAGAACCTCCTCGTTGTGAGGGTTACAACGCATCAAACAAATCATCAATCGGGAATACAGTTTGAAGGTAATGATTATTTTTTCGAAAAGGGGATGGTCGGGTCTGGGTACGGTCTGATCCAGTCAAACTGACTAGACCCGAACCATCTTGGGGTCCATAGTCATGAATCGAGTCTTCCGATTTGACCTGTTTCTGACCCAGTCTAGATCTGAACCGGCTTGTTGGGTCACGGGTCCACCCCATAGGGTGGCCCAGCCTGGATTCTAGGAGGCATGCTTGTGACGCCACATGGACAGCTGAGGCCGGCTACCTCCTGTCCCTCATGTGGTCCACGCTGGACCACGTGCCCGCACACGCCACAGCCAGCAGCCCTGGGCCGCTCCTCTGATGTGATCAGGTGGCCCCATCCATCTTTGGCAGCCACCGACCTACATTCCGGTGACCCCCTCCACACCATAATGACCCCAGATGGCCACGGCTTGTGCCTTGGCACGCTGTCGCTGGTGTCAGCACACCAATAGTATCTTTTTCGTACCACTAAGTCCATTTTGGTGGTTCGTTTCTCGAACTGTTTGTTCCCCCTGACTTCTTAGGTCGCCTGATTCTTTATTATGGCTTCAAGGTTTCCATTCTGCCAATTCGGATATGCGGTTACAAAAATTACAAGAATTCCCAATGACGGGGGAATTGGGGCCATGTTCAGGTCGACACTATTCCTCCACGTTAGAATTTTTGTAACATCGAATGAGGAGATTGTGGTTCTATCCACAAATAACACCGATGAAATTTCCAAGATAAAACAACCCCCCCCCCCATAAAAAAGGTCCCATGGATAAACCTATTCATGCTTTGACCCACGTTCGTTGTTTAAAAATAAAGAACAAGGAAATAAGTATCAATCACAAGACACCGTACCTGGTTGGAGTTCGATCGCAGGAAGAATCTGTTACTAAAGGCGATCTGTCTATGAAGGTCCTCAATCTATCGTCAAGGGAGGGATCTCTCAAAGTGGAGGGGGAGTGCTCAAGTCTTTGGCAATCATCCTTCATTGTTCTTCAACGGTTATCACTCAGAGATTCAGAGTGTTTCTCCCAACATTTCAAAGACATACCTACCTATTATACATTAAAGGAGGAAACTATTTTCAAATTCCCTTTCATTGTAGTGTAGTTACACTATTTCAATTATAAAACAACATTTCAATTTCATTGAGTTACATCCCAATTTCGCTGTAACAATTTCAAAATTTCAAAATAAAAAAATAATGAAGTTTATTTTATTTTAATTTTTCTTAAAAAAGGTCCAAAAACTATCTTTCACCCTCGACCTTCACTGGTCGAGGATAAGCTCCACCTAAGGGAAATATTCCATCAAAAGTTCAACGGTACTATCATATTTCCAATCCGAGTTACCATTTAAGAGTTATATGGATTTGAAAATAAAATAATCTTTACTTAATTATTTTATATACGACTAAAAACTAATTTCCACTATTGGCCCATGCCAGCCAAATTTAGGACCTTTCTATGGAAATCCCAATTCTCTATGTTCAATGGTGCCCTTGAATTTATGATCCAGGAACTGGTTTAAAAGTTATAAAAACCATGCTCGCACAATTAATTAATGAACCTAAAAAAATCAAAAATACGTTCCGACCATTTCGGGCCTCATAATTACATGTCGTCTTAGAGACTATTCTCAAAATAATCCCATTTAATTTTCAAAAATATTTACAAGGAATTATGGGGTATTACTGCAGAAACCTCCAAAATTTCATTCATTGAATACATTGCCCCTCTGGACGAGGGTGCTCGACTGAACATCTGGACTGAGAACATGGTCTAATTGACGGTAGAGGAGAGGAGTTTCAGCCTGCGAGTGATCATGACAAGCCAATAGGGTAGGCGGTTTCTAGAGTTTACCAAGTTAGTCAAACTCGAGAGTCCACTTAGAATCGTTCGTTGTTCAGAAACTTGACTCGCAGACTCGACTCGTTGGAACGTAGGAGTCTACTTCAACCCAATCCACATTATCATATTGTAATAAAATTTTTGAAACCACTTAATTGTAAAAAAATGGATAACATCACTAGTGGATTCAACATTTACGGAATCACAAATGTAAAAAAACAAAAAAATATATATACACCAATTCACATAACACTACCCATCAATAAAAATTAAAATCAAAAAATTAAAATAGTTCAAACCAAAAAGTCATACTAGTAAATTTAAAATTAATATTGAGACCATCAATTCAAATTAATATCATTTTTAGTAAATATAAAATTCAGGATGTTGAACAATTAAATAAATTATAAATAAAAGAATAGAAAAAGAAATACAGAATTATGTCTTACAACACAAAAACTAACCCTGAGGAGAAGCACCAATGATTCAGAGAAGAAACGGTGAAGAAGAGTAAAAGGAGAGGTGAAAGTACAAACACAACATTGAAAGAGGGAAGTTGATACAATGAATAAGGGAATCTTATATGATATGTGGTCATCGCTCCCTAGTGTGATGTGAGGTCGATTGTCATCTCTCCCTGGTGTGATGTGAAATCAAGTGAGAGGCTCTAGCATGTAGGTTCTGTTGTTGTTGATTTGTGTCAGGTGAACCACCATTGGAGGAGCATAGGAGAAGACCAGGGTGCGAGGTAGGAAACATAGAGAGGGGATGAAATGGAAATTTGAAACCCAGGCAACAACACCACCGGAGCAACAAAGAAAAAGACCATGGTACGAGGTAGGAGACATAGAAAGGGAAAGAAATGGAAGTTCAAAACTCTAGAGAGAGATTCTCCACACATCAAGTTAGCATAAATCATCATTGTATCTTTGATTAGAAAAAAGTAGTCATTTTATGTGGAAAGTATTCATATATCAATGATTTTATCCTAAGTTTTCATTGTTGTAGAGAAGTTTTCCCATAACAAATCCTCACGCGAATTGAAATAGAGGGGATGATTGAATCCATATACTCTTACGATTGCATGAGTCGGGTCGTGATTTTAACTACCTTGGACTTGACGGATCGACTGCCCGGTTCACTTGCCTCCCAATGCAACATGCTAGTCATGACATTGTCAGTCTTAGTTTTTTATATTTTAATAAATACAGTTATTTTTGTGAATGATTTATCAAATTTTATTTCCTTTTTATTTTATCAATTTTTTGTTATATTGAGATGAATGGGTGGAGTCTGGATTCCTAGAATTCATGGGGAGACTCGTTTGTGATTTGACACAGTGACATGGATATAGTTAAGAATTATATTAGTGTTTGATAAATTTAAGAGGACAACTATATTGGAAATGGTGATCTAGTTGTGTAGGCATGATAGGGTCATTTTCATGGTGGAAAGCATTGGAGTGTATAGACACAACACATATTTGAGAAAATTAAAAACAAAAAAAATGTTCAACATGGATCGATGAATCACATGTGATCACATGTATTGGGTTTGAAAGGTGTCGATTCATCCGAAAAGATATAGGGAGAGCGATGACAGAGATTTGGTTCCATGAGTGTTTGAATGTCATGAATGAGGATAACTCGGTGAGGATTTTATTTTAAAGATCAGAAATGATTTTAGTGGCACTTTTAAAAAAGCACTGATAAAGAGCAGTTTTAACCACGATAAAATAATAAACGATGATAAAACCATCATTATCAACACTTTATTTGTGCTAATAAATAAATGATATATCATTATTTTTTATTGTTGATAAAAAAATCGTTACCGGTTCTAACAAAGAACTGATAAAGACTTAATTCTAATAATATAATTAATATAATTAAAAGTTTTAAATGTATATAATTTTAAATAAATATATATATATTGGTATATAAATATTAATATATTAATATAATTATATATATTAATATACAAATATATTTATTATGTAAATATATTTTTTATAATTTTATATTTATTGAAACAAATATTTATTTACTTATAATTATAATTATAAATAAATATTTATATATATATTATTATATAATTATAAATAAATTTTTATAATTATATATATTTATAGAATTATATATATATATATATGATTATAACTATAATTAATTTATTTATTATTTAAATATTTTTCTTGTATTTTTATAATCATTTAAATATGTATTTATTTATTAATAATTATAATTATAAATAAATATTTTTATATAATTACAAGTATAATAAATATATTTACAATTTGAATATATTTATTACAATTTTATAATTATATATATATAATTATAATTATAAATAAATATATTTAAACATATTTGTATATGCTTAAAAGTATATTTATATAATGATTTAAATATATAGGATGAAGGTGTTCTAGGAGGTGCTCTCACTATGATATCATGGTAATTAAGAATTTTTCTAGATGGGTATCTATTTGGGTTTCTAATTTAATTTGTGTGAGGTTTTTGTACCTCCCTTGAAGACGTTTGAAGCCCTCGTGAATGGTGTTGAAGAAAGTTTTTTAAAAGAGGTTGTGATCTCTAGGCAGTAAGATCACGATGTGTCTAAGAAGGTTAAGAATTATCACCTATTTTCTGATTCTCGTTCTGCTTTGGGAACCTTACAAAAGGTTAAAATAATGGTGATATGGATTTTTTCGATGTGAACCCTGAATTTTTTAGGTATCAAATTGAAGTTTGTAAGAACTCTATTGTTGCACAGCCGACCACTCAATGAAAATCCAACCTGTGGAAGCTTATAGATTTAAAGAGGAAATTGCTCTAGATTTGGGGTTTTGATGGTTGGCGCATCATTTAGATTGGTTTGGGTTTTTTACACATCATCTTTCCTTTGCAGGAGATGAATATAAGATCTTGGGGCTTTGGTTTTATCTTCCATGATCAAGGAACCCTGAGGTTTCAAGATGGGGAACCATGGTTTGATCCAATGAATGTAAGACTTTCAATGGATCATTATTGGATTAGATTCATAAGCCTGAACTGATTATTCTAGAACCCCAATGACCTTTGGTATATTACATCTACTATAGGAAATCCTATATAGTTTGATAAGGATACTCAATTTACCATATTTGGCCATTTTTCATAAATACATGTTGAATTTTATTTTTTTTCTCCACTCGTTGAAATTGTTTTTTTAGTGGTTGATGAATTCAAGTTTCAATTGTAAATTGAGTATGATCATGTGCCCAATTTTGGTTCCATCTGACGTTATATTGGGAATGTCAAGGTTGTAGGGGTCAGAAATGCTCCAATTCTAAGAAGTATGGACACTTGGTGTAGCATTGAAAATTTAAGTTACCAATACTGAATGTAGATGATGGGATAAGAGAGCTTAGAAAGATAAAGGAGGGTCAAGGCTTGATTGGAATACACAATCATTTGAAGGCTTCTTAGAGAGATATTAATAGAGGTGGCCCCTCGGTAGAGTATAATCCACATGATGATGGTTGGAAGGACCTTTCTATCCATACCTCACCTCCCCCCCCCCCACAATGAATCAATGTCAATGTTGGATGGTCTTATTGTTAATCAGATGAAGGGAGAAAGTGATCTTATGAATGGCTCTAGATCTTTTCATGAGGAGTTAAGAACTAGAAATGATATGATGGGGTTCTCAGATTGTGATGTTGAAGACCATGATAAGGTGTGGGAAGGAGTACTTCCTATCAAAATGTGATCATAAAGGGAAGAAGAATGTTTTTTACGTCAGGTCTATCCAATTGTTGGTCAAGACCCAACCTTCATACAAGGCCATATAGAGAACACTTATTGGGCCTCCATTAAGGAAAATTACATCTGGTTTGAACCATGTTAGTCCTATGCTTGGCCAGGAGGCTGATCAGGGATAGTTGTAGACTACCCCAATAGTTGTCATTCTTCAGTAGGGGGATCTAGATGATTCTTCTATTGTTCTTTCTAGGACTAATATAATAAATTACACCAGTAGGTATGTTTTTTCAACCGCACAATTGACGGTGGTGAAACTTTATAACAATATATCCTTGGTGAGATTGAGTAGTGAGAGTAAGCATGCTACGGAAATGGTGCCTGGTCAAGTCCTTGCTACATGGGATACTTACGGACAGAATATGAAAGTTTTTTATAAGGAATATATTCTTATGAATGGCTCCCATTATGTCTAGTCCTCACATGATCATGACATGTTGGGTGATATCACTCCCATTAAAGAGGCCCTTCCTAAGGAAGATGCATATAATGTGAATGACCTGAATGACTCTTGGCAGTATCTCATGCAGTGGAAGAGAGGTAGACACACGAGAGACCGAGGTGGCCCCTAAGGAAGGGGAGACAAATGGATGAGTTCAAATGAAATGGAAAATGTGGAATGGTATTACCCATCACAGTTTTTCAATCTTATAAAAACCATTTATGACTCATTTGGAAAGTCGTCCTACACAAAATGTGAAGCTGTAAAGAAAAAAACTTTAAAACTCCTCTGGAGGACTATGAGTGTAAAAGATACCCCCAGGTAATTACATAAGAGATGAAAAATTGGTTTGATTTACAGCTTGAATCCACATTCTTTAGAATATAATCAGGTGTTTTTTGATATGGGGACTACCTCATGGTCCAAAAACCCTTATCTATAAATTTTGAAGATGTTTTTTGATCTAATATGGGTCTGGATTTTTAGGATCATTTTAGAAATATAAGATTTTCAACATTCCATAGGACTCCTCTAAATCTTCATCGAATGAAAATATTGTTTAGTCCCAAAGAAACACATTATGGAGGATAGGTTGATATCCTAGGAGTTTGGGTTATAGTGTGAGAGGTAGGATGTGTTTATTCCCATCATAATGGAAGGGTGTAGCGGTATGAGATATATTAAAATTTCCTTGAATAATAATTGCCTGAAACCAAAAGGTAGGATCTTTCACATAAATTTTTTTAATTAATTTATTAAATATTTTAAGAAATAAATATCTAGGATTAGGAAATTTATTCATTGGTGAATGTTGATCATTCAAAAATACCATTTTAGATTACCTTCATTGTATTGTCAAGATCTAAAGATAGAATCCCTCTAGTGGTTATCCACACGTGCTCCTATGATCTCCGAAAAATAGCACTCAATCTATGAGTGCTAGTGGGGTGAGTCAAATATCTTATTTTGTTTGTTATTGATCAATAATTAATTATTATTGAAGATATATTTCTGAACTTATCATTATTTAGAGGGAGAGAGGAGGATTTGAGAGAGAATTCGTTGTGCGCAACAATTCTCCATTTTCATTTTTTGATTCTCTACACAATAGACACAACTGTCTATTTATAGAGTTAGGATTTATGTTAAAATATTATTTAATTTCATGTAGGCATTTAAATAATATTTATTACCTCTAATAATCCTCATGAAACATAATAATAATAAAAATAATATTTTATGCATGCACTAACATTCACAATAACAAATATTATTTAACTAGATTGTTAATTAATATTATTCATCGGACATGGTCTCGGTCCATTAGAACTTATATTTCTTTTAGTGAACACCTGGATAAAAAATTTATTCATAAATAAATATTTCTTTCACATGCTCATCAATAAATATTTTTTAAATATTCAATAAAATAAATAAATATATTTTTATTCAAATGATAGTGAATAAAAATTTATTTAATTTATGCGATCAATCTAACTTGAATAAAATAATTATTCAGACTTGAGAATAATATTTATTTCATTAATTAAACTCAAATATAATTTAATCAAGATCAACATAAACATGCATTTTGTGACCTTCTAGGATCATTTCTCGTTGGTATTAGGTGATCTTACCTAAATTCCAAGATTACTATCTAGGAATCGGTCATGACACCCAAGATAAATAACATAATGTCATAATGTCGACAACCAAATACGAATCTCACTATATAATATAATCTCTTTTTCAAAAAATCTCATCTAGTAGGTTATATAACGGTGTCATATATCTATATACTCGATATTTCTTTCTTTGACTTTCTGAAATAAACATATTATTACACCAGGACCATGGAATTTAATTTGACGATTTTATTCCAATCATAGGGCTGATATATCAACTTCTGTAAAGATAGAAGGGACAAATACTTCCTCAAAATTTTCATTAATGACATGTCAATTATGGTTCACCTGACGTAACCTAATTCCCACCAACATATAGAGTGAAAATTTTGGTCAGTAATTCTAAGTGCATGAGTTCTGACATACATTAATGATAATATTAAAGTATAAGGACCATTACACACAATCGCAAATAGAAATATCTAATGAATCCAAAACATGAAATTTTTTTATTATTTGTTCTATTCTTATAATCTTCCATCTTGGAGATTACCCAGTGAGAACTTCATGAGAAAAATCCCCATATGCTTACGAGCACTCACACCTGGTAGTCTAAATACTATATGTCCAATCATTGTGTATTATCCAACCATAGAACTATATTAACAATGTTTTCATAACACTTCATGGTTCCAACCATAGAGGGGAACTTATATAACCTTATCAATGTGAAAAATAATCTACAACATTATTACATTAAAGATATGAAAAAACAATCACTATTGCAAAAGTAGCCTCTAACAATGCTTTTACTTATCAGCGCTGCAAGAAAAAATTGATAAATTGAATATTTATCAGTGCTAAAGAAAGCACTGATACATTTAAACTTTTATTAGTGCATTTATTTTAGTGATGATAAAATAAACCATTATCAGCACTTTATTTTTAGCACTGATAAAGAGTAATTTTATCAGGGCTTAAGTTTTAGCACTAATAAAGGGTACAAATATTCAGTGCTTTATGCTTATAGTTGATAAATATTTTTTTCATAAAAACATTTTTAACACTAATAAAATTAAATAATTAAATAAGTAAATAATAAAAAAAGTCTTTATTACAAATTTATTTAATTAAATTATTAATAACATTGAATTGATTGAGAATACATTATTAAATATTAAACATTTTATTAATTAGATAATTTTGATAATTAATGGTATTAAATTGTATAGATTAATTACACAGTTATATATTAATGTATATAAATATTATTTATATATGACAAAATACATATGCACATTACATTAAATAGTTATATATTTATTGAATAAATGTATAAAAATAAAAATTAATATGAATTAAAAATATTGACTAATTGCATAGTACTCGACATATAATTGAATTTCGTTTGATTTTTCAATTTAATATAGATAAAATGTGTGTTATATTGATTTAACATATATGTAATTAATGTATTTTTATATAAAATATTCCCACACATATAACTTATCCATTTTTTAATATTGTTAAAGTGTACCTATATTATTAATTTATTCAATTTCACTCAATTTTAACATATATGCATGCACTCAAAATTAGATATTGATTAATAATGTTAAAAATATATTTGTAAAAAATATTTACAAATAAATATATTTATAAATTTAAAGTCATGATATTTATACAATTATCTATTTATAATTTTAAATAAATAAATATTTTTAGAAAAGTATTTATATAATTCAAAATAATAATTATGTATATTTAAATAATTATTAAATTTATAATAAATTTACTTAAATAATGAATAAATTTACTTTATTTATATTTATATATATTTATTAAATATATATGTATAATTATATAAATATATATAATGATATAAAAAATATTTTTTAAAAATATTACATTAATTAGAAATAAATAATTATTAAATTATAATAAATATATTTAAAAAATAATACATTTACTATATTGATATTTATATATATTTATCAAGTATTTACAATTTTTTACAATTTTTTATTTTTATTTATAATAATAAATACTTTAACAGCGCTTCAGTAATAAGCACGGATAAAAATATCTTTATCTTCACTTTTTCCACACTGATAAATATCAAAATTTATCAATGCTAAATAAAGCGATGAGAAAGTGAACATTTATTAGCACTATAATTTTAGAACTGATAAATATTGGTTTTATCAGCACATTTTTAGAACAGACAAATAGTCCTTTTATCTGTGCTTAAGTTATAAGAACTTATAAAGGGTCTATTTATCAGTGCTTATTTGTAATCACTCATAAAAGTGTCCCGATCTATTTTAAAAACCCTAAAAATTTTCGAAACCATATTGATATAGAGCTTTCCATGGAATCTACCTACTTCCATTACTCCTCCTCGGTGAATCGAATGTTGAATCACACCACTCAACTGCCTCTGAACATCTCATCTGACATTCGAAGAGGGTCTCCAGTTTTATTTAACATAGAGAGGTATGAATTTCAATTTTCTTTGTTTATTTTTTGTTTCGTTTTTGATTTATTCTTATATTTTTTTATTACCCGCTATTTATGATTCATTGTTTATGATTTTTTTGTGATATGTTGTTTGTATTGACTACCGATGTATGATTTTTTATTTATACCAACTCGTCAATTGGATCTTGATGAACATAGGAAACACTTTTGTTTTTTATGATGTCTCTTTTTGCACTCATGCACATGATGTTTTTGATATAACAAGACATATCATTCACTACATGCAATTAGTGGGTTCGTATTAGCAAATTAGATGGAGTTTTTAATATATCTGTCCTTATCATGTGGGCCACTGGTAGTTTTATTCATTGAAATTGTTCTAATGATAGTTGTATGAAGTGATACTGGTCATTTGTTGATCAAGGTAGAGGATATATAAATGGTGTTTTTAATTGTTCACCCACTTTTGATCTTCTATGTATATATTTGGGAAGGAAACAATCAAGCTTTGCATCAACTTTGTTTTTAAGCATGATGGATTGTTCTCCTCTTTTGATGCTTCTTGCACTTTTGATATTCTCATGTCTTTCTTTAAACTCATTGTCAATGCGATAAAATTTCACATCGTGTATCCTCTTTGTTTCTTCTTTAATAATTTTAGGGGGTGTGGGTTGGGCATCAAACTCATGCTCAATATTTTTCAAAAAAAATCACTACTTTCAATCATCATTTATAACTTCATAGTGTGTCTTAACAAGATTTTTCATCTTTTGATGGAATTTTAATCTTTTGTACCTCTTCATGAAACCTATTTCAACTTAGTGATCTTATTTATCCATCCCATTAAATATATTTCTCAATGGAATATATTTTCCATTGAGTTCATGTTGGTTTTGTGCTTCTATTATAGATAAATATGACCTGAGACGTCCACTAGAGACAAAGTTAACATAGAAATAATTATTCGAATAATATCCATAACTTCATTAGTATAATTGGTATATTTATTTTATAAATATTCCTTTAAATACAAAATAGTGAATATATTCCAAATAATTAGGTGAAAACTATAAAAATATCCCTGCGATCCAAAAAAATCATAGTTGTTTTTACCTTATTATATAGCTCATCTGGTTGTCCTTACTTTTCATACGGGTCATCTTGAGTGTATTTAAAACATACTCTATATTAACTTTTACTGAGAACATCCAAATCTATATTTATTAACCTAATAAGATTAATATGAACCAATTATGGATGCATTCTAATCATTTGACAGACAAATATGAAGACAGATTTAGATAATTAATCATATTTGAAAAAGAGAATGCAGAAAACCCTTCTAAAATTCTCTATCCGTGTTTACATTATCATTATTCTAGACAAATTATTCTATAAGAGTTGTAAGAACATTTAATTTGTCATGGAATAGATCATAGCTATAAATGTTTCACTAAAATTGGGGAAAACTAAATGTGTACATCGATTGGGATGATACTACGGTTTATGAATTATTTGATATGAATACCTTTGTAAAATATTTTAGACATCTCCTGGAAGAAATGACAATGGAAATTAAAGAAGACCATCATGATTTTCCAAAGATGTTTGATGAGATAAATAGATGTCCATGAATCCATTTTATACCAATTGTACTAAATATAAAATATTTTCAGCTGTACTGAAGTTATATAATGTGAAAGTTGGAAATGGATGGAGTGACACCAGCTTTACAGAACTATGTGATCTTCTGAATGATATGCTACCAAAAAAAAATAAACTATCATTCTGAACATATGATGCTAAATGAATTTTATTTTCAATGGGCATGATCTCTAAAAAATACATGCTTTTCCAAAAGATTTTATATTGTTTGGTAAGGACCACAAATCACACATCAAATGCCCTAAGTGTAGCGTAGATCCATACAAGAAAAATGAATCATGTCCTTCAAAATATGTATAGTACATTCTTATAATTCCATGGTTTAGAAGACTATATGGATGTCAAAAAATCGCAAGAAAATTAACATGGAAAGCCGATTCAAGAAGTAATGATGGGAAGATACAACATCTAGTAGATTTTTCTCAGTGGAAGAAAATTGATTACAAGTTTCTTGAATTTTGAGAGGAGCTGAGAAACATTCATCTTGAGTTATTTTCAGATGGAATAAATAATTTTGGTATATATATTAGTTTCAAAAATAATGTCCCATCATGTTTGTAAATTATAACTTTATTCCATGATTATGCATGAAGCGTAAATATATTATGTGGTATCTACTTATATCCAGACCAAAGAAACCCAATAATGATATTTTTATCTATTTGTATACATTGATTGAATATCTAAAATTGATGATAAATACATGTATTATAATATATGATGCTCATTTAAGTGAATAATTCTCATTGAGGTCTATATTGTATGGAATGATAAATAAATTCTCTTCTTATGTAAATTTATCAGGCTGTACAATTAAAGGCATGTTGGGGTGTCCCTTTTATGAAAAACACACATACTCAGTTTGGTTGAAACATTCCTCAAAGATTGTGTTTATAGGACATCAATATTTTTCCTCAATGACATAAATACTGATCCTGGACAATAACATTCGATTGGAATATCGAACAAGGTACAATACCATATCTAGAAACGGGTGATCAACTGTGCAAAAAAGACAAAAAGATTGAAACTATTTTTCGGTAAACCATTTTAAAAAAACCTTAATAAATCAGGTTGGAAGAAGATATCAATTTTATTTGAATTACCATATTGTAAATGTTTTTATGTTAGAAATTTTCTTGATGTCATGCATGTAGAAAAAATGTATTTAATAGTGTCATTGGCACATTACTAAATGTTATTGAAAAAATTTAAGATGGAATCAAGGCATGGTTGGACATGATTGGAAGGGGGATAAGGAAAGATTTGGCACTACTGAAGGATAATAGAGAGACTTTTCTTCCTCTATTAGCTTAAACTTTATCCAGATAGGAAAAATTACAATTTTTTTTCCTTACGAGTGTAAAAGTTCCATATGGGTATCCATCAAATATCAAGAATGTCATGTCGATGACTTATTTGAAGTTATAAGGACTAAAATAACATGACTGCCATTTTCTTATGCAAGATTTAATGCATTTTTCTTTATATTTTATTCTGCCTCAAAATGTATGAAATATTTTAACTAAAATCTGCTTATTTTTCAAAGCCATGTACAATAATGTTGCAGACCCAGTGAAGTTTCCCATCATGAATAAAGTGATTTAAGTCATATTATTTAAATTATAAATGTTCCTACCACTATCATTATTTGATATAATGGTTCACCTGATGGTTCACATGTTCATAGAGGTTCAACTATGTGGTTCTATCCATTATAGATGGATGTACCCCATTGAATGAAATATGAAGATTTTGAAAGGGTTTTTCAAGAATCGAAGTCGTCCAAAAGGTTGTATTGTAGAATGATATATTGTTGAAGAAGATATTGAATTCTGTATCGATTACATATCCTATATTGAAATCATCAATCTCCCAATGTCTTATCACAACAAATTCCTTATGGACAAAGAGATTTCTAGAAGAGATGTTGTTACAATTACCTTGACAGAGAAGGAGCAAACACATCTTTACATATTACATAATAGTGAAGATGTTGATCCATACATTGAAGCCCAAAAATAAATTCCTAGAGATTTATATCCATTATGAGATGAAAGATGGATATTAGATTCACAAAATCAAAAATTTATAAGATGGTTTATATATCAAATTTATAAGGAGTTATCTGAAAATCCAAATTCAATTGTTGAACAACTTCAATGGCTAGCCAGAAGAAAAAATAAAAATGTTATATCTTACACTAGTTTTGTAATCAATGGTTATACATTATATAAAAAATTACACAAAGGCTTAAGTACGAGGCAAAATAGTGTTGTTTTTATTTTTGCTGAAGCGATTCACATATCTTGTAGAAATCTGATTTATGAAAATATTTCATATTTGGGCATTATTGAATCGATATACGAGTAGTATTATAAAAATTTTATAGTACCAATTTTTTAGTTGAAAATTGGTTGACAATATCAATGGAGTGAAAGTTGATGAAATGGGCTTTGTGAAGGTGAATTTTAATGTAGAAGGTGAAAAATACGATCCATTCGTAATGGAATCACATGCAGTTCAAGTATTTTATGTCTATGATCCAACAAATAATAATTGGTTGATTTTTATTATGGTGACTAAAACAAATGATGATTCAGATGAAAATTCAATCGAGGATGACCCTTTCATTGGAATATCACAATCAGTTCATGCTAGTCTTAATGTAGAAAAAGTCTTGTATGTAAGAGGGGACTTCCAAGAGTGGATTTGGATTATTGAAGGAGGAACCAAATCCTTGAAACCTTTAAAAAATGAAAGATAGTTCAATGAGAAGGTAATTTTTTTAATATATTATGTTTTTCTTCAAAATATTATATGTTATCTACTACATTAAAATAATATAAATTAAATGTTTTACTACTCATGCAGACAATGTCTTCTTCACATAATGATGTTACCAATCCCTCGAATGAACAAACTATAATGAAGTAAACCCTTTGGAAGGATTTAAAGGTAATGTTACGATATACTTTCTCTATTTTATCTATAAATTTTATAATAGAATGTTGATTTAATTTTTATAATTCCTTGAAGAGTTCATTTATATTATTAATAACATAATAATAGTTTTCCTATGTTGGTGTGTTCGTTTTCTCGATCTTGGGGTGGTTTGTTCATCAATATCATGAGTCAGGTAAGGATTAAATGTCTAAGTAACAATGACATTTTTAAATTTATTTAATAATTTGTATTTATGTAATTTTATAAACGAATGTTTTAAATGTCTATAATATAGTGTGCTGTAACATAACACTATACCAGAAAAAAGGTCTACTTTATCATCAATTCTATTAGAACTGATAAAAGGCATTTATCAGTTCTTTTATAGGCACTGATAAAGGAATCCTTTAGTTGTTCTTAATTAAAGCACTGATAAATGAGATCTTAATCATCACTTTTAAAAGCATTGATAAATGTCTTATTTATCATCGCTTTTAAACGTGACGATAAATGTACTATTTATCATTGATTTGTAGCATTGATAAATGGACCCTTTATTAGTGCTTTTTCAGTGATGATAAAAGCCCTGGGATTTTAACATCGCTCAAGTTATCGGCACTTTTCTAGCATTGATAAATGCCATTTCTAATGCCATTAAAGTCCATTTTTATAGTAGTGAATGAAAAATATTTAGTAAGATGTAAAATTAAAAGTCAATGCATCGAATATACATTTAATCAATGTATAATTAGTTAGTTCTAGGACACCAACTCTAACAAACTACCACCTAGACTAGTGAGAACTGCCTATGAATTTTAGTCTACTAGGGTTCATAGGATAATTATGGTTCTGCTAAGTCAAGGCTTTAGTCAAGGGGTATGCCATATTGTCTTCTGTGGAAATACTTCTCATTATATTCCATGATTCATCTGTTGATGTGAGCTTCGATCATTTGCGAGAACCACTACTGCAGTATTATCACATTAATTTATGATAGGATATTTACCAATAGGTACCATGTAAAGCTCTTGCATGAAGTTTAACATTTATATTTATTCCTTATCTACATCAAAATCCTCAATATATCAAGAATCTACTATATAATTTGTGACTACAACTTTCATTGAGATCATCCAACTCACAACACCTGCATTCGAAGGGAAGATGTATCCTATTTGTGAATTTATGTCATCTTAATCATTTTGGAAACTAGAATCTTCATATACTCTGATGAATAATACCTCATCTCCTCCATATACTAGGAATGTATCCTTAGTATGCCTTAGATTCTCAAGGATAGTCTTAACTTTCATCCAATGGTGGTCGCATGTATTGACTTGATATCTACCTATCATACTCAATGTCTAAAAAACATCTATCCTAGTACATAAAAAAATACAGACTGAACCAATCACTAACGTGAATGTAATTCTTTTTATTCTGTTTCATTTTTTATGTGTCTTAGGAAACATTTTCCTATAAATAAGTATTTCATGTGACACTGGAAAAAATCCCCTCATAGATTGTTCCTCAATAAATCTCTTTTGTATCTTGTCAATATGTGTACATTGACGTAGGTCAAGAAGTCTCTCAGATCTATCATGATGGATTTTGATCCCAATAATATATACTACTTCACCTAAGTCCTTCATGGATAAGAATTTATTCAACCACATCTTAACAGACTGTATGACTAGTATTTCATTTCCTATGAGTAATATTTCATTTATATATACTATTATGAAAACAAATGCACACCCACAAAACCTTTTGTATACATAAGGATCACATTCATTATTTTTGAAACCAAATTCCATTATTACTTCATAAAAATGAATGTTTCATGGCCTAGATACATTATTTATTCCACAAATGGATTTTTTTTTTAAATTTTTATATCTTCTTATAATCTTTTGGAGTCACAAACCCTTCGATTTGTGTCATATAGACATCTACATGAAGGTTCTTATTAAGGAAGGATATTTTGGCATCCGTTTTCAAAATCTCATAGTCATGGTAAGCCATAATTTAATGTATAATTCTGATGGATTCCATCATTTCAATTTGTGAAAAAGGTTTTGTTGTGGCCAATTTCTTGATGCTATTTAAACCCTTTTGCAACCAGTTTTCCCTTATAGGTACAAATGTTTCCTTCCATATCGAGTTTATTCTTGAATACCCATTTGAAACCAATGGGATTTATATCTACTAGAAGATCTACCAAAATATAAACATGGTTTTGGTATTTGGAATCCATTTCAGAGTTCAGGACTTCTTGCCACTTGGAAATATCTATTCCTCTTACTGCTTCATTGTATGTTAGAGGATCATTATTATCAACTAATAATGATTCTCCATACTTAGTGACTAGAAAACCAAAACGTAATGATTCTCTAACCGCTCCTGTACTCCTACATAGTACTTGTTTCTCTATATCAATTTCATCTTCCACAAGGATTTGTGGAATCTATTTCTGTACTAACTCTTGTGTACATTAAGCCACAAATTCATTAAATTCTATCTTACTTCCACTATCTCTTTTAGATATGTGATCTATCTCATTGAATATGGTATGTCCTGCAACTATAACCTATTTTTTTGAGGTCTTGTATAGGTAATATCCCCTTTCTTCTTTGGGGTATCCTATAAAGGTACACTTTGTGGCTCGGGATGAAAGTTTATTTCTTGAAGAGGCCTTAACAAATGCTTCTCTTCCCCACACATGTAAATTAGATAACATGGTTTTTCATCCACTCCAAAATATGTATAGAATACCATTTATCAATTTAATTGGTACTTGGTTTAGTATAGGTGATTTTTTTGGAATGTGTATCCCTATAAAGATAATAAAAGACTCATGACTCATTATTGAAAACACCATTTACAACAAGGTATGGTTTCTACTTTAACATAAACTATTCCATAGTGGTGTGAAAGGAGGATTTAGTTGGGATAGGATCCCAAGCACCCATAATAAATTAATGAAGTATTGATTACAATATTATTTACCACGGGTTGGAAGAGTTTATTAATATTCTTACCAAACTGGTTCTCAACTTCATTATAATATTCCTTAAATTTATCCAAAGAATCCAACTCGTACCTAATTAAGTAGACATATGCATCTCTAAAAAAATCATTAGTAAAAGTTATTAAGTATGAGTACTCAACCATTACATTAACCTAAAATGTTCCACATACATTGATATGAAATAATTCAAGAAGCTCTTTATCCCTTTCACTATTTCCAACTAAATGTGGCTTTAGCCTTTTTTTCCTTATAAACATGCGTGACATACACCAAGTGGTTGTAGTTTAAAATAATAAAAATATCCATCTTGATATAATTTTATCCAAATTATTTTCATTTACATGACCAATCTGGTGATTCTAGAGTTCATTGTGGTATGATTCATGTGAATTAACTTCATTATCGATTTCTATTACTTGGTTCATTTAATCTAACACATAAGGATCCTTATTTGAATATGCCATACCCTAGAAAATGATATATTTAAAAAAGCATAAAATTTATTTCCAAATTTTAAAAAAAATCCATATGTATCTAGTCTAGATATAGATATAATGTTTTTAGTAACAGATCTCACATAATAACCACCTTTCAAAAAAGATATCATTCATGTCGGTAACATGAGGTGGTAGTCCCCAGTAGCTACAACCATGAGTTTACCTCTTTTGGATGATCATAGATCTACCTCCCCTTGGTCAATCTTTCTAAATCAAATTGGTTCCTATATTTGAATACATATTTTATAACCACAATATATATCTAACAACCAATTTGTAGAAATAGATAAATTGCACTCGATAGAAAATGCACCTGAAGAATACCCTTGCTTATTTGGATAGGTGCATTTTTTCTTCGAGTGGCCCTAATTTCCACATGAAAAATAGATAAAATCATATTTATTAACCTTCCCCTTGATCTTCCTCTTATTGGAGGGAATTGAAGACTCATTGGTCTTAAATATCTTCAAATTACCTTTCTATTTATTCACCATAAAGAGGAAATTATTTTCACACATTATATATTTGTCTACTAGTAAAAGAAGATTGAGAAGATCTGGAATATATTTTTCAATGTTGTTAAATTAAAATTTACTACAAAAATAGACAATACATGAGAGAGTGATGCCAAAATTAGGTTGGTTCCCAGTTATTCAAGGAGATAAAACCCTAGATCTTATAGTCACTTAATGTTTCTAATGATCTTGACTACATGTGGTCCAACAGGGGCACCATCCACAAGCTTAATCCGAAAGAGTTCTTTGGAAATCTCAAACCGCTTCTGTCTAGATCTATGTAGATAAAGACCAAGGAGGCACCCAAGCCTTATATATGTATCAATGTTTTCTTGAGACTTCACTAGTTCACCATACATAGGAAAAATTATCAAACATTTAACACTGACTATGTCGTTCATATGTTTCTCATAGACTAGTAACTCTTCATCACTCACCTTTTGAGAAAGTGGATTGGGAATTGAGGATTCTATCAGATAAGATTAGCGTTCATGGAATAGAATAACCTGAAGGCATCTAAACCACTCCAAGAAGTTACTTCCAGTTAGGAGGTTGTATTTCTCCAATACTGATCATAGGGATAGTGTGGATTAAAAACATTCTATTTTATTCTAAAATTTAAAAGAGCATATTATTATTACTTTTCTTGATTAAATATTATGTGATAAAAAATTAATTAATTATTTTCTATTAAATCTCTCACTATTTTAATAATTTTAAATATCCATCACCATTAAACTCAGAATGTCTAGTTTCTTTTACATCCAAGTGTAAAGGATACATATGACCCTTCAAATAACCCCAACAAGGGTTGGTCAAGCTATTTGAAGGTATTTATGTAGGAATTTCTTTTCTAACTATGGGCATGCAACTCCTTGATATGTTGAGTGGATTTCTCAATCCCAAAATCCTTTCTTGAATTTCCTCAAAACATGCCTCCAAATAACACCAAGTCTTGAAAGGGGTACTCTTCTTTGTGTAAAATGGTTAATTCGACCCAGAACCTTCATAAGAACTCCCCTTATAAAAGAAATTTTCCCAACAAGGGTTGGTCAAACACTTAGTTCTATCGAGTTTTGATCCAAATCAAGTTATGGAAGGCATAGTCTAACATAATATTAGGATGAAGGATTTAAATTAATTATGCATAAATTTTATCTTATTTTATCCTTTACAGGAATTTTTAATATTAAGTAGAAGTTACTTAATTAATTAACTATAATGGATAAAATATTTACACATAATTTATTTATATAATTTTATACGCATAAATATTATCTTTTTTATCCTCTACATATCTTTTAAATATTAAATGGATGTTACTTAATTAATTAACCATGCGAGATAAACAATTTACGCATAATAGATTTATTTAAATTTCATCTTTCCACATTAATTCATTTATTTATGTGACAATGACCTTGAATCTATAAAATAAATAATTCATAGACTGAAATAAATGAGTAATTAAATGACCCATTAATGTGCTTTAACTAATAGTTGATTTAATGAGAGGACAATAAATCAACCTATGACCTAGGGGAAATAACTGCATTTTTGGTATTGGCATGAGTTGCATCATTCCTCCTTTACACCTCAATAGCACCTGAGTTGGGATCATTATGGATCTATCTTGAACCACCTTCATGTGCCATGGGATACTCAAAATAATTACATGTATTTATGACTCACACACAGGTGAGGGGAACCACAGGATTTGTTAAAATGGTATGACATAAATATCATTGGACACATAGGTCCTATAAAATAATTGATAGAGGGATGAATCATAGGCCATAATATTTAATTTAATAATAAATAATTGAAAAACCATCCAATAATTAAATTTAAACATCCAACACCAAAACATGTCTTGGTCAAGCTCATGAATGATTATACATGCAACGAATACTCAAAATTAACCATCTATCATTCATTTCCATTTTTTCTTAATTATTAAGAAAAAATTACAAGCATTAATTAATTTATTTATTTATTTTCACCTTAATGATCATTCAAACATAATTTGAGATACCCATCATTTATGACATTCATGGAAAATAAAAAACAGAAAAAATGATGAATATTTATTACAATAAAATAATTGATCATTCAAAAATATTTTAAACCATTATTAAATTGTCAAGAACACAATAGGTTTGAATTAGTAAATTATGATTTTAATTCTAAAATTTTCAATTTTATGTAATTTAATTATTCCATTAAGTGTGACACTATACAATGTGTACAATCTAGCTACATGTCATGTACCTCGGTTTCTAGGTAATTGAGGGACACACCTGGGGATTCGATGTGTTAACTCGACTAGATTACATGGAATGTATATTCCATCTACATATTATGTCCCATTTTTCTATGTGACATATTGGCTCGATCAAAATGTGGTGTCTAATAAATGCACCATGTGTAATTAAGTGCATAGAACATCCATGTACAAGGAACATGGGTAGACAATGTGTGCTTTGGATACACGTCGTGTAACCCAGTTTTACCAACCAATGATTTGGAACTTCCTGATGACATATCATGTTGTTTTTCATTGGTTATTAAAACGTTAAGAAAATTAAACAATGAAAAAAAATGATTAATATATTGATGACATGTTAATTCAAATAAGATTTAATAATGAATAACATGAAATGAAAATATAACCACAATTTTAAATACATTAACAATCAAATAAATAATTATAAAATTAAATGTGACCGCTCTACTACCACTTGTTTGTTCTGGGTGCAGTGGAAGGGTGCGGTGGTATGTGATATATTGAAATATCTTTTAATAATTGTTGTCAAAAACTAAGATCTAGGATCTTTTACATCAAATTTATATTTAATTTATGTAATATTTGAATGAATAAATATTTGGGCCTAGGAACTTAATTTATTGGTGAAATTTGATCATCTAAAAAATCCTTTCTGATTACCTTTGTTGTGCTATGAGGATCCAAGGATAGAATCCCTCTAGCGGTGATCCACATGTGCGCCTTTGATCTTTGAGAAACACCACTAGATCTATATGTGGTAGCATGGTGAGTCAAATGTCTTGTGTTGTTTATTCATGATTTATCATTATTTTGACTTGAATAAATATCTCTTACACTTCTTGTTCTTGAGAGGGAGAGAGAAGAAGGATTTGAGAGATAATTCATTGTGTGAAACAATTATCTATTCTCCATCTTCGTGTCTCTACATAGTAGACATAATAATCTATATAGAGTGTTAGTATTTAGGCTAAAATATTACTTGATTTCATGTCAGCAATTAAATAACATTTATTACAATTAAGAAACCCCATGCCATAGGATAATAATAATATTATTATTCTTTTTTTGGAACTTGTCAACTTGTGCAATAAAAAATATTATTTAACCAGCTTGTTTATTAATATTTGTCACCAGACACAGTCTTGGTCCATTCAAACTCCTCTTGAATTTATTGAACACCAAAAGAAAAAATTTATTCATAAATAAATATTTCATTCACATACCAATGAATAAATATTCATTAAATATTAAAAAAAAAATAATATATAGTATTAATATGTTGGAGAATAAATTTTCATTTAATATATGATATCGATATAACTTGAATAAAATTATATCTAAAACATGAGACTAATATTTATACCATTAATTAAACTCGAATATAATTTAATCTAGATAAACTAAAACACTTAGTGTGTCACCCTCTATGATTCTTTCTTGTTGGAATTATGCGAACTTGCCTAAAGTCCATGATTAATTTCTAGCAATAGGTCAAGGCATCCAAGAGAAAGAAATTAATATTGCAACATTGACAAACTCCTATGAATGAACATTGTATAATATAATCACTTCTCCAAAATATATCATCATGTAGGTTGCACGATGATTTCATCAACCTATTTACTCTATACGTCTTTCTTTGAATATTTGAAATAAACATGTTTTTATACCATGGCCATTGAATTTAATGAAATGGGTCTATCCCAGTCAAAGTGTTGAGATATCCACTTCCATAATGGTGTAAAGGAAATATCATTCCTCGACTTATCTATTAATGACATGTCAATCACGACACACCCAACATACCCTACTTCCTGACAACATATGGCATAATGGTTTTGGTTAGTAAATCTAAGTACATGAGTTATGAAATTCATTAATGATAATATTAATGTTTAAGGACCATTACACACGCACAGAGATAGAAAAATATGATGATAACAAAAAATGTGGCCTTCATACCGGTGGGTCTGTTATAATAATCTCCCATATTAGATATTACCAAATGTGAAATTCCTGAGAATAAACCTCATCTACTTACAAGCACTCACACCTGATAGTCTAAATAATATGTGTCCCATCATAGTATGTTATCCAACTACATAATTATATTAAGAATAATTTCATAGCACTTCAAGTTCCTCATCATAATGGGGAACTACTATGAACTTATAAATGAGATGAATACTCTAGGACATTATCACATTAAATCTATGCATAAACAATGAAAAATATGTTATAATATGTTAAATTAATATTCAATACATTGAATATAAATGTAATAAATGTACAATCAGTTGGTCCTAGGAAACCAAATCTAAAAAACTCCTACTTGGACTAGATCCAACTACCTATGACTTTAATTCTGATAGACCTCAAATGATAGTCATGTTTTTTTTGGAGTCAAGGATTTTTTCAAGTGGTTTTCCAAGTTATATTTCATGAAAATACTGCTCTCTAAAACCTCACCTCTCAGATAAAAATCACTCAAGATACGATTATCCTTATGTATGTTCTTCTTCCATTAATACGACCTTGGATCTTTTACGAGAGCCACCACTTTAGTATTATCACAATATAGTGTGATATGATATTTACTACTAGGTACCACATCATGATCTTCGATGAAGTTTCACATCCATATTATTTTCTTAGCTACCTCAGAGGCTGCAATATATTAGGTGTAACACCCTGATATTTTATGAGAAGTATTTTTTTTTTTGACTTATGTTATACGAAACATCAAAGGAATATTTCACTGCACACAACACCAGCTTAGCTTGTGTTACACAAAATCCTGACCTTCCTCGATAGCGTATGTAGTACGCAATATCGAGTTTCACTAAACAATGATATATTGTTATAATATTATTATGGACTAGCTGTTATTAATAGTATTACCAACATTTTGAATTTTATAACATTATTATTCATCTTACATATTTTCTAGAACATGGTATGAGAACAAAAATAAAATTTTTGGGTAAAATAAGTATTTTTCAAAAAATGCAGTTTTACTGCCTTTTGATGGCGCACCCACACTAAATCTAGTTTTTGACATGTTTATAAGTTCAATTTGACAAAATAAAATTATTCTTTGGAATCAAGAAATAAAAATTTATTTTGGATAAAATTTTCATATTATTATGATAACTTTTATATTTTAATGAATAGTAAAAACACGCTATATTTTAATTAAAACAACTTTTTTCATCGCAATAATTTATATGGTTAAATTACAATATTTAATGGTTTTAAAGTATAAATAGAATATATTTTTACCATTTAATATAATTTATGTCATTACCATTAATTTTACTTTGAATTCATAGGTTAAAACACTTCAATCTATGGCAATGTTTTGTCTTTTAAAACCTGTTTTCTTAACAATGGGATTAATTTTAAATTAATTACTGCAACTTCTGTGTTTTGAATTTTGAAAACGGACTCCATATTTGAATTCAGTGGGTCCAAAATATGTTAATTGGTTACTTTTATTTTTTTGATTTTATGAATAGTAACTACGGTAATTTTTATTTACTACAGTTAATGGTAAATCAGGTAATTAAGGGTAAACATAAGATTATAAAATTATCCTAACACCGGCCAAAATTATATTGGATGACTAAATGTCGAACCTTATCACCTAAGGGTCAGAATAAATTCATTTTATGGACTTTTTACTATTAAAATAATTTATTTATTATTAAAACCAAAGAAAGAGACAACCTGTCACTCTCTTAAATCTTATAAGTATAATAATTTTAATTTAGTGATAAACTTCCTGAAACATTGAACATGAATAAGATCCAGAAATATAATACAATTATATACATCATATGGATTTATTTATAATTTTTAGGGATTAAATAATTATCATTAATTATGACACAATAGTAATATTGAAATTATTTTATTGATTGAAATATCAAATAAATAATTTTAAAAGTATTAAAATAATTATTATATGAACTATTTAATGTCCTACACTAATTTTTTAGATAAAAATGACATGTTAGTAATCTATTAAATATTTTAGTTCAAACATATCTTCTGTATATATTTTATTTAAACCCAAATAAATGAATAGTGTCAAAATTGACACTATTATTAATTTATAGAAATAACATATTATAAAATTGTTTAAAAATCACAAAAATATTTAAAAATAATAAATTAAAATTTATATGGTCGAAAATTTAATAATTTATAAAATTATGGAAAATTAAAAACATATAAGTAATTATTTATAATTATTTAAAATTTAGAATATATTTACCACAAATAAAATTAAAAAGATTATATAAGGATAAATCATGTTGATAATGTTTAAAATAAATTCCATACTTGTATAAATTTTATTGTCTGATTATATTACAACCATATCTCATCTAAGCTTCTAATTTTAGTCATTTTGGAGGTTTTTAAGTGGGTTTGGAATTTATTATAAATTAATATTTCTTATAATTCCAAAGGTGTCCCTCTCCTCCCTTATAAAAGGGAACCTCCTCCCTCTCCTCCTCACACCACGTTGAGCCTTCAAGCTTGGTCAAACCCTGCCAATTTTTCTTATCCACATCCCTAGAAGAATCCTAGAGGTCTTGGTCTTCTTCAAAGACCAATCTTAGTGCCATAAGAGGAGGTTTCAAAGAGGCGTGTCGAAAAAGAGGTAATATCCGTACTGATTCTTTCAAATTTATTTTTTATTATACTTCTTATTATTTAGTTGTTTCAGTATTAAGTAATAACATCAGTATCACTCATATAATTATATGTTATTATAAATATGAAACAACCCTATTTCACCTTCTATCCGTCCTACGGAAATTGAATTCACCGCGCGTGCGTACGTACGGAATACCGTCTCCACGTCGTGGTGTATTCTGTTTTCCACCAACACCTTACTTGGATGGGTATAATGGTGTAAATAATAACTATATATGATTATTTTAAAATGATATTGATTCTTAAATAGTATACATACACTTAAATACAATTCCACCATCATGGGAACGATATCATCGCTCGTGCGTACGTACGGCCTACCGTCTCCACGATGTGATGCGACTCGTTCTACATGATCTTCACTGAATAATGATTATATAAATGAAATGAATGAATAAATATGAAATATATTACATTAATACCATCTTGTAAATGAGTTATCTATAACCTAAAAATAGGAATAAGAATTTATTCGACAAAACATGCATAAGAACATAAAGCAATGAACACCCGAATAACAAGTAGCAATGAAATATTACTAATAAAAAGATAAGAATATGATCATATATGATATAATAACAATGAATATTATTCTTTAATATGTTAATGGAATTATTTAAATCATTATACAAGAGGTCTGTACACGTACAAAGAAAATCGGACCTAAGGTAAGGGAAAATCTCACAATCTCGTTTTTATCTGAGATTGTTTGTACTTCAGAATTTACTGGGGAATACTTATCATCCACATACATGTTTCCTCAATATGTATTATTATTCCTATCCTCCTACAATTGTTTAAATCCAATTTTACCCATTGGTGAGTTTTTTAGTAAAATATATGAAAGGAATATTTTGTCGTTTTTAGTACGAGGTACTTTTTGACTTTTCCGGCCAAAGTATGAGAAGAATGTTTTTTAAATTATACGGATTGAATGGATTTTTATGATTTCATAGAACATTATTTATATGAAGCTTCTTTTACAAGTTTTCATGTTTATTTTTATCAACTTCTTATATTAAAATTGTATGACATGTTAAGAAAGGAAAAATGTTTTTGAAGTAGAAAGGATATTTTCCTCAAGAATGGAGTTCAGGTGTTTTATCAAGATTACTTTCCATCTATGATAATATAGGGTTCTATTTCTATCCCTATTTTTACATTTATTTGATAATGTTATGATGGAACGAATTTTATTATGTCCTTTTATCTTATATGGATTATGTTATGTTGGCATGATGTTTAAGAATCCCATTTTTATTACATGGGTTACGATATGATGTATGATTTATGATTTTGTGGCACACATAAGAATGGTTTCATTATGAGATGGGTGGGACCTATATATCCCTCCAATGAATTGGATAAAGATTTATATCTCATGAAATAGACATGGCTGGAACATCAAGTAAATCTGGTTCAGTGGTACAGGACTGGAACGAGGAGTGAACTCGATTTAGTAATGGACTTTTTACACTATGATAGTCTTGGCAATGAGTCTTGACTAAAATAAAATGATTTTCTATGATTATGTTTGTATGCCACAAAGTTTCATGTTTTAAGTTATGATTATTGGGATTACATTTCAGCACTATGATTTATCCCATGTTATGATATTATGATCTCTTGTGTAGGTTAAGATATTCAAAATGTTGTGTTCTTATGAATATCATATGATTGATATTTCTTTTGTTTACCCTTAATGATAATTTGAGCTCACCCTTTTGTATGTTTTATTTTCCCTAGGTTAGGAAGAAGGGTATTAAGTAGGATATTCCAAAAATGGACTCTAGATATGATGAAATAAACGGGATACAATGTAGATGATTTATGAACCAGTTTTTTATGTTTAACAGTTTCTAAAGACATTATACCTATATGGTCATTTCATGGTTTTGTTATATGTTGTAATAAGTATGCTTCAATTCTGAAATAATAACAATGTATGTAGAGTATGGGTTGTTAAAGTTGGTATCAGAGGAATGGTATAGTAAACCTTTGGAAACTAGGATGTGAAAGCCTTAGTAAGAACCCCAAGGATATTTCTAAACATAGAACACAATATTAGTGTTTTAGAAATGTCCACGAAAAACCTATGATAAGGCCTTAAGTGTAAAATTTTATTCTTGATTATATGGTTTTCCTATTATGATTAGTGTTTCTCACACTATGCTTATTTGTTTTAGTCAACGGCTGGAACCTGAAAGAACTGTGTTATTGCTGAATGCGACGGGCAATGCAATGATTGCCCCCCTGAGAAACCAATCGTTATGGGAGCTGGAATGAAAAATCTTGCAGCCATGCTCACACAACTTTCTCAATCTATAAACCATTCAAGACTTCCAAACGAGAAAAGGAAGGAGCAACATTCTGTTGAATACTTCATGAGGCAGCGTCCACCTTCATTCAACGGGTCTTCTGATCCATTAGTGGCTGAACAATGGATTAGTACCACTGAAAATATATTTTTAGTTATAAAATGTTCTTAACATGAGAAATTCATCTTATAAGTGTATCATTTGGAAGGTGATGCGAATCAATGGTGGAATCTTATCAAGAATACGAGGCAAGGAGAAGAAATTGAGTCCATGGAATGGGATGAGTTCAAGAACTTATTTTTCAATAAGTACTTCCCTCGTATTCTTCTAAAAAAGATGGAGAATGAGTTTCTTGAACTAAAGTAAAAGGATTATGAATCTATTGGTAACTACGAAGAAAATTTTACAATACTTGCAAGGTATGCTTCCAGAATTATTATCCAACCAGAGAGTAAGATCGGTCGATTCTTTAGTGGCTTAAAACCATTTCTTTGAAGGGCGTTAGCCATAAGGGACTTCAATATCTACAAGGAAATTGTTCGATGTGCACTCAAGGTTGAGATGGAGATTGGAGTAACCCATCAATCATAAGGGTTTGATAAGAAGAGGAAAATGTAATTCAAAGGAAAATCTAAAGACCACACTAAAAAGAAGATGAATTTTCCTTTATGCTCAAATTGTTGAAAGAAACATGGAGGGAATTGTCTTAAAGGGGCAATAAAATGTTTTAAGTGTGTAAAATAAGGTCATTGGGCAATTGAATGTAAAAATAATTAGAAGAAGATGTCTAATGATGCGAACAAAGAAAGGGATACTGTTGACGCTCCTTTCGTCATAGAATCTAAAAAATCGGAAAAGGGGAATATCTGAGCTCAAAGTGATTCAACCTTTGAAGAAAATATCAAAAATCGACAAAGGCATGAACAAAGGATCAAAAGAAACTTCACTGCGCAAGTTATATCACTGTCGCGCAAGTCCATTTGCGCGACGCCCTTGGTCGTGCAAGTGACTTGCGCGACCTAAGTGGTAACTGCCCGGTAACCGCCTGGGATCTTCTCCTGCCTATAAATAGACCCTATGGGCCCCCCATTCGAGAGGATCTTTTTCCAAAAACTCGGATTGAAGCTCCCGACGCCCAAGTCTCTTCTCAAAGCTTTCGGAACACTTCTAAGGTAATTTCTTACCTAGAACGGAAGATCTAAAGAGAGGGAGGAAGGCCTAAGTGTTGAAACTCATCAACACTTGCGCGCCTGAGTGGCTAGCCCTTAAGGGAAGTGGTCCCACTTGCGCGCCGCCTTATTCCTTCAATAGAACTTGCGCGTCCCTTTTTTGGAAGAACCTCAAGAGAATTCTAAAGGCTTTAATAAAGAGTCGCTCAAGTATTTCAATGCTGGTTGACCATCGCGCAAGTACATCACATGTCGTGCAGGTATACCTGTGTGACCAATACTTGTGCGCCGCCGCAGTACCTGCGCGCCTTCCAAGACTTGCACTCCCCTTCCTTTTTGGGTGCCTTTATTGCCCATTTCACCCCTCTTAAGACATTACACCTTTCCTTTTCAAGATTCAGTCTTCAAGACACTCTTCAAAGCCATTTATGGCATGATTTCTTGATTTGACTTCCTTATCTGAAAGGAATTCGGTGGAATATCTCTCAAAACCTAGTGATTTAAATATCTTTTTGTCACTAAATATGGAGAGTTCATTCATTCAACCTCATCCTTTAAGATGAGATAAATCCTTAATTTTGGGCTTCCTTTTTAGGAATAAGTCCCAGTCATAAATCTTGGGCATCCTTCTTAGGAGTAAGCCCCAAGTCCCTTAATTTGGGTATCCTTCTTAGGAGTAAGCCCCAATCTCAAATATGGGCATCCTCCTCAGGAGTAATCCCCAAACCATAATCCTTAACCTGGGCTTCCTTTTCAGGAATAAGTCCCAGTCATAAATCTTGGGCATCCTTCTTAGGAGTAAACCCCAAGTCCCATAATTTTGGGCATCCTTCTTAGGAGTAATCCCCAAGTCCCTTAATTTGGGCATCCTTATTAGGAGTAAGCCCCAATCTCAAATATGGGCATCCTTTTCAGGAGTAAGCCCCAAACCTTAATCCTTAACCTGGGCTTCCTTTTCAGGAATAATTCCCAGTCATAAATCTTGGGCATCCTTCTTAGGAGTAAACCCCAAGACCATTAAATGTTTGGGCATCCTTCTTAGGAGTAATCCCCAAGTCCCTTAAATGATTGGGCATCCTTCTTAGGAGTAAGCCCCAAGTCCCTTAATTTGGGCATCCTCCTTAGGAGTAAGCCCCAATCTCAAATATGGGCATCCTTTTCAGGAGTAATCCCCAAACCTTAATCCTTAACCTGGGTCTCCTTTTCATGAATAAGTCCCAGTCATAATTTTGGGCTTCCTTCTCAGGAGTAAGCCCCAAGTCCCCTAACCTGGGTCTCCTTTTCAAGAATAAGTCCCAGTTTTAATCTTGGGATTCCTTTTTCAGGAGTAATCCCCAAGTCCCTTAAATTCTCTTTAACCAATCCTAATTTACATTTAATCTGGGATTCCTTCTCAGGAGTAAAACCCAATTATCAATCCTCTCCTAATTTGGGTTTCCTTTTCAGAAATAAGTCCCAAGTTAGAGTGTTCAAATCTCCATAAAGCACATATACCTTTATGGACCCTGTTCCTAGATTTTCTCCTTAAAGTAAATCCTAATCTTCATTCATCTGGGCAGTCATACATACATAAGCCCCACATTACTTCTTATGATTGCATCTTTCATGGCACAATTGTCTATTTTTTTACCAATACCTCTTGTTTCTCACACCGAGCATGACTCACGTGAGCTTAGAGTGTAAAAGTAATTATGACATCCTTCTTTGAGCCATCAATCATAAACATCATACCCTTACTCGAACTACGTGGGTTCTGATTCCTTTTACAAAACAAAGGATACGTAGGTAGCCCATCTATGGGTTCGATCCCAACTTTGAAATAATTCATGTCCTTCTGAATGACAATAAACTTCAAGTGCCCCACTGAGTGGCTTTAAAACCATCCTGGTCATCATAATGACCAAGAGACTTTTTATATGAATGTTTTGAAGGTTAACATTGACCAAGAATCTCTAAATAGATATAGATGATTCTCTATTGATTAAGAACCTCGAATACATATAAAAGATTCTCTAAATTTCTTACATATTTAATCATTGATTGTCAAAACTAAAGGAAAAGCTCATTTTATACTTGGTAATGTAATAAGGATTCATGAACATAACTTAAATATATAAAGAGAGTCCCAGAATAGACAATAATTCCCCTCAAAAAGGTTTGATGAGTCCGACCTCCCATCCTCTCGACCAATGCAAATTCCTAAGTCTCATCAGTCCACAAGATAATGAGCGCCTACCTTTGGAAAGTAAGTCCAAATGGATGTGGAATCATTGGACGTTTCCGGTTCTACGAACAAACCCACTAGAAACCGATCAGAACTTTTGAATCTCCCATCTAGGAGGTCATCCCCGAATTCCGAGGGAATAAATGGTGAACCCGACGTGAATCCTTAACCAAGTTAAAATGATGTTTTACCTATTTTTTAAGACCCTATTTAAAACTCAATAGGAGGGATAACAAAAAACAATAATTGACATATGTGCTCATCCAAAGGATGAAGTGGCTGAATTTTATCTTGATTACGTCTGTTATATCAAACATGTACCCTTTTCCAAGATCTTCTGTATTTCCATAATGGCTGGTCTCAAATTCACATCTGTAAAAACTACTACTGCAAATACCACTACTGCTATTCCTACTGGATCGTCATCTACTCCGAGGATGACATCACCTACTCAGCGTCTTCAACGCTGGGTATCAAATGCGCTGGTTAAGGAGTACCGTCAACACGGTATCATCCCAACTCTGGAGGCTGCCCGACTGGCCCTCCAAGTGAACAACTCACACAGGTCGTCCGGACAACGACGACCAGTGATCAAGAGGCAGGCGGTGCTGACTACCGTCTCCAACCGTTTCGGGTCGTTATCCCCAGAACGCAATTTCCATTCACTCCCTTAATTTGAGGAAGTAAATGAGCAGGTCCCTCAGGGCCTTAATTCAAAAAGACAGGAGTCCTTCCTGAGGGCTCCCATCAACAATCGCCGCCAGACTCGTGCGGCAGTGCGCCCTCAACATGATGAGGGTACCGACTCCAGGCATTCAGCTCAGGTTCCTCGAACCCGAGCAGGCAAGACGAACCGCCAGAGATGGAATCCAGTTAACAATGGGAAGGTTTTCATCCATGCCATCTCCGGAGAAGTCCACCAACCTAACTTGGTGGCGAACAACGAGCAGGCACACACACCTGTCCATTTTAATTCCGTTATCTAGAAGACTCGTCTGGCAGCATCACGCCAATCCCGCCAGGCAATTCCGGCGGAGTACTATAGGCAGGAACATACACCTGCTTATACATCACCAGTTAGTCAGCAGGCTCGTCTGACTACATATGATGGATCTCGTCAACCACCATTGGAGAAGTGTAATCAGCAGGCACATACACCTGCTAGTACTAATCAAGCCTACCAACAGTCTCGCTTGGTAGCGCACGGAGAAGTCAGTCGGAAAGCTCCGACAACAAATAGGAGGCAGACTCAACTCTCTGCCTCCACACTTGAGTATTTTCAGGATTCACTGACAGGAAAAGGAGGACAGGAGCAGGCACATACACCTACTCTAAACCCGGAATGGACGTATTTTCCTGTTCCGGCGGCTGAAGTCACCAAGCATATTTTGTCAATGGTGAAAGAACAGAAGAAAATTCCTGCTCATATTCTGGATGCTTTCCAGGATATCATAACAGCTTCAGCATCATCTCAGGGAAAGACACATAAATCTATCCCTAGCAGTGGAGTGACACATCAACGATTCACTCCGAAACAGACACACACATCTGTTCCAGTCCAAGAGGGTTATGGGGCATACTCCCCCATATCATACGGACAACCAAGTCAGGCACATACACCTGATTTGAGTGGAGATCGTCAGCCTAACCTGACCATCTTTCCTGATCAGGCACATACACCTGCTCAGAGAAATCACTTTCGTCATCAAGTGGTTTCTAAAGCGAGTAAGAAGGCATCTAAGAAAAAGATCCGCCCAGCACAGTCCGGAGATCAAAGGCCAATCTGTAACAAGGCCTTGCTCTATGCTAGAGTTCTTGAAGCCCTCAGACATTTATCTATCGGAATTCAAGATTCTACTCCCTCATTTCCCAATAAAGGGAACATTAATTCTGAAGGTCTTCAACAGACACTTCCTCATGAAGGCTTGCTTCATGAAAATTCGGTCAATCTTGAAGTTTCTTCTTCAGATAAAAGCCACAGGAACCCTCTGTGTGGTCAGAAGACCAAGGAGAAAGAGATCTCATCTTTTACTATAACCCATTATGGTGGTCCTCCCCATGATGATGAATTTCGCTGCGAAAGTCCTCTCCGCAGTAGTGATTCACATTTCCTGGAAAATACTCCAGTGGACAATGTAGTGCCGAGAAAGCCCTCTTATCTTGAGGCACTTGAAAATGCAAAACCAGTCATGTCTGATGCTTTATCGCTAGCAAGTGAAATACTTTCTCAATCAGAAGATAGCCCAGGATGTAGGTCATTCTCCGAACCACCCCTAAGTCATGCATCTTCTAGTTTGATCAATGATCTCTCTACCAATCTTGTTGAATCCGATGAAGCAACAAGGAAACACCAACTCTGGTCAAAACAGGTAGAAGAATCTTCATTTAATGATAAAGAGGAAATGCTGAACATGAAGAAAAAACTGGCGAAAAGTGAAGTACCAGTCATGTTTTGGCCTTTGGCTGACTCCTAGTATGATATTCCAAAGATGTTGACGGAAGATGGAGTCCATGATATTCGTCTCAACATATGGAAAACTCTTTTTCAATTGAAGAAAAAGGTATTATCTTATGATGAATATGAAAATCATCTTATGATAATAGAAGGGATACAACGTCAGATTGATTTGGCATCTCTATCAGTCTCTCAGTATCTGAAGGTTGAAAAGCAACAGAGAACCCTTCAACGTTCATGCCTTGGCACACTAAGAAAATTGCGTCAGTTAATTGACAATGCTCCATCTGGTGTTCATATCAGAGGATGGGGTGTTCACGGATCACTACATTTCACAGTGCTTTCCAGTCAGCAAAGCCCGCCGAAAATGGTCTCATGCAATGTTATTGCCCATGGCCGGCCACAGTCAATGGGCTTTGTTCATAATCAAAAGCTTGCTCAAGAACAGGCTTCAACTAGTTCCTCTCAAAATAAAACATATAGAGAACAAGTTTTTGAATTGCTCCTACATCAAGCAGGCGAGAATATTGAACAAGCCTCTCGTCTGGAGCAAACAAATCATCAAATGACAGAAGTCTCGGAAATCATCCAACGGTCTGTTGAACCAGGTGATAAAAGTGGATACAGGTTAATGCATCCATCTAATTTCCAAACTAAGATTCGCAAGATCAAGAGATATTTTAAGAAAGTCTCAGACATAGCATGTCAAGAGCCACCCCAGCTTGTCAGACTGGGGACTCCTTTAACCCAACCCTCAGATTCAACAAATGGGATTTGAGGAGTTGAGTGGAATCAGCAGGAACATCCCCAGTTCACGAGACTGGGGACTCTTTCAAATCATCATTCCCCTTCTCAGAGAATATCGGTCTTTTCTCGATTGGGGAAGAATCCCCAAGGGGAACGAAGAGCCAAATTATCAAGAGATTCCCTCCAAGTTATAGCTTGTCAAGAAGTTCCTAAAGGATTGAATCAACAAAAGTCAATGCATCATCAAAGACATGAAAGAAGACAATATCACAGAAATGTTGATAGAAGGGATGCGATGCATTATGCATCAATCAATGTCATCAATGTCATTGTTGCTAATCCACCAGAGGAGACTCACTCAGGGGACTCAGATGAAGAGAGTCATGCTCAAGAAAATGTACGCACCAATACAAATGAAGAAGGTGTGCGTACACGAAGTCAAATGATTACTCAGAACCTAGGTAATCCACTTCCCTCTCTCCAAAAATTTTCCAACAAAGGGAGGGGAAAGAATCAGGTTACATATCCTTCCTCTGGAGAAGGTCAATCACTCTCGTTAGAGCAAAGGTTTGCACAACAAGATGAAGAAATGAAAGAATTAAGAAGGTTGAATGCAAAACTAATTCAAAGTAGTCTTCTTCTTAAGAATGCTGAAGTCCGACAGCCGAAGTAATTTGTTGCAGTTACTGAGATGGATCAAGAATAGCCTCCTTTATTAGTACTCCCTCAGAGGTCTAATCCCGTGGGTCAAGCGCAACAACGGTTGGAAGTGCTACCATCAGTTGCAGCACAAACCACCACATCTGTCCAAGCTCCATTCATTGCACCTACTCAAGACCAGATTCAACCGGATGTCTCTCAGAAGTTAATAACTACTATTGAGTCATTAACAACTCGGTTAGAAACTATGGAAGGGAAACGGGCGCAAGTTCAACCAGAAAAGAAAGTTTACCCTGAATGGGTAGGTTCAATTTCTCCTCCATATAGTTTTGGAAACCCTGTTTTCCCTACATTCAATGGATCAGGTGACCCTGAACAACATTTGACGCATTACGTGTCTTGTTGTGATCCTATGATGGGAACTCCAGAGCAGCAAGAAGCAGTGAAACTCAGATGCTTCGTGCGAACCATGCAAGGACCAACTTTTGTCTGGTATACAAGCTTGCAATCCCGGTCAATCATCGGATGGGAGGATCTTCGCCAAAAATTCCTTCTTCAGTTCATCTCAACTTTGCCAAAAACGACAGTTTTCGATCTTACAAACTGCAAGAAAAGTGAGAATGAAAGAGTCTCTGATTTCACTGATCGCTGGAAGGGATTAACGTATTCCCTGAGTTTATCACTCCCTCAGGAAGAGCTGTTGCCAATCTGTGTGGCAAATTTGTGTGACGAATTACACACGCCATTGATCCCTGTGAAATACATGGGAGGGTTTCGAGACCTTACTTCAATCGCTCAGCAGATTGAAGATTCCCTTATACAGGCTAAGGTTAAATCTCGTGTAATTCCATTAGCTCCAGGAAGGATAATGGGTAAAGCAGAAACTGCTACAGTTATGCTTAAACAAGCACTTGTAACTATTTCTACTTCAAAACCTTTTTCTTCTCGAAGGGCTCCACCTCCTGAACGCCAACAACAAAGGCTGTTTCATCCAAATGATCAAAGAGATCAACGACGAAAACAATTTGAGGATATGAAGTGTAAAACATACTTCTTCCGAAGTGAGCAAGTTCCTGGTTACTTCATTTCAGCTCTGGAAAATAATTTGGTTCAATTACCAGTGCCCAAGAGGCCAAACAAAGACGGAGATGAAGACCATCCCAATTATTGTCCCTTTCATAATATGTTAGGGCATCCCATCCAGGAGTGTTTTGTCTTCAAAGACCTCCTGCAAAAGATGGTCGACTTGGGACAAGTCAAGTTGAAAGGTTCTTCAACTCAGGTAGCATGTGTTACTGCTACAGTTCCAGAGGAGGAAGGTGAATGGAAAGAAGTCAAAAGCAGAAATGCACAGAAGTATGATGATTGGATGGTCATAAAGACAATCAATCAGACTCATGCCATTTTGCGAACACAATTAAAGAAACCAATTGTGTCTTCTTCCATGAATATTTTGATAAAACCCTCTTCGTTAGAGGGAAAATCCTCAAAGAAACGATTTGATTCAAAGAAGAAAAAATAATCAGAAGAAGATGAGTATGTGTCAAAGCCTAAATTGTTTTTGACTCTGGCAGACTTTATGTCATCTACTTCAAAACCACGGGCACCGCCCCATCAAACGGCACAGCCTAAACAGGCTAGTCAGGCAAAGTCTTTATTAGACGAAGAGTTAATCTTTGGTTCTGTTAATATGATTCAATTAACAGATCCGTACTCCAGTCATAATTTCAATTTTGATGAGCCTAAATTCCCTGTATCAAATAAGGGAATCCGAGGAAGTTCCAGAGGTTCAGGATATAGGGGAAGAAGTGGATCTTTCTGAAGCCACTACTCCAGTTCTACCCCTACTAGCACTGTGTATGCAGCAGAAACTCGTGGTAAATCCCTTCAGCGAGCTCAAAAAGAACAAGCAAGTTCTTCTGCCAATAATCAACTCAGTCTTGGCACAGTTACTTTGGAAGACCGATTAAAAATTCCATCTTCTTTATCTCAGCAAGTAAATGGATCTAATCGGTATAATCTTCCAAAGTCAAGGATGTTGCCAACTTCTATCCCAATACAAGATGCATCAGATTCCAAAGCATCTGCTTCCAAGGTACCTGCTAAACCGCATATTCTCGTTGGGAAACACAGACCTCTAGATCAAAAGTATGATATATTGAAACACTTGGCCCAAGTACCATCCAAGTTATCAATTTTGGATGCTTTGAATCTGTCAAAAGATCTTCGGGAAGCACTCATCGAAGCTTTGTCAAGTCCTCAGGAATTTGAAGCTGAAATTGCTACAGCTGAAGTATATCACATAGAGAATAATCCTGCAGAATTCCATGTAGTGATATCTTTTACTGATAAAGATGAAGATGATGTTGTGCATGGGCACATAAAACCTTTTTACTTATCTGGAAAAGTCAATGGTGTGGATATTCAAAGAGCTTTCATTGACAATGGTTCAGGAGTCAACCTCATGTCCATCCGTACACTCCGTCGATTGGGCCTCACAGAATCTGATTTATCTCCTTCTACCATGATGTTACAAGGATATGATAAAAATGAACAAGAACCACTGGGCGAAGTTACACTCAGAACTCAGTTTGGAGATCTTGTATCCAATTCGGATTTCATGATTATTGATCAAGACTCAGCTTTCAACGTCTTGCTTGGAAGACCCTGGCTACATCAGCATGCAGCTATCCCTTCATCATACAATCAATGTCTCAAATACTGTTTCAATGGTCAAGTTAGAACATTGTATGGTGATAAGGCCCTGTTCAAGACATGTGAGTCTCAATACATTGAGGCAGAATTCTATCACATGAAGGGAAGAGAAAAGTCTACAATGAAGGAAATTACCAAAGTTAATGATCCATATGGTTTAGAGAAAATTCCAATAAATCCATTTACACATGTGAGTACAGATTATGTGTTACCTATCAGTAAAATTGACAAAATAGGCCCAAATCAAAATACTCTTATGGAAAGATCCATAATGTCAATTACAGCAATTGAGCCAGACAACATGGGAGAAATTGGTATCCTACCAAATAGCGATGAAAGTACAAGTGGTGATGTCTTCATTTCATCTACTGAAATCCAACAGGTCTATACTTCGCCAATCAGGCCAGAAGAAGTTATAGAAACATCGGAGGTGAATAATGATGTCAATTCTCAATCCATCATCTCGTCTTTATTTCCCAAAGAAGGCCCTTTATCATCAATAGGGTCAGAAATAGAAGTTTCTTCTTCAAAATGTGAAAATTTTGATATCTCTTCTGATCATGAAAATTTCGTTTTGTCATCTACTATGCAAGTAGAAACGGAAGAAATAGAACATGATGAAGAGAAAGAGGAAGATCTTAGAGATGCTTCTCCAGCATTTGAAGAAGGTATCTCTACCACTGTGGATGAACTCAAAGAAATAAATCTGGGTACAGAGAAAGATCCACGCCCCACTTTAATTAGTGCAGCCATGACCCTTGAAGAGAAAGAGATGTATATTTCTTTTCTAAAGAAAAATAAAGATATTTTCGCTTGGAACTATACAGAAATTCCTGGGCTTGATCCTGATATTGCTACTCATCATTTGGGATTACCAAAAGAACATCGAGGATTTAAGAAAGCCGTGAGAAGAACACACCCAACTTATGCTTCCAAAATTGAAGGTGAAGTGGATAAGCTGATCAAAGCTAACTTCGTCAGAGAAGTTCAATATCCCAAGTTGTTGGCTAATATTGTCCCTGTAAAGAAGAAGAACGGACAAATTTGGGTTTGCATCGATTTCAGAGATCTTAATCGGTATTGTCCTAAAGATGATTTCCCAGTTCCGATTACAGAACTCTTAATTGATGCGACGGCTGGTTATGAAGTACTTTCCTTCATGGATGGATATTCCGGATATAATCAAATCTGAATGGCCCCAAGAGATGAGGAATCTACATCCTTCAGAGCCCCTCAAGGTGTGTTTTGTTACCGGGTGATGCCCTTTGGTTTAAAGAATACAGGTGTAACATATCAACGCGCCATGCATCGTATCTTCAAACCTTTCTTAGGGAAGTTTGTTGAATGCTATGTAGACAATGTGGTGGTTAAATCCAAACAACGTTCTAATCACTTGGCTGATTTGGAAGTCATATTCCACAAGCTTCGACAACATAATTTGAAGATGAACCCCTTAAAATGTGCTTTTGGGGTAACCTCCGAAAAATTCCTCGACTTTGTTGTATGCCATCATGGTATTGAAGTCGATCCTGAGAAGACCAAGTCAATCATTGGTATGTCACCTCCTCATAATTTGAAATAATTAAGAGGACTTCAAGGACACTTAGCCTATATTCGGCGTTTCATCGCCAATTTGGCAGACAAAAGCTTACCCTTTACCAAATTATTGAAAAAAGGAGTCACTTACCAGTGGACTGAAGAATGTCAAGAAGCGTTTGATGTTCTCAAGAAATACATCTTGAGTCCACCAATACTCCTGCCACCTGTTGAAGGAATACCACTTATCCTCTATGTGACAGCTCTAGAGTGATCATTGGGTGCCTTTATCTCTCAAAAGAATGATGTTGGGAATGAAAATAGCCTCTACTATCTCTGTAGAACTATGCTTGAAGCAGAAACCCGGTATTCAAGTATTGAGAAGTGCTTCCTAGCATTAATATTTGCAGTTCAGAAACTGAGACACTACCTGCAACATCACGAGGTCCAATTGGTATCTCGCAATAATCCGCTCAAATTCATCCTTAGTCGTCCAATGCTCACAGGACGTCTAGCAAGGTGGACAGTTATTTTACAGCAGTTCGACATTGAGTATGTATCTCAAAAGGCAATAAAGGGCCAAGCTTTGGCTGATTTCCTAGCTGAACATCCTTCAGTGGAAGACACGTCTTCAGATATTGAACTCCCTGATGAAGAAGTTTTCTCTATTCATGAGAGTCCTCAAACATGGGAAATTTATTTTGATGGTGCTTCCAGAAGTCCAACGGGGAAGAAAATGGAAAATCCTAAATTCAACAAAGTTGGTTTAGGAATTGTACTCATTTCTCCAGATAAGGCATTGTTACCTTATTCCTTTTTATTGTGGGAAGTTGGTACCAATAATGAAGCCGAATACCAAGCTCTTATCACAGGCTTGGAGTTGGCGCTTCAAGCACAAGTGAATCACTTAAAGGTGAAAGGTGATTCCGACTTGGTAATCAAACAAGTCAATGGGGATTATGACATCAGAAAAGAAGATTTAATCCATTTGTATGATTATGTCAGAAAGTTAATGGCGGAATTCCCTTCAGAACCGACATTTTCTTATGTCCCAAGATCACAAAATGCTCAAGCTGATGCACTGGCTAATATAGCCACAGCTCTAGCAGATCCAAATCGGGATGAGACAACCATCAGTATTGCCTACCATCGTGCAATTTCACCTTATGTTCAAGCCAGAATAGAGGAAATTAATGAAATTAGTCCCATTCCTGAACCATATGGTCATACTACAAGATGGATGTCACCTATCAGGAAATACCTTCAAAATGGAACACTTCGACCTGATAGAGCCGAAAAAGAACAAATCCGGCGACGTGTGGTCAATTTTACTCTTTATGATGGCCCAAACCACCTAGAGAAAATTCTCTACAAACGTGGTTTTGATGGAGTTCTCTTCAGATGCATTGATGGTGAAGAGACAATGGCTGTCATGAAAGAAGTGCATGTAGGAGTCTATGGTGCCCACTAGTCTGGACATAGATTGTCTGATCAAATTCGAAGGCTTGGATACTTTTGGCCTTCAATGATACAAGATTGTGTTGATTTCACAAAAAAGTGTCATTCATGTCAAGTACATGCCAACTTCATTCATCAACCTCCAGAGTTGCTTCATACAGCTAAATATTCATGGCCATTTGCCACATGGGGAATGGATGCGGTGGGACCTTACCCTTCAGCTACGACCAAGCAGTTTAAGTACATTCTTACTGCTACTGATTTATTTTCCAAATGGGAAGAGGTAGTACCTCTCAAAGAAGTCAGTTCTAAATGCATTGTTAGCTTCATCAAGTCTAACATCATTACTAGATTTGGTGTCCCTCATACCATATTGACAGACAACGGCACCAACTTCTGATCTTCTGAGGTGAAGAAATTGTATCAAGAATACAACATTAAATCCAACCATTCATCTCGGTATCATGCGGCAACCAATTGCCAAATAGAAGCCTTTAACAAGACTCTTTCAAATATACTGCAAAAGATGGTGGATAAAGATAAGAGGTCGTGGCATGATAAACTCTTTCATGCTTTATGGGCTTATCGGACTACCACCCGCAATGCAATGCGGTCAACTCCATATTCGTTGGTATATGGAACAGAAGGAGTCTTGCCAATTGAAGTTCAATCTCCCTCACTCAGAGTAGCCATTTGTGATCAGTTATCTACAAATGAGAAATCCCAAAAGCGATTGAATGAATTGGAACAGTTAGATGAGAAAAGATTGTGCACTTTGCACCACTTGGAAATCTATCAGAATCGAATAGCACGAGCTTTTAACAAAAAAGTTCTTCTTCATTCATTCATTCAGGGAGAATTGGTATTAGTTCTCAGAACTCCAATGATACCAGGAAATAAACCTCCCAAGCTTGAGCCAAAATGAGAAGGACCTTATTCAATACATAGGGTCTACTCCAATGGAGCTTATTCATTAATCTCGATGGATGGAGAACTCATTACTACTCAAACTAATGCCATATTTTTGAAGAAATATTTTGTATAAAATACAAAGTATTCACAAAAATGTCCCCGCAACATGACACTAAACTGTGCGGCACCAGCTCGTCCTTGTTATATGACGTTAAACTATACAAAAATGGTCCAGTATGACCTTAAACTCCCCCTTTCATCCAAAATGACGTTAAACTGTATTGTCCTCGCAACATGACACTAAACTGTACAACACCAGAATGTCCCTGCAGCATGACACTAAACTGTGCGGCACCAGTTCATCCTTGCTATATGACGTTAAACTATACAGCAACGGTCTAAGCATATGACCCTAAACTATTTTCACATACGTCCAACATGATGTTAAATTGTGTCACCCTAAATGTCCCCGCAACATGACACTAAACTGTGCGGCACCAGTTCGTCCTTGCTATATGAAGTTAAACTATACAGCAACGGTCTAAGCATATGACCCTAAACTATTTGCACATATGTCCAACATGACGTTAAACTGTGTCACCTTCATGTCCCCGCAACATGACACTAAACTGTGCGGCCCCAGCTCGTCCTTGTTATATGACGTTAAACTATACAGAAATGGTCCAGTATTTGTATAAAATACAAAGTATTCACCTTTCATGTCCCCGCAACATGACACTAAACTGTGCAGCACCAGATCGTCCTTGTTATATGACGTTAAACTATACAGAAATGGTCCAGTATGACCTTAAACTGCAACTTTGTCCCACACGACGTTAAACTGTGAAAAAGTTCCCTAAACAGTCCAGCATGACCTTAAATTGCATCATCCCCGGTCCATGCATATGACCCTAAACTATTTGAAAGTCTCATACATCCAACAAGACGTTAAACTGTGACGTCCTAACTACATGACGCTAAACTGTATAAAAGTCCATTACGTCTGGAAAGACGTTAAACTACATAATCATCAAAGGTCCTGTATGACCATAAACTACACCACCGTCCAGCATGACATTAAACTGCACCATCCACGGTCCATGCATATGACCTTAAACTATTCGCACTTTCGTCCAACATGACGTTAAACTGTGTAAAAAATTCCCAATGCATCCAACATGATGTTAAAATGGTGCACTCTTTTGTCCTTACTACATGACATTAAACTGCGCAGTCCCCCTTTCGTCCAACATGACGTTAAACTCTATTGTCCCGATCGTCCTAACTACATGACGCTAAACTGTACAGAAAATTTATGATATGTCCTACATGATATTAAACTGTATTTTGTCCCTGCTACATGACACTAAACTGCGCAGCACCAATATTCCTAACTTCAAGACTTTCAACTGCATAGCCCCTTTATATGTCCTACGTGACATTAAACTATGCATCGTTAAGGTTGTTTTTACCTCTTGTTTCTCACACCGAGTATGACTCACGTGATCTTAGAGAAAACCTCAACCGTAACACTCTCTTTGGGCCGCTAACCATGTATAAATCCCAACAACATTTTTTTTCTTATTATTATTTAGATCGTTGTCCCCAAGAACAACTTGATCATTAATTCATTCTTTAATTGAACTACACGGACTTTGATCCTTTCCCTCCAGGCTGGGTATGTAGGAAACCTCCTAGGGTTCAAGCCCAAAAAAAATCTCTTCACATCGGTTCACCACCATCTCATATGATGTTAATTCGTAAAACCTCCCCTAGAATCAATATCTTTACATTGATTCACTTTCGTCCTTGTTATATGACGTTAAACTATGCAACACTTTTGTCCGGTACGGCAATAAACTACAATACTCTTTGATTTCCTCATTTGAGAGAGAACTATTATTGACATTGATTCTTCAATCATGTTTCATTTCAAAAGACTACGTGCATACATGGTAATGCCTAAACTTTTTGTCTCGGGTTAAACCATCATTGCACTAAAGTCCCCTTTCACCCTTCACATGTACGAACCAAATTTGTACAAAGGGTATTTCTAGAACTACGTGGACTTGATTCCCATCCTTATGGGATACGTAGGAACATTCGAGTGTCCCTCGAATCCAGTCCCAAGTCTTTTGGGCCTAACCCCAAATTTCACTTTCAGTCCCTTGGTTGAAAAGTCCTCATGAAAACACACACTGTGTATTCATTATTATGGTCCGAATTCTATGACCCTAAACAAAGATCTCTCATACTTTCGTCCTGCACGACGTTAAACTGCATTTCAAGAACCACGTATGGCTTGATTCTCATTCTTATGAGATACGTAGTGAAGTCCAAAATTTCAATTCATTACCCAGCCACAACATAATTATGGTTATTATTGACCTATGTATCTCTATATACATTGGAAAATACCCATATTTATGTGTTATAATCCTAACCTTAAATATTTTTCAGATCTTCATAACCCTTTTCATGACTTTTAGTCACAAAAATGTCAAACTTCTGAGAATTCTTTTTCCTGACTATGTAGTACGTGCCCATAGGTGGCCTTGCATAAACAGTCTACATAACAGACTTGTCATCCGAAAGATACTATTTATTTGACCATGCAGCCAATGCCCTTAGGTGGCCCTGCATAATTCAACCCCCTAACGGGTTTTTTGTCAAATAATAGTAACTTCATTATTGGGAAGAATGCCTCTTTTGTCCTTATTTGTATTAAATGACGGTATGTAGGGATATGAAAAAAAAGCCATCCTTAACATATTTTCCCATATCCTTTTTCATGATCTAAAAGTATTCAAGTCTATGGTTTATTCTTCTTCCCTAAATTTGGGTCAGACCTTCGTAGGAGTGATATTCATTCAATTCTCTGATATTCTTGTTCGGAAATATCTTCTCCATATTCAAGTACCTCTTTCCATACAACAAACTCTATACTTTAGAAAATTTGAATCTCCATAAACTTTCACTGGCTTTTAGAAATAGGAAAGTAAATTTCTGAGAATTCTTTTGCCTGACTATGCAGCACATGCCCATAGGTGGCCTTGCATAAACAGTCCACATAACAGACTTGTCAGCCAAAAGATGCTATTTATTTGACCATGCAGCCAATGCCCTTAGGTGGCCCTACATATTTCAACCACCTAACGGGTTTTTGTCAAATAATAGTAACTTAATTCTTGGAAACTACTTCTTCTAATGCCTTTTAGCTCTTTTTCATATCATTCCTCAGATTCAAAAATTCTTAAGTCATAGCTTACATATTTTCCCTCATACTTGAGTATGGTAATATGTTTTCAGATAAATTGTCAAGGAATTGAATCGATTTTTTAATCCATTTTGGTCAAAGCTATTTCGACCTTAAACATTATCCCCTTTATGTCCGACATGCATGACTTTAAATTGCCCACAAAAGACAAAGGAACTCTAAATAAAAGTCAATTTCCAGCTCACTAAACATACATTTTGTATGATTTAGGTAATATTGAGCAATTAAAAGGTTCAATGTTTGTAGGGTTATTTGTAATAATCCTAGTAAAGATCAAACTATGCTTACTAAGCCCATTGGCTTAAGTAAATTTGAAGCAGGTAGTGAGAGAATGCTGGTACAAATAAGTGAAAGTGAAAGTGTTTTTCATTGATGCACAAGAGTTAGAAGGACATCCACAGACTGAAGTCTCTTCTCTTTTTTCAAGAATTACAAGAGGCTTTCAACGTAACACTTAATTTTTTTTGCATCCCGAGCTTCATCAGCAACCACATGGAATTCATTCATTCAACTGGATACAATAAGAGATGCAGTGATAATAGCTCTTCTTGGAACAATTGTAAAAGGATGTTCTTGAGTGCGGTTTGAAAAAAATTTCTGCTGATCAAAAAGTGACTCAATTTCTGTCCAAGAGGCTTGGAAGATGGATACATGGATTTGAGAATGGATAATTGGAAGTAAAGAGCCATTTGGGGAGAGTACTCTTTTCAGATATTGCTCTAATACCATGTTTGTATTCTCTCCACCAAACGGTAGTGGAAAACATTTCAGCCCATGGGTTTTCCATTTTCATATCTGGAAGGAAATGACATGGAAGAAGAATTTGAAAGTTCACACCATTGTTGTTGCTCTTAATGCACAGTATAACCGAAATGAAGGAGTAGCAGTGCAGCTTCATTTCAGGTGTATAGTTCTTTGTATCTGGAACATTGACTCCTTGCAGGTGACCATGACCATATAGAAGCAGGTAGATGCTCTATGGGAAATTAAGATGATATTTCTTCAAGTACTTAGCCAACTCTGGGAGAGTGTTGTCACAGATATCATAGTAATCGTGGCCAATGATGTTCATCATGTCATCAATCCGCTTGCTAGCCAGTTCATCAGACGTTTTAATTCCCTTAGTAGCCATTGAATCTGCCCAAAAGTTGAATAAATTAAACTCTTAAATGGGTTAATTTTTTCATAAAATTTCTGAAAGATTTCGAAAAAATGTCCAAGGCATTAAGGCGCGCAAGTCTAAAAAATGGCGCGTAAGTATTCGTGTGTCGCGCTAGTTTTTGACGCGCAAGTATAAACCGTGCAAGTACAAATTCCTTGACAGTAGCGCGACATCAAGGAAGACACTAGAAAACAGAGCAACCTGCGCGACGGGAGCTCGAAGGTATGAAGTCCGGATATCCGGATGCTTGTACGGAGGTGAGGCCCTCTATTTATAGACGTGGCCGGGACCCTGCGCGCCGTACCCAGTGCACTTAAGGCCTGCGCGGAGAGAACTTGTGTGCCACCCTCTGTGCCCTGAAGACTTGCGTGCCCCCTTTTCCTTTGGATGGATTCGATTTCCTCAGAGTCAAATCCTCATTTCTCTCCGGATCCAACTCTGAGGGGGGACTTTTGTTGACGCTCCTTTCATCACAGAATCTAAAAAATTGGAAAAGGGGAATATCTGGGCTCAAAGTTATTCAACCTTCAAAGAAAATATCAAAAATCGACAAAGTCATGAACAAAGGATCAAAAGCAACTTCATCGCGCAAGTTATATCACTTTCGCGCAAGTCCATTTGCGCGACGCCCTTGGTCGCGCAAGTGACTTGCGCGACCTAAGTGGTAACCACCCGGTAACCGCCCGGGGTCTTCTCCTGCCTATAAATAGACCCTGTGGGCCCCCCATTCGAGAGGATCTTTTTCCATAAACTCGGATTGAAGCTCCCGATGCCCAAGTCTCTTCTCAAAGCTTCCAGAACACTTCTAAGGTAATTTCTTACCTAGAACAGAAGATCTAAAGAGAGGGAGGACGACCTAAGTGTTGAAACTCATCAACACTTGCGCGCCTGAGTGGCCGGCCCTTAAGGGAAGTGGTCCCACTTGCGCGCCGCCTTATTCCTTCGATAGAACTTGCGTGTCCCTTTTTTGGAAGAACCTCAAGAGAATTCTAAAGGCATTAATAAAGAGTCGCTCAAGTATTTCAATGCTGGTTGACCATCGCGCAAGTACATAACATGTCGCGCAGGTATACCTGCGTGACCAATACTTGCGCACCGCCGCAGTACCTGCGCGCCTTCCAAGACTTGCGCACCCCTTCCTTTTTGGGTGCCTTTCTTGCCTATTTCACCCATCTTAAGCCATTACACCTTTCCTTTTCAAGATTCAGTCTTCAAGACACTCTTCAAAGCCATTTATGGCATGATTTCGTGATTTGAATTCCTTATCTGAAAGGAATTCGGTGGAATATCTCTCAAAACCTAGTGATTTAAATATATTTTTGTCACTAAATATGGAGAGTTCATTCATTCAACTTCATCCTTTAAGATGAGAGAAATCCTTAATTTTGGGATTCCTTTTTAGGAATAAGTCCCAGTCATAAATCTTGGGAATACTTCTTAGGAGTAAGCCCCAAGTCCCTTAATTTGGGCATCCTTATTAGGAGTAAGCCCCAATCTCAAATATGGGCATCCTCCTCAGGAGTAAGCCCCAAACCTTAATCCTTAACCTGGGCTTCCTTTTCAAGAATAAGTCCCAGTCATAAATCTTGGGCATCCTTCTTAGGAGTAAACCCCAAGTCCCATAATTTTGGGAATCCTTCTTAGGAGTAATCCCCAAGTCCCTTAATTTGGCCATCCTTCTTAGGAGTAAGACCCAATCTCAGATATGGGCATCCTTTTCCGGAGTAAGCCCCAAACCTTAATCCTTAACCTGGGCTTCCTTTTCAGGAATAAGTCCCAGTCATAAATCTTGGGCATCCTTCTTAGGAGTAAACCCCAAGTCCCTTAAATGTTTGGGTATCCTTCTTAGGATTAAGCCCCAAGTCCCTTAAATGTTTGGGCATCCTACTTAGGAGTAAGCCCAAAGTCCCTTAATTTGGGCATCCTCCTTAGGAGTAAGCCCCAATCTCAAATATGGGCATCCTTTTCAGGAGTAAGCCCCAAACCTTAATCCTTAACCTGGGTCTCCTTTTCAGGAATAAGTCCCAGTCATAATTTTGGGCTTCCTTTTCAGGAGTAAGCCCCAAGTCCCCTAACCCGGGTCTCCTTTTCAGGAATAAGTCCCAGTTTTAATCTTGGGCTTCCTTTTTCAGGAGTAAGCCCCAAGTCCCTTAAATTCTCTTTAACCAATCCTAATTTACATTTAATCTGGGATTCCTTCTCAGGAGTAAAACCCAATTATCAATCATCTCCTAATTTGGGTTTCCTTTTCAGGAATAAGTCCCAAGGTAGAGTGTTCAAATATCCATAAAGCACATATACCTTTATGGACCTTGTTCCTAGATTTTCTCCTTAAATTAAATCCTAATCTTCATTCATCTAGGTAGTCATACATACATAAGCTCCACATTACTTCTTATGATTGCATCTTTCATGGCACAATTGTCTATTTTTTTACCAATACCTCTTGTTTCTCACACCGAGCATGACTCGTGTGAGCTTAGAGTGTAAAAGTAATTATGACATCCTTCTTTGAGCCATCAATCATAAACATCGTACCCTTACTTGAACTACGTGGGTTCTGATTCCTTTTCCAAAACAAAGGATACGTAGGTAGCCCATCTATGGGTTCGATCCCAACTTTGAAATAATTCATGTCCTTCTGAATGACAATAAACTTGAAGTTCCCCACTGAGTGGATTTAAAACTAGCCTGGTCATCATAATTACCAAGAGACTTTTTATATGAATGTTTTGAAGGTTACCATTGACCAAGAATATCTAAATAGATATGGATGATTCTCTATTGATGAAGAACCTCAAATACATATAAAAGATTCTCTAAATTTCTTACATATTTAATCATTGATTTTCAAAACTAAAGGAAAAGCTCATTTTATACTTGGTAATGTAATAAGGATTCACGAACATAACTTAAATATATAAAGAGAGTCCCGGAATAGACAATAATTCCCCTCAAAAAGGTATGATGAGTTCGACCTCCCATCCTCTCGACCAATGCAAATTCCTAAGTCTCATCAGTCCACAAGATAATGAGCTCCTACCTTTGGAAAGTAGGTCCAAATGGATGTGGAATCATTGGATGTTTTCGGTTCTACGAACAAACCCGCTAGAAACCGATCAGAACTTTTGAATCTCCCATCCAGGAGGTCATCCCCGAATTCCGAGGGAAACAGATACACAGAATGCACCTCCTAAACTTCAATGTTTCAAGTGCAAGGAGATAGGGCATTATGCCAATCAATGCCCAAATCCAAGGGTTGTTGATGATGATCGACATCAACAAACTCTTAAGGCCAAAGACAATGGAAAGTCACATGAAATTACTATTGGAGATGTGGAGTACGATAACAAAGTGGTGAAAGGTACACTTACCATCCACTCTAAAGTAGAAAATGTTTTATTTGTTTCTGGATCCACCCACTCTTTTATTTCTGAATAATTTTCTAAGGATATCACCATACTACCTCAACAATTAGATGTTGAGTTAGCTGTGACAACTCTTAATTTCACAACAGTCGCATCAAAATTTTACAATTCTTCTCCGATTGAAGTTTGTGGGAAAGTGTTTCCTGCAAATCTTGTGATCCTTCCAATAGTAGAATTTGATGTGATTCTTGGCATGTATTGGCTTTCTTTATACAGAGCTCATATCAATTTCTAAAGAAGGGAAATCACATTTAATATTCCCGATCAATCTACTATCATCTATCTATGTAAGGATGAATATAGCCTTCTAGTGGAAATTTCTTCAATCTTATGGATCTTGATTCCAATAAATGAAGGTTATTTATCTCAAATGGTTGGCGAGAAACTCATGATTAATAATATTCCCATTGTACGGGAGTTTGATGATGTCTTTCCAGAGGAATTGATAGGTCTTCCACCAAATCATGAAGTTTAGTTTTCAATAGAACTCATACCGGGTGTTATGCATATTTCAAAGACACCTTATAGAATGGCCCCAATTGAGTTGTAGGAATTAAAGAAGAAACTCCAAGAGAATCTTGATAAAGGATTCATACTCCCTAGTGCGTCACCTTGGAGAGCACCTGTTCTGTTTGTTAAGAATAAATATGGATCAATGAAACTCTACATTGATTATCGAGAACTTAAAAAGATCACTATCAAGAACAAATATCCTCTCCCACGCATTGATGACTTATTTGACCAACTACACGGAGCTCAATAATTTTCCAAGATTGATCTTCATTCAGGTTATCGTCAATTAAGGGTCAAAAAAGAGGATATACCAAATATGACATTCCGTAAAAGGCATGGACACTATGAATTTATAGTGATTCCATTTGGTCTTACTAATGCCCCTGCTATCTTCATGGATCTAATGAATAGAGTCTTTAGAGACTATCTTGATCAGTTTGTGGTAGTCTTTATAGAAGATATTCTTGTCTATTCAAAGATCAAGGAAGAACATGAAGATCACTTGAGAATTGTATTGAAGACCCTGATAAAAGAGAAGATTTATGCCAAATTTACCAAGTGTGAATTTTGGCTTCAAAAAGTTTCATTTTTGGGTCACATAATCTCAAAAGAGGTGATATCTGTGGATCCAGAAAAAACAGAGGTTATCGAAAGATGGTCGAGACCAACAACAGTAACTGAGATCTGATGTTTTCTTGGTTTGGCTGGATATTATCGACGTTTTGTGAAAGATTTATCATGATTATCTAATCCACTCAATAGGTTGACTCGAAAAGGAGTTAAGTTCGTGTGGATGGAGGAGTGTGAAGAGAATTTCGAGGAGTTGAAAAGAATGTTATCCAGTGCACCTGTGCTCACACTGCCTTGTAGTGTAGAAAGGTTTGTGATCTACAGTAACACATCCAAGAAGGTATTGGGGTGTGTTCTCATGAAAAATGATATGGTTATAGATTATGCCTCACGACAGTTGAAAATCCATGAGAAAAATTACCCAACTCATGATTTGGAGTTATTTGTGGTAATCTTTTCATTAAAAATTTAGAGGCATTATCTTTATGGTGAAAGGTGTGACATTTATAATGATCATAAAAGTTTAATGTATATTTTCACACAAAAGGAGATGAATATGCGCCAAAGAAGATGGTTGGATCTGATTAAGGATTACGACTGCTCATTTCATTATCACCCTTCGAAAGCAAACAAGGTGGTAGACGCATTAAGTCGACAAGACCATGCTATCTTATCCATGATGAGGATCATAAAAGATACAATATTTATGGATTTGCGAAGGATGGATCTTGGAATTATAATGGAAGGGGAAAATATTATCTTTCTCAAATGAATGTTAAACCATCTATACATGTGAAGATTAAAGAGGCACAAAAAGAAGATGTAGCATTACAAAAGAAGGTGAGAAATGTTCGTGAATTCAACCTTGACTGTGATGGAATAATAGGGTTCAGGAATCAGGTTTGTGTTCCTCCCATCCCAGAATTAAAGAAGGATCTACTCGATGAGTCTCATAGTTCTTCATTCTCTATTCATCCTGGAAGCACGAAGATGTATAGGGACCTGAAAGGGTACTTCTGGTGGGATGTCATGAAAAGTGATGTTGCTGAATATATCTCTCGATGCTTGGTTTGTCATCATGTTGAAGCTGAGAGATAGAAGTCTAAAGGGATGTTACAACCATTACCCATACCAGAATGAAAATGGGAAAACATCACTATGGACTTTTTCACTAGACTTCCTAAAACATCCAAAGGCAATAATGCTATCTGGGTTATGGATGATCGTCTTACGAAGCCGGCACACTTCATTGCTATTAGGGAAGATTTCTCTCTGGATTAGCATGCCAGGATATATATAAAGGAAGTGTTAAGTTTGCATGGATTACCAATTTCCATTATATCTGATCGGGATCTGAGGTTTTCCTCGAAGTTCTAGTGAAGTCTTCTGCATACTTTAGATACAGAGTTGAGTTTCAGCACTGCTTATCACCCTCAGATAGATAGTTAGTCTGAAAGAACAATTCAAACTCTAGAAGATATGTTAAGAGCTTGATCTATGGATTTCAAAGGTGTTTGGGATCAACACCTACCTTTGGTGGAATTTTCTTATAATAATAGCTTTCACTCCAGTATTCAGATGGATCCTTATGAAGCTCTCTATGGAAAGAAATGCAGGACTCCAACTTCCTGGTATGAAGTTGGGGAAAGAAACCTATTAGGACCTGATCTTGTTGATGAGATGGCATAAAAGGTCAAATCTATTCAACAACACATAAGATCATCTCAGAGTCGACAAATAAGTTATGACGACAACCAAAGATAAGACCTAGAGTTTGAAGTGGGTGATAAAGTGTTCTTACGAATATCTCCTTGGAAGAGAGTAATGCGATTTGGAAAGAAGGGCAAGCTGAGCCCTAGGAATATTGTTCCTTTTGAAATACTGGATCGTGTTGGTAAGGTAGCTTACCGATTGGAGCTTCTACCAAATCTCTCTCAAGTTAACGATGTGTTCCATGTATCTCTCCTGAGAAAGTACATACCCAATCCTTCACATGTACTTAGCTCAGAAGATGTACAAATGGAGAAAGATCTTTCTTATGAAGAATAGCCGATAGAGATTTTGGATCATAGCGAAAAAGTTCTATGGAACAAGACCACTCACTTGGTGAAAGTTGTATGGAGGAACCACCAATTAGAAGAAGCTACGTGGGAGCTTGAGGATATGATGAGGAAGAGGTATCCTCATCTGTTTGGTACGAAGTGACGAATTTCGAGGGAGAAATTCATTTTAAGGGGGGTAGAATGTAACACCCTGATATTTTATGAGAATTATATTTTTTACGACTTATGTTATACGCAACATCAAAAAAATATTTCACTGCACACAACACTAGCTTGTCTTGCGTTACACGCAATCACGACCTTCCTCGACAGCGTTTGTAGTACACAATATCGAGTTTTCACTAAACAATGATATATTGTTATAATATTATTATGGACTAGCATTTATTAATAGTATTACCTAAATTTTCAATTTTATAACATTATTATTCATCTTACATATTTTCTAGAACATGGTATGAGAACAAAATAAATTTTTCGAGTAAAATAAGTATTTTTCAAAAAATGCAGTTTTGTCGCCTTTTGATGGAGTACCCACATTAAATCTAGTTTTGACATGTTTGTAAGTTCAATTTGACAAAATAAAATTCTTCTTTGGTTTCAGGATATAAAATTTTACTTTGGATAAATTTTTTATATTATTATGATAACTTTTATATAATATTGAATAGTAAAAACACGATATATTTTAATTAAAAAAACTTTTTTCATCGCAATAATTTATATGGTTAAATTATAGTATTTAATGGTTTTAAAGTATAAATAGAATATATTTTTACAATTTAATTTAATTTATGTCATTACCATTAATTTTACTTTGAATTCATAGGTTAAAACATTTCATTCTTTGGCAATGTTTTATCTTATAAAACCTGTTTTCTTAACAATGGGATTAATTTTAAATTAATAACCACAACTTATGTGTTTTGAATTTTTAAAAATGGATTCCATATTTGAATTCAGTGGGTCTAAATTATTTTAATAGGTTACTTTTTTTTTGATATTATTAATATTAACTACGGTAATTTTTATTTACTGCAGTTAAAGGTAAATCGGGTATTTAAGGGTAAAAATAAGATTGTAAAATTATCCTAACACCTGCCAAAATTCTTTTGGATGACTAAAAGTCGACCCTTATCGCCTAAGGGTCAAAATAAATTCATTTTATGGAATTTTTCACATTCAAATAATTTAATTATTTTTAAAACCAAAGAAAGTGACAACATGTCACTCTCTTAAATCTTATAAGTATAATAATTTTAATTTAGTGATCAACTTCATGAAACTTCGAACATGAATAGGATACAGAAATCTAAAATAATTATATACATCATATGGATTTATTTATAATTTTAGGGATTAAATAATTATCATTAATTATGACATAATAGTGATGTTGAAATTATTTTATTGATTGAAATATCAAATAAATGAATTTAAAAGTATTAAAATAAATATTATATGAACTATTTAATTTCATCCACTATTTTTATAGATAAAAACGATATTTTATGAATCTATTAAATATTTTAGTTCGAACATATCTTTTGTATATATTTTATTTAAAATCAATTAAATGAATAATGTCAAAATTCACGCTATTGTTAATTTATAGAAATTACATATTATAAAATTGTTTAAAAATCACAAAAATATTTAAAAATTATAAATTAAAATTTATATGGTAGAAAATGTAATAAAGTATACAATTATGTACATTTCACAACTTATAAGTAAATATTTATAATGATTTAAAATTTATAATATTATTACCACAAATAAAATTAAATAGATTATATAAGGATAAATCATGTTGATAATGTTTAAAATAAATTCTCAACTTGTATAAATTTTATTGTTTGTTGCGATTACAACCCTATATAATCTAATATTTGAATTTGAGTCATTTTTGGAGGTTTTTAAGTGGGGTTGGAATTTATTATAAATTAATATTTCTTATAATTCCAAAGGTGCCCCTCTCCTCCCTTATAAAAGGGCACCTCATCCCTCTCCTCCTCACAACACTTTTATCCTTCAATCTCGGCCAAAACCTGAGAATTTATCTTCTCCACTTACCTAGAAACATCCTAGAGGTCCTGGTCTTCTTCAAAGACCAATCTTAGTGCCCTAAGAGGAGGTTTCAAAGAGGCGTGTCGAAGAAGAGGTAATATCTGTTACCGATTCTTTCAAATTTCTTTCTTCTTCTACTTATTCTTATTTAGTTCTTGCATTATGAAGTAATAACAGAAGTATCAAAAATATAATGATATGTTATTATAAATATGAAACAACCTTATTTCACCTTCTATCCATCCTATGGAAAGTGAAATCACTGCGCGTGCGTACGTACAAAATACCGTCTCCACGCTGTGGTGTAATCTGTTTACCACCACCACCTTACTTGGATGGGCATAATGGTGTAAAGAATAATTATATATGATTATTGTAAAATGATAATTATTATTAAATAGTATACATACACTTCACTATAATTCCACGATCATGGGAACGATATCATCGATGGTGCGTACATACGGCCTACCGTCTCCACGATGTGATGCGACTCATTCTACATGATATCCATTGAATAATGATTATATAAATCAATTGAATGAATAAATAGGATATATATTACATTAATACAATTATTTAAATGATGTATTTATAACCTAAAAAGAGTAATAAGAATTTATTCGATAAAACATGCATAAGAACATAAAGCAATGAACACACGAATAACCAGTAGCAATGAAATATTTCTAATAAAAAGATAATAATATGATCATATATGATATAATAACAGTGAATATTATTCTTTAACAAGTCAATGACATTATTTAAATCATTATACATGAGTTTTGGACACGTACTAAGCATATCGAACCTATGGTAAGGGAAAATCTCGCAATTTCATTTTTATCTGAGATTGTTTATACTTCAGAATTTACTAGGGAATACTTATCATCCACATCCTTGTTTCCTCAATATGTAATATTATTCCTATACTCCTACTATTTTTTAAATCCTATTTTACCAATTGGTGAGTTTTTAGTAAAGTATATGAAATGAATCTTTTTTTCGTTTTTAGTACGAGGTACTGTTTGACTTTTCTGGCCAGAGTACGAGAAGAATGTTTTTTTAACTTATACTGCATGAATCGATTTTTATGATTTCATAAAACATTATTTCTATGAAGCTTATTTTACAAGTTTTCAAGTTTATTTTTAATCAACTTCTTTTAGATTAAAATTGTATGACATGTTAAGAAAGGAAAAATGTTTTTGAAGTAGGATGGATATTTTCCTCAATAATGGAGTTCAAGTGTTTTATCAAAATTATTTTCCATCTAAGATAATATAGGGTTATGTTTTTATCCCTATTTTTACATTGATTTGATTATGTTATTATGGAATTAATTTAATTATGTCCTTTTATCTTATATGGATTATGTTAGGATGACATGATGTTTAAGAATCCCATTTTTATTACATGTGTTATGCTATGTTGTATGATTTATGATTTTGTGGAACACATAAGAATGGTTTCATTATGAGATGGGTGGGACCTATATCTCCCTCCAATGCATTGGGTAAATATTTTTATCTCATGAGATAGACATGGCTGGAACATCATGTTAATCCGGTTCAGTGATACAGGACTAGAAGGAGGAGTGAACTCAGTTCAGTAATGGACTTTGTCCGCTATGATAGTCTTGGAAATGAGTATTGACTAAAATTAAATGATTTTATATGATTATGTGTGTATGACACAAAGTTTCATGTTTTATGTTATGATTATTGGGATTACATTTCACCACTATGATTTATCCCATGTTATGATATTATGATCTCTTGTGTAGGTTAAGATATTCAAAATGTTATGTTCTTATGAATATGATATGATTGATATTTCTTTTTTTTACCCTTACTGAGAATTTGAGCTCACACTTTTGTATGTTTTCTTTTACCCAGGTTAGGATGAAGGGTATTAAGTAGGATATTCCAAAAAGGGACTCTATATATGATGAAATAAATGGGAGACAACGTAGATGATTTATGAACCAGTTGTTTATGTTTCCCAGTTTCTAAAGACACTATACCTATATGGTCTTTTCCTAGTTTTGTTATATGTTGTAATAAGTATGCTTCAATTCTAAAGTAATATAAATGTATGTAGAGTATGGGTCATTATATTAGGACTCTACTATAGAATCTGTGACGATGTCTTTCTTTGAGCTTTTTCAGCTCACAACACCTTCATTCAAAGTGAATATATATTTTTATTGTGAATTAATGTCATCTTGATTAGTTTTAAAACAAGAATATGCATATCCTCAGATTACTATATCCTCATATCCTCCATAGACCATGAATATCTCCTTAGTATTCTTCTGATACTTAAGGATAGTCTTAATTGTCATCCAATGGCGATCACATGGATCAACACGATATCTTCCCACCACAATCAATGCCTTGGAAACATCTAGCCCATTCAATAGAAAACATACATGACTAAACCAATTACTGATGCATATGGAATCCTTTCCATTCTATTTATTTCCTCATGTGTCTAAGGCCACATTTTCCAAGAATTAATAATGTCATGTAACACTGGAAATAATCCCCAGTTATATTGTTCTATAATAAATCTATTTAGTATCATGTCAATGTATATACTTTTAATTATGTTGATTAGTATCTTGGATCTATCATGATAGATCTTGATCCCAAGATTATATACTACTTCTCCCAATTCCTACATAGAGAAGAATTTATCCAACCACATCTTAAAAGACATTAAGACGGGTATTTCATTTCCTATGAGTAATACGTCATCAATATATACTATTAAGAATATTAATGAACTCACACTAAACCATTTGTTGAAACAAGGATCACACTCATTCTTTATGAAACTAAATTACATTACAGATTCATCACAATGAATGTTCCATGACCTATATTCTTTATTTAGTCCATAAATTGATTTTTTTTCAATTTTTATATCTTATTAGCATCCTTTGGAGTCACAAACCCTTTGTGTTGTGTCATATAAACATCTTCATAAAGGTTCCCATTAAGGAAAGCTGTTTAAAAATCCATTTTTTAAATCTCATAGTCATGGTATTCTATAAAAGAAAGTTGAATTCTGATGAATTTAATCATTATAAATTGTGAAAAGGTTTCATCATAGTCAATTTCTTGACACTTTTTAAACCATTTTCCAACCAGTTGTGCCTTATATGTACTAAATGGTGCATTCATGTCCATTTTCATCTCGAATAATCATTTTAAACCTATATTACTTACATCTATCATAGGATCTACCAAAATCAAAACTTGGTTTTGATACTTGGAATCCATTTCAGAGTGCATGGCTTTTTTCCACTCAGAAACATCTATTCCACTTACTGCTTCATTATAGGTTAGAGGATCATTATTATCAACTAATAATGGTTAACTATCCTTCATGACTAGAAAACTATAAAATTCTAGTTCTCTATCCATTCTTGTACTCCTATGCATTACTTGTGTCTCTGGAATTGTTTCATCTTCCATGTGGATTTTTGGAATATGTTCATGTACCAAATATTTTGTACCTTGAGCCTCAACTAAAACAAAGTCTATCTTACTACCCCTATAAATTTGGAAGATGTTATCTCTATTAAGGAATATGGAACGTATTACCACTATAACCCATTTGTATGAGGGGTCTTATAGGTAATATCCCCTTGTTTCTTTGGGGTATCCTATAAAGGAACAATTTGTGTCTCAGCATGCAAGTTTGTTATCTAAAGAGGCCTTAACAAATGATTTTTTACCCCCCATGTGTAAATTTGATAACATCATTTTTCTTACACTCCAATTCATATGTAATTCCATTTATCAATTTATTTGGTACTTGGTTTAGTATGTGTGTTTCTGTTTGTAACATGTATCCCAAAAAGGACAATGGAAGACTCACATGAATCATTATTGATCTCATAATGTCCAATATGGTATAGTTCCTCATTTATCTTACACAATTCCACTAAGGTGTGTAAGTAGGAGTGTGTTCAAATAGGATCCCAAACTCCCATAATTAATTAATGAAGTCTTGATTAAGATATTTTCCACCATGGTCTGAGTAAAGTTTCTTAATCTTCTTACCAAGTTGGTTCTCAACTTAATTCTTATATTCCATAAATTTTTCAAAATAATATTAATTATTTATAATTAAGTAGATATACCCATATCTACTAAAATCATCAATAAAAGTTATAATGTATAAGTAACCAGCCCTTTCTTCAATAGGTTATTGTCTACAAACATCAGTATGAACTAATTTAAGAAGCTATTTAAATCATTCACCTTTCCCACCAAGTGAGGGTTTGGTTATTTATCCTTGTAAAAATGTGTGACATACATAAAATGTTATTAGTTCAAAATAATCTAAATATCCATATTGATGTAATTTATTCAATCACTTTTCATTTACATGAACTAGCTGGTGATGCTAGATTTTGGTGTGGTATGAGTCATGTGAATTAACTTCATTATCGATTTCCATTACTTGGTTTGTGTAATCCAACACATAAATATCATTACTTCAAAGTTCCCTTCCATATAAAATTATACCACTGTAAAATAATAAAATTTTATTTCAAAATTTGAAATCATATCCATCTCTATCATGTCCAGATATAGATATAATTGTTTTGGTAAAATATGCAACATAATAAAAAACTTTCCAAATCCAGATCTTTTTTTTCAGTAACGTGAGGTGGTAATCCCCAATAGCTACAATAGTGAGTTTATATCTCTTTGATCCTCATAGATCTACCTCCCATAAGTCATTATTTATAAATCTACTTGGTTCCCATATTTAAATATATATGTGAGCACCAAAAGCTATACCAAATACCCAATTTTTTGAAACATATAAATTACAGTCAATAACAATGGTATATGAATATTCCTCTTACTTATTTATTTGGGTGCATTTTTTCCTATAGTGACCCTTTTTTCCATATGAAAAAAACCACATTCTATTACCTTATTGTCACATTTATCTTCCTCTTATGGGTAGGGTATGAAGAAGCTTTGGGATTAAATATCTTATCTTTCCCCTTCCATTTGTTCTCTATAAGGATGGAAGGATTTTCAAGATTCGTATCCTTATTTAATAGGTAAATTATAGTGAGAAGATATGGTATATATTTATCAAGGTTGTTCATATTAAAATTCACAAAACAAAACTACAGAAGCTCCGAGGGAGTGATGCTATAATGAGGTCAATGCCCAGTTTTTTAGGGAGTCTAAACCCCAGAACCCCTAGGTGCTCAATGCAGCCAATGAGCTTGGATACATGAGGTCTATCTAGGGACCCATTTACATGATTACTCTTAAAGAGTTCTTTGGAAAGATCAAACATCTCTGATCTAGTGGTAAAGACTGTGAAGTTCTCAAGCAAGGTATATGCATCCATGTTTTCATGAGACTTCATGAGTTCACTCGACATAGAAGAAACCATACAACATTGAACTTCAACCGCATTGTTTATATATTTATCATAGAATAGGATTTCTTCATCACTCACCTTTTTAGAAATTGGATCATACATTGACCATTCTAGAATGTAATATTTCCTTTCATGGCATATATTAACTTAGAGGCCTCTAAACCACTCATGGAAGTTACTTCCAGTTAAGAGGATATCTTTCTCCAATATTGATTGTAGGGATAGTGTGGATGATAGACTTTCCATTTTATTATACAATTTAAAATATAAAATTATTAGTACTTTACATGACTTCAAATTATGTGATAAATAAGTAATTAATTAATTTTTATTAAATCCCCCACTATTTCATGATGTTCGAATAGCCCTCACCATTAAACTCATAATGTCTAGTTTCTTTAACATTTTAGTGCAAAGGATCAATATTCCCCTTCAAATAACCCCAATAAAGGTTGGTAAAGCTATTTTAAGGTATTTAGGAAGATAGGTATTTTCCAACCACGGGAATGCAACTCCTTGATCCATTGAGTGGATTCCCCAATCCTGAAATTGACACTTGGATTTCCTCAACACTTTCCCCCAAATTACAGCAAGTCTATCAAGGGATAAAACTCTTGATTTAAAATGGTCAAGTCCACCCAAAATCTTCATAATGAATCCCCTTATAAAAGTAAGTGTCCCAATAAGGGTTGTTCAAACACTTAGTTTTATTGATTTTTTTAATAAAGTAACGAAATTCTTATAATGAATTAATATGTAGTTGAGGGATTTTAATTAATTATAAATAAAATTTATCTTATTTTATCCTTTACATGTATTGTTAAGATTATGCTGATGTTACTTAATTAATTTACCATGTTGTATAAAACATTTAGAAATAATTTATTTATTTAATTTATTCTGCATAAACTTTATCTTGTTTAATCCATTACATGTCTTGTCAATACTATGTGAATGTTAATTAATTAATTAACCATGCTGGGTAAGAAATTTATGCATAATAGATTGATTTAAATTCCATATTTTCACATTTATTCCTTTATTTATGTGACCATGACCGTAAATCCCTAAAATAAATACTTTCATAGATATAAATAATTAAACAATTAAATGACCCATTAATGATCTTTATTTAACGGCTAATTTAATGAGTGAACATTAAATCAACCTATGAACAAGGGGAAATAACTTTATTTTTTGGTCTTGGAATTAGTTACAACATTCCTCCTTTAAACCTATGTATCACCTAAGTTGGCATCATTATGGAACTATCTTGAACTACCTCCATGTTCCTTGGGATAATCTATTAATTAAATGTATTTATGACTAACGCATGAGTGAGGGGAACCAAAGGATTGGTTAAACAGGGAAGACATAAATATCCTTGGACACACTAGTCCTATATAATTATTGAGTGAGTGATGAATCACATGACATCATATTTTATTTAATAATAAATAATTGAAAATCCATGGAATAATTAAATTAAAACATCTTACTCATACACATGTCATTGTCAACCCCAAAAATAATCATACATGCAACAAATACACAAAAGTAACCAGATAACATTCATTTGTTTATTAATCATTTATTATTAAGATTAATACACTTGCATTAATTAATTAATAAATTAATAAATTAATTCCATTTCCTCTTAATGATCATCTGAACTTAATTGGAGATACCAATAATTTATGTAATTCCTGTAAAACAAATAAAAAAATGAATAATGGAATATTTATTACAATAAATTAGATGAGCATTTAAAAATCTTTAAAACCATTATTAAATTTCCAAACACATAGTAGTTGATAATCAATAAAATCAGATTTTAATGCTGCAATTTTTAATTTAATTTAATTTAATTATACCATTAATTGTGAGACTACATAGTGTGTACAATCTACCAAAAATGAATATACCTCGGTTTCTATGTATCTTAGTCGCAAGAATGGGAATTTTTCATGTTAACTCCACTGGATTACATGCCATGCATATGGCAGTTACACACCATGTATCCACTCATTGTAGGATAGATTGGTCCAGTCACACCTGATTTGAAATTAATGTACCATGTCTAGTTAATTTTTCAATGCATCCATGTACAATGTGAAGGGGTACACAATGCATGCTTCGGCTACACACAGTGTAACCTGGTTTTACCGGCCAAAGATTTGGAAGTTCCCAATGGTATCTCCAATAATTCTTCATTTGTTCTGAAACCTAAGAAAATGAAACATTGAATGAAAAATATTAATATGTATATGACATGTTAATTCAAATTAGATTAATGAATGAATAACATGAAATAAAAATCTAACCAGAATTGTGCGTATATCGACAACAAAATAAATAATTATAAATTTAAATGTGGATGCTCTAATACCAATTGTTGGTTCTGACCATAACAAAAGGTTGTGGTGGTAGGTGATATATTAAAATTTATTTTAATAATCGATTTCCAAAACCAAGAGTGAGGATCCTTGATATACAATATATAACTAATTAATTTAATATATGAAGAAATAAATACTTGGGCTTAATAACTTTCATTGTTGGTGAAAGTTGATCATCCGAAAGGACCCTTCCAGATTACCTTTGTTACACTATGAGGATCTAATGATATAATCCCTCTAGTGGTGATCCAGATGTGCTCATATGATCTCTTAGAAACACCACTCAATCTCTAGGTGCTAGCGTGATGAGTTAAATGTCTTGCATTGTTCGTTCTTGATTGGTCATTCTTGGACTTGAATAAATCTCTCTTGCACGACTTGTTCTTGAGAGAGAGAGAGAAGGATGGGTTGAGAGAGAATTCATTTCCGCAACAATTCTAAATTCTCAATTTTGTATTCTCTACACAATATACATAACCATCTAATTATTGATTTAGGATTTAGGTAAAAATATTATTTAATTTCCTATCAGATATTATATGACATTTATTACCTTTAATAAACCTCAATCCACATAATAATAATATTATTATTATTATTTTGTGTCACATTCCAACTATTATAATAAGAAATATTATTTAACTGACTTGCTAATTAATATTTGTCACTAAACATGGTCTCGATCCATTCAAACTCCTCTTTAATTTATTAAACACTTGAATAAAAATTTTATTCATAAATAAATATTTCATTCACAATCAGGAAGATAAATATTTATTAAATATCCAATATATATATATTTATTCATATATCGGTGAATAAATATTTATCTAATTTATGCGATCAATATAACGAGAATAAAATTATTCCTCAGACTTGAGAATAATATTTATTCCATTAGTTAAACTCAAATAAAATTTAATCAAGATCAACAGAAACACTTAGTGTGTGACACTCTAGGATTGTTTTTCATTTCTATTAGGTGGTCTTGCCTAAAGACCAAGATTAATGTCTAGCAATGGGTTAAGGAACCCAATAGAAATAACATAATGTCAGAACAATGACAACCACATAAAAATGATCATTGTATAATAAAATCTATTTCTCACAGAATGTCATAAAGTAGGTTTCATGATGATGTCAGCAACCTATTTTCTAGATGTCTTTCTTTGACTATCTGAAACAAAAATGTCATTACACCATAACAATGAAATTTAATGAAATGGTTCTATTTCAATCAATGGTTCAAGATATCATTTTCCATAAATATGGAAGGGAAATATCCTACCTCAACTTATCTATTAATGACATGTCAATCATGATGCACCAAATGTACCTTTCTTCCAGCCAACATATGGTGTGACAATTTTGGTCAGTAAATATAAGTGTGTGAGTCATGAAATACATTAATGATAATATTTCAAAAGACCATTACACATGCTCATATATATGGATTTTCAATGACACCAAAACATGAAGAATTCCTACTAGTGGGTTTGTTCATGTAATCTATCGTCTTAGAGATTACCATGAGAGAACATAATGAAAAGAAGCCTCATATTCTTATGATCACTCTCTCCTAATGGTCTAAATAATATGTTTCCCATCATAGTATTTTATTCAACCATATAAAAATATAAAAAAATTTATTGTTTCACTTCAAGGTTCTCATCATAGTGTGGAAATGTTATGACCTTATCAATGCAAAAAATACACTATGAAATTATTACATTAAATCCATGTAGAAATAGTGAACACTATGTAATAATATGTAAAATTCATATTTAATACATCAAGTATACATATAATCTAGCACAATCCATTGGTCCTAGTACACCAAGTATAACAGGATGTGATCTCTGGTTCTATATATTGTTTCTATTTTATGCCTTGCGTTTCCTCCCTTTTTCTTATTTACTACTGTTTATCTTTTGTCAAATAACATTTGTTGGTGTGGGTTGGCTTTCAAATTCAATATTGAACCTTTATTATTATTTTTGTATATTTATATATAATTATATATTTTTATATAATTATATATTCATATTTTATAACATAAATATATATATATAATTATAAATATACTAAATATATTTATTATTAAATATATTTATTATAGTTTTATAGTTAGAACATGAGGGTTTAGTTGAGTCATTTAGCACCCCCTCCAGTGTATTTGGGTGGCTAGGTTTCGATACCCAGCCACATGAAATTTGGATCTTAATTTAATTGGGGGCTCTCTTCAATGTGAAGGGGATCTGGGTTGACGTAAAAAATGATTCCACCATGTTTGCAGGTGAGAACCTTGATTGATGGTGGGGCTGGTTCCAGGAAGATGTCTGTCAGAGTGTGGGATGACAGCAATACTCATGGAATGACCCAATTCAAAGAAAAATCCATAAGAACTTCATGTCCTACTGGTGAAAAAGACCCTTGTTCTATCGGGGATCCCACCCCACCAGATTACATTTACCCTCTAGATTATGATGACATGTAACGGAAAATTTCCAAAACCTAGAGGAGGGGTCATCGTCTGAGAGGTAGGGGTGGTGGTCAATCTCAGTCCAGAAGATGAAATTTTTTTCTTGTTTTCTAGGAACTTGTACTCTTTTCATTATAGTAGTGGTTTTTCATTATTTTCCCTATTCAATCTCCCCTTGTAATTTGTGTTTGTTTATTTTCAATATTTTTCAAGATCTAGGGTTATAACACATGGTCTGCACCATTTTCTAATAAATATATTTATAAATATTTGAATATATTTCTAATTATAATAATATAATAATATATTTATATAATTAAATATATACTAATATATAAATATATATATTTATAAATATAATAAATATATTTATTATTTAAATACATTTATAATAACCCAAACAGCGTGAGCCATATGTTATTTCCCACGATCCAAAAATTTCTTGAAAATAAAATAAGAACAAAGTAAAAAAAGGAAGAGGGAAAGTATAAAAAGTGAAAAACACATTGACATAAGTCAAAGAATACTTATCTAGGAAAAAATAAGATAATTAATCTTGTGAACAGGGATTGACCCCTACACTCGACTCTTATATTCTAAACCTTTCCCTAGGTGTTGGGATTTTTCAATGTTTTATCATCATCTCCTTGGGGGTAGAAATTGTCATTCGGTGGATTGGGGCCCTCAAGAGTCTAAGGAACTTAATCTCTATCCAAAATTGAACCCATCAATGGTATCTCCAGAACAACACTACTCTTTCCAGTGATGGTCTCAGTGTCGTGATCACCGTCAAATTCCTCAAAGAAGACCTCCCTATTATTGGATCTAATTAAATTTTCAAGCAGAATAAGTGAGTTATCCCTTAACATGGATTGAACCTAGATCAAGGGAGACTCGCCTTTTTCTTTAGAGGCCTCTAATATATCTTCATAATCATCACATGTACCATCTGCACCCACATCCCCTTACGGTCTCACAATTAAGAACCCAAAGGAAGCTACTTCATTAGTACCTCGAGAGGCCATCGATGGTTCAAGTATACTCTTATTAATTTTCAATAGAGAACCCACATTAATTTTTCATTTACTACTTCTATAATATTTTTGATCATTCAAAAGATGATAATAAACTTTTAATTGCTCCTCTAACTCTAGGTTAGAATCCACAACCAGATCATCAGGTTGATACTCAACACCTCCAACTAGGACATCATTAAAAGAGATATGAGAAGCAATTGGTTTCTCATTTTCAGACCTAGGGAAGCTTTTAGTTTCAAAAATATCCACTACCTTCATCCCAAATATTAAGAGGTAGGGAAAGTATAAGTCCCTCAAACAACTAAGGTAATAGGACACTCCCTTTGAGGATGAAGGGAATTATCTAAGGAACCATCCCTAACATCTACACTTCTAGATTCCACTCAATCATCCATAGGGTATCCAATCAAACAACCATGCTATTGTTCCACCTTTTAAGAGTGTCCATGATAACTACCCATCATTATTACCTTCATATTTATTTGAGGAGGCACTCTTCCACCTGACGTCTTCTCTTTTATAGAATTTTCAGATTCCCCTTGAGGCATAAATTTTACTTGTTGATACTTTTTAATGCATGAATTTTCATCATGAAGATGAGAAAAAAAGGCACAAATTAAAGATTTACTATAGTTCATAAAATAAAAAATAATAATAATGTAATACATAAAAAATGGTGGAACTTTTTTATACTCAATTTTCATATCAATATCATTTTATTCAGTAGAAATAACAACTTTATCAACCATTGTATAAAAAAGATCTAAATTCACTAAGAATCAAGGATAATGGTCAAATATAGCATGCTCTATTTCTTTCACAACAATAAAAATGCTGTAGAAGTGGTTTATTAGTGATAGTTTTAATAACCACCACTTAATAAATGGCATTCAAAAAAATATACAATATAATGGTGATTTCATGTAACTACCACTATATTTTTTATTGTTTTATCATTTAGCAGTGGTTTTATTTAAATCACCACTAGACATTTCAAAAAAAACCCAATTTCAAGTCCCCTACCCATTCACCTCAACCCCCTCCCTGATCCCCCAGTCTCCCTAAGACCCCCCCACACTCTCCTTGAGCCATCGCCACACGCTGCTCACCACCACTGATGCTCCCCCCTTTTCTCCCAAGCCCTCACCACTCACCATCGCCTCCACTCCCCCAATAAATCACTACTCCACACCCTTGAGATGTTTTTCACTCTCTGCTTTCCTCCTCACCTCTCACCACCTCTCCCCCTTCTCCCCTGAGCACCCCCTCTCCCCTAAGACCTTGTTTCCCCCTCGCTACCGTAACCATTTCCCCCTTGCCGCTACTCCATGATCTTCCTTACTACCACTCCGAAAATACCCTTTTCTTCCTTGTAATGGCTCACCGATTCTTTCTTTCCCCCTTCTAGCCACTCCTAACTAAGCACTAATTTCCGCTACCCAAGCCATCATCACAACTACTAAATCATTGCATTGTGGTAAATTTTCCATATTTTGGAGATTTTGGTTCCTAGAGGGTTTTGAGTTGATTTATTATTTATTATAATTGATTTAGGATGTATTTTTATTTATTATATCAGTTATTGATTTTATTGGTAATGATTGGTTAGATAATTGTGATTATATTCCAATAGGAATTTCAAAAAGAAGTAAATTTTTTTGAAATCAGGGGATGTTTACAATTTTTTTAGATCAAAAATTAAATTTATTATTGGGAAAAACATTGGTTAGGACTCAAATATTTTTAGAAAAATTATGTTTTTTTATGTAAAAATTTTACAAACATTTTTGGGAAATTTTATAATGAATTCTGTTTGGTTGAATTAAATTATTTTGAAATGTTGACAATTTTAAAGGTTGATGTTTTATGTATCAAAGGTTTTTTCTTCTTAGGTTGAAAAAAATATTTGAAAAAGGTTTTCTTGTTAATGTTTATAAAAAATATTTTTCAATAACCAAAGATCATTTAATAATGAAATTATTGTGGTATTTTAAAGAGAAAGTGGATTTTTAGAAATTAATTTTGAGTGGTTTTCTAAATGAGAGAATAATATATTAGGTTTAAAATTGGGGGAAATGTTTATTATATATTTACATTTATTAATTATATTTTGAGCCCTTTATATAATTTTTTTCTTTAAATATGATTAGAGAAATTTTTAATTCTTTTTTAAATGTGATGGGTTCTATTTCTAGGCACATTTCTTGGTTTAATTTGGATTCATTTAACTCATGTAATCGAGTTTTGCTTCTTTGGGACTATGTTTCATGTTATTTTAATTATTATGCTAATAAATTTCTTGAGGAAAAGGGTGAAATTCACTAGTTTAGGATATTCCATAGGGTGATTCATTTTCCATCTATGTATAGTTCCATTTTAAAATATTTATGGTTATCAGTTTTGGGTCATATTCGTCTTGAGCCTAGGGTATATGTATTTTATTTGGTAGTTCTTGATTAGTTTGATGCTTTAGGATTCATCCTTGATTTTTTTATCAATGGAATGTTGATCATCTTGGTGATGATTTGGGTTTTATCCTTGATTTTTAAAAGAATTTACATTTACCATGAATATATTTTTTATTTGAAGAATGAACGAATTTATAAGATAGACTAAAAGAGACTATGTCACTAGGTATCAGAAAGTCAAGTTATTGTTTTGAGATACAAAAAATTTTTATTTTCATAATTTTAAAATAAATATCTCACTATAGAGACAATTATACTTCTATAATATAAAATAAATATTAATAATATGAAAAGAATAAAATTTTGAGTTCTTTTAATGTTGTATTGAATAATATTTATATTGATTTTGTGTTATATCGAATGAAGACCCTACCCTAGTCAATAAAAATTTTGGTGATGTTTAATTCATATTGTACTTGTTTGATTAACCATTTATATCTTTATATATGAATATAAAGGGAGGAGAGTGACAATATAATACCTATGGATAAAAGTCAGATTAATTCACCTTGAAATACACCTCAGTATGTGAAGGATTTGGAATAATTTTTAGATTATGCAATTGAAAACTAGTGAATGTGTTGAAGAATAAAATGTATGTGTCCTGATTAAAAATCTAAGTGATGGTTGAACAGAAATGATGTATATGAGGATTTTATATTCACTACAATAAAACAGACCTTTAACCGCACTAACCATTATTAGTGCTAGAAGAAAGCACTGATAAGGGGAATCCTTTATGAGTGTTTTTATATAGTGCTGATAAATGGCACCCTTTATCAGCACTTCATTTTTAGTACTGATAAAGGTCTTTAATTAAACAGATAAAAAAATAATTTTTTTAACAATTGTATTAATGAAATATTTTTTGATAAAAATGAATAAAATTAATATACATATATATACATTATAAAAGTTAATAAATAGTATATATTAAATATGTGGATATGTAAAATGAATAAAATAAAATAAACAAATAAAATTTAAAAAAAGAGTAAAGTACGAAAAATATTAGACATTTTATTAATTAAATAAATATTGATAAAAATGCTTAAATTTAATATACATATATATAGATTATAAATATTTATAAATATTATATATTAAATATAGATATATAAATTTTATAAATTTTAATAATTAAATAAAAAAAATTAAAAACAAATAACTTACAAAATTATTTAATTTTTTTTGAAGCAGTTCTAGACAGATGAAAATCTCTTGACCATTTATTAAAGAAAAGAAAATAGATAAGAAGGGACCAGAGAGGGTCAAAAAAAAGACAATCCCACATCAAGAGAACCAATTTAAGAGTCATAAAATGAAATATCATTTCCATATCCATAATTAGAGTCATTAACAGTTCCCCAACCTGACCGTGAGTTAGGTTAATTGAGAATCTTTAGCATTTCTGCCTCAAAATATTCTTTGTATAAATTGAGCATGAAATTTAATGTTTTTATGATGATATAGTAGAAACGTTAATTGGTATAGTTGAATAATATTTTGGTGTCCTTCTTGAAGGGGCCATATCACTAGTCTTCCCCTTACCATTTATGATAGCACCCTCAAAGGAAATAGCTCCACCACTACCTATAGGTCGAGTGGTGTCCAATAAAATCATCTGTTGTTCATTATAACTTTCTCCATCCAAGATGTTTCCCCATTTATCAATTTTTGATGAATTGCAATTATCCCAGGTTTTCTAGACAGCTTTGCAGGAATCCACATCTGCAGGCTCAAGTTGAAAATCCTCACCTTTCCTAAAACGATGAGAGTTCAAGGCATTACTAAAATCCATATCAATAGGATAAGCTGTAGAAATAAGTCCCTGCTCCTGACCGCTTCCAGTCACCACTTGTGCAACATCACCCAATATGAGCATAAAAGTATAGGAATTGTTAAACATGTTAGGTAGAATCTCCCTTGATTCACCTCAACAACGAGACCAGATACACCTTCATACAGACAAGAAAAAGTCCCACTAGGAGAAAAAACAAAAGTGAGACCACCAGTCTCAACTCCATCTTCATTAAAACCAATATAAGTAACAACATGACTGATATTTGATGTTACCTCTGTAGAGCCTGACAGAGAATTAGAGGATCCACTATTATCTCTCACTGAAGACTCATCAAAAAGTATCCCCTTTACTTTTAAATTAGTCACCTGAGAATTTTATATCTCAAATAACAACACATCAACATCATTAAGGAATGATTTTCTAGGAAAATAACCATTATGAACAAGGGGCTTTGATATAGAATCATCCTTCATATTTGGTTTCATGTGATAGAGGGTGTCTGAGTGACCCTTCATCCCACACATATCACATGTGACCTTCCTCCTAAATAAATCTAGCAAATGGAAAACATCCATACAAGAAATATATAAAAGAGGATTTATTTCATACTCAATTTCAATTTGGATATCATTAGTGGGACTGAAAATATTTACCTTGTCAATAATGGTGTAACTGAGGTCAATCTCCAAAAACGTCCATAAAAAATTCCCAAACTGCAAAAACTCAGTTTCCTTATCAAGTCGTATAGGAGTCCCAACTATTGTGGTGATATCATGTAGAATCCTTGGAGCCAAAGAACCCAATTGATTCCATGAAACTGAAACCAATACTAATAGATTAAATTTCTTTCCAACAAAGCATTAAAATATAGAGACCATTCATGAAGGTGAATCCAACCTAACCTCAAGAACAGATAACCAGCACTCCACACCCAAAGATCAGAATCATGTGAAGGGAAAATGAAGTAAAAAACCCTGACGAAAGATACATACCTCCCATCAGAGAATACCTAGAAAAAATAAATTTGTTGAACTATTTCATCCAGCTTCCATGTCTTTTCATCATTAGCGAAATAAGACACACAATCAGGGAGTCTTTCACAATTGAGAGTCTCTGAAAAAATGATTGATTTATAGGTTCATCATGAGTCAATGAACTCTTAATAAGGTATCTTCTAGAGCCCTTGAATGAAGCTAAAGATGGCTGGGAACCATCCAATTTCAGATCAAGGCATCCATTCACACCCAAACTTACATTCGGAACAAGTGAAGCATCAACCAAATGTGATATACAAGCATTAAGTTCGTCACTCATTATAGCTGCAATCAGATCCACCCAAAATATACACATATCGCCAGCATTAGTGGGATTCACACCCTTCTGAACATACTTTAGATCCAATCATCATGGGAAATCATTATTCAACAACTGATTTTCCACAGATCTATGCTGGTCGCAAAATCCTATCGGCAATGCACCCTTCTGAGCATCCTTTAGATCCAATCTACACAATACCTGACGATTTAACACCAGATTCACCATAGAAGTACATTAATCACCATCTCTAGTCTACAATGCACTCTTCTAAGCATCCTTAATATCCAATCTATATAGGACATCATGATTCAACACCGCCACAAAAGGAATTGCCTATGATCGACGTGCACTGTCGTCAATCGCCTTCAAACCACCAATCCATTCCTCATCAAAAACCAGAAGATCAGATCCTAGGTTATGGGGGAGTGCCATATAGATACCCTAAAATGAAAAATAGGAGGGGCCATTGAGGTGAAACTCTCAAACCCTAAGCATCATCTAAGAGTTTATTAATGAAATAATTATTAATAAAAATCAATAAGTATAATATATATATATGTTAATTGTAAATAGTAACAAATAATATTTATTTAATATATATAATGGATTAAATTTAATAATTAAAAAATATTAATGTCTTATTCATTTTTAATGTTGTTTTATTTTTCATTTTAACATATATCAAATGTGTGTTACATTAATCTCACATAAATATATGTAACTAATGCATTTTTATATACAATGCACACACATAAATATTTATGCAATTAATGAAATCTTATATATAAACATACATCTAATATTTATGTCATTTATTCAAATTTTATAATATTTTAGAATTTCATTATAACATGATAAATTTAATTTTTCAATTTCACTCAATTTTAATATGCATATATTTAATATTATATATTCATTAATAATGTTAAAAATATATTTTCAAATAAATATTAATATAAAAATATATTTATAAATGTATATTTAATATATTAATAAATTTAAATATTTATAATTATTATAAATAAATAAATATTATTTTTTAAAGGTATTTATATAATTTAAAATAAATAACTATATATGTAAATAATTATAAAATTGTAATAAATGTATTTAAATAATGAATATACTATATTTATATTTATATTTATAATATATATATATATATGTATTAGTAGAGGTCAAAGCCTTAGTTTATTTGGGTAAATAGGCAACATTTCAAAGAAAATCAGGCAACATATAATGTAGGGATGTACTCAGCAGGACTCGAACTCAAGACCTTGTCGAGAACCAAAAGGGTAGCTACCATAGAGCTACACCCTGGGGCTATATATATATAATTATATTAATATATAAGTATTATTTTTTAAAACAATTATCACTCATATATTTTTAATTAATTAATTAATTAATTAATTGTGAGATTATAATAAATATTTTTAAGTAATTAATATATTTATATTTATATTTATTTATTAAATATATAAATATTAAATTTATAAATATTAAATATATATTAAATATATATATAATTATATAATTATATATATATATATATATATTGATATAAATATATTTTTAATTATAAAATTATAATAAATATATTAAAAAAATGAATATATTAACTATATTTATATTTATATATAATAGTTATATATATATAATTTTATAAATATAGATAATGATATAAATATATTTGTAATTATGGGTTGCAGATTTCTGGTGATATCCAACAATGGCGAGCTCACATTCCTATAAAGATTTAATCATGGCATCAAAGATTAGTTCATCATAGATTCGAGCATGGTGAGGGCCAACACTACTATAAATAAGGCCATTAGCGACCGCCATTGGCGGTCGCTAAAGGGATTTAGCGGCCGCGCAGCGACCGCCATTGGCGGTCGCTATTGCCTCGTCGCTAGAGGCCTTTAGCGACCCGGCAGCTCGACCTTCAGCGACCGCGGCGCGGTCGCTGAAGGCCCTCTGCCGGGCACCTATAGCGACCGCCTATGGCGGTCGCTATTCTAAAAAAAAAAAAAATTTAAATTTTTTTTATTGAATTGAATATATATATATATATATATATGTGTGTAAAAATATTCATATATATACTATTAAATACAATATTTTAAATATATATATATATATATATATAATATATTTTAAATGTTTTAATATATATTTAATATATATTTAATATATATATAATATATATATAATATCAAATCATTGTGCTATAATAATTTAAAAACTTCGATTCAAGAAATAATTTCATTTCAGGTCGTTCGGAGCACGTTTGCTTCGAATCGGACCGCCGCACGCCGTTTTGGTGTTTAACGGCACCGGAAACGCGTTTCCGGCCGCCGCGGTCACACGGCACCTTCGAATGAGGTGCCGTCTGGCCAACCATTTCAAAATTCACGCCCCGGATGTTTTCGTACGGTTTCGTGGCATTCGGAGGTCGTTCGGGTGGTTTTGACCCCCCAACGCGCCATTTCAGCGCGCGCCGCGCTGCTGAAAACGACACAATCGGACGTGCCGCGCGCACCGCATGTCCGATGGACGTGCGGCCTCCTCCTGCATCTCAGGAATAATATTTCTATCGTTCCCGTGCGGTTTCAGGTCGTTCGGAGCACGTTTGCTCCGAATCGGACCGTCGCACGCCGTTTTGGTGTTTAACGGCGCCGGAAACGCGTTTCCGGCCGCCGCGGTCACACGGCACCTCCGAATGAGGTGCCGTCTGGCTGACCATTTCACAATTCACGCCCCGGATGTTTTTGTACGGTTTCGTGGCATTCGGAGGTCGTTCGGGTGGTTTTGACCCCCCAACGCGCCATTTCAGCGCGCGTCGCGCTGCTGAAAACGACACAATCGGACGTGCCGCGCGCACCGCACATCCGATGGACGTGCGGCCTCCTCCTGCATCTCAGGAATAATATTTCTATCGTTCCCGTGCGGTTTCAGGTCGTTCGGAGCACGTTTGCTCCGAATCGGACCGCCGCACGCCGTTTTGTTGTTTAACGGTGCCGGAAACGCGTTTCCGGCCGCCGCGGTCACACGGCACCTCCGAATGAGGTGTCGTCTGGCCGACCATTTCACAATTCACGCCCCGGATGTTTTTGTACGGTTTCGTGACATTCGGAGGTCGTTCGGGTGGTTTTGACCCCCCAACGCGCCATTTCAGCGCGCGCCGCGCTGCTGAAAACGACACAATCGGACGTGCCGCGCGCACCGCACGTCCGATGGACGTGCGGCCTCCTCCTGCATCTCAGGAATAATATTTCTATCGTTCCCGTGAGGTTTCAGGTTGTTCGGAGCACGTTTGCTCCGAATCGGACCGCCGCACGCCGTTTTGGTGTTTAACGGCGCCGGAAACGCGTTTCCGGCCGCCACGGTCACACGGCACCTCCGAATGAGGTGCCGTCTCGTCGACCATTTCACAATTCACGCCCCGGATGTTGTCGTACGGTTTCGTGGCATTCGGAGGTCGTTCGGGTGGTTTTGACCACCCAACGCGCCATTTCAGCGCGCGCCGCGCTGCTGAAAACGACACAATCGGACGTGCCGTGGGCACCGCACGTCCGATGGACGTGCGGCCTCCTCCTGCATCTCAGGAATAATATTTCTATCGTTCCCGTGCGGTTTCAGGTCGTTCGGAGCACGTTTGCTCCGAATCGGACCGTCGCACGCCGTTTTGGTGTTTAACGGCGCCGGAAACGCGTTTCCGGCCGCCGCGGTCACACGGCACCTCCGAATGAGGTTCCGTCTGGCCGACCATTTTACAATTCACGTCCCGGATGTTGTCGTACGGTTTCATGGCATTCGGAGGTCGTTCGGGTGGTTTTGACCCCCCAACGCGCCATTTCAGCGCGCGCCGCGCTGCTGAAAACGACACAATCGGACGTGCCGCGCGCACCGCACGTCCGATGGACGTGCGGCCTCCTCCTGCATCTCAGGAATAATATTTCTATCGTTCTCGTGCGGTTTCAGGTCGTTCGGAGCACGTTTTCTCCGAATCGGACCGCCGCACGCCGTTTTGGTGTTTAACGGCGCCGGAAACGCGTTTCCGGCCGCCGCGGTCACACGGCACCTCCGAATGAGGTGCCGTCTGACCGAACATTTCACAATTCACGCCCCGGATGTTGTCGTACGGTTTCGTGGCATTCAGAAGTCGTTCGGGTGGTTTTGACCCCCCAACGCGCCATTTCAGCGCGCGCCGCGCTGCTGAAAACGACACAATCGGACGTGCCGCGCGCACCGTACGTCCGATGGACGTGCGACCTCCTCCTGCATCTCAGGAATAATATTTCTATCTTTCCCGTGCGGTTTCAGGTCGTTCGGAGCACGTTTGCTCCGAATCGGACCGCCGCACGCCGTTTTGGTGTTTAACGGCGCCGGAAACGCGTTTCCGGCCGCCGCGGTCACACGGCACCTCTGAATGAGGTGCCGTCTGGCCGACCATTTCACAATTCACGCCCCGGATGTTGTCGTACGGTTTCGTGGCATTCGGAGGTCGTTCGGGTGGTTTTGACCCCCCAACGCGCCATTTCAGCGCGCGCCGCTCTGCTGAAAACGACACAATCGGACGTGCCGCGCGCACCGTACGTCCGATGGACGTGCGGCCTCCTCCTGCATCTCATGAATAATATTTCTATCGTTCCCATGCGGTTTCAGGTCGTTCGGAGCACGTTTGCTCCAAATCGGACCGCCGCACGCCGTTTTGGTGTTTAACGGCGCCGGAAACGCGTTTCCGGCCGCCGCGGTCACACGGCACCTCCGAATGAGGTGCCGTCTGGCCGACCATTTCACAATTCACGCCCCGGATGTTGTCGTACGGTTTCGTGGCATTCGGAGGTCGTTCGGGTGGTTTTGACCCCCCAACGCGCCATTTCAGCGCGCGCCGCTCTGCTGAAAACAACACAATCGGACGTGCCGCGCGCACCGCACGTCCGATGGACGTGCGGCCCTATCCTGCATCTCAGGAATAATATTCCTATCGTTCCCGTGCGGTTTCAGGTCGTTCGGAGCACGTTTGCTCCGAATCGGACCGCCGCACGCCGTTTTGGTGTTTAACGGCGCCGGAAACGCGTTTCCGGCCGCCGCGGTCACACGGCACCTTCGAATGAGGTGCCGTCTGGCCGACCATTTCACAATTCATGCCCCGGATGTTGTCGTACGGTTTCGTGGCATTCGGAGGTCGTTCGGGTGGTTTTGACCCCCCAACGCGCCATTTCAGCGCGCGCCGCGCTGCTGAAAACGACACAATCGGACGTGCCGCGCGCACCGCACGTCCGATGGACGTGCGGCCTCCTCCTGCATCTCAAAAATAATATTTCTATCGTTCCCGTGCGGTTTCAGGTCGTTCGGAGCACGTTTGCTCCGAATCGGACCGCTGCACGCCGTTTTGGTGTTTAACGGCGCCGGAAACGCGTTTCCGGCCGCCACGGTCACAGGGCACCTCCGAATGAGGTGCCGTCTGGCCGACCATTTCACAATTCACTCTCCGGATGTTTTCGTACGGTTTCGTGGCATTCAGAGGTCGTTCGGGTGGTTTTGACCCCCCAACGCGCCATTTCAGCGCGCGCCGCGCTGCTGAAAACGACACAATCGGACGTGCCGCGCGCACCGCACGTCCGATGGACGTGCGGCCTCCTCCTGCATCTCATGAATAATATTTCTATCGTTCTCGTGCGGTTTCAGGTCGTTCGGAGCACGTTTGCTCCGAATCGGACCGTCGCACGCCGTTTTGGTGTTTAACGGCGCCGGAAACGCGTTTCCGGCCACCGCGGTCACACGGCACCTCCGAATGAGGTGCCGTCTGGCCGACCATTTCACAATTCACGCCCCGGATGTTGTCGTACGGTTTCGTGGCATTCGGAGGTTGTTCGGGTGGTTTTGACCCCCCAACGCGCCATTTCAGCGCGCGCCGCGCTGCTGAAAACGACACAATCGGACGTGCCGCGCGCACCGCACGTCCGATGGACGTGCGGCCTCCTCTTGCATCTCAGGAATAATATTTCTATCGTTCCCGTGCGGTTTCAGGTCGTTCGGAGCACGTTTGCTCCGAATCGGACCGCCGCACGCCGTTTTGGTGTTTAACGGCGCCGGAAACGCGTTTCCGGCCGCCGCGGTCACACGGCACCTCCGAATGAGGTGCCGTCTGGCCGACCATTTCACAATTCACGCCCCGGATGTTGTCGTACGGTTTCGTGGCATTCGGAGGTCGTTTGGGTGGTTTTGACCCCCCAACGCGCCATTTCAGCGCGCGCCGCGCTGCTGAAAACGACACAATCGGACGTGCCGCGCGCACCGCACGTCCGATGGACGTGCGGCCTCCTCCTGCATCTCAGGAATAATATTTCTATCGTTCCCGTGCGGTTTCAGGTCGTTCGGAGCACGTTTACTCCGAATCGGACCGCCGCACGCCGTTTTGGTGTTTAACGGCGCCGGAAACGCGTTTCCGGCCGCCGCGGTCACACGGCACCTCCGAATGAGGTTCCGTCTGGCCGACCATTTCACAATTCACGCCTCGGATGTTTTCGTACGGTTTTGTGGCATTCGGAGGTCGTTCGGGTGGTTTTGACCCCCCAACGCGCCATTTCAGCGCGCGCCGCGCTGCTGAAAACGACACAATCGGACGTGCCGCGCGCACCGCACATCCGATGGACGTGCGGCCTCCTCCTGCATCTCAGGAATAATATTTCTATCGTTCCCGTGTGGTTTCAGGTCGTTTGGAGCACGTTTGCTCCGAATCGGACCGCCGCACGCCGTTTTGGTGTTTAACGGCGCCCGAAACGCGTTTCCGGCCGCCGCGGTCACACGGCACCTCCGAATGAGGTGCCGTCTGACCGAACATTTCACAATTCACGCCCTGGATGTTGTCGTACGGTTTCGTGGCATTCGGAGGTCGTTCGGGTGGTTTTGACCCCCCAACGCGCCATTTCAGCGCGCGCCGCGCTGCTGAAAACGACACAATCGGACGTGTCGCGCGCACCGCACGTCCGATGGACGTGCGGCCTCCTCCTGCATCTCAGGAATAATATTTCTATCGTTCCCGTGCGGTTTCAGGTCGTTCGGAGCACGTTTGCTCCAAATCGGACCGCCGCACGCCGTTTTGGTGTTTAACGGCGCCGAAAACGCGTTTCCGGCCGCCGCGGTCACACGGCACCTCCGAATGAGGTGCCGTCTGGCCGAAAATTTCACAATTCACGCCCCGGATGTTGTCGTACGGTTTCGTGGCATTCGGAGGTCGTTCGGGTGGTTTTGACCCCCCAACGCGCCATTTCAGCGCGCGCCGCGCTGCTGAAAACGACACAATCGGACGTGCCGCGCGCACCGCACGTCCGATGGACGTGCGGCCTCCTCCTGCATCTCAAGAATAATATTTCTATCGTTCCCGTGTGGTTTCAGGTCGTTCGGAGCACGTTTGCTCCGAATCGGACCGTCGCACGCCGTTTTGGTGTTTAACGGCGCCGGAAATGCGTTTCCGGCCGCCGCGGTCACACGGCACCTCCGAATGAGGTGCCGTCTGGCCGACCATTTCACAATTCACACCCCGGATGTTGTCGTACGGTTTCGTGGCATTCGAAGGTCGTTCGGGTGGTTTTGACCCCCCAACGCGCCATTTCAGCGCGCGCCGCGCTGCTGAAAACGACACAATCGGGGGGCTGTACGGGGGTGCGGGGGGCTGTACGGGGGTGGCGGGGGGCTGTACGGGGGTTCGGGGGGCTGTATGGGGGTGGCGGGGGGATGTACGGGGGTGGCGGGGGCTGTACGGGGGTGGCGGGGGGCAGTACGGGGGTGCGGGGGGGCTGTACGGGGGTGCGGGGGGCTGTACGGGGGTGGCGGGGGCCTGTACGGGGGTGGCGGGGGGCAGTACAGGGGTGCGGGGGGTTGTACGGGGGTGAGGGGGTCTCTTCGGGGGTGCGGGGGGCAGTACGGGGGTGCGGGGGGGGGGGGGGGGCTGTACGGGGGTGTGGGGGGCTGTACGGGGGTGGCAGGGGCCTCTACGGGGGTGGCGGGGGGCAGTACGGGGGTGCGGGGGGTTGTACGGGGGTGCGGGGGTCTCTCCAGGGGTGCGGGGGGCAGTATGGGGGTGCGGGGGGGGGGGGGGCTGTACGGGGGTGCGGGGGGCTGTACGGGGGTGGCGGGGGCCTGTATGGGGGTGGCGGGGGGCAGTACGGGGGTGCGGGGGGTTGTACGGGGGTGCGGGGGGGGGGGGGGGGGGGGGGCTGTACGGGGGTGCGGGGGGCTATACAGGGGTGGCGGGGGGCTGTACGGGGGTGCGGGGGGCTGTACGGGGGTGCGGGGGGCTGTACGGGGGTGCGAGGGGGGGGGGTGGGGGGGGCTGTACGGGGGTGCGGGGGGCTCTCCGGGGGTGCAAAGGCCATCCCATTGATAACAAAAGTGAAAAATAAAAGTGATAACATCTAATTAATACATATTTCTTTTATCGATACCATACTGAAATTTATAAAAAATATATTGGATAATACATAATCTATAATATCAGATTTATTGATCTGTTGGAATTAGTTCGACTTTTTCAAATGTAGAATCATTCAAGATTATCTGATCAAAAACTCAATATGTGTATAAAATATTTAAAAGACCACCATGGATGGTAATAATGCATTACTTAAATGAATAAATACAGTACATCAATATCAACCCTACCAGTAAAAACAAAAAACATATCTCGTGAATATATGGTGTGTCACGCGTTGCCATCACTGCTACCTCCTTCTGGTGGGCCAGGTGCCTACAACAAATAAACATTATAAATATTTTGATAACAAAAATAATTTAAATTAAATAAATAAATACAGTATATACCTGCGTCGTATGATCCCCTGTACTATCAGCTCGACGCACATATTCCCGCAGTGCTCTAACCTCAGCTGTCAATTGCGCATTTGTCTCCTCGGAAGCGCGCAGCCGTGCCTCAAAATCTGACATCTGCTGTGTCATATGAGCAACAGCAGGACCGACAACCGCAGCGCATGACACTACAGAACGAGGAATCCCTGCTCCATAGGTCAAACTATAGCCATGCCCGTCCCGACCAATAATGCGATGAAAGATCTCATCCCGTCGCATGGGAAGCTGTCGCTGGTCCTCTGGCAGATGTTCTAACTCAGCTTCAAATTGATCCTGTGAAATATTTAAATATATATAAATATATATATGTTAATATATAGATTTATGTAATTATTGGTAAGTACAGACACTTACTATCAATGCTGCAACCTCTGGATCATTGCGATCACGAGTCCTTATCCACACCGACATTTTATCAGTTGCTGCACCTTGCCCTCGCAACTGTATATTAAAAGAATATAAACACAAAACCATATTAATTAATAAATTAAAAAATGAATAATATATACCTCATGTCGGATCTGAGACACGTGACGAGTCCCGAGCCTGTGAGCTGGTCCCTGCAACGCTCGATTCTCCGAATGGCGTGTTGACACCTCCTACATTCAATTCATTCAAATTTCAAACAAATCACATATTCTTGAAAATATATATACAGCAAAATAATTAATATACAAACCGCAACACCCTCAGTAGACCAATATGCAACCAAGTCACGCCACTGATCCGGGAGGACACCTCTCGGGACTTTTTCCAAAATGTCAAGGGCACCCACATTTGGTACCCAGTGGTCCCTCTTCACTTTGCCTTTATAATCTTTCCATAGCTTACGGCATTTGCTCATACACACGGGCCGAAACTCTTCAGGGATTACTTTCAAATTTTTCTATAATGAAAATAATCAAACATATTAGTATTATTTATAAATAGAAAATAAAGTAAAATTATTTTCTTACCTGAACCTCCCTCCATAGACGATCTAATGTGTCCTGAGGGATAGAAGCCCAATCACGCGTGGTCAATGGAAATTGATGTGGGTCACGTATGATATGACCCAGCTGACGAATAAATGCCGGGGCATTCAGTCCCATGGGATGAAATACCTCATCAAATGAAACATCTGTCGTCGTGTCGGAATTCCCTGATAATATGCCACGACCAGGGCCTCTCCTGCGAGAGGAAGAACTAGCCGAGTCTGATCCTGTTGAAAACAATTTTATATATAAATTGACAAATGTTATATATATATATATATGTCAATTACATAAAAAATATAGACAATGACATTCAAACATACCTCGACCCTGAGACGTAGATGCCTCAGATGGATGATGTGGATTTTCTGCCTCTTCCCCTGACATGTCTGCAGTCATACAAAATATCAGTAATGAGTCCAAAGTGTTTAAAAGATAAATTGGATTGTTCTTAATAAATCAAACTTGTACAACTGTTAATCAAACAAAAAATGGATTGAATAATTAGTTGTGAATGAATTTTAAAAAATCAGAAAGTTAATCAACCTAAATATTTATGACTGAATTAACTTACAAAAGTGAGGATTAAAACTTATAAGGATTTATAAAATGATTAGATAATTTATGATATCCTAGGACATTCTACTGAATAGCGGGAAAACAATTATACCTTTCATTAAGCATGCAAATCGACCGTTTCTCCTTCAACAGCCGCTCTGACCCAATAAATATCTTCTTCACGTTGAACTACGGTATGTTGATCAAGTTGTTGGTAAACAAACGGAACAGTCTCAGGTTCATCTTCTTCAAATAAAAACACTCCTCGCAGAGACATTTTGACAACAACTTGCCAACTTGGATCCGAAGGCAAAGTAACGAAGAATACTTGTTCCGCTTGTGATGTCAAAATGAAAGGTTCATTCTCAACTCGTTCATTATTTCTGTATAACATATAGTTAAAATTCACCAATGAAAACTGATATTGATCGACTTTACATCCACACACTGGATCAACCCAATTACACTTTAACAATATGTACTTCAAACCGTGTGTGTATACAACTTCAATGATGTCTATCAATTGACCATAGTAATAACCAGAATCGACAAAGGGACAACCGATGCCACTGTTTTGTGTTGCTCGTTTGTCGTCAACATCTTTAATGCGAAATCGAAAACCATTAGCATCAATAGCTTTATAACGACGAGCCGTTATAGATGGACCCTCAGCCAGTTGGATAAATACTTCAGGTAGCGTGGGGTCCCCTAACTCCCTCAACTTACGAACCTACATAATTTATAAAAATCAATACTGATATATGCAGAAAGAATTAGTTTAATACTTCACTCATAATGAAAATCAATTTATACATACATAATCCTTGAACCAATCATGAAATGCCGCATAATGAGATTGTTGAATTTGCAACTCAGTCGCACGATGCATCTCTTCTTTTATCTCATTAATGTGTTTCCTGCAAATGATTACGCGATGTTTAAAAGATCAACTTATGCAAAGAAAACATGTAAAAGTTATACAAGCACATTGATAAGATACTTACTGCATTAATGGTGCAACTGATGGAGTATTGAACAAGATATATCGATGTGCTTGTATCCACTCGATGTTGTCCATATCAAATTTGGTTCCTTCTCCAACTGGACCACCATCAATCCGAGAGGGCTTATCTAATTTTGTTTCAACATCCGTAAGATATTCTGCACAGAAGGTAGTACACTCATCCATCAAATAACCATTGGCTATTGATGCCTCTGGACGAGCTCTGTTGCGTACAAATCTTTTCAATGTACTCAAATACCGTTCAATAGGATACATCCACCTGAATTGCACTGGACCAGCAGCCATTACTTCATCAGTTAGGTGCACTGTCAAGTGGACCATAACATCGAAAAATGAGGGGGGGGGAAAGTTTCTCAAAGTGACAAAGCGTAAGTACAATTCGGTCCTGCAAACTTTTTAAATCACTCATTCGTTGATTTCTTAAACAAAGCTGTCTAAAAAAATTACTCATCTCAATCAAGGGCTGAAAAACATTGGGGGATAAACAATCACAAATTGCGATTGGAATCAACTGCTGAAGTAATATGTGATTGTCATGACTTTTCAACCCTTGCAATGTCTTGCTCGTCAGATTCACACACTTTGAAATATTAGAAGAGTAACCATCAGGCACCTTGACCATCTTCAAAATGGAAAGAAATGTCTCTTTCTCCTCTGTAGTCATCGAATACTGTGCAGCAGGCATATATGCCTTGTTTCCCTCAGCTAACTGTAAATGCAACTGTTTCCTTAAACCCATTTCTTCCAAATCACGGTGTGCATTAACATGGTCCTTTGACTTTCCACTGACACCTAAAATGGTCCACAATATGTTATCACAAACATTTTTTTCAATGTGCATGACATCCAAATTATGCCTCAACATGTTAGTTTTCCAATACGGAAGACTATAAAAAATACTTTTCTTTTTCCAATTGTGACTGCGCTTCCTACCCGCAGCACGAATATTACGTACTGGAGGAGCCACCAAATCCTGAATTTCATATACCATGCGGATGTTTTCTTCCTCAATCTGCGATAACATTTCGACTCCTGTCATGATCTTTGGTGCTAGGCTGAACTCTCTAGAACCATAAAATGTCACTCTGTCCTTTCTGAACCTGTGCTGGGGAGGGAGAAAACTCCTGTGACCCATGTATGCCCATTTTTTGGAATGTTTAAGCCATACAGATTTTTTACTTTTATTGCAACAAGGGCAAGAAAATTCCCCTTTCGTACTCCAGCCTGATAAATTTGCATAAGCTGGGAAGTCATTGATTGTCCACAATAAAGCAGCATGCAGTTTGAACATTTCATTCGTTTCGCAGTCATACGTCATCACACCATCACCCCAAAATTCATTCAACTCATCAATCAATGGCTGAAGGTAAACATCAATCTTATCCCCCGGACTTTTAGGTCCATCAATAAGAGTGGAAAGTAATATAAATTGTTGCTTCATACAAAGCCACGGAGGAAGATTATATGGAACCAACACCACGGGCCATGTGCTATGAGTTGCACCAACCATAGACTTGAATGGATTGAAACCATCTGCTGCCAATCCCAATCGGACATTACGAACATCATTAGCAAAGTCGGGATGTCTCTTATCAAAATCCTTCCATGCATGAGAGTATGCCGGGTGGGTTAACATGTCACTTTCATGAACTCTTTCTGCATGTCATCTCATTAAATTAGAAACTTTAGATGACATAAAAAATCTTTTCAACCTCGGTTTAAGGGGAAAGTAACGCATTTGCTTTACGGAAATCGGTTTCCCCTGTATCGCAATCTGACTTTGATGAGTCTTATTTCCCCTGTTCTCTTTCCACCTGGAAGCGCCACAAACCGTACAAATATCCAAATGAGCAGTTTCATTTCTAAACAACATACAGTTTTTTGCACATGCATCTATAGTCTCATATGTAAAACCGAAGTTCTCTGTCAACTTACGAGCATAGTAATACGACTCAGGAATCTTACCGTCGACAGGAAGAACTTTTTTCAATAAAACCAAAAGCATGTCGAATGATGTGTCTGACCAATTGTTCAAAGTCTTCAAATGCAACAACTCCACGATAAACGACAGTTTATTGTAAGAAGTACATCCAGGATATAATTCTGTTTTCGCATCATCAAGTACTTCATAAAACCTCCTCGAATCACGATCTGCACCAGAGTGAAGATTTATCTCACCGGTCTCAAGATTCTGGATGTCAATGCCTTCAGGATCAAACCCACGTACCATTTCAGTAAGCATTTCATGCATTGGATCAGTCATCCTTGCATCAACATCCATCTGAGCTGCATCTGTATTTTGACAACGAACATATTCTTCTCCATGACGAGTCCCACTCTTATAATTTTTCAGAAATCCATTAAAGAAAAGGTGCTCCCTCACAGTATCTCGTGTGAATTGATATCTGTTAGCACATTTTCTACATGGACAACTAATATAGTCACTTTCAAATCCTCTCGTGAAGTCAATAAACTGCATAATGCCATTGAAATATTCTCTAGACGTTCGATTTGGAAGATCAATCCAACTCTTATCCATAATAATATCTGTATAACAAACATTTACACAATACTTATTACATTTACATTTTTCAAATCAACTATATTCAAAATAAATATTAACCATTTGTTTATGAACCATTGATAAAATAATAATGTAACTGAAAGCTCATGTTACCTGATTGAGCTACAAACCTGAAAGGGAGGGGAGCCGAAGGCGGTGCTGCGAGGGAGAGGAGGCAGCGAAGGGGAGCCGGAGCCAAAGGCGGTGCGGCAAGGGAGGGGACGGGCGGCGGCGGCGGCGGGGAGCTGGAGGAGAGGAGGCGGTGAGGGGACGGGGGACGGGCAGCGAGGGGGGGGGGTGTCCGGGGTCGGGGGGGGGGGGGGGGGGGCTGTTTGAGGTGCGGGGAGGGGTGTCCGGGGTGTCGGGGGCCTGTCATGGGTGCGGGCAGGGGTGTTCGGGGTGCGGGGGTGTCCGGGGTGAGGGGGAGGGGGGGGGGGTGTCTGGGGTGCAGGGGGGCTGTCGGGGGTGCGGGGTGGGGTGTCCGGGGTGCGGGGGGGCTGTCCGGGTTCAGAGGGGGGGTGTCCGAGTACGGGAGGGGGGCTGTCCGGGGTGCAGGGAGGCTGTCCGGGTTCGGAGGGGGGTGTCCGAGTGCAGGGGGGGCTGTCCGGGGTGCGGGGAGGCGTCCAGGGTGCGGGGGGCGGTCCGGAGTGCGCGGGGGGGGGGGGGGGGGCTGTCCGGGGTGCGGGGAGGCGTTTGGGGTGCGGGGGCAGTCCGGAGTGCGCGGGGGTGCTGTCCGGGGTGCGGGGAGGCGTCCGGGGTGCGGGGGGAGGTCCGGAGTGCGCGCCGGGGGCTGTCCGGGGTGCGGGTGTCGTCCGGGGTGGGGGGGGGTGAGGGCCGAGAGGCCGGAGGGCGGCGGCCGGAGGCCGGAGGGCGGCGGCCGGAGGCCCGAGGGCGGAGGGCGGCGGCCGGAGGCCGGATGGCAGGCGGCGGGGGAGGGCTGGTGGCGGGGGAGGCCGGGCGGCGGGGGAGGGCGGGCGGCGGGGGAGGCCGGGCGGCGGGGGAGGCCGGGCGGCGGGGGAGGGCGGGCGGCGGGGGAGGGCGGGCGGCGGGGGAGGGCGGGCGGCGGGGGAGGGCGGGCGGCGGGGGAGGCCGGGCGGCGGGGGAGGGGAGGGCGGCGCGAGGGAGGGCGGCGAGGGAGGGAGGGGGTTAGCTAGGGCGGAGGGAGATTGAGGGTGCGGGGGGGGGGGGGGGGGGGCAGAAACCCCCCGGATTTTTTTATCCAGGTTAGCGACCGCCATTGGCGGTCGCTAATGGTGAGCTATAGCGACCGCCAATGGTGGTCGCCCGAGTCTGGGGGGCTCCAATGCCCCCTTTTCTAGTAGTGCAATCATGTTTCGCAAACCCAAATCTGTTTAGTCTGTTTATGTTTTCTCTAGAGCAACTTCCATCCTACTTAAACTTTAGGACACATGAAGTTTTAGATCTGGGTTTCATTTTTTTTTTCTCGGTAGTTTCCTACTCCTAGAAAAGTTTGGGATTTTAATTCTCCATGGACTTCCATTGTGATCTTGAAATTGAGTTTATGGATTGGGGAATCCACACCATCATGGTTCTAAAGGTGGATTCCACAAAGGGGAAAAAGGTCGTTTCTTCTTCTCTGAAGGAAGTAATGATTAAAGGAGAGGAGAATCAAAGATTCTTCTCTCTTAAAGATAGGGTATCATATCAAACCATCAAAATAGGTTCAACAACTTGCCTCTTTTATAATCTGGATGATATTTCTAAAAAGTATAGTATTTTAAGTTTTCAATCACTTCTAGGGTTATTTTTCCTTTGGGATCGAAACCCTGGAGAGTGTTGACATTCTATAAAAACTTGTGAAGAGGTGAGGTTTTGAAAATTGGAATATTATCCCACTCGGTTGAGGATAATTCCACTTTATCTTCCCATCTGATGATCTAAAGAGGCATTCTTTGGGGGTTGGCTCGATTTTATTTTTTCTAGGTATGCTCTATATTCATGAGTGGGATGCCAAATTCAAACCATTTTCTATCCTTAATTATAGATATCAGGTTTGGATTTGTGTCTTTGGATTGAGCTGGATTTTGTGGAATCCAAGGATCCTATCTAACATTACCTCAACGATTGTTGTTCCAATCAAGATGGACATATCCATTGAGGAAGCCTGCTTTAAAAAAGTTTCAAGTATTCTCATGTAGGTTGAATTTTCTTATAGTCTTACGGAAAAGGTTGTCCCCTCAACTGAGAATGAGGAATTTGATCTCAAAGTCATATTTGAGAAACTGCATGAATATTGTGCTGAATTCACGATGGTTGGGAATTTACAGGAGAAGTTCTATAGGGAGTTGATCTATTCATTATTCTCTTTGAGAGGGCATACCATGAATACTTTCAGGAAGTGTAACCAGGGTAAAAGACCTGTTGAGGAACTGGATTGTAGGATATGTGGAAATAGAGATCCCGCTAATGTTGTCTATCATGGTCCCTCCTATATTAATATAATGATAATGTAATGGAGAAGTGGTGTTTCGATGAGTGATGAATTGAATCAGCATTGAGATGCATCTAAATCTGTTCAGTAGGTTGGTAGTTTTAATTTGATTATCAAGAAATGCACAAGAGAGGATGGGAAGAACACTAGTGGTGAGGGATAATCTGTAGATGATGTTATTGGTGTTGTGTCAGGGTGGTTTCCTTCATAAACTAATGAAAAAGGTTTTATTGGGCAACCACTGGTTACAGACTTTTCAAGACATGTTCCATAGGAAGATGGGTCTTGGAAATATGATGTTCAGTAGAGCATGTATTATCTTCAAGAGATTCATAATGTTTTCAGTTCTCTAAGAATGTTTGGTAAATGGGGTATTTTCATGAACGGTATAGGTGATAAGAGAAACATGTGGTTTTATTGGACATTAATCATCTCACATCCATAGGAAATGGTGATCTTATTTTCATTAAGGTTGTTGTCCTAAATGGAAAGGTAAAAATGGTTAGTACTAAATATTTAACACTAATTACTCTAAAAATAAAGTCACAGAAAGATTACTTAAATATGCCCATGATTATTTCAACCAGTTCATCTTCCAAGGCAGCAATGATCCAACTCAATCCGGAGTAGGAAAGGTCCAAGGAGAGGATTCTTGGGATCATCAATCATGGTAATTCATAGTCAGATTAGAAAAATACTGATGATGCTGATGATTCTAATTATGATTACGGAAATGATTCAGGTTTTTTTATCAATAGTTTTCTTTTGAGTATGAGGGAAAGTCTCTTTGTATTTCCCCACCATTTTTCTTGCTTGGTTATTCTCTTTTTCTTTCACATTTAATAAAAGTTCAGGAGATTTCCCTTCTGGTTTGGCCTTTTTTATATATTTATTTTTAAAATACATAATTATAAGTAAATAATTATAAATAAATAAATATAAATAAATAGTTACAAATAAATAATTATAAATAGATAATTATAATAAATAATTACAAATAAATAATTATAAATATTTTTTAAAATTTTTATTTACTATATTTATAAAATTATATATTTATAATTATAAAAAAAATATTTTTAAAATATTAATGTTATTATAAATAAATAATTATATATTAATAAAATTAAAAATTATTGTAATCAAATATATAATAATATAATATTTTTAAAATTTTTTATTTATAATTATAAATATAAATTATTTATCAGCACTAAAGTTTTAGTGTTGATAAAGGTTCATTTTTTCACCACTTTTTTAGTTCTGACAATGATTGGGCTTTCTCAGTGCTAAAACACCAGTGCTAATAAAGATGTATTTTATCAGTGCTTTTTTAGTGATTTTAAAGATTCCTTTTATCAGTTCTTATCAATTTAGCACTAATAAAATGGTTATTTATTAGTGATTTTTTGAATGTGATGATAATAGTGTCCCTAGTCTATTTAAAAGAACCAAAACCATGACATATTCAGTTGTGATTCTCAATCTCTTGTGGAACTCCCCTGCTCCCGGAGCAACTCCTATGTGTTCTCTCAGATGAATCAAGTCTTGAATCCAAGGTATGTTATTTTTTCCTTTTCCTCTATCATTATCTTATTTTTTGGGTTCTGTAGTTTTCATTTTTGTAGTTTTCTTAACCATTTTGAGACCTACATCTCATCTCTCTCTCTCTCACTTACCTATACCAACAAAACACCACCCCTACTCTGTAAACCCATTGCAGCTTCATACTAGACCACTACGAACTGCATCTTCCTCTGTTATGGAAACTAATGGTGATTTTCTTGATGTTTCCATTATATTATTACTTTGTACCTTTTAGATACTTTGGATTTTCATTATTTTAATCTTGTTTCCATAGTATAGAATGCACATGAAGTTGAAAAATGTTGAAGACAATAAGAATAATTATTAATATATGTATATCAATTGAGAAAATCAACTTCAAAAATATCCTAGAATGATAGGTGTAGATTTTCACTTAATTAATATTGGATGATTAGTGTCTCATAGGTGATGTAATAGAATGAATAAATGAGGTTTGTTCATATTTCATAAAATGATACAATTGTATGGGGTTTCCAGTATGTTTCCTTTCATTTGATTATTTTTTATTATTCGTACAAAATTCGAAAATAAATATGAATATAATGTAACATGTAGAATATATTATTGTATAATGAGATAATGATATAATTCATGCAAGAATTATTAGAGGTGTTAAGTTAAACTTGTGAAAAAATTTGAAAATTTTGTAGTGATTACCACTATTATATTATATTTATAATTGTGGTAATTTTTAGCATAAATGGATCGATAAATTCAAGAAGGCTAAATGGAATATTTTATGGTAAGATTACATTGTTGGTGGTGGTATATTGTGATGGAATGTGAATTATATTTTTTATGATGGTCATACAACCATTACAATGTGAGTAACAATGGTGTGTTGTTTGATATTATTCTTGGATTATGATTATGGGTTAAGAATTCATAATCATTGTAAATTATATAAAGGAACATGGGTTTTCGAAATAAGGTTATGTATGTAAGGATTCATTTTGGTAAGATAGATATACAATACAATATTCATCATGCATAAAATTCCACATTTGAAATCATGATTCATGAAAATTGTTACTATCATGAACAAAGATATAATACTTCAATACTGCAGTACAACCATCCTTCTCTAAATTTATTTAATCCATCATAGGAGGATAGATTCCCTTCTATATATTGATGATGGATTTTACTCCCTCTTTCATACTATCCTTCCTCCCATCATTGTGGTTCCAAAGTTACTTGATGACATACCTCTTGCTCGGATTGTATTTATTAATCTCCATCAAATCCACGTCCACAACATTGAATACCACATCTCCCAACCCATTATTCAACTCTTTCATACTTTCATCCTCATCATTTACTACTTCCTGAGAACACCAAAAAGTGAACCTAAAAATTAATCAAAAAATGAATTAATTTTTTAGGTTTATTGATATGCATTTTCTCATGCAACTCACTCAGTAACTTTTGACAACACTTCATCAAAATTTACTTTTAATTTTAGTGAATTCACATTGGATTCTATTAGAACTCTGTAGTTAGGCATACTTGGACTAGAATGCTACTGATATGGGTAACCTCCTAAAAATACCCACATTGCACATTTTATGTGAAAAAAACATTCCAAAATGACCTTTGTATTATATTCCCCTTAAACCTTGATAAATTTAAAAGGGTTCCAATCTTACTCTCGAAGGTATTCCTCCCACAATGAACAATGCTCTTCAGACCTACTTTTTTCTTCATCTTTAGGATATTTTCTCTTGGTATTTTGGATGAGTGGATAGTTTTCAATCTCTCCCCTCTTCCTCACACCAATATCACCACAATTTTGTATCTCGTATAAGCCATACACTGTATAAACCCATAAAAGTGAACATAAATAAATTTTTCAATAAGATATTTAAAAACAATTATAAATAAGCACTTATAATAGGTGTTATAAGTAGGTCTTAGTAAGTTCTGCCAAATATAGCCTAAATTATTTAAGATGTTATGAGTATATTTTTTCAAACAGAGCCAAAGAAACTTCAAACCGAGTAAAAAACATATTAGATAGAAGAGTAATATAAAACAAAAAATGTAGAAGGTAAATAAAATTACATTTACCAATCCTTGAATAATGACTATATATTTAAATTACATGTATAAAATGTTTTAGTGGACTTTGATTTCTTTTAATAGTGATTTATTAAGAAAGAATACATCGTGTCAAATTTTCAAAATGTTTTAAGAAATTATTCACTGTAATTGGAACCTTTGGAGAAAAATAAACCATAATACAACTTCATCATATTTATTTTTCTCTAAAGATTCTAATTATATTAAATATTGTTTCCAGAAAGGCTAATAGAAGATATAATTTAGGCTATTGGGTGAAAAAATAGTGATTTATAAATATTATTGGATTAGGGAATAACCAATTTTATAGATTAAGGGAATACAAATTTATTTCAATTTGGATTTTAATGTTCATTCTTGAATTTTTTAAATGTAATATTTTTGATTCCATAATTCAAATTTCATTTATGTTATTTTTGAATATGAGTGTGTTTAGAGTATACAAGGGATAAACATATTTTTTAAAAATAATATGTTCTATGTTTTATGTGAGGTCTAGGTATGGTATACTAGAATTTGAGTTAATATAGACATGTTAGTGATTCATAGAGGGATTGGGTGAGGGGGTGTGAAATTTGTGTTGTTTAATCTTTTTTATGATTTTTTATAGATAGGTTTATCTAATTTATTTTGTCACCCATTTTCGGGTTCTTTTCTAAGGGAACCAATAATGTTAATACTTCCTTGTATTTCAAATTTACTTCCAAATAAAAATGGCTATGTTATACCCATTTCATGATTTGGATGCAATAAGTACATGTGATTTTTATCCCTAAGGGTTATTCCTAGATTATATGGGTTTGAGGTCAAATCTCAGGGAACCCATTATGTCGTTATTTCTAGGGGGAGAAAAAAAAATTCTGCTCCAATGATTCAAATGTTAACATATTATTAGTGAAATGATTATAATGTCAGTTAACAACCACGGTATAATCTTATGGTTTTATTATTATAATTCAGACTTATAAAATGATGTTACTACATTTAATTATCATGATGTTCTAGTTAGTTCATAATGACCTTAATTACATATTTATTTTTAGTGTTACTACTTTTAACATTTACTCAAATATATGCATTGTATATTTTAGGGGACCTATTAGTATTTACATGTTTATTTTTATAATCACACTCTAAAAGTGAACCTTAGTGTATTTAAATCTCTTATATCTAAGATACATGTGAGGGAAAAGGACTAGTAACATAGATTATATTTAGTGAACCTTAGTGGGGATGAGTAGAAGTTCTCATGGTAGTGTGAGAGACCTTCTATCATTTTGAGATGAGATCTGAAATTTTAATATAATATATGGAAATTTAAAATTTTTTAAGGATACAACTATCATCCTCGCTATCTTCATATCCAAATTTTTTATTATTGTATTTTGTTTCTTGAGACTCATCCCACTTCTCTTATATATTGTTCCAAATATTCCGAGAAGTAGTCATCCAAAATGATCACCAATACCTAGTATGGGATGAATTTTTGTTAGAGTAGTTCAAGAAATATATGTGGAGTTCCACAAGATTTGGGGATGAGTATTAATAACCAAATTCAATAATAATTGTTCGATAGATGAAGTTTATGAGGATGAAAATATTCTATAGCTTTCACCTTTGGATGAATTTAGAGGATAACACCTACCATAGTGGGGTATTTTTTTTTCTTAAATTAAGTTACACATTTCCTTCAAAATGGATGGATGTTAATCATTTGAAAAAAGAGTATGATGATGGAGTTAAATAGTTCATCATGTTTATAGTAGAGAATTCATGCGACCACAATCAAATCATCTCTCCATGTTTATGTTGTCATTATTCAAGACAAATTAAATGTTTGACTACTCATTTAGACAATTTCTTTTGTACATGATGATGTTACTAATCCCAAGGAAGAAAAAACTATTGATGATGAAACTATATAATTATTTTCATATTAATAGCATGTTTATTAAAAAAACAATAATGACGCATCATCACAGTGATGAATAAAAATATCAAGGTAAGAAGTCGGGGTATAAAATTTGTGGTTGGTTGGAATCAACATGGCCGTCCTATTGACCACAACAACTAAATGTTCATTAGTTATACTGGGGTCACAATGAAGATGAATGTGTTGATTGATATTGATTCATGGATCCACATCTAACATGTAATGAAGGAAATCATTTAGAAATATAGAATGGTAATTTTACGATATAGTTTCTCTATTTTATTAAAAAATTATATAATGAAACATTGATTTAATTTTCATTATTACCTATATATTTCATTTAGTTTAGAATATTTCCGTAATTAATTTATCTTAATGGGAATTGGAAGATCCCATAAAGGATTTCATACTCTTCTTACAAAGTTATATCTAGGGATGTTGATGGGAAAGTAAATCCCCACCCCCCAGTTACTTACTCACACATTATATAGTAACAAACATGTAATTATCTCATTAATAATCATAATCAGAAATCATTTTAGGTACATTGAAGTCAATAATATATTATTTGACATTATCTATTTTATCCAACTTGATTCGAAACTGTTAATTTATTAAAAAAACAAAAGTATGTTGAAAATAATGACTATGCATCAAATCCAATGTACCGCTATCACAAAGCAAGGATGGGGAATGATTCATTAGAGAATAAATTGGTATATATTTTAAACCAACGTAAAAGTTTAATAATGTGATATGAAACAAAATATGATCATTTGTTTACATACAGATTGAGGAATGAAAATTTGAAGCCACTTTCATCCCATGTCATGTGCTATGGAAGGAGGCTCACATAAAGAGGGTGGGAAACTAGTTGATAAAAACCGAAAAATAGTATGAAAAACATGTGTAAGTATGAGATAATTGTAATTAGTTATCATTTATAACAATATTACATAAAAATATATATTTATGTTCATTTTTATATGGTTTTGACATAAGAGTCAGCAACAACCATGCCAGAAGAAAAGCTACTTTTAGTAGCTTTGAAGCGACTAAAATAATATGGCTGTATTAGAGTATTAGGATTTAGAGTTTCTACTTGAAAATATTTTTAGAATATAAAAACACATGATGATACATATAATATTGTGAGATGATTGCAGAAAAAAATAGACAAATAATAAGATATTATTGTTTGGTCTGGTTTGGTAGAGAAATGTATGAGAAAGGATCAAAGTGTACCGGGGGGTGGAACAAAGATCCACACATGAACTAAGTGATATGAATAGCTTTGAGTCAGTCCATTCCTTCCAACCGCATACCTTTACTAGTGAAATTAATTTTTTCATTACTCTTTCTCCGAAATGTGATTCAAACAACTTCTGATAACATTATATTACTGAAATTTTGTGGGGGTATAATTATATGTGATTTGTATCTATCAACACATACACCACCTTCTTGTAATAGGTATTGTGTATAATATATAATGAGACTAGATAAACCATAAATACCTCCCAAAATATCACATGAGAGTGGGATTGAGATATCCCATGAGTGGACTATTGAGTTTTTTATTCCACTTGATGATCTAGATATTACAATGGTCAATGATGTTATTAGAGCTCTTGTAGAATAGTCATCTAATATTATAAAGATACGTGAGGTATGTATTTAGAAAAAATTCATATGAAAAACATATAATTGTAGATTATAAAAGTCATTAGGTGTGGAATGATATTACATTTGGATAATGCAGTGTGGAAAAGAAGGTTGGATCAAGAAAATCCAGTGAATTGACCAAGAAATCAAAATGATATTTTGATAGTACATTCCCCACTCCACTTCTATAGAAACATTTTTTATCATCAAAACTTCTAACATAGAAGAAATTTAAAGACACAAATATTTCTTACATTCCATATGAAAAAGAAATATATGGAGCTTCCAAGAAAGATAGAATTGGTCACAAGACTATAAATGAGATTCTCAATCATGAATGGTATGGCATCTCAGTTGTGAATACATACATAAGGTAAATTTTCATAATACATGTATACAAATAGAAAGATAATATTTTTATTAAAGATAATAACTATTTATATTTTATATAGGTGTTTATTTTAATACTATATAAATAAAAATCATGGAAGCATGATTTGGATTCATTGTTCCTTGTATCATTTTGTGGAAAAACATACTTTTGGAAAAAAAGAAATTTAGAAGAAAAGACATGAGTTACTCTAAGTTTTTTATTAAAACAATCAGACTAAAGACTCTTTCTAAATCCTAAAATGAAAAAGTAAAACACTACACTCTAATAACATAATCTATATTATTTATTTTTTTCCATACATATTTGTTTTATTTTTTATCCAATACTAGATACTGATCACAATCAATCTAGATACACCAAATATTTATTTTTTGGATCCAGTGAATGAATATCCAACCAGATAACCACACATGATTTGTATTCTTAATTTTTAAGACACTAAAATCAACATTTTATAGATAAAATTTGAATAATATGGTTCAGCCTATGTTTTAACAAAAAAATTACGATAGTTTGGTTGGTAAATATAGGATAAATCATGGAATGAAGTTGGTTTCTAAAGAGATAAATCTTATGGATTATTAAAAATGGAAACAAATTTGGGTATATATAGGAAGATTTAAAAACAAATTAGTCAAGAAAATTTACTTATTTGGTCAATGTTTCTAAAGTGTCTGAAGAAAGATAATGATATCAGTTGTGGATATTATGTTTTCAAATATATGAGAGAGACCATAAAACATGAAAAGAACATCATCCCCCAACAGTTAATTTCCAAATGTAATTAAAATTTCATTAACTATATTTCATAATCATTTCTTTGTCTATATTTTATCACTACTATCCATATTTTATACAACCTTCAAACTCAAATGAATAAGTAAGTTAATTTTAAGATGGGTGGGAAGCATACAAGTGTTCATAATGTATTATAATGAAAAATTTATGTTATTACCTTCTCTTTTTGTGATCTAGTATAATTTGTGACCTTAGAAAAATATTTTGGGTGTGAAAAATTATTATTATAATTCTTATATATTATTTTTGATCTATTTCTCAAGGATAAGTATAATGGAATAAATAAATTTGTTTAAAAGAGATACCCTTCAAATAATAAAATTGTTGGGAAATGGTATAGTTGTACTCATAGATGGAGGCCAAGGAGGATGTGGAGTCAGATACTGAGGTGGAGGAGGAGGCATGGGTGGAGACTGAGGCAGAGACTGAGGTAGAGTATGAGATTAATCACTTGCATGGAAAAAATAAAATTGTTAGGAAATAGATAAGGAGGATCATACCAAGATTTTGTTTGAGAAAATTTGTTTACAAGTTCACACAAAACTTTTCACTTAATATAAGATCCATTTTTCATGTGTTTTAGGTAGATTATTGAAAAAATGTATTTCACCACTTGTATAAGTGATTTTATAAAAGAATTTATGTGGATGAATTTTTTTTAGAAACAAAAAAAACACCAATTATTTTTGAAAAATGATTATAAAAGGCTATAATTTCTACTATCACATTCCAAGTACTATAAAATGTTACAGAAGTTTGAATAAAACCCCTCACTATGAATAAAATTAACAACCAAAAAAATCAGATTGAGTTTCTTGACCATGAATTCTCTACACTGTAAAGAATGGGTCTGTATAGTTGAGCCAATATTCACTTCAGATTCATACAACACCAATCCAATCATCAAACATGTATATAATCAAACACAAATGGTTGAATAAATATGTGTTCAATAGACCAATGATTCTATTATGTGTTTAAGAGAACTATTGAAGGAAAAAAACATTGAGATATCATGGTCATCGAGGAGGGGTGGTGTCAAAGATGACATCAAATGAAAAGAAACTGCCTTATGAAAAAAATACATGAAAATGAAAAACCGGCTTCAAATGAAATCATGAAGCACTAAAAATCGAAATGAACACCCCTTTCAAAAAAAATCTAGAATCTTTACCCAAAACCTCTAAAAACAAATAAATATAAATTTTCATTGACCGAAAAATAAATTTTCAGAAAAGAACAGTATAGTGGTTTCACTTTTTTAGGTGGTAGAATTATTTGTGCTATTGGATAATCAATTAGATGCATAATATAATATCACAAATTCTTGTGAAATCCTTATAAGTAACATTCATTATGCATTTTCACATTCATTATGTAAAATGATCCATGTTCAGAAGCCCATTAATAAAAAAACATCATCATTATCAATAAACAATACACGAGAATTGGTATATTCCCATTTTTATGATCAAATAATTGTGATGTTATGTGAGAGTTTATAATCCCCTATAAAACTCATTCAGATTTTTTTGTAATAGACATTAGTTTTAGTAAAAAAGACAACTAAAATACTCCAAAAGTGAAAATGAATTTAGATTATTTTGGTACATTTGGAAAATGATCAATAATTATGTTTTCATTTATAAGAATATTCCTTACCTAAATATGATACACAATGTTCCTGGTATTACTCAAAGTGTCCGTTATCATTTTAAAATCGACATTTTAATACAAAAAATAATCACTCACTAAAAACTGAGAAAACATGCTCATTTTTTTAATAATTTAGTACAATGATTCATCATTCATTGATAATGTTTAGAAATTATTCTCCTGTAAAAAACACACACAATGTGACTTGTATAACTCTAAGTGCGTGTTTCATGATTAAAATGACATTTTAGTGAAAAAACACAAGTGGTGTACAAAAAACTAAGTAAACTCATTCATAATGATATGATACTTTAGAAAAAAGATTTGTAATCTATTTGGGATGTGTAGGAATAATAATCATCTTAATCTGACACACAGTGTGACTAGTACGACTCAATGTGAATCTTTTTATTCATAATTGACATTAATTTTAGTAAAAAATAGAACTAACATAGTTAAAACCAAGAAAACACATTCATATTATTTTAGTTATTTAGAAAAATGATCCATATGTCATTTTTTACATGTATAAATTTTTGAAACCTCAATCTAATACACAATATTCCCAGTATGACTCAATGTGACTGTTATTAGTTTAAAATTGAAAATTTAGTACAAAAAGGTTTCAGTCACTAAAAACTAAGAAAACATGCTCATATTTCCTTGATAATTTAGGAAAATGATTCATAACTCATTTTTATTGTATAGGAATAAATCTCATGTAAAACCCACACACAATGAAACCTTTATGACTCAAAGTGCATGTTTCTAGTTTAAAATGACATTTTAGTAAAAAAAAGTGGAATACTAAATACAAAGGAAATAAATTAGGATTGTTTTGATACTTTTATAAAATTATACATAAGTTATTTAAGTTGTGTAAGATTTATCCAAACCTAAATCCAAATAATGATGTGATCATTGTGACTCCATCTTCATCTTTTTATTCAAAATTTAAATTAATTATAGAATCTTGCCTTTTTAACATAACTTTTCATTACATTTTACAAACAGAGGACCTTTAAAGTCTAGTGTCTTGGAAATCAGAAACAAAATACATGAAAATATAAAACACTCTTTTAAGTCCCCTTGAAAATTTTCTTCAAAAGTTCATTCTATGTACAACTACTACATCTCGTAACCTAGAGATACACTTCAAAGGAAAGGGTGAGAAGAAAGCCTTGTAAAGAAAGAAATGGAATCAATTTACATGTGATATCAATAAGAATTTGATGAAAAACATAAAGACCTGAGCAATTAAAGTAGATTAATTTCATAATGAAAAGAACATGAACCATAACATGAATATGTGGCTACAACATTTAATTTATAAATTCATGAACATATCACCAAGGTTTATCCCCAAGGTTTCATAAAATAATTACCAAGGTTATTCACCAAGGTATCGTGAAACTTTTCATCTCTAGAAATTAAATTCTTTACCCAATGCATTGGAGTGCTATCGGTTTGCACCCTTAATATGTATTTATTTTCATGTGATCCATAAATATCTTAAAAATACATTTCATAAATAACCTATAGAGTGAAAAATAAATTGGTTTCACTTCAAAATTGTGACGTTTTAAAAGTGCTTAAAAATAAGACCATTATGTCATTCATAACCAATAGAAAGGGAGCGGGGGTTATATGTATGTCAATTACAAAATAAAAAAGATAAATATTATGTCTTGATGAATACCTCCAGAAATTATATATGTTTGGGTATTAAGAAATATAAAATAAGATAATTGTTTAGAAAAAAAGAGAGAGGTTTTCAGTCGAAAATTCTGCAGCATAACGACTATATAACATGGTTTTAGAAAACGTTGAAAAGAGAGGGGACAAGAGTCACACACTCAAAAATAACTCATAATACAATATGAATATATAATAAAAATAAATAAGATACCGGTATGGTTATTTGAAGGAAATACCATAGGAAAATGAAACTTGAAGGAAAAGAGAAGATGCAATTTCTTTAACGAAAATTCGGCAGCCTAACAGAATCAATTAAAAATTATGTAAATCGGTTTATGAGGGTGGAAATGGTCTCTCATAAATTAGACATGAAATTTGAAGTAATAAAGATATATAATAACATACCCCCCAAATAATTAAATGGAAACTAGATGACATAACATAAAAGAAGTAATGACTTAAAAGAGGAGGGTGAAAGGTTCTTTTACCTAGAAGAGTAACTTCTAAAGATTGAAGGTTGGGACCTTGTAGGATTGAGGGAACCATGGGAAGATTAATTTAGAGGTAAAAATACTTTAATGTCATTTTGGAGGATTTTGGAATGAAATGAATGAGGGAATGGATGGATATTTATAGGAAAAGTGAGGGAATATTTAATTAATTTCCATGAGACACCTCATCGGTGGTATTTGAAAAACCGTGGGCTTGCCCAGGGTTTTTCCCATGGTATTGGCCACATGGGACACCTCATATCATATAATAATATTCACAAGTAGACCAAAATGTTTACATCATTATTACATCATTATTGATGTCATTAAACACCCAGAAATCAAATTGTATTTTCACTTTTCACTGAAATACAAAACATTTTATAAAAATATCATAAATTCACCCTAACATAATATGAATGATCTGAATTCAAAAATTAAATCCATTTTATGAAAATAATTTTGAAAATATTTATACTTTAATTTTTAAATAAAATCATTATTTATTTAAAATAACAATTAAAAAACTATAACTTATTTGGTAATACCTTGAAAACGTAATCAAGGTCTCAAAAAATTATTGTATAACCATAATATAATAAATTAATAAATTATTATTATATTTTATAAAAATAAGTTTTCTATTTAAAATTATTAAATTAATTATAAAATTTTAAATAATGTATTTATGACCTACAAAAATAACAAAACTTATAATATAATTGTTTTTTCACTTTAAAGATGTTTAAATTGTATTTATAAATTCATGGGTGAAGTTTCTATTTTTTTGGACGATTTACTATTCATTTCTATTCATAAGGGTATGTTTCTATTCATACTTTACTATTCACTAAAAACAAGTTGATCTTATTAGACTTTAAAATTATTACTGATCACAACCATAAAATACCATTTTTTAAAAATCATTTCACAAAATTAATTATTTAAAGTATAAAAATATATTTTAAAATACAGATTTTTCCAAAATTCATCAATAATATTGAACATCATCCTACATTTATCCAGACATTTGAAAACCACAAATTTTACCATAATAATAACTAACAATATTATTTACACCAAGGGATTACAAAAGGTATGTAAGTCCTCGTTACATAGCCCCTTATAACATCTACATAGGACCTAAGTATAAGGTTTTCTATGGTGATAGATTCTTGGGGCGGCTCAGACAACATTGCCCAAGTGGTGATTTCTATCAGCTTGAATTTCTCCCGTAGGTGATTCTGTTCAAGGTTCACATGTTAAAGCTCAACTTGGGCTTGGTCTAGAGAAAATCCTAGAGATTATACCTCCTTCCCATGCTCTGAAAGATGGGCTTCGTATGTCCCGAGTCTACTATATGAGCCCATCCACTCTTCGTTCTATATTAATTAACCAAGATCACTTGTATTTATAAACAATAATTATAACGTTACGAGATCAGTTTTCAACGATCATATTGACCAATGTTCATATCCACCAATGTTCATATAATAGTCGAAACCCAACTATATCACTTTATTAATTAAAGGATATAGTTTTGTGGAGTATAAAATGAAATAACACACAAATTCAGGAAGAAAATATTATTAAAATGTTCGGGTTGTTACATTCTCCCCCCCTTAAGAAATTTTGTCCTCAAAATTTTAACTCATACCCTAAGAAGAGAAAATTTGTGGTTAATTATACCGCATAGACTCCTATGGTTCCCACGTGGCTTCTTCACATTTTTGGTTCCTCCACAACACCTTAACAAGGTGGGTAGTCTTATTGCATATAACCTTGTCTCTATGATCCAAGATCTCCACCGGTTACTGCTCATAAGAGAGGTCATATTCCAGTTGTACCACCTCTTTATTTAGTACATGTGAAGGGACAGGTGTGTATTTTCTCAAGAGGGATACGTGAAACGCATCATGAACTTGTGCTAGATTTGGAGGAAGTGCAAGATGATAGGATACTTCTCCTACATGTTCAAGGATTTCATAGGGTCTAGTGTACCACGGGCTGAGCTTCCCTTTCTTCCCAAACCACATGAATCTCTTCCAAGGTAAAATTCAAAGAAATAATTTGTCACCAACATCAGACTCCAAGTCCCTTTGATGGTTGTCGGCATAGCTCTTTCGCCGACTCTGAGCAGCCTTAATGTGTTGTTGGATGGCCTGAACTTTTTGTGTCATCTCTTTCACAAGATCAGTCCCAGGAAGCATTCTCTCACTAGCTTCATTCCAACAAGTAGAAGTTCGACATCACTTACCATGTAGAGCTTCATAGGGTGTCATTTGAATGCTCGAGTGGAAGCTGTTGTTGTATGAGAACTCAACTAAAGGTATATGTTGATCCAATCTGCCTTTAAATTTCATTAAGAATGTTCACAACTTATCCTCAATTTATTGAATAATCCTTTCATATTGGTCATCGGTTTGGGGGTGATAGGTTATACTAAAATTCAATTCAGTGCTCATAGCATGTTGAAGATTTGTCCAGAATTGTGATGTAAACCTTCAATCATGATCAGATACGATAGAAAGTTGAACTCCATGCAGACTTACCACTTCCTTCACATAAATCATGGCAATTTTATCAAGAGATAAATCTTCCCGAATGGAGATAAAACGGGAAATCTTGGTGAGACAGTCTACAATAACCCATATCACACTGTTTCTTTTGGAAGTTCTCGAGAGACCAGTGACAAAGTCCATAGTGATATTGTCCCACTTCCATGCTCCTATGGGTAGTAGTTGCAATATCCCTTTAGGAATTTTTTTCTATACCTTCACTTGCTGACATACCAAGAACCTTTAAGTGTAGTCAACAATATCATTTTTCTTATTATCCAACCAATAATGATCATGAAGGTCCCTATACATTTTTGTGCTTCCAAGATGTATAGATAAAGTAGAGACATGAGATTCATATATCAAATCCATCTTTTCTCTAGAATATATAGAACACATACTCTTGTACAAAATTTTATTACACCTTCTTGATCAATATTGAACTCAGGAAACTTCCCATCCTTCACAGCCTCAATCATCTTCTATAACAAAGGATCTTCTTTTTGAGCTTTCTTGATATTCTCCAGTAATGATAGTTGAGAAATAATTTGGATTAAGGTTGATGATTTCCCTTCCCTTATAATTCTCATGCCTAGCTTTAATAGGTCATTGATCAAAGGATCTCCTTGAATCCTCATCATGGAAAGAACAACTGGGTCCTTCCGGCTTAATGTATCAGTGAATTTTTTTGCTCTTCCGAAATGATAACAAATTGAAAAATCATAGTCTTTGAGAACTTCCAACCACATCCTTTTTTTAATGTTCAATTCCTTTTGTTTGAAAATATAATTTAAACTTTGATGGTCTATGTATATATCACATTTCTCCCCATAAAGATAGTGCCTATATATATTCAGCAGAAAAATGACCGTAGCTAGCTCCAGATCATGTGTATGATAGTTCTGTTCATGAATCTTCAAGTTTTGAGATGCATAAAAAATGATTTTTTAATTTTGCACGAGGACACACCCAATCCCATTCAGATATGCATCGGAAAAAATAATAAATCCTTCTCGACATGAAGTTAGAGTTAACACAGGTGCAGTAACCAATCTCTTCTTTAGCTCTTGGAGACATTCCTCACACTCCTTTTGTACAGATAAACTTGACCCCTTTTCAAGTTAACTTGGTTAATGGATTATAAATTCCTGAAAAGTTTTTCAAAAAACTCTTATAATATCCTACTAATCTAAGGAAACTACGAATATTAGTTATTGTTGTAGGCTGAGGCCCCTCCTCTACAACTTTTGTCTTTTCCAGGTCAACTATGATTCCTTCATTGGTTACAATGTGCCCCAAGAAAGCAACTTGATGTAACCAAAATTTACAATTTATGAACATTCCAACAATCTTCTCCTTCTATTGAATTTTCAAAATATCCCATAGATGATCCTCATGCTCCTCGCAACATTGGGAATATATCTAAATATCATCAATAAAAACTACTAAAAAGTTTTCAAGGTAGTCCTTAATGACTCTATTCATCAAATAAATAAAAATGGTAGGTGCATTAGTCATTTCAAAGGGCCTAAAAACAAACTCATAATTCCCATATCTTGATTGGAATGCAGTTTTTGGAATATATTCTATTTTCACACTCAATTGATGATAAACAGATTGAAAAACAATCATAGAGAATAATTGATCCCCATGAAGTTGGTAAATTAAGTATTCAATTCTTGGAAGAGGGTATTTTTTCTTCACAGTGATCCCGTTCAGTTCTCTATAATCAATGCATAGCCGCATCGATCCATCCTTCTTCTTCACAAAGAGAACTGGTGCTCCCTAAGGAGACACACTCAGTCGGATAAAACCCTTCTCTAAAAGATCTTGGAGTTGTTTCTTTTACTCCCCCAGCTCCACATTTTCCATCTTATATGGGGTATTTGATATAGGATGGGATCTAGGTACATGTTCAATGTAGAACTCTACCTCTATTTTTGGGGGAGGTCAGGGTAACTCCTCAAGAAATACGTCAACGTATTCTTGGATGATGGGGACATCTTCTATCCAGAAACTCTCATTTCCATCTTTTTCTTCACCGATAAACTCCATAAAGAAGGATATAGGAGGTTTTTCTAGACAAATATTAGGTTGATATATCTCTCCTTAGTAGATAACTATAGGTTTATCATTCAAGAATAGTGAGATTTACTTGCTTCTAAATTTGATCTTAGCATTATACTTTGAGAGTTAGTCCATCCCTATTATAATGTGGAATTCCAACATATATATGACTACTAGATTTGCAATAAGATTTTTCTCACTAAAGTAAGTACTAGAGTTTATAAGCACTAAAGATTCATGGATAATCCCACCAGGAGTCTTGACTAATAACTCTACTTTTTGAAAATTATGGGTTGATTCTAAATTCATTGAAAACTTAGAGAAAATAAAGGAATGCGTAGAACCAGAATAAAAAAAAGTACTTGCTAGATTTGATAGAACAACAAGAGTACCTTCCACCACATCCTTTGGAAATTAAAATTCTGACGTAGTGATTTTAAAAAGCACAACCATGTTCTTTTGGTCATTGCTAAGGCTGATGGCGATTCCCCTCCACTGACCTCGGATTTGGATAGTGATTGGAAAGTTCCCATGTTTTCCACACCAATAGCATTGGACATCAGTTAGGTCCTACACCATCTTCTCTTTGTCATTTGTGTTGTGAAGTTGTGGTTTCACCTCACTACAAAAATAATGTGCAAAATGGACATTTCTTCTACACATGTAGCACTTCCCACTCCCAAGGAGGAAGTTCCCCAAATTCTTCTTCCCACATTTATTACACGTGTTATGTTTTACTTATTTTCCTCATTTTCCTTGATCGATTCTACTCCCTAAGTTTTTCTTCTTCGATCTTTTCTTGTCATTGGATTTATGAGACCACTGAGTCTCTCCAATTTTCAGTTCGACTTTCATCGTACTCCGTACGATCTCCTCATAGATTTCATAGTCCTGGTTAGATAGATTATTCCACAAATGAGGTCTGAATCCACCAAATAATCTATCAACCTTCACACTATGATCCATGAAAAAGAATTAGGTATAACGGGAAAGTATGGTGAGGTTTATCTCATCACTCTCTACAAAATGGTTTCCTTTATACTTCATCTTAAGAAACTTCTTTTCCACTTCAGCCACCAATCTTGTCCTCATGTTTTTAATATGTTCCCACCACTGATAAGGTTCTACCTCTAAGTGATAGGTATCTAGGGTGACATTCTCTTTCTATGAACAGCGGAGCATAGAAAAGATCTTCTCTATAGAGCTGATCTATTGTTCACCAATCAATGGGTCGATTGATCCACTAACAGTTGGTGGTATTTGGCGCAGAAAGTACTCAACAAAAAGTTGTTCCCTTCATGGTGAAATTGGTATCTCATCTTGATTCAAGTTATTTCCTATAACTTAATTTAGTTGGTTAATCATTCATATGAAAGTTTCCATTACGGCTTCCATCAGAGGGTTGTCAGCGCATGGTTCAGTGTGGTTACCATTTGTATGGTTCCTTGTGTTTCCCACCATTTTCTAAAATAACAAATCCTTAACGAGAATATAATTTAATTTATTAATATTTTAACTATAAATGATTTTATGTCTTAAAACATCATTATTTAAACAATTACATTTCTCTATAAATACATCAGAATGATTCATAAAAATCATATGATTAACCAAAAATATCCCCTAGGAGTGTGGTAACCAAGAGTGCAGCAAGGCTCATTGTCATGTACCAGGATACCCTAGGTCAAGCCCAGAACTCCTTGTCAGAGTTTTCTATAGGGTTCTTCATACTGTTTTCATAGAACAATTTCCAAAAGTAACTAAACTTTCCTTTTACACCAACTATAACGTCCCACCTTTTTAAGATAACTTTTCATTACATTTTACAAACAGAGGACCTTTAAAGTCTAGTGTCGTAGAAATCAGGAACAAAATACATGAAAACATAAAACACACTTTTAAATCCCCTTGAAAAACTTCTTGAAAAGTTCATATTATGTACAAATACTGCATCTCATAACCTAGATACATACATCAAAGGAAAGGGTGAGCATAAATCCTAGTAAGGAAAGCAGGGGAATCAGTTTACTTGTGATATCAAAAAGAACTAGATAAAAAACATAAAGACATGATCAATAGAAGTAGAGACATTTCATAATTAAAAGAACTTGATCCATAACATGAATATGTGGATACAAAATTTAATTTAGACATTCATTAACATATCACCAAGGTTCATCCCCAAGGTGTTATAAAATAATTACCAAGGCTATTCACCAAGGTATCATGAAACTTGTCATTTTTAGAGATTAAATTTTTTACCCAATGCATTAGAGTGCTACCATGGTGAACCCTTAATATGTCTTTATTTTCATGTGATACACATAGATCATAATTATACATTTCATAAATAACCTATATAGAGTAAAATAAATGGGTTTCACTTCAAAATCGTGACGTTTTAAAAGTGTATAAAAATAAGATCATTATGTCATTTGTCACCCATGGAAAGGAAGAGAGGGTTATATATATGTCAATTATAGAATAAAATAGAAAAATATAATTTCTAAATTAATACCATTATAAATGAAATAGTTTTGGGTATTAATAAAAATAAAATAAGATAATTTTTTAGAAAAAGAGAGAGAGGTTTTGAGACGAAAATTCAGCAACATAACGACTTTATAACATGGTTTTAGAAAACGTTTAAAAGAGAAGGGAAAAGAGTCACCCACTAAAAAATAACACATAATACTGTTTGGGTATAGAATAAAAATAAATAAGATCATGGATTGGTTATTTTAAGGAAATACAATATGAAAATGAAACTCAAAGGAAAAGGGAAGATGTGATTTCTTTTGTGAACATTTGGCAGCCTAATAGCGTCAATTAAAAATTCAGAAAATCGGTTGATGAGAGAGGAAAGGGTATCTCATCAATTTTACATGAAATGGAAAGTAATAAGGATATAGAATGACATACACCCACATAATAAAATGGAAACTAGAAGACATAAAATAAAGGAAGTCATGACTTAAAAGAGGAGGGTGAAAGGTTCCCTTACCTTGAAGAGTAACTTCGAAAGCTTGATGGTTGGGACCTTGGGGTCTTGAAGGCACCTTGTGAGGACTCCTTGGGAGGTAAAAAGACTATAACATAGTTGAGTAGGATTTTGGAATGAAATTAATGAGGGAATTGATTGGTATTTTTTAGAAAAGTGAGGGAATATTTAATTAATTTCCAAGGGACACCTCATCGGTGGTATTTTCAAAACCGTGGGCTTTCCCATCGTATTGGCCACATGGGACACCTCATAGCCTATCTTACAATTGACAATTTGACCAGAATTATTACATCATTATTTATGTCATTAAACACTGAAAACTCAAAAATGTATTTTCACTATTCACAAAAAACAAAACATTTTATAAAAATCTCATAAATTCACCCGAATATAATATCTTTGCTCTGAATTCAAAAATGAAATCCATTTTATGAAAATAATTTTCTAAATATTTTTAATTTAGTTCTTAAATAAATTCATTATTTATTCAAAAAAAACAACTCTAAAACTATAACTTATTTTGTAATACCTTGAAAAGGTAATTAAGGTCCCATAAAATTATCATATAACCATAAGACAATAAAGTAAAAATTTATAATTATATTTTATTAAAATAATTTTCCATTTTAAATTATTAAATTAATTATAAAATTGTAAATAAAGTATTTATGAACTTCCAAAATAAAAAAAACTTATACTATGATTGTTTTTTTACTTTTAAGATGTCTAAATTGTATTTATACATTCATGGGTGAAGTTTCTATTTTTTTGGACGAATTACTATTCATTACTATTCATAAGGGTATGTTACTATTCATACTTTACTATTCATTTGATATCATGTTGATCTTATTAAAATATAAATTTATTACTGATCATAACTATAGAAGACCATTTTTTTGAAAATCATTTCACATTATTAATTATTTAAAGTATACAAAATTATTTCAAAATACCCTTTTTTCCAAAATTCATCAATAATATGGAACTTCATCCTACATTTATATGGACTTTTGAAAACCATAAATTTTACCATAATAAGAAATAACAATTTTATTTATACCAAATTATTACAAAAAGTATCCAAGGAATTCTTACACATTCCCTTATAACACCTGCATTGGACTTAAGTGTAAGGTGGATATGGTGATAGAATCTTGGGATGGCTTGGACAACATTGCTCGAGTGGTTATTTCTATCAGCTTGAACTTCTCCCTTAGGTGATTCTTTTCAAGCTTCATATATTGAAGCTCAACTTGGGCTTGGTCCAAAGTAAAGCCTATAGATGTTACCTCCTTCCCAAGCTCTGACAGATGGGCTTTGTACGACCCGAGTCTACTAGATGAGGCCATCGACACTTCTTTCTATATTAATTGACCAAGATCACTTGTATTTACAAACAATAATTGAAACATTAAGGGTTTAGTATAAAATTATCATATTTACAAATGGTTATATAATAATTAAAACACACGGTATCACTTTATTAATTAAATGATATAGTTTTGTCGAGTATAAAATGAAATAACACAAAAATTTAGGAAACAAATATTATTCAAATGTTCGGGTAGTTACATTAATTTTGGTAAAAAAGACAACCTAAACACTCAAAACTAAGAAACAAAATTCATATTTTTTTGTTACTTGATGAAAATGATCCATATATCATTTTTTATGTTTAGGAATCAAATGTACCTCAATATGATACATGATGTTTCTGGTGTGACTAAAAGTGTCCATTATCAATTTAAAATTGATATTTTAAAACAAAAGGTTTCACTCACTAAAAACTAAAATAAACACACTCATATTGTCTTTATAATTTATGAACATGATTCATAATTCATTTATGACATTTATGAATCACTTTCACATCAAACCCACACATGATACAACATGTGTGACTCAAAGTGTGTGTTTCTAGTTTAAAATGGTATTTTAGTAAAAAATAAAAGTGGCTACTCAAAACAAAGGAAACATATTTAGATTGTTTTGATACTTTAGTAAAATTATCCATAAGTCAATTGTGACATGTAGGAATTAGTTTCACATCAATCTCACACATGGTGTGACCGATATGACTTCAAGTGCATCTTTTTATTCAAAATTAACATTAATTTTAGAAAAAGGATAACTAACATACTTAAAATAGAGAAAAAGCATTCAGTCTGTTTTAGTAATTTTGGAAAATGATCTATATGTCATTTTTTATGTATAGGAAGCATCCACACCTTAATCTGATACATGATGTTCCTATTATGATTCAAAGTGTCTATTATCTATTTAAAATTACAATTTTAATACAAAATATTTTCACCCACTGAAAACCAAGAAAACATGCTTATATTGTCTTGATAATTAATGAAAACAATTCATAATTTATTTATGAATTGTATGAATAATTATCCTATAAAACCCATACATGATGCGACTTATATGACTCAAAGTGCATGTTTACAGCTTAAAATGACATTTTATTAAAAACCCAAAGTGGCATACTTAAAACTGAGGAAATGCCTTCATATTTTTTGATACTTTAGTACAATGATCTATAATTCATTTGGGACATGTATGAATCAACCACACATTAATATAATTAATGGTGTGATTGATATGATTCCAAGTGTGTCTTATCAATATATAGGTATCATTTTGGTTTAAAATGCTCTTCACATCGCCAAAACCATGAAAACAAGCCTAGATTGTTTTCCCATCATTTTATCTAACATTAATTAATTAATTTCCTTATCATTTTAATATTGTACTTTTTTAGTCAATTTTCACAGATACAATGCTTGATGATAAACAATAAATTACTTGTGTCTTGTAAAAATCAAACACAACACAACCCAATACAAATTGTTTCTAGTATGACTCACATTTTAGTTTACAATTAACACATTATATTTAATTTATTTCTTTATATTATTACTATAATAAAAATAATTTTCTTGTATAGGTGAATTATTTATCTCAAGCAGTGGTGGGTTGTTCTTTTATATTGGTGTGTTCCTTTTCTCTATAATAGTATTTTTTTTATTTGTTTTAGGAATTTTATTTCATTTAAATTCTGTATTTTTATATGACTTTTCAAATTTTTAGAGTTTTTTCTTGTGCTATGGTTTTATATTAATACACATTGAAGTATGCCATGTTTTTGGTGTTGTATTGTGCTGTAACATCACACTGCAATATTAACAATTATCAGTGCCACTGAATGCACTGATAAAGGAGTCCTCTATCAGTGCTAAATAAATTCACTAATAAATGGTATCATTTATCAGTGATTTTATAGCACTAATAAAAACCTAGGCCATTTAACCTCTCTATATTAGTCAGGTCTTTGTTAGTGTTGATAATGTTGTATTCTAGAAATGTTAAAGGCCTCTTTTCTAGTAGTGATTGAAGAAATTTCCTTCCTTATATGTATGTTGTATTTTTAATTGAGAATTTAATGTTATGAAAAGTAAAAAAAATGAAAATCATGTGAATGAAATATAAAGGGACCCAAAATGGAAGAATTCAGTTTGAAATTTAACAAATGACACATTCGGATTTATAGGACACAATATTAGAGATTTTAATATATCAACTGAACCTTGAATTGATCCAAATAAAGTTAATATAACTCAGAGATTCAGTGACAAAAAAATGAGTTTTATGTATTATTTGAAGATGGACAACCATAATTTTATAAAGGCCATGCCATGTATTCAAATTATCATTTTATACTTATGTTTTATCATATGAAGTGTCTCTATAGAATTACTAGCAATGAATTGTGCATGATTTTAGAGTATCTTTATGATTCATTTAGTGAAGCTAATATCCCTGTATCATTCTATGATATGAATAAATTAATCAACAAAACAGGACTTGATTATACAAAGATACATTCCTTATCTAAAGATTTAATGCTTTATTGGGGAGAAGAGTCTGATAAAGAATATTTTATAAGATTTCATACAAGTATATGTAATTCAATTAACAAAAATGAGAATATAAATCAATGCAACCCTAGGAAGAAACTAAAGAAGAAAACTCCTATAAAGGTACTACGCTTTTTTCAACTGAAACCATGCTTAAAAATATTATTCATTTTTTCTAAGACTACATATGACATAATGTGTCATTCTTAGGATAGTAACGATTTCTTGATGATATATCCAAAATACTCAACATCATTGAATATGTTTGATTCATTATATGTAGATTTTTCTTTGGATCCTAGTAATATACATTTGTTATTGTCTTCAAATGGTTTCAACACTTTTGTTACTTTAAGTATTAATTATAGAATTTGGCTAGTTATTTTGATCCCCTATAATCTACCTTCATAGATGTGTATGAAAAATGATTATATTATTGTTTTTTTAGTTATACCTGGTATGAAAATTCCTAGAATTGACATTGATGCATACCTTCAACCTCTAATAAAATAATTGATATAATTATAGGATGATGGCATGTAAACATATAATGCTTCAATAAGAAAACTATTATAAATAAATATCACTTTAATGCGGAGAATTAGTGAATTTTTTAGATAAGGAAATTTATCTGTTTGGAACACTCATACTAGTTTTTCTTTCCCAGTTTTTAATTTTTATTGTTAACCCCAATGATTACGTTATAGAAAAAATGGTGTTTTATGTGTCATCATAAATTTCTTTATACTTCCTATAAATTCATGTTAAAAAAGACATGATTAAATAGAGGTATTTAATTGATAAATCCATCGAAGATATTATCTAGTTTAGAATTCTTGGGGAATTTTATGAATGTCACTGAAGAATTGGGAAAATTTCATTAGTTTAATGAAGGGTGGAGGGTATGAGGTACATTATCCGAAGTATCTCAAAAAACAATGGAATAAAAAGAGTATATTTTTTAGACTTTATTATTGGGAGTTTATTTTGATACATTATAATCTTGATGTAATGCATATTGGGAAGAATGTATGTGATAATGTAATCTACAGTTCTTAAGGTGTAGGTTAAATAGATGAATCACCTAATTGCTCATAAGGATTTTGATAAAAAGAATATAAAACATGGTTTTTGGGAAAATGAGAATTTAATATATCCTTTTACTATTTGTACAAATAAAAATCATGATAAATATGTATTCCTTCAAAAATTTAATGAATGTAAAAGTGCCAGATGGATATTCAAGTAACATATCAAGGCTCTTTGACATAAAATATCCAAAGATACATGAATTGAAAAGTCAGGACTCACATATTCTAATCAAGTAGTTTTTTCCATTTACATTGCATAATATATTACTTGAAAAAGTAGCAATGATTCTAGTTTATTTTTTTAACTTTTTTTAGAGAGCTTTTTGGAAAAACACCAAATTCAACTGAGCTTGATAAACATCAATAAATAATTATTTTGACACTTTTTCATTTGGAGATGTCATTTCCCACTTCATTCGTTGCAATTGTGATTCATTTGACTATTCATTTGATTGAAGAAGATTAACTTGGTGGAATGTTACACTATCTATGGATGCATCCAGTTGAGAGGTATGTTGATATTATTTTTATTTTCATTAGTTAATTCGATTATATCAAATCACTATGTAAATTTTTGTAATATGTTTATTTTTTTCAATTGGATACATACGCCATTTGAATTCATATGTGAGGAATAAATCTCAACCTAAGGGCTCTATTACTGAAGGTTACAAAGCCAAAGAATGTTTAACCATTTGATCTAGGTATTTGGATGACATTCAGACTATATTAAAATGTTCTAGATTTGTTGAATACATACCCACTAATTCTTGTTCTAAAAACTATTTATTAGTATTTACAACTACTGGATGACCAATTGGAAAGGGGTAAAATTTTACAATAACTGAATTGGAGTTGCTACAAACACACAGATATGTGCTACTCAATAGTGTTATTACAGATCCATTTATTTAAGAATTGTGATGAAAAATAAATATGAGACTAAGGGGAATGTTTGAAATGATCTAGAATGAACAAAATATATTAATAAGGATATTTTTGAATGGTTCTCCCGTCAGGTAAGTACATACTCATATTCATATTATTAACATGTATTTACTTTTTCTAATTTAAAAGTAACACCTTATATCTTTTTTTCTAGATAATGAATGTTGAGAATCGAGCTAAAATATCAAATGATTTGTAGTTTTGGCTCGAGGTCCTCTAGGGAAGGAAAATATATTATATGCCTACAATATTCATGGCGTCATGTTTTATAAAATTTATCATGAAGAACAACTAGAAGATCCAAATAGTGGTGTATTTATACGTAGAGAGGTGGGATACTATGGAAATATGAATGATATAATTGAATTAAACTATCATGGATAGTTTCCAGTTTTCTTATTCAAATGAAAGTTGATTGACATTGATAAGGTATAATGAAATATTCTTTACATTTTATGTCTATCACCTTCTCTTACTTGTTCTATACCAGTGAGCGTACAAAGCATGATCCATTTATCTTGGCTTCATAAGAGAAGATGGTTTGTTATGTGGATGATGAAATGCATGAAGGTTGGAGTTTTATTATATAGTTAAAGCATAGATAATTATATGGTGTGGGAAATGAATATCAATTGGTACTTTGTGATAGTTAACCTCATCAACCATAAAACATTGATCACTTTTTTCCTAACAATATCAAAACAATAGAACATTCAAGAGATGGTGAAAATGAATCACTCATCGCAATGGAGGTTGATAAGAATAAAGACAATGAAGATAAATATAATTGAATGTTTAAATTTTTAATGAAAATATATTATAATTTCCCATTGATAAGTGTTTCGTACAAATATACATTGTTCTAGTTTTTCGTTTCTTTTTTTGTAAAAAAATTTTAGTTTTCAATTTTTTATACATTTAATTTGTTTGAAACATTTCAATTATAGAAATATGAAAACAAGATTAATCGAGATCCAAGCCAATCATAATTTTATATCACACCACCACTACCATCAACTTTTGTGGATCTTAGTGATTCCGTTGTACCTGAGACTATTAGCAAGCCTGTTGTTTCCCCATATGTTGTTGGTAACCCACTGCCCGATTCACTATCAGTGATGAAGCAATTGGCCAACCCTCCATCTAGAAGATATTATTGAGTTACCATTACTAGTATATATGTCATTCTATAGAAAAAATGTATTTTATTAACTATTTAATGCATTTTTCAAATATATTAAGACAAACATATATGGGATTCAAATATGAACATGAATGATGTATGAGACTAAAAATAATTCAAGATTATCATTCCATTTGATTAGTTTTAGGTGGCTATAGATGATACTGCCATAATCCATGGGAAGAATCTTGGGTACCTTTCTTATGAGATGGTGAGATTTCCCATTAATTATAAATATTTGCAAAATATTCCTACATCTTAGAAAAATATGGTCTTTGATACTCATGTAATGCTATTATTATTTTAATATTCCTTGATAACTAATTTAAAATACACGATTAAATATTTTTAATATACTTATAAAGAAATACGATTTTTATTTTTATTTTTATCCATTTTTATGCCCCAGACTCTGTTTCATGCCCATGGAATTTGAAAATTTTGGGCAAGAAATGGAGAGATTTTAAATTAAGATTATGGCATGAGTTTAATGATACATCTCTAAGCTCATGAAATATGTATGAGAATGTGACTGAAGGAATTTCTCACGATCAATAGAAGTTTTCTTTCAACATTAACAGAGCTATATATCAAATTTATATAAAATAGGCTTTTAAGAGTGCAAAAAATTTCCTTTATTAGTACTAAATAATCACAAACTATCATAGCGAGATTAAAATTTGTAGGCTTTTATCATTTCTAAAGAAATCACTGATAAAGGGGCATGCTATAGTGTGCTATAACAGCGCATCACAACACCAAAATACCACTAAATACAAATAATCAAGTACTAAATTTAAATGAAATAATATTTATAGAAAAAATACACAAAAAAATATATATTATAGATGTTTAAAATATTGGTTTATACAATTATATAAGTAAAAATTATTACATACATTCAAAAAAAACAATGTTCCTTTTTATTTTTATTCAGATCCCTGATTGACCAAAATATCACACCATTATAAGAAAACTATTCTTGTTTTAGTAATAATATAATGAAATAAATTAATATAAAGTTTTAGTTTAAACTAAACTTTGAGTCAAACCAATAACACTATGTATCATATTGAGTTGTTGTTGATTCTTTCATGTCACAACATTTCTTGTTTGTCTTCAAGAATTGTCTCTGTGAAAATTAACTAAATTATAATAAAATAAAAATTATAATTAATTTAATTATATAATAGTAGATAGAATGATTAGAAAATCATCTAGGATTGTTTTCTTGGGTTTAGCGATGTGATGTGTGTTTTAAACTAAAATGAAACTTATATATTGAAAAGAGACACTTGGAGTTGTACCGGTCACACTGTGAATCATATTGATGTGTGACTGATTATTTCATATCCCAAATGACATATGGATCATTTTCCTAATGTATAAAACAATCCAAATGTTTTTTTCTTGGTTTTTAGTATATCACTTATCTTTCTTACTAAAATGTCATTTTGAACTGGAAACATGCACATTGAGTTATACTGGTCACATCATCTTTTTTTTTCTACATGATCCTATTTCCTACAACTCAAAAATGACTTATGAATCATTGTCCTAAAATATAAAGACAATATGAGTGACTTTTTTTAGTTTTCAGTGAGTGGAACTTTTTAAACTAAAATGTCAATTTTAGATTGATAAAAGACACTTTAAGTCATAATGGGCACATATTGTATCATATTGAGTTGAGGTTGATTCCTACACATCTCAAATTAATTATGGATCACTTTCAAAAATTATTAAAACAATATAAATGGTTTTTCTTGGTTTTGAGTATGTTAGTTGTATTTTTTACTAAAATGAATGACTACATTAAATAAAAAGACACACTTGGAGTCATACCATTCACAATATGCATCAGATTGAAGTTCAGATGATTTTAACATGTCTCAAATGAATTATTGATATTTTCCCAAAAGTATCAAAACAATAAAAATGTGTTTTATCAGTATTGACTACATCACTTGTCTTTTTTATGAAAATATAATTTTAAACTGGAAATATGCACATTGAGTCATACTGGTCATATCGTGTGTTAGTTTTATGTGAGACTAATTCCAACTAATAAAAAATGAATTATAAATCATTTTCTTAAATTATCAAGATAATCTGAGTAAATTTACTTTTTTTAGTGAGTGGTATTTCATAAACTAAAATTTTAATTTTAAACTAATAAAAAGAAATTTGATTCATACTAGGCACATTGTGTATCGAATTGAGGTGTGTATAATTCCTACAATTCAAAAATGAATTGTGATTTTCCCCTAAATTGTAAAGAAAATCTAAGGGTATTTTCTAGGTTTCTAGTTAGTGACACCATTTAAACTAAAATGTCTATTTCAAACTATTAAAGGACACTTTGAGTCATACCAGGAACATCATGTATCAGATTTAGGGAGGACTAATTCCTAAACATAAAAATGACTTATGAATTGTTTTTCTAATGTATCAAAACAATATGAAAGCATTTTCTCAGTTTGATTTTGTCGACTGCCTTTTTTATTAAAATTAATGTCGAATTTAAATAAAAAGACACATTTAGAGTCATACCAGTCATACCATGTGGCTAATTGAGGCGATTATAATTCCTACACATCTAAAATAATTTATGGATCATTTTATTAAAGTATAAAAATAATCCAAATTCGTTTTATCATTTTTGAGTACATCATTTGTCTTTTTTTACTAAAATATCATTTTAAATTTGAAACACACACTTTGAGTCATACTGGAAACATCATGTGTAAATTTTATGTAACACTAGTTCTAAAACATCAAAAAAGACTTATGAATCATTGTCTTAAATTATTAAGATAATCCATGAATTTTTTCTTAATTTTATGTGAGTATAATTTTTTAAACTAAAATGGAAATTTCAAACTAATAATGTGTGCTTTGAGTCATTATAGAAACATTGTGTATCAGATTGATTTGTCGATAATTTCTACATGTAAAAAAATGAATTGTGGATAATTTTCCTACTGTATAAATAAAATATGACTGTGTTTTCTTAGTTTTGTGTATGTCAGTTTTCTTTTTTATTAAAATTAATGTCAACTTTCAATAACAAGATGTACATTGAGTCATATTGGTTACACAGTGTGTTGCATTGAGGTTTATCTAATTTCTATACCTCTCAAATGACTTATGGACCATTTTTCTAATGTTTTAAAACAATACTAAAGTGTTATATTGGTTTTTAATATGTCACTTATATTTTTTACTAAAATGTTATTTTGAACTGGAAACACACTCATTGAATCATACCAGTCACATAGTGTGTCATTTTAATGTGATAATGATTACTACATATAGAAAATGACTTATGAATCATTCTCATTAATTATCAACACAATTCGAGCATATTTTATTAGTTTTCATTGAGTGACCCTTTTTAAACTAAAATATTAATTTTAAATTGATAATGGATACCTTGAGTCATATTGGGAACATCCTGTATTTTTTTAGGTTATATATAATTACTACACATCAAATGACTTATGGATTCCTTTCTTGAATTATCAAAAAAAAAATATGAGTATTTTTTCTTTGTTTTGAGTATGTAAGTTGTATTTTTTATTAAAATTAATGTCAGATTTAAATAAAAATACACACTTTGATTCTTACTGGTCACACCGTTCATCGGATTGAGGTGAGCATGATTCTTATACCCCCAAATTACTAATGTATTTTTTTACTGATGTATAAAAAAAATCCAAATGGGTTTTCCCAGTTTTGAGAATTCTACTTTCCTTTTTTACTAAAATTTCATTTTAAACACAAAACACGGATTTTAAGTTATATCAATCACATCGTGTATCAGTTTGACGAGATACTAATTACTATACATAAGAAAGGACTTATGAATCATTAAAATAAATTATCAAGAAAATTCAATTGTGTTTTATTGGTTTTTAGTGAGTGATACATATTGAATTAAAATTTCAATTTTTAATAGATAATAGAGACTTTGAGTCATCACTAGGAACATTGTGTATCAGATTGAGGTACAGGTGATTTATGCATGTCATAAATGACTTATGGATCATTTTATTAAAGTATGAAACAATCCAAATGTTTTTGATTAGTTTTGATTATATAAGATGTAATTTTTGTTGAAATTAATGTCAATTTTAAATAAAAGAAGCTCTTGACATCATACCAGTCACATTTTGTGTCACATTTAAGTTCATATGATTCTTGCACATCCCAAAGTCTCAAAAAAATCTCAAATTATAATGTTACCACCATTTAAATTAGGTTTCTTTGTCGAACTTCCAACATTGCATATTGAGTCGATTCTCTTATCCAAAAAAACATTTTTTGGATAAGAACATAGAATCAATATGTTTTGTGGTAGTTCCACAAAGAAAGACGAAAGAAATCCTGGTTACATTTTCATAAAGATACTTTTTATCTATTTTATGGTTAATTATATATAGTTGAAAAAAATATGACTTCAAAAACTATATGTGAAATAATCTAAAAAAGTATTAGATAAAAATGATAAGAAAATTAACTTTAAAATAATAGATAAAATGATAAAAAATTATTTAAATAATTTATTTGAATTAATATTTTCATGAGGGTTGTATACATTCTTGACCCATTTATTTGTTTCCATTATCTTAGTTGGAGTCTCGAAGTCTAGTCTCTCATGATCATGAGGAGCTTTAAACCGACGACCACAACTCAAACAAAATAATCCACCTATATATGAAAAAAATTATAATTTGAGTAATACTAAAAATAAATAAATTAAACATAAATATGAATTAATAAATTAATTCTATGGAAAATGATTTTACATTGAGAACATCAATATTACCTATGTGATTGAGAATAGGTAACGTCATTTCTCTTCCTCCAAATGTAGTAGAGGGAACATGAAAGAAAGTGATAAATTAAAACACTGTAGGGGTGAAATGTTTTTAGGGATAAGATGTATGTGGAAATTTTGGTGCAAAAAGGCATAAAATATGGGTAGAAATCTTTAAAAATAAATGAACCGTGAAAATATAAATTCTCAAAAGATCTATGAAAAAAAGTAAATAAGTATTAGATAAAAATTATAATGAAATGAACATACAAATAGTAGAAAAAATAATGGAAATATTAATTTAATAAGTAATAGGAATTCACCTTTTGATGGAGAATAAGTATATAGATATTTTCTTATATAGAGACTTGAATGATAGAAAACAATATCCTAAAATAAATAAACTCTACATGCAATAATTAAAATTAAATAAATATTTAACTATTTATTTTTTTTGGGTAAAATAGATAAATTATATCATAAAATTTCCTTTATAACTTATCAAAGGGTTTCCTTTGTTATATATTGTTCTTCTGTGGCATTGGTTACATAATTATGTGCATAAGACATTGTATACATGAGTAGTCAAAAATTTAATTGACATTATATTAATGCGGTAGAGAAAATAAAATATTATAAAAAAATATATTATATTTAAAAAATTACCTTCTCATTGAAAAATCATTATTTTTTAATGTTTTTATGGATTTGGATCCTCTATCGAGAATATAAAACCCCTCTTTATGGTCCCCTCTAATATACAAGACATTTTCTACATTGGGACTGATAGGAACTGATTGTGATCTCACAATGAAAGGGCCATCCTCGATTGAATTTTCATAAGGCTAGACATTTATTTTAGTCTCTAGGAGGACAATAAAACAATTTTTGTTTTTTAGATATGATATAATAAATACTTGCACTGTTTGTGATTCCATTATGAATGGATCACCTTTTCCCCTCCCACACTAAAATTCACCTTCATGAATCTCATCCCATCAACTTATATTTCACTCTTATTGTCATCCCATTTGTAAGAGAAAATTGGAACTTGAAATGTTTAATAATCCAACTCATATGTCTATTCAATAATACCAGAGAAGACATAAGTGTATAAATTTGATTTATATCCTTGGAACCAGATATGTGAATCACTTATACCATAAGTGAACACCACTATTTTTCAGCATACTATAGTCATAGTGTTATTTTTTATAGAATGTATAAAAATTTATTACAAAACTAGTGTAAGATATAACATTTGAATTTGATCCCCTGGAATTCCATTTAAGTCATTCGAAAATTGAATTTAGATTTTCAGATAACTCCTTATAAATTTGATCATAGAATCATCCTATAAACTATCGATTATGTGTATTTGATATCCATCATTCATACCTTGATGAATTCAAATATCTAGAAATTTCATTCTTGGATTTATCATATGTATCAACATATTCTCAATTATATAAAATGTAAAGGTGTGCTTTCCCATGATTTTCAAGGTAATTGTGACAACATCTCTTCCAGAAATCCCTTTGGCCAGAAGGTGTTCACCATGATGAGACTTGGGGAGTTTGATTCTATCATCATCTGATAGGTAATATCTATATAATTAAACACCTCCTTTAACAATATAGCATTCTCCAATACAACTTCCGAGATGACATCAATTCCTGTCATGCCATTTCAAAATATTCATATACCATTAAATGGGGAACATCCATCTATAATGGATATGAACACATAGTTCAACCTTTATAACCAAGTGAACCATTAAGTAGACCATTATGTCAAATAATAATGGTTGGAAGGACACATCTAATTCACATAATATGACTAAAACCTTTTTATTCATGATTATAAACTTCATCAGGTCTATAAATTTACCACATCTGTCTTTAAAAAACAAGAAGAGTTTGGTTAATGTGTGACATAAATTTTTAGGAAGAATGTAATGGAAAGAAACATGAATAAAATAATTCATCCAAACAAGAAAATAGTGTGATTTTAGTCCCTATAACTTCAAATTAGTTATTGAAACAACATTCTTGATATTTTATGAATACCCTTGTGGATGGTTTACACTATTAAATAAAAGGAAAAATGGTATTTTTTCAGTCTGGATAGAGTTTAAGCTGTTGGAGGAAGAAAATTACACCCTTTACCCTTCATCGGTTCCCACTTTTTCCTTATCCCCATGTCAATCATAACTAACCTAGCCTTGTTTACATCATTGATTTTTTCGGGAACAGTTAATTACATTCTAATAACATTATTAAATTAATTTTTTTCAACATGCATGACATCATAAAAATGTATTATTTATAAATAATTCTCATTTAGTAATTCAAATAAAATTTATCTCCTCTTCCAACCTATTTTTTTTTTTGGAAATGTTTTACCAAAGATAGTGTCAATATCATTTACATGAGAAAACATTTGGTCACCCATTAGTGGATATGGTGTTGTACCTTGTTCGATATTACCATCACATGTTGTTGTTCATGATCGGTATTTATGACATTGAGGTAAAAATTTACAATGTCCTAAAAACACAATCTTTGAGGAATGATTCAACCAAACTGAGTGTTTGAATTCTTCACAAATGAGACACCCCAACATTCCATTAATTCTATAGCATGATAAATTTCCATAAGTGTGAAATTCATTTATCGTCATGTACAACATGGACCTTAATGTGAATTCTTCACTTATACGAGCATCATACATCGTAACACCTATATCCAACATCAATTTCAGATCTTTGATCAATGGATAAAAATAGGCATAATATCATTACTTGATTTTGTTTTTCCAGATATAAGTAGAGACAACATAATGTATTTGCGCTTCAAGCATAATCGTAGTGGAAAGTTATACTTTACCAATGTGATAGGCAATGTACAATGAGTAAAAATATATACACAAAAATGATTCATTCCATTTTTATATAATGTAATATGAATGTTTATCAACTAATTTCTAAATTCAAGATACTCATAATCAATTTTCTTCCACTAAGGAGAATTTTCTGGATGATATAGGTTCTTATATTTAATTCTTGTATCTGTATGCCATGTCAATTGTCTCACAGTTTCCAAACATCTTTATAGTATTTTTAACCATATAATTATAGGAAACTACCATACAACGTTTTATGGACTTGATTGATTTTTCTTATATTGATTCATTCCTCCCTTAGGTAATTTTATGGGTGATTCATGGTCCTTGAGAAACAATATTAAATCATTTGGATTAGAAAGTATTTTTTATAGATCATTCTCATTGAACGTCGAATTCATTTAGCATCATATGTTCGATATGGTAGGTTATTTTCTTCTGGTAGCATATCCTTCTGGAGACCACGTAGTTCTGTAAAGTTGGTATCACTCCATCTGTTTCCAGCTTTCAAATTATAAAACTTCAATACAACTGATAATGTTGTATATTTAGTAAAATCTGTATACAATGGTCTCTAAGAACACCTATTTAACTTCAAAAACAACTTTGAAAATCCTAAAGATAATCTTCAATTTCCATTGTCATTTAGTCAATGTGATCTCCATCATCATTTAGACTAGTATTTGTATCAAATGATCCATAAACCACAGTATCATCCACATCGGTGTCCACATTCAGTATTCCCCATGTTTAGTATAACATTTATATCTCTGATATATTCTTTGACAAATAAAATGTTCTTCAAAATCTTTTGGACTAATTTTTATTTAATTGCATCAACATAAAAATAGATAAAATATTTTAGAACGGTACTATGGATGATCTATTGCAAACTTGATGAACAATTTAACTGCATCTTAATACTATATTTTCAAATTACTGTAATGTATCCATTTTCGATTCATATCCATCCTATTGGGTTTATTAAATATTCATTTTATATAAAAAATAAATAAATATAGAAAATATATTTAGTATCAAAGGTGAATGTTATAGATAATTCTAATAAGGGAAACCCAACATTTGATTGTATCAAATAATTTCATTATTATTTGAAGAAAATGGGTAATTAAATTTATGAAAATAATTACTCCACTAGGGTAGGTTTTATCCTCTGAATACATTCAAATGTGAACATTATAGAAAAATTTCATCCTCTCCATCTCATCTCCTAAACATTTATCATTTCATTTTTTTTGACACACATCCTAAATCTCTTATGGACATACACCTATGTTTCCTAAAATACTCCTAGTAGTAGTCATACATGGGATAACTAATACTCAGAGTAGAAAAAGATATATAAAATGTATGGTGTGAATCTCAAGAAACAAATTTTAATAAAAACTATTTGGGAGATGAAGTTGATGAGGATGAAAATTGTACACTATTTGGTTATCTAAAATTGGTAATCCCTGCTATTTGTGAGAATTACACCATTAACAGTAGTTATTAAATAGTGGCCTATTGAATGTAAAATTTGGGGGCATACACAATTTTTTATATGATTCAAGGGGTCTCAGTGGGGTCATGTTATGATATATGAATCCTTGGGGAATCTATGAATTCAATATTAATTGGATAAATACCACTTTTAATACTATCATTCCTTTAACAAAAAATAGTCCTACCTCTATTAAAATAAGCCATCAATTCTTTCTTAAATATCTTAAACAAATGAAAATATAATATAGGCAATTAAGGAGTAATAAAAAACCCAAATATTGTAAATAAGAATGATAAACTCTCATTCCATCAACTAGAAGATATAAAATTATATTGATAAAAAAATAAATAAAAAAATATTTATTTCATATACATGAATTTTTATCAGAGATTCCTAGGGGTGGAACCAATACATGTAGACCTGAAATGTTGATTACCTAAATATAATTTCTAATAATTATCCAGACATATATACAAATTCCTAACCTTCATTCTATTTTTTCGGACAAGTGATGTAACATCCAAAGGAATTATTACATTTAAAATTAATGATATATCAAATATTTCAAAACAACTCAAAATTATAATTTCAACTACAAATTGATAAGGAATGGAAAAAATAATTTTATGAAAAGAATATAACTAAAAATGAAAAAGGTTTTAAACATCTCAAAATTCTTAGTTGATAAATTGATTCAATAATTATGTATAGATAGGTTGAAATCAAGAAATATTTTCAAGAAGACGAAGAGTGGGATTTATATGAAAATTTCATTTTCATGGACATGATGGGTTCTACAATGATTTTGAGAACATAGTATAATATTTTACTTATAATGAGATAGATAATTGTAATTATGGAAGATATAGGGGTTTTAAGTTAAAGGGGAGATCACCCACTATTGAAAAAATAGTTTCAAAGTGAGATGAAACTACATATGTTAAATCAAATGATGAATTTCAACCATTTAATGAAATAAATTGAACATGTGAAAAATTAAATGGTTGTATGAAGTATTTTCTAGATTTTCAAAATTTTCTAAAAACAAATATGAATATAAATAAATAATTAAAAATGTTTTATATGAAAAAAATGTAATGTAAAAGTAATTTATTGTTGATGTCACACTAAAGGATTTACAAAAGAAACATCCTATAATATTAAATTTTGGTTATTCATCTTACAAGATAGGTAAATTGATGTAATTAAATATTTTTGATAAGTTCAAATGGTAATTATTATTTTAGAAATGGTGGATCTCTTAAGATAAATTTATTACATTTAAAATATATAGTAAATAAAATGAAAGGTGAAATAATGGTGTGTTTTTAGATGGACTAAAGTATAACATACATAGTGTTTATTATATGTGTGATGAAGGAAATGAAGTGATTTTTAAGAAGTATTAATGAGTTTTTTTAAAAGGTTGGGGCCAAAGCCTCAATTTATTATTAAAAAAATACCTCTTATAGGGTAGAGGTAGACCCAATACATAGCCCGAAGGCCCAATGCCAAGTGTCCTAAATACAAGACTTGAAAGCCCATTTTTTGGCCCAAATGACCCTCTATGAACAGTAATACTACAGTACCCTACGCAGCTACAGTACCCACCGCCGCTACAGTATCCTTCAACAATTCCTCCGCTGCTACAGTGTTGCTACCGCTACAGTTCCACTGCTGCTACAGTGTCTGCTACAGTGTCCCGCTATAGTGCCCTGCTACAGTACCCTACTACGGTAACCCGGAAAAAGGGTTTGTTGAAAATTTTTTATGGTGAAAAGATAAATTTGATAGATATTTGTCACTAATTATAATGGGGATATTTTTAAGGATTAAAATAAAAAATTAGAGATTTAAATTAAACAACCATTGGAGTTTATTCACTAGGATATATATGGACCCTAAGGGTTAAATCAATACATTGTGATAAGTATTTAATTTCACCCATTTATAATTATACTCATACCATATATATTATTTTTTAGTCATATATATATATATAATTCTATAAAGGGGATTATAATTTTAAGAACAAGTATTAAGAATGAGTTTTATCATATAGTAAAGAATTCTATATTAGATTTTGGGCTTGAGTATATGGAACACCTATTATGGGGTGGAAAAAAATAATATTTATATTCTTAATTAGTACAAACCAGGTGATGGACATGGTCATTCCATTAATGATTTTATTTTAGGCTACTCACTATTCCCTATACATTATTATATTTATGGTATTTTATATATTTTTTCAAAAAAAGATAAATAATAGGGATTTTGAAAATTAATGAATTTTTTTTAAAGAAATAATGAAAATATAAGATTATGAATTCATTATTATCAGAAATAATGATCAATCCTTGTGGGATTTACTATATTTATATGGTCATGCTACTGTACTTTGGGCTTCCCCTAGGGATACTTCCTCTTAGATATGCTCAATTAGGTGGGTGTGGATATTTGATGAAACTAAAGATCTTCAAATATAAACCCAGGCTCAAATTACATGCATGTTTTCATTGGAATATCTGGATGAGAAATTGTATCGTTCGAAGGAATATGGGACTTCCCTAAAGTGGTCGTTTAAATGGGATAATGATCAGTGGTTATATCTTCTTTTCATTATTTATCAAAAGATACCCCCAATACTCATAAATGGAAGTGGGAATATATTCCTAATCATGAGTAGATCTTGAAGCATGTTGTTGAGCTACTTTGGTGGCGAGGGATCGAATATATGAGTGTCCACTATTGACCACATGGATATACGAATAGTAAAAGAAAGAATGATGATAAAAAATAAAAATATACATCGTAAAACAAGCAATCAACGAGTGAGGAGGAGGGTAAAGTAGAATAACATGGATTGCAGCTTGGAATTGTCTGAGAGAAAGTAGAGATATCACCCAACTAGCAATTTGTTTGAGCCTTGGATTCATTTGACCCTTGACTCATTCAAGCCTTGTATTTGAGCATTGGAATTGTTCAATCCTTGATTCAAGGCTTGATTCGAGCTTGGATTTAATGTGGAGAAGCGTCAATAGTTGGTGGATTCCATGGAATGATTCTGATATCATAACTGGTTAGAGTTATTTAAATAGATAATGACACTTTTATTAGTGCTTCCAAAAAAGCACTGATAAAGATCCTTTTTATCAGCACTAAATTAATAAGCACAGATAAAATATATCTTTATCATCACTAAAAAAGTTCTAATAAAGACCATCTTTATCCACGTGAAAGTTTTAGTGCTGATAAAGATGTCTTTTATCAATGCTTATTACTTAAGCACCGATAAAGGATTTATAATTATAATTATAAATATATTTTTTTGTAAATATATATATATATATAATATAAATAAAATAAATATATTCATTATTTAAATATATTTATTGTAATTTTATAATTGTTTAAATATATAATTATTTATTTATAATTATATAATTACTTTAAAAAAATATTTATATATTTATATATTTATATATTTATATATTTATATATTTATATATTTATATATTTATATAATATATATGTATAATAAATGTATATAAATATATATATAATAAATATATTTTTATATTTATATAATTATATATAATTATATAATTGTATATATTTATATAATTATATATATATTTAATAAATATATATAAATATAAATTTTTTAAATATATTCATTATTTAAATGAACTTATTTTAATTTTATAAATATCTAAATATATATGATTATTTATTTATATTTATATAAGTACACTTATAAAATGTTTATTTATTTATAATTATAAATATATAAATGCACAAATATAGTTAATATAAATTTATTAACAAATTTATTTTTACCAATAGTTTTTTAACATTATTAATGAATATTTAATCTTAAATGCATGCATGTCAAAAAATGAGTGAAATTGAATAATTAAAAATGAATACAATAACAATATTGAAAAAATGGATAAGTTTTATTAATTAAATATAAATTATTATATATATATATTGGAATAAAGATGAATACATATTGAAAATATTAAAACATAGTATATAGATGTATAAGTAATAGAAATAGATTAAATTACAAAAAAACATATTAAAAATGAATTACTACATAACAATAATAAAATTAAAAAGAAATAAATAAAATTTACTGATTAAAGACAAGATATATTAAATGTATCATGTAATAAATAAATTATAAAATGAATACTAAAATTTTAATAAATTACAAAAATATTAGGTATATGTATTTCTATATAAGATTTCATTATTTACATAAATATTTGTGTGTGTGTGCGTTATATATAAAAATGCATTAATTACATATATGTGAAATCAATATAACACATCTTTGATGTATATTAAATTAAAAATTCAAATGACATTCAATTATGTCCATTACTTGATGTAATTAGTTAGTGTTTCTAATTCATATTAATTTTTTATTATAAATCATTCTTTAATAAATATATAACTATTGTAAATCATAAATATTTTTTTTATATAAATCATATTTATATAAATTCATATATATCTATATATTTAATATATAGTGTTTAATAATATTATCAATAATTATTTAATTAGAAAATGTTTACTATTTTCTCTATTTACTTTTTTTTAAATTTTATTTGTTTAATTTCCATTTTACATACATCTATATATTTAATATATAATATTTATTAGTATTTATTATTTATACACAATATAATCAATTTATTAATTTTTATCAATAATTATTTAATTAATAAATATTATAATATTTTTTTAGTAAAAACATTTTCATTTATTAAATTATTTTATTTTACTTTATCAGTGGTAATAAAGGATACCCTTTATTAGTGCTAAAAGAAACCACAGATAAAGGATACCTTTTATCAGCACTGAAGAAAAAATCATTGATAAAGGTTTCCCTTTATCAGGGCTCTTAAAGGCCTATTTTGTAATAATGTCATGAGGTAATTGAATTTTTTATAATATCTTAATAAGACAAACAAAAAATAATTATAATTTCTATTAATGTTGCTATTTTTTAAGGAATTATCTAAAAATATATTTTGAATCATGAGAAACAAGTCATTCTTCACATCGTTGGGTCTTAGAGTTTTTCGAGAAAAGGAAAAAAATTTGTTTTCCTTTTATTCATTATTATTTATATAATTTTATTATAAGTCGAGCCTTTTTCTAACTTGTTTATATTTTTTAAAAATTTTAATGAATTTTTTCACTCTATTAGCTGAATAGAGATGTAGTTTAAAGTGTATAGGAAACCCGACGATTGTTTTGTAAATGAACCTACTAAAGACATTAGACTAAGTAATTTTCATTCCCATTTCATTTTATTTCATTACTTTAAAAACATAATAATGATAAATATATTATAAAAATAATAAATCACTAAAAACTATTAAATGGGGTAGGCTACATGGATCAAATGATCCAATTTGGCATCCTTTGATACATCTAGCCAGCCCCAATTAATTGGGCTTACGTATTCTTTTTTTGTTATAATTTATTTTTCATTATTATGTGTTGATAGTAATTAAATAACTATAAATGGTAATAGAAAATTTATAAATTAGATAATACTATGATTTTTATATATTTTAAAAAAACATTGTTAATATTTTGGTATTAATAAGTTAAAATTCAAGAAGACTCGGATGTGAACCCTTCAAAATCATCATCGGTTTCCCAGAACTATACAATTACAATCCTTTCAGGGAAGGAGAATCCCAGATAAGTATGGGAGATGGGTTTTGGGATTACTCCATCAGATGTTTTTGGTAGGGAATCACCATACATTACTGTTACAGCCTCTGTGGGTTTGAGTAGTGCCTTTATTCAGGAATCACAAAGAGAAATTTCAAGACTGAAATAAAAAGTGTGAGAAAAAGACACTTATAGGAAAACAAAAGATGAGTAGAAGCGAGTAATTGAAAATTATTTAGTTTTTTTATTTCAGTGGATGACGGACACAGTCCTCAAATAAATCTCTATCCTTATAGCCCATCCTACTGTGGAATATTCTAAATTTTATAGATCATTCACAGATTGGAAAAGAAAGCATAAAACTTCCATAAATAAAACTAAAATGAAACTTTTCTATAGAAAATAAAAACTTTGAGTCATAATAATCACATATTATGTCATATTGATGTGTGATTAATTCCTATACGTCAAAAATGAATTATAGATTGTTATCCTTATGTTTGAAAAAATCCAATATCATTTTCTCAGTTCTGACTCAGTAAAGTGTTTTAAAATGTACTAAAGCCTTTAAAAACATATATCGGGGGGGGGGGAGAGAAGAAAATAATGTTGTATTACCCTAGAATCAATGGAAAATTATCATAGATTGATTTTTAAAATTTAGGAACTTACAACACATCATTCTAAGTTACAGTTTTCTAGGGATGACCATAAACAAGTTTTTAGTGTTTTAAAACACTAAAACATGCATGTAACGGTCCAAAACATAGAAAAAACATAATATTAATTCTAAATATTGTGAAAAACATTGTGGAGTTAATTTTTATGTGTATGAAAAAACAAAATATCACTATGATATGTAGTGTGGTCGGAATGACTTCGTAAACACTTTTAAATGTACTAAAGCCTTGAAAACATGTGTTAGGGGGGAATCAGGAAAAGATGTCATATTTCCCTAAAATTATTATAAATTAACCATATATAGGGTTTTTGAAATTTTGGAACTGATAACACGTCAATCTATGTAATATATTTTCTGTGATGGTCTTAAATGCGTTTATAGTGTTTTAAACCCCTAAAATGTGTGTGTAATGGTTAAAACCATAGTAAACGGCCTCAAATTGATGTAAAATCGTGGTACAACTAATGTTGAGTTATTTGTTATGTTTATAGGTAGAAAAACATCAATTAGTTGTGTAATGGTGTTGTAATGACTCAATAAACACTTTTTGAAGGTACTAAATCCTTCAAGAACATGTATTGGGGGGTCAAAAACAGGAAAACAACATTAGATTTCAATGAAATTAGAGGAAAATGACCATAGATTTTTGAAATTTTGTAACTAACTGAACATAATTTTTTGTTAAATTTTTTATGAGATTCTCGTAAACACGCTTTTAGTGTTTTAAAACACTTAAACATGAATGTAATGGTCAATACCGTAGAAAAAAACATTAGATTTACATGAAATCATAGGAAAACTACCATTGAGTTTTTTTATGTGTATGCATAGACAACACATCATTGTAAAGTGTAGTTTTATCAGAATGACTCATTAAACACTTTTTAAGTATACAAAACCCTTTAAAAAAATGCATTGGGGGGTCAAAACTGAGAAACTAACATTGTATTTCCCTAAAATCACATCCCATTGACCAAAGATTGATTTTTGAAATGTTGAAATCGAGGATACATCATTCCGAATATTTTTTTTGATATGGCCATAAATGAACTTTTAGTGTTTTAAAACACTAAAACATGCATGTAATAGTCAAACCCATAACGAACGACCTCATGTTTATGTGAAATAATGGGAAAACCACTGTTGGGTTATTTTTGACATGCACACGTAGACAACATGCCAATCTGACATGTGATGTCATTGGAATAATCACTACCACAAAATGGGGCAAGGTCAGCGCCACCCTTTATCAGTGCTAACGAAAAATCACTGATAAAGGGGGAGGGGGAACCTTTATTAGTTCTAAAAAAAGCGCTGATAAAGGTACCCCTTTATCAGCGCTTTTTTTTATCGCAGATAAAGGTACCCCCTTTAACAATACTTTTTTTAGCGCTATTAAAGGGTACCCCTGTATCGGCGCTTTTTTTAATAGCGCTGATAAAGGGGGTCTTTATCAGTACTTTTTTAAAATCATTGATAAAGGGTCTACTTCCAAAAAAAATTAATTAAAAAATATATGTTAATATTTAAATATATAGATATAGTTCTATTGTTATAAATATAATATATATATTTAAAATATAATTTTAAATATAATTTAGATAGGTATTAATATACAGTTACACTTAATATATAAGATATTTAGTGAAAATGGCTTATACAAAAATTAAAAAAAATTAATTAATAATTTTCTAATTATTATGGAGTAATAGTCATTTAATAACAATTTGAAGACTAAAAAATAAACAAAAATTAAAAAAAGATCAAAAATATGTTGAAAACGTAACTCGAACATCAAAAGGCCATAACTTTTGATCTTGATGTCCGTTTGAGCTCTACCACATATCAAATCGAGGCCTGCGACAAGATCTACGCCCTTGTTACCCAAGGAAATTCTGGTTAAGGTTTTTTCAAGGCCAAAAAAGGCCCAAATGGCCTCCAAAACTGAGTTTTTATTAGGGATACCCCGAATTTTTAACATTTTGTGGATTTTCAGCCTCGTTTAAGGGGGTATTATTGGATTTTTTTGGTGGGGACTGAATTTATTCCAAGTTATTACATTCATATTGATATTATGTCTTTTGAATTTTTTTTTATAATGAACTGCTATTTATAATCAAATATATAACAATATATAAATACTAATGTATAAAATATATTAGCTTTATTCCAAGTTATTATATATTCACACATAAAAATTTAATTATAAATATAAATAATAAAATATATTTACATATAAAATATATTATCTTTATCTAAATAATAAATAATATCCATTTTATTTAAAAATCCAATATATAAATATTTATATACCTATATATTAATCTAACTATATATATATTTATTCATATAACTACATATATATATTGATATAACTATAAATATATATATTAATATCACTAGAGATATATATAATAATATATATATATATATATATATTAATATAACTATATATTACTATATGAATAAATATAACTAAATATATATATAAATAAATAGATATGTCATTAAATGGAGAACAAATCAATATGGAAGAGTGGTAAAGGCTTTAGGAACGCAAAGTGGAGGTCTCGAGATCAAATCTTGGTGGAGGCAAGGGCGCGTTCATGGGGGTGGATTTGGGGGGCTAGCGCTGATAAAGGGGGTGGGTGTAGCGCTGATATAGGGTGGAGGGCAGTGCGTGTGGGCGCTGGAGCAGCTGGAAAGTGCTGTTAAAGGGGGGGCTCAAGCAGTATAAAAGCCCCCCGATTGGCATGATTTTTTTTAATTTTTTTTAATTTTTTTTAATTTTTTTTAAATTTTTTTAATATTTTTTAATATTTTTTAACTTTTATCAGCGCTGATAAAGGGGACTCCCCCTTTTTCTTTTCCGGCTTTAATAGTGCTTTTCAAGCGCTGTTAAAGGCCATTTTTAGCACTGATAAAATGGATTTTTTTAGTATTTAATTTAGTAAACACTTTTTATAGGTTCCAAAGCCTTTAAAAACATGTGTTGGGGGGTCAAAAACAATAAAATATAGTTTTATTTCCAAGAAAACATAAGAAAATGGCCATAGTTTATTTTTTTAATGTTGGAATTGACAAAACATCATCCAGAGTTACAGTTTTCTCGGGATGCCCGTAAACATGCTTTTGGTGTTGTAAAACACTAAAACATGCATGTACTAGTCAAAACATTATAAAATACCTTATATTGACATAAAATCACGGGTAAATCACTATTGAATTATTTATTACATGTACATATAGACAACACATCAATCCAAAAATGCGGTGTGGTTGGAATGACTCTGTAAGCACTTTTTAAAGGTATTGAAGCCTTTAAAAACATGTGTTGGGGGGGGTCAAAACTAGTATTTTTTTTGTATTTCCTTGAAATAAAAGTAAAAAAACATTTAATGATTTTTTAAATTTAAGAATAGACATCACATCATTCTGAGTTACAGTTTTCTAGGGATGGATGTAAAGGTGTTTTTAGTGTTTTAAAACTGTAAAACACGTATATAATGATCAAACCCAAAGAAAAAAACTCATATTGAAATGAAATAATGGTAAAAATATCTTGTTGTTATTTTTGATAAGTATGTACTAACAGCACATCAATCTGTTGTGTGGTGTGGTTGAAATGACACAGAAATTACTTTTTAAATGTACCAAAACATTTAAAAATATGTAAAGGGGATTGAAATCCATGAAAATGACTTAGTATTTCCGAATAAATTATATATAAATGAGCATAGATTTATTTTTACAATGTAGGAACTGAAGGAATGTCATTCCAAGTTACGGTTTGTCCAAGATGGCCATAAATGTGTTTTTAGAGTTTTAGAACACTAAAAAAATCTTAGAATGGTCAAAACCATAGAAAATTACCTTAGATTGATTTGATATCATGAAAAAACTACTATTTATTTATATTTGACTTGTACGCACATCCAAAAAGTTAATATGATGTGTGGTATAGTTAGAATGACTCTGTAAATACTTTTTAAATGTACCAAAGCCCTTAAAAACATGTGTCATGGGGTTTAAAACATGAAAATGATGTACAATTACCTTAAAATCATATGGCAATTACCATAGATTTATTTTTGAAATGTAGGAATTGATGACACATCATTTTGACTTACATTTATTCCAAGATGGTCGTAATTTAGTTTTTTAGTGTTTTAAAACACTAAAACACACATGTAATGGTCAAAACCATAGAAAATGTCAACATATTGACGTGAAATAATGAAACAAACACCATTGAGTTATTTTTGACATATGTGTGTAAATAATATGTCAATACAGCTTGCAGTGTGGTCTGATTGACTTGGTAAATACTTTTTAAAGGTACTAAAGCCTTTAAAAACATGTATCGGGGGGTCAAAACCAGAAAAACAATGTCATACTGCCCTAAAATAGAGAAAATGATCATAGATTTATTTTTGAAATGTAGGAATAGAAAAAACACCATTCCAAGTTATGGTTTACTCGGGATGGCTAAAAACACCCCTTTAGTGTTTCAAAAAACTAAACACATGCATTTAATGGTAAAACCCATAGAAATGTACCTCATATTGAAATTGAATCATGGGAAAAACCATATTTTAGTTATTTTTTATGTGTACGCACAAACAACACTTCAATCTCATGTGTAATGTTCTCTAAATGACTTGGTAAACACTTTTTGAATGTATCAAAGCCTTTAAAAATATGTTTTTAGAGGATAAAAATCATAAAAATGACATCGTATTGACATGAAATTAGAATAAAATGACTGTATATTTATTTTTAAAATGTAATAACTGACAACACATCATTCTGTGTTACGGTTTTCCCGAGATGTCTTTAAACATGTTTTTAGTGTTTTAAAACACTAAAATATTCGTGTAAAGGTGTAAATCATATAAAAACCTCATATTGACATGAAATCATGGGACAAACACCATTGAGTTATTTTTTATATGTACACACATATATCGTATCAATCAAATGTGTGGAGTGGTCAAAATGAGTCGGTGAACACTTTAAAAGGTACCAATGCCTTTAAAAACATTTTATAGTGTCTCAAAACTAGGAAAACAATGTCATATTACCTTGAAATTAGAGTACAATGACCAAAGAATGATTTTAAAAATTTATGAACTCACGGAACATCATTCTGTGTTATGGTTTTCCATGGATTCCCGTAAACACATTGTTAGTGTTTTAAAACAATAAAATGTGCATTTAATGGTAAAAATCATATAAAAAGACCTCATATTTATTTGAAATCATTGGAAAACCACTGTTGATTTATTTTTGGATGTGCACATGTAGAAAACATGCCAATCTGACGTGCAGTGTGGTCGTAATGATCGAGTAAAAACATTTTAAAGGTACCAAATCCTTTCAAAACATGTGTTGGGGGTCAAAAATAGGAAAAGGTGATGGATTTCCATGAAATCATAGGAAAATAGACATAGAATTATTTTTGAAAATTAGGAACCAAAATCATGTCATTTGGAGTTACGGTTTTCCCAGGATGGACATAAATAAATTTTTAGTGTTTTCAAATACTAAAATGTTCATATAATGCTCAAACCCATATAAAACAACCTCATATTGATTTGAAATTATGGTAAGACCTTTTTTGAGTTATCTTTGATGTGTACACACATACATCACATCAATATGATGTGTTTTGTGGTCGTAATGACTTGGTAAACACTCTTTAATGGTACCAATGCCTTTAAAAACATGTGTCTGGTGGTCAAAACTAGAAAAACAATGAATGATTGACCAAAAATCACAGGATAATGACCATAGACATATTTTTGAAATGTAGGAAGCAATATAATGTCATTCTGAGCTTTAGTTTTCCTAGGACAACCATAAATATTCTTTTCATATTTTAAAACACTTAAACGTGCATGTAACGGTCAAAATCATAAAATAAATCCTCTGATTTATGTTAAAACAAGAGACAACCACCATTTATTTATTTTAAAAAATGGGACATGGTTTCATATCAAAGCCTTTAAAAAAAATTATTAAGTAAATTTCAAGCACATTGCACATCGATTTAAAAATTCATTTGAATATATACATTTTCCTTGTCAATTTCAAGTGTTAAATCATATTATAAATAGGTAAGTTTATGTTTTCAAAGTGTTTTACATGATATAATATTTTTTTATGTTAAAATTTATTCTTTTCTATTAAAAAATAACAAATTTTATGTCGAACATTTTGAATATAATCTGTATCTTTTCTCTTTCGTATTTCTTTTCTTAAATGATTTGGTTTTTATTTTAGGTGACAGATGTTGATAGTATATAGGAAGTTGACATTTCTGATCCATGATATTAATCAGAACGTTTTCATGATGGATCTTAGTTTTCATGGTATGTTTAAATTTTATCTATGATTGTAGTATAATGGTGATTTATTATGTTTAATTTTAATTTATGTATTCTTTTTTTTATGGTGGATGAGATGATGTGGTCAGTTTTAGTTGATGAGATGATGTGCAGGTAGAGAGATGTAGCATAGATTGTGGAGTGGGTGTATATTGGGCATGGGTTATTTTTGGAAATGTTTTATATGTCTATATGGGTTAACAGAGGTATGGGTTGATTGAGGTATATGTTGCTCAAGGTTATGCTCACTATGGATGTTTGTATATATGACTATGGATGTATGATGAATGTGTGATGGGTTTATCACACATTTATGTTTCAGTTTTCTAGATTTCCATTTTTTATAATTACATTTTTTTAATAAATATTTAAAAATAAATAAATTTTAATTGTAATATCTACTGGATGTTTTTAGTAATTACAATTAAGTAAGTTATTGAAAATTTTAATTAGCGGTGTTTAATATTAACAACCACAAAATATATTAGCGGCAGTTAGGTTCATGTTATCTATTTTATTTTTGGGTTATCTAAAAAAATACATCACTAAATAAAATTCGGACCACAGCTAAATGATCCAAAAAATGAAACATACAAAAATCACATCTAAATTATTGAAACCACCATAAAATGACTGGCGACCATTCAATACATGATGGTTTTGAAGACCATCACTATACTATTAGGCGGCGATTTAAAATTTGGACAGTTCAAGAAAAAACCACTGCAAATGCCTTATTTATTTATAGTGTCTGTAAATTTTTACTAGGACACAAATTTTCATTGTAATGTTATAATATCTCAACTCAAATGCCACTAAAATGGTTCCCCAAGCTAGTTGGTTACATGGTCTCAAGTATGCCTCCCCATATGCCAGAGGTTGTCGACTAGCAATGAGGGCCTCAGGTCTGATAGTGGGTAGACTCTTCCATTGTATCGGATTAAAAAAATGGAAATAGATAAGTATCATAAAAATAGTCAATAAATAGATTATAGAAGTAGTAAAAAAATTGAAATAAAACATGGTATAATAATAAATGAAAAAGATATAAAATCCCGAATATCTATGCTATTCATACAACACATGTCACCCACTGGGACGACCATACAGATATAGGTACCAAAAGAACCTGAAATAAAAGTACATGGATCCACCACTAACTCCAAGCTAGACCACCTACCCAGTCTCTAGACACTGTCAAATAATAACATCCTGATCAGAATAACCCACTCAAGCAGCTCCACTTGATCATGAAACTAAAGGCCTTAGCCCTATCCACCATGAAAATCATGGCCAACCTAAAAAGAATACATAAGGTCTACATGAACACCAAGGTTCACATACAGGGGTGTGAAATAAGATCAGTAGGCCACCCCAACAATGAACCTCTAAAATATGTTGATATAACTGTATTGAAAAATCAAGCTACTCATCCAAGCTGAGACACAACTAAAAGGATAAGTAAAACCAACAAAGTGAAACCCCAGTCGATCCTCAGGTATGTGATCCCAACCAACAGGGAAAGTGCCACCATGGATGTCCATATATATATATATGTATTATTTTATAGTCCCATACCTATATAGATATACATGAATATGAATATTCATGTGTAAGTGAAATAAATTACATAAAAACCAATAGCATTCGATCCTCAGGTTCAGAATCCCAATCAACTGGATATCCTGTTCAAGGGAATTGAGTTGGATGTCGTATCACTCAATCCATGTAACATTAAGTCGATCTCTAGGTTTGTAATCTCATTCAACATATACCCAAATCATCCAGCACCAAAAATGTCACCGAGAAAGCCAGATCACCATAGGGGGATACATGTCCTACACCTAGGTTCACTCATACTATCCCCCAATCACTGAAAAATGGATTCCAAGGAAGTACCTCTAGACATCTTGTAAATGATCACTAATAAAGATTCATTGCTACCCTATCCATGTAAATATAGTCCAATGTATGAGCCCTAGGTCTTAGTCTATAGGTGTTCATGACATTCCAAACTCGGATAAACCCCAAGGGTCTGACCCTTAGGTAATCTTAAAGGAGAACACATCGATGATACTCCATGACCATCCCGGGAGTCTTTAATAAGGCAGAGTGTAGTCATCCATATTATCTAGAAGAGGGTAATCCTTCTAGGTATCCAATGATGTGAGATTTCATGCCCAACACATTGATCATGTAACCGATCAGGGAGAGCATAATCACCTCAATCCCTCTAGAGAGGGTAATCATCCATGAGTATAATCAAATAAGTGAGATCGTAATCATCCTCATCACATATCAAAAATAGGAGATAGGAATCATCCTCGTGACTTAGGAGGGCATAATCAACCATTAGTATCACTACTAGGGATTCCACACCCATATATCATAATCATAGGTTCAACATCCAGATTCTAGGAAACACCTTTGAAAATCCCAATAATATATATATCAAATATATGGATCAATAGAAAAATCCTAGGTAGAACCTATGGGTGTAATATTAAACATAAAAAAGCATAGGTCTTAGAAGCCAGATCCTAGTAAAGCACATCTAGGAATCCCAACAATCATGAAGGATCCCAAGAAGAACATTTGGTCATCCTAAAAAAAGGAAGATGCCTCAGGTCAGGCTCAACAGCCACCAACCAGAAAGTAGCTCTGGCTAACATCACTACATCAACAATAAATAGGTGAAGGTATAAATAAAGGGTGGGGGTGGTTTAACTCCTAACCAAACACTACATCCACAACCCCAAGGAATTACAAGTTTGGCATGGGTTCTAAGGTGACACCTGATACCATCTCTACACAAACCAAACGTACTAACTCAGGGTTGGTCAAAAAATTAGAACTAGCGGTTCCTTCAAGGAAAACACTGAGAGGCATCTTACTTAGGATACTTGAGGTAAACACATGGGAAAAGGTATCATACTTGGGATACTTATATATAATTTAGGAAATTAATCATACATAGAGTCCTCTAACATCAATAAAACAAAGGCGTCTTATAAGGGATCCTCAAAACTATACAAAGAAAAAATGCGTCTTATACGGGTCCCTCAAGACAGCGTAAGAAGAAGAGGAATCCTATCGTGGATCCTCAGAATCGTATACAAGAAAAGGGATCCTACTAGGGACTCCCTAGATCAACTCATAGCCAAATTAATCCCTTAGGGGATCAACAGTAAATAGAAAGATGATAGAGGTATCCTAAAACGGATTCTCTAATTCAAAATTTAGGAAGAGGAATCCTAAAAAGGATTATCATAACATAAAGTCCAATGGCCTCCAAAACCAGAAGGGCACATTTCGCAAGGGAGAAATCATCAATGGAAATCTACAATGTAAAAAACCAATCGATACATCTCATATCCATTCTTAGATCAGAGTTTCAAACTAAGTTGGTCTAAACACCCAAATTTTCACTCTCACCTCAAGTCTCTCTTGAGATATGATTGAATTCAATTGCTGGAAGAAGAAAATATCTATTACAAAAATATTTAAGTCCCACCAAAGAGTACTCAAAACCCACCATGGGTTATTCCATCATGATCTATGTGAAAATATATTCATATTGGACTACTCATCTTCCAATTATGACTCATGGTAAAAAAGACATGAAAAACCCTTAAAGGGTAGCGAAGGAGGAGTACACGGAATGTTACCCCGGTACACGAAAAGTACCTTCAAGGCCCCACATGTGTGTGTAAATACCCCGTGTATATAATGTGTACCTGAAATAGGGTACCTGACTGTGTACCTCAACCAGTCGGTCCATGGACTTTCTAGGCTGGGTACTTATACATGGTGTGCTACTGACACACGGTCTTTCTTTGTACTCTACTCGCACATGAACCCCTACATGGGTAGCCTGATAGGGTACTCGACTACATGGATGAGTCCCAAAACACAGTTTCTATGCCCTAGTACATAGAGTGTACTTTTACAACATCATCCTCCCCAAATGTGAAGAACACGCGATATGTCACCCTGAACCACACACCATGTATCCTAGTTTTCCCAAATAGAAAACCTCCGGATTTCCTGAAACCACCATTTCACACCCAAATCAAAAGATCAAGCCTCAATGATACATAAGAAATCATAATAAGGGGTTTAAAACATAAAAATTAATAATATATGGGGATTTTTGGTAAATATAAAAAATGTCCTACCTTTGGGTGGAAAATACAAAAGCTTCACCCTTTTTCGTGATCTACAGTTACTGAAAACTGATCTAGCATGTCGAGAGCTCCACAAGGGTACCTCCCTCAATCTATCTCTTTCTCTATCTCTTTCTCTATCCTCTCTTAGTTTTCTATTGAAGCATCAATGGAGGGGATCACATACGAAGTGGGAAGAGTAAATAATTGAATGAAAAAGAAAAAAAAGAAAAAAGGAATAAAAAAATTAAAAAAGGGGGTGCCTTGGGCGACCCTAGTGCTCGACCTATGTTTATACTCTATGTAGGTAAAACTATCCATTCTAGACTCAATGATAGAGACCGAATCTCAATATTATATTCTACTCAAATTATATGACCGAACAAACCTTCGTGAATAAATTAATATTTATTTAATCAAATATTAAATATTAATTATTCTGCTAAAATTAGAATAGCTCGGATTTCCATCAAACCCCTATCCTATTGTAGACACTCTATTTTGGGACAAATAGAGTGGTCATAAAAATTATCAAAGATCATATTATTAGGTAAATAATGATTTTACTCCTTACAAGCTTCTAATAGAAAAAACTCAATTTTTTTCTCAATTTTTTTTTTGGAAAAACATGGGTCGTTACATCCTCCCCACCATAAATCTTATCATCTATGAGAATCCTAGAGGTAAAAAAAGAAGTCATGCTCTCAACACAAGATATATGGACTATCCAATGACCAGTCTTATAGCAGAAACAATTGTCTCTTATATAGAAAACATTTAATTGTGACTGATATGGTACTTCCCACCGAAAGATTAACCTTATCATTTTCTAAAAACAAACTCCGATCTCAATATCTCACAAAAAAATACCAATGTTCCACTAAAAATGAGGTTCACCACCCTCAAGAGACCACTAGTGAACTCCCCACAATATGAATTACCTTAAATTGCTTCTCAAGTGAAACCTTAATGTGTTTCCTTCCTCAAATAGAGAAAACTTTTCGTAATAGATAAAGCTTGGTATAGGGCCAATTCTCTCTCATCATACTAAATACAAAGCCAAGATAGGGTATGACCATATCTAACTAGAAGTACACTATGATTCAACAAAAGGATGTGTACAACTACTTGCAAGCCACACTCAAAAAAAACATGCTAACTATATTAGGGTCACCCATCTACCTTTGATATCACCTATACCACGGAGGGAAATTGATCACATTAGCCACAACCCTCGGGCAACAAAACTCATAGTGATTCTTTGAAACCATCATTCCTTGACTCGCACCTAGCCACTCACGGATTATAATTTAAGGAAAACACGTGCAACTAGCATATACCTTCATCACTCAACTAATAAACCTGTAATTCATCCATTATAATGATTATATAATCATACTATGTGACATTTTAGTTTCATTAATCTATAAGATCCCTTGGAACTCCTCTTCAAAATCTATCACCTCACCTGTGCCTTGATTAATTCCACGACTACCCGTCTCCTGATGTCTTTTTAGTCACAAGAATGTACCTGCACTCTAACTACATTTGCAACATTGGAAACCCATGTCGACCAGGCCAAGCACCCGAATAGTCCTTCCCATCGAAGTCATTCTCAAAACCAAGGCACCCTAGGTACTTTTCAAAAGCTAAAGGAATCAACATTCCCATAATGAAAAACTCAAGAACCAACCATGCCTTGATAAAAAAATGAGCATATAAACAACTCAATCCCTAAAAAGGAATTTGAAAAAAATCCCAACTTCTCTCACGAATGTTTCCATCAAACAAAACGGACCCTGAACTTTAAGGTTATATGTCAAACTAAGGGCCTATAGGTCTCCCACCTAGATGCACAGAACAAGTATCACAACTTGGTCGCATGTTCTAACCACCTAGTAAAAAACCTCAAACCTCTCTAATGAAGGTAAAAATCACATTTACCTATAAGTTTCAAAACTAAAAACACAACCTACAAGGTCCTAATCCTCACCAAGAATACTTTTAAGGAACTAATCCCTAGAGGCCACAGTACCAACAAAGAAGAGGGACTGAACTAACAGTCACCAGGAATCTATACACGGTAATACCCCCTTGAGTTCCAATTCATGAGAGAAGTACCAGTATGTATCGAAATCACACTTAGAAATATGAATATATTACCATTAACAGAGAAACAAAACCCTCCAAGGGGTACAATAGAAAGTAATCAAAAGTCATATCAACATACTAGGGTCACTTTACCTCTAGTACATGAGGACTTAGTCATCATCCTCAACACCAATGCCTCAATGTAGATTCGTATACCCTATGATCATACGAGAAAAAATACATATTTAAGTAGGTGTAAGGGGATAACCCTTAATCTTCAGTAATAATCACACACTAGTATACCTATATGATGTGAATCCTATGTGTTGAGTATGATTCATGAGACACCTCTTGTCTTTGTCATCCAAGAGTCTTAATTCATCCATGGACTCTTTCCAATAGTCCACATGCTAGAAATCCATAATAAATCATAACAACAACACCAAATATGCATCTCTAAAAGAGAAAATCATATAAAAATGTTACACCATGTATCAGAACAGTAATCCCATACCCTTAGAAACTAGGAAATTTTTCCAAAATAGGTGTTCTCAACGCACCAGTCTGATATCAATCACAAGTTCAAAAAAAATTCTAATTCTCCTGTCTGCCATATCCCAAATAATAAATCCGTGGAAAGAAACACCTATTATAACAATTTGTAACGTACCAAATTATATTCCACTAAAATTATGCCCTAAGCCAGTCGGTTATAAGGCCTCAAGTGCACCTCCTTATATTCCAAAGGCTACCGACTTGCAGTGAGGGCCTTGGGTGTGAGTTTGGGGAGACTATTACCTCATATCAAAGTAATAAAATAGTATAAATAGCTAAGTATCATACAAAATAGTAAATAAACAAAGCGTGGAAGTAGTAAATAAACTAAAATAAAACATACTGTGACAATAAATAAAAAATCTAATTTTTTAGGAGTTATTCCATGCATAAAACACTGGTCACCCACTAGGAAAACCACACATATATACGTAAAAAAAGAAACTAAAATAAAATTACAAGACACTACCACTAACTCTAAGAAAGACCATGTACGCAGTCTCCAGACATAGTTGAACTACAACAACCCGATCATAAGAATCCACCCAAGCAGCACCTCTTGATCCGGCAACTCTGGGCCTCATACCTATCTACAAAGAAAATGATTCTCAACATGAAAAGAATATATAAGTGATACATGTACATCGGGGTATAAATGCATGGGCGAGAAATAATATCAGTAGGTTACCCCAATGATGGACCTATAAAATATACTGTAATATGTTTATGGGAAATAAAACTATTCATCCTAGCTGAGACACAACTAAAAAGATTAGTAAAGCCAATAACGTGAAATAACAATAGAACCATGGGTTTGTGATCCTAGACAACTGGGTAAGTTCCACCATAGAGGTCCATATCTCTATATGCATATATGTATAGTATCATACCTATACATGTACATAAATATCAATATTCATGAGTAAGTGAAAGAAATAACATAAAAACCAATAACAGCAGATCCTTGGGTCTGTACTCCCGATTGTTTGGACATCCTATGCAATGGAATTGAGTGGGATGTCGTGTCACTCAATTTGTGTTACATTGATTCAATATATATATCTATAATTCTAATTAACATATAACTGATTCATCCAGTGTTGGAAATATCCTTGAGCAAGCTATGTCACCATAGGGGGATACATGTCCAACACATAGGTTCACCAATACTCCCCTCCAATCACTAAACAATGGATTCCAGGGAAGTACATCTAGAAATCCTGAAATGGTCACTTTGCTAGACGCCATGCTTCTTAGGCGATGTAAATCCAGTCCAATGTCTGAGACCTAGGCCTCAGTCCATAGGTAGTCACGATATGCAACACCCAAATAATCTCTAAGGGTCTAACCCATAAGAGATCTAAAAGTAGAACATGTTTGTGAGACGGCATTACCATCCCTAGAGTCTATAATAAGGGAGATTGTAATCATCCCTATCAAAAAGAAGGGAATAATAATTATAGGTATCCAATTATGTGAGATTATATGCCCAATACCAAGGTCAAGTAACTTATCTGAGACAGTATACTCATCCCTATCCCATGGGAGAGTGTAATCATCCACAAGTATAATCCAATTGAGGAGAGCATAATCATCCTCACCACATATCAAACTAAGGAGAAAGGAGTCATCTTTGTCACTTGGGAGAGAATAATCATCATCGAGTGTCATTAATATTGATGCCAGGCCCATATATCATAGTCATAGGCTCATCAACCGGATTCCAGGAAATACTTATGGGCATCCCAATAATATAATAATCAAATATATGACTCAACATCCAAATCCTAGGTAGTAAATCTGGGTATCCCGGTATACATATAAATTAATAGGGCTCAAAATCCAGATCCAAGTAAAGAACATATGAGAACCAAAATAATCATGAAAGATCCTAGGAAGAACATCTGAGCATCCCAAAAGAAAGAAGACGCATCAAGTCAGACTCAATATCCACCAACCAGGAAGCACATTTGGCTATCATAGATGCACCAACAATAAACATGTGAAGGTATAAAAAAAGAGTGAGGGTTATAAAATTCTTAGACCAACACTACATCCACATACCCATGGGATTAAAAGTTCTTCATCGGTTCTAAGGTGATACCCGCTACCATATCTATCCAAACCTGATGTACTAACTATGGGTTGTTCAATCAATGGGTACTTGCGAAGGACCCTGGAACACCCTGATAAATGAGGGGTGAATCAGGGTGTCAAATTTTTATTTCTAAAGTGATAGATCTTATTCTCACATTCATAGGAACCTATTAAACCCGTGTGTTAGAAATGTGTAAAAAATAAAACATTCACACGCAAAATGACAACACAAAAATTTCACTTAGTTCACCACTATGGGATAGTCCAATGAGCATATGTCAACAAATTTTCAGTCATACCTAAGTACACTATTCTTCACTAGATGTGGAAACAAAAGTTTTTATATATTCACTCTCTGTCATTTGAAATGCCTTTACATGGTTTTAGGGATAACTCATTCTGTCCCTTAGAACACTTTTGTTGACTCCCCTAGCTCAGTGCTTTCAGATAATCCAAAATCATTTTATCAACATGAATTTCACTTAAATGAGTTTTCATTATAGAATTATTCCATGACATAGAATGAGACTCTACTTGCACTGAAGACCTGAGTTGATGCACTCTGAATTCCCTATTCACTGAAAAACTGAAGCACAAAACTACCATTCGTGAAGCTCCTTTGTAAAGCTCCATGCCTTCGTGGAACAAACCGCCTTTAAAAAGATCACCGAGACAACAAGAAATACCCCATATTCATAAATCACCCAATACATAACATAATTATAGTAATTAAATACTTTTATAGTCTTTTTACAATGCTCAATATTGCGTAGAAACCTAGTTTCAAAGAGCTCCCTTTGCTTCACGAAATCAGAGAAATTTCAAATTTTCTAGGAATAATTCATGTGGATTAAATAGTTGTAACCTATTATTTATAGGATCATTCGTTCATGATACTCCACCAAGTCTAGTGTGGTTTTCAAATCTTTCAAAATCACTTATGTGGTGCTCCTCCCTTCATGACGCTCCAAATAAATTCTTTGTTCTTAATGCTCATCGTAGTCACAGAGCCTTTTGTCAAAACGCCACGCAATCACGATGCTCCACTTCTGGTAATTGTGAAGGGACATTGTATCTATTAACTGTACTAATCATCTTTGTGAACATAATCCCATGATTTTCTAAATCCATGCCTTTACCATATTTATTAAATTTTGATTCTAGAAAACATTCTTTCACGATGCTCATCGTAATCGTGGAGCACACCATCAGAATTCATAAATTGCTCATGAAACACAACTCATGTAGCAATTTTTTTTTCAAAACTCATTACTTTTCCATATTTTCATAAGCCCTTAAAGGAAATTCACTTTTCACAATACAAGGCAACATCCAAATTTTGGACCCAAAAAATTTGGCAAACACTTGAAAACGACGCCACCTTCAATACAGATTCCAGAAAAAACTGTAGGATCCCTTTCCATGAAAACACCCTGATATTCCATGTGAATGTTGTAAACAAACACAAAACATAATCCATTTCCATAATATAATATCCTTGGTTCCAAAAAACACCAACTTTGGGTTTGTTGGAAATCTCTCTATAAATTCAATTAAGAACTAGCCATAATGAAAACTAGAAAACAAAAGAAGCAACTCAACCAACACTCTATGTATATGTGAGATATGATTGGGGTAGAAAACAATAGGTGGAGCTTGAATTGGGTTCTCATGTTTTGGAATGCTTAAATATGTCCAAGCAATACTCTAACCGTGTCACAGAAGCATTACATGCCTTGGACTATTTCTACATAACACCAAAATATCATTTTTCACCCTTTTCAACTCATTCTAGTTTCTCTATTCTCCATTATACTCCACTATACCATTGAATCTATCCATTCTCCCCCATTAGTAATAAACCCAAAGAGCCTGATTTTGAATTTTACAGCTCAAAAATATACTTCCCCTATATAGTATCTCCCCCATAAATCCACATCACTTTAACAAACAAATTAAAATAGTTAATTCAAATAGAGAGAGGGGAACCCTCATAACCTCCTCATGAACGGGGAGGTGGTTGAACACCGAGGTTCAACTGATGCTTCTCAAAAACATGTGACAAAAATGGCTTGGTCAGTATGTCAGTCACATGATCATCAGTTCCAACATGATCCATTTTAATAATGCCTTGTTCAACTTTTCCCTTAATGAAGTGATATCTTATTTCAATGTGTTTCATATGAGAATGATGAATGAGATTCTTCATAGATGAATTGATCTATTTTTATCATAGTAAATCACCATTGGCTATTTCCACTCATCACCAATATGAGTCACTTGTTTCTTCATCCATAGTAGTTGAGTGCAGTCCTTTGTAGCATAGATATACTCAACTTCAACAGTACTAAGATAAGTACATTCCTATTTCTTACACAACCATACCATGCATTTTTTTCAATAAATAATGTACCTCCACTTGAGTTCCTTCTATGATCAATATCTCTAGCCCAATCACCATAAAAAAATGTTGAGAGTTCACTATCTCTCTTGAAAGCAAAGTATAAAACATAATAGTGAGTGCCTTGAATGTACCTTATTATTCTTTTTACTACCTCCATATGTTCTTCCTTCCGATTATTTTAATGATGGACCACTAAGGATTTTTCAATGAAACTATATGGTCATGACACAGTCAAGTACAATAATCTTCTAATGAATCTAATGTACATTGTGGGATCTACAGATGTCCCATATTCATGATTTCCTATTTTTTTCTAAATATTAATCAGATTTCACATTGGTTTAGAATCATGCCTATTGAATTTCTTCAGAAACTCTCTTGTAAACTATTCTAGGGAAATTAAATTTTATTCTTTCCTCTAAATCAATTGCATCCCCATGAAATATGTGACTTCCCCAATCATAGGCATTTAAAAATATGATTTCATGTGATTCGAAAATTCATCCATTGATCTTTGTCTGCTACCAAAAAATATAATATCATTTATGTACACCAACGCCATGAACTAATATTTATGAGAATTATTAAAATAAATATTGTGATCCAATCCTCCACTTTTAAACTTGAGCTTCTTTTGATAAGAATATAGTAGGAATACCATGCTCATGGTGCCTTTTTTAAACCATACAGAGCCTTCTATAATTTTTACACCTTCATCTCATCATTACTAATCAGAAATCCCATGGGTTATTTTATGTAGACTTATTGAATAACACTATTTAATAAAGATGTTTTGGAATGCTTTTGACAAAATTTGTATCCTCTCTGAATTTACAAGGAAAAAAAATATTTGATTGACTCTAGTCTAGCCACAAGATAAAATTTTTCTTCAACATCAACACCTTCAATATGTGAATATCATTTACACAACAATCATTCTTTGTTTCTGATCACATTACCTTGCTCATCGAATTTATTCTTGAAAATTCACTTCGTACTAATCACATTGTGATTTTCAGGTCTCTTAACCAGATGCCATGTTTTTTTCATGTCGATCTGATCCAACTCATCATTCATGGATCTAACCCATGATTCATCTTTTATAGCTTCTTCAAATGAGGATGGTTCCACAGTTGATAAGAAGAAATATTGTGCATTATTTCTCAGTCTCCTTGTTTGAGTGGGTGTTTTCCAATCCCCAATGATGTTAGATTGGTCAATATCTTCTATTCGATTTCTCTTATAAGGTTCAAAAGAATTTTCTTTATACATGGTTTCTTGTTCTCATTCATCTTATGAATAGACATCTCATTGTGACCTATGAATGTTTTTCAATCCTTCCTCTACATCTGCATTTGAATTTTTCCATGTACATTGTCTTTTGCATCTTCAATCACATAAACATAAGATCCCCTCATGGTATTTGTGGACTTATCTTGAATAATCATAACATCACTACTTTCCATAATTTTTTCAAAAATATTATTGAAACATTGTTAGGCATTTCTATTCATTTAATATTTTATGAATATTTCCTCATCTACCACATCACCATACATTCCTTGATTTCCTTCTCGGTTTTTGATAATGAATTTAATTTCGAAAACACTAAAATACTTCAAAGTGGGATTCCTTCCATATCAAAACCCATATGATGTCCTGGTTTCTCCCATATAAAGACCTGTTTGTTTTTTAATATACAAAGCTACTTGAAAATCATATTTCCAATAATGATGAATAATATGACTCACAATCAGCATAGTTCTATACATATTAATCAACAGTCGATTCATGTGCTCAACAAATCCATTTTTTATGTGGGGTTCTCACAGCAGCCACTTCATGTTATATTTCATGCTTCTACAGATAATATTCAAACTCAATAGATGTGTATCCCCCTCCATGGTCAGACTGTAGAACATTTAATTTCCATCTAGTATCATTCTCGGCTATTTGGAGAAAAGTTTTCATTCAATCAAGCACTTTATGATTCCTATGTATAACAATAAAAAAATATAGTATACTATAATCATCAACGAAAAGGATGAATTACCTTCCTCCATGAGTTCTAGAAACATTTATCAGACCACATACATAGGTATAGATGAGATCTAGAATATTGTATTCCCTTTTCTTCTATGGATGATATGAACTACAGAACAACTTCCCCAGTATGCAAGCATCACAATTCTTTTCATTTTCATGCTTCAGAATGGGGATATCCATGAGTATTTTCAACATCGATATTTCATCCATGTCTTGTTGATTAATGTTCCCCAACCTTCTATGCCACAATTTGTTTTCTTCTTCAATTTTCCGATGGATAATGTTCTCTTTACTGTCAACTTGATATAAGTTGACATCTGTTCTACAGCCTTTCAAGAGAGAATTCCCTTTCGTTCCCTTTATTGTGAATCATTTTTTATTGAAAGAAGTTATAAGTCTTGATTCACATAGTTGTCTCACACTTATGAGATTTTGGCATAACCCATCCACATAAAGAACTTTAGTTTATTTTAGCTCACTATTTTCTAGGTCGGTACTTCCACTTATATTTATCTTCAAAGAACAATCATTAACAAACCACATTGTTCCATCAACCCTTTTCTTAACATTCATTAATAATTTTGCATTACCTATCATTTTGTATGAACATCCACTATCAAGGATCCAGGTGTTATTTGTCTTATTTATCTTTGAGGGATACTTCTACAAGGTTGTTTTTTTCAATTTTATTCTTTTCCTTCCATGAAATATTATGTTATGTAAAGGATAAAGATGGCATTTTAGATGTATCTTCCATGTAGGTAGGTTCTCCATAATCATACTCTTCTTATAGAGGAGAAAACCTGTTTGTAAGAGAAACACCATCTTCTTGATGAGTATTGACTTATCATTGAGTTCTGCAGGAATTGTTCCTATATTTACAATACCTACAATAAAAGGCATTATGACCAAAGTTAGAACAACAGAAAAAAATATCCATAGAAATTATTTCTTCTATAAGAAGTAGGATATGAATTTGTTCTCTATTGTTGACTTCCTAGATCTTCCCCATTAAAATAGATCCTTTGTTCTTCGTATTATTACATGGTATGGCCCAAATAGCAACATAATTGACATTTCATAAGTGGAAATGTCTTATCATTTTTACTTTTCCTCATGTATACTTCCTTAGGAATATAGTTTGGATGCCTATAATTTATGTATACTTGAGGATAGATTTTAGTTCTCCTTTTAGTTTTATTTGGGGGTTTCTTTTCCAGAACTACAGTTGACTTTTCAATATGTCCAACTTTCAGATTACCTTTATTTTGGACCATTTTATTTACAACATTCAATGCTTCGGCATCGCATCTGATTCTATTGTTTCCCATGAATGGGGGTATATGATCATTCCAAACCATTTCAACTCCATCAGAACCATGCTTATCTCCCCCCAACAACTCAACATCTTAGAATTTTCCAAACTATATTTTATACCTTTCTTCTTTTTAATTTGATTCAATTTCGAGTTTACTCATAAGAGTAAACAATATATTCTTTGTGTCCCTCGATAGTTTGGGAGTTCTCCTCTAGTCCATAGGTATGTTATTTTATGACCTTTTCCTATTTGTCAATAATAATCTTTAGTTTCACTACATCTTTTGTGTTTCCAAAGGTTTTTGACTATTCTTTCAACAGTTCTTCTAGTCTTTCAATTTCAGCATCAAGCTGACCAACATATTCAATTGATTCTTCCACAAATGCATTCCAATTTTTTCATATGTTACTTTGAATTTCAATATTTCCAATAGCATCCTTTAGTTGCATCATGAAATCTGCATCAGTGGTCAACTGATTATGTCTAGCTTTATTTTTTGATGGTTCTGAAATTTCAACGGTAACCATCATGGAAGCATGTGTTCCGGATTTAAATTTTTGTTATTCTTTCTCAAATAATTCATTTTTATCATATCCTTTTTCACATACAAAACACTTCCACTATAAATTCATTCTATATTTGAAGTCTCGCTTTTTGAAAAACCTTTTCTGAGTCCTCTCCATGTTTCCATATTCACTTTCTTCATTATTAAACTTTATTGAGAACCAAGAGGCAATGTGCCCAACTCATCCACAAAAAAACAAGTTGGAGGTAACTTACATTCAAATTTACCTTTTCCATTCTTGAATTTAGAGGTAATGATTGAAAGAAGTTCGTTTTTCACATGATATTCATCAAAACTATATCTTTATATTTTCTGTTTATCCACGGTTTTGAATTCCATTTCCTTTCATACTCAAGTCATTGCTTCTTCAGGTTTGGCTCTCATTTCATATGTCACCAGACTACTTAGTAGATCATTCAGAGAGAGCATAGAAAGATACATTTTTTCAAGGGATATATTTTTTTGATTATAGAGAGGTGGAAGCCTTTTCAAAATTTTCTTTTCAATTTCAATGTTTTTGATTCCTTCACCAAGCCCTCTAATTTCTCCTATGACTTCAGTAATTCAATTGAAGAAGGAATATGCATTTTCATCCAAATGCATTTTCACATCGTCAAATATATTATGAAGGACTTGTATTTTATCCTCATTCACCTTGTTTTCACCTTCATATATATTATCAACTTTTCCCACATAGACTTTTCTTGAGTAAAACCCATCACCTTTAGATATATCTGGTTAGAAAGATCTACAGGGAGGGAATTCTTTGATTAAGAATATACATAATGCATTTTTATGTGTATATCAGTCATAAATAGCCCTGTTGGATCAGTGATTTTTATTTCTTGTGCATTGGAAAAAAGAATATCCATTACAAGAGATCTTAAATGAGATCTCATCTGGTTCTTCCAAATCTGAAAGTCTCTTCCATCGAAGAGGGGGGCTTCCATAAAATTGACTGAATTCTCTATGAATGCAAAGGTTATATTTAGCACCCGTAACCTTGCTATAATACAACTTGAAGGACTCCAAAACACCCTGAGAGGGGAGGGGAGAACCAGGGTGTCAAATTTTTCTTCCTAAAGTAATAGATGTTGTTCCCACATTGGTTGGAACCTATTAAAACTATCTGTTGGAAAAGTGTACTAAATAAAACATTCACACACATAATGAAACCACAACAAGTTTACTTGGTTCACAACTAAGGGATAGTCCAATGAGAATACAAAGAGATATTTTCAATCATACCTATATTAACAATTCTTCACTAGATGTGAAAAACTGTAGTTTTTACATAGTCACTCTTTTTCAGGCACACTGACTTTTTTATGTTTTTAGGGATAGCTCACTACGTCCCTCAGAAAACTTCGGTTGACTCCCCCTAGCACACTACATTGAGAGAATCCAAAATCAGTTAATCGACATGAATGTTGATTTACTGGATTTGAATTAAATACTTTATCCTTGACTTAGCATGAGACTCTTCTTTCATTGAAGACTTTTTTTGATGCACTCTGAAATTTCTATTCATTGAAAAATTGAAGCACAAAACTACCTTTTGTGAAGCTCGCTCCTTCACAAAGATCCCTTCCTTTGCAGAAAAAACTATCTTTACAAATAACACTGAGCCAATTTGGAATACCCCATTATCAAGAATCACTCAATACATAGAGGCATTGGAATCAATCAATAATATTATAGTCTTTTCGCAAATCTCAAGATCGCATAGAAACCTAGTTTCTTGGATCTCCCCTTTCCTTGTGAAATTAGAGTGATTTTCATATTTTCTCTGAATTTCTCAAGTTGAGTGAAGAGGTGTAGCTTTTTATTTATTGGATTAGTCATTCAAAATGTTCCACCAACTCTATCATAATTTCCAGATCATTCAAAAACACCTTCACAACACTCTTACTTTGGATCCCCGAGGTAAGCACACAAGAAATGGAATTTTACTTGGGATCCTTATCTATAATGTAGGGGTGGAATCTTATAGAGGATCCTATGAAGGAAATAAGATGGAGGAATCATATAAGGAATCCTCAAAATGGTTTATAGGAAAAATTTTCCTATAAGGGACCCTCAAGACAACCTAATATGTAGATTTATCCTATTAGGGATCATCATAACAGTACACAGAAAAAAGGATCATATAGGGAACTCATTAAATTAGCTCATAAGTAAAGGAATACCTCATGGGACCCTCAGTAAACAGAAATAAGATAGATTCATCCTACAATAGATCATATAGGTCAAAATTTAAGAAGAGTAATCCTAAAAAGGATCCTTATAACATCATGTCTCACAGCCTCGTAGTCTAGAAGGGAACATAGTGCAAGGGATAAATCCTCAAATGAAATATATTAAGGAAACATCCATGAGAGACAAGACATAGACCATATCAGATTAGGGTCTCAAACTAGGTTGTTTTGAACACCCAGCTGATTTCTCTAACTTCAAGTCCCTCTTAGGAGAATACTGATTTCAATTACTGGAGAAATAACCTCTCCATTAAGAAAATTTAGAAACACCTACTAGGAGTCCTTAAAACACCCAACATGTATTACTATCATGATCTACATGAAAATATATTCATATTTAGATAATCATGGTATAATTATGACTCTTTGGTGAAAAGAAATGAAAATACCTCAAATGGTAGCAAAGGAGGAGTACACAGTGTGTTACCCTAGAACACGATGTGTACCCTCAAGGCCCCACATGGGTATGTACTCCCACCAGGTTGGTTGTGTAAATTCCCTAGGTACATAGTGTGTGAACTGGGTACATGGAATTTACCCTAAATGGGGTACATATCCGTGTACTTGTACATGGCATGCAATTCACACGGGGTCTGGCCTTATACTCTACACGACCATGTACCCCTACACGGGTAGCCTCGTCGGGTAGTCGACTATATGACCAAAACCCAGTACACCGCATGTACACCCTAGTACATGGTGTGTAATTTTAAAAACTTCATTTACCCCAAATGGAAAGAACACATGCAATTTTACCCTGAACGACACACCGTGTAGCCTGGTTTTCCCAAACAGAAAACCTTTAGATCACCCAAAACCCCCATTTCACCCCTAAATTAACAGATCGGGCCTCAAGGGGCCATAAGAAAGCATAATAACGGGGTTTAAAACATAAAAATGGTGAATATGAGGGGATTTTTTGTAAATCTCAAAAAATTCAACATTTTGGAAGAAACTGCCAATGGTTCGCCAATTTTTTTTAGTTTACGGTTGTCGCATGCCAATCCAACGCACCGAGAGCTCCGCAATAGTACCTCCCTTCCTCCCTATATCTATTACTCTCTCCATATCCTTATCCAATATCAGTCACATGGTGATGGATCCCATAGAGGTTTTTATGTGAGAATTATGAGGAATAATGAAAGGAAATAAAAATAAAATAATAAAAAACAAGGAAAAGGAAAAGAAAATAAATATAAAAGGGGGAGGGATACCAGCCATAACACCCGACCTGGGATTCTGTTCCACCAAGAAAAAAATATTTTCTCTAAACTCAATGGCAGAGATGGTATCTTAATATGACACTTCATCCAACTTATATGACCAAAAAAATATGCATGTAAATTAATATTTAATTAATTAATTATTAAACATTAATTATCCTACTAAAATTAAAGCGACACAGATTTCCACCAAACTTATTTCATAGGGTAAACACCCTATTCCAGGACCAATAAGGTATTTCTAAAAATTATTTAAGATCATTTTCTATTAGAAACGTCAATTTTACCCCTTAAAAGCATATGAAATTAAAAACTGAAATTTTTTTTCTCAAAATTTTAGTCTGGAAAATCACGGGTCGTTACACATGTCATACAAGATCTTTAGATGAAAAAATTTTCAATTTAATCCAAATACTTTGACCCACAATAAATCATTTACATATATATATATATATAATTTTTTGAATTATTAAAAAAAATATAGTTATATATTATATTTATATTAATTATATACATACCTTTTGTAATTAATGTATATAAATAAATATTACTTTTTGAATATAAATATGATAATTTTATAAATACTAATATTACTTTTTAATAATTTTTTTTATCAGAAATAGTAAAAACATTGGTAAAGATGCACCTTTATTTGTGCTAAAAACACTGATAAAGGGTACAACAGATCATATGTTCTAATCATGTTCAATTTTTTTATATTTGAGTATGAAAAATTGATCTTGATATGATTATTTTGTCTTGAATTTGAATTGATTTGTTGATCAATTCTATTTTTGGATCACTTTTTGAATTTTTTTTGTTTCAAGTTAGTGTCATTGTGATATTGTCATCATCTCTAAAAATTTCAAAGGGAATTTGGTTGATAATTATTTTCTTTTTTCTCAAAACTGAAACCGAACTGATTTATTAAATTTTATTTGTGTTTGTTTTCTCAATTTTGAATTTTTTTCATATACCAATTGAATATTTCATATTTTATGAATTTATATAATTACGGTTCATGAAATTTTGGATGTGAAATCTCTGTTTCCATATAATATCTCACATGAATTATTTTAATTGTAAAAAAATTGGACAACAACCATTCAGATCAGATTGCGGTTCAATCTTAGTCTCTATTCCAGCACCAACTTGATCCAAGCCACCTAGTCCAGTGTAAGGTTCCTAACAAAGAACAATGTTGAAAATAATTTTTTGTCCTATATAATTGAAACATTAATTGGGGGGATGTTTCTTGCCAATTAGATTAATTAAATTAATTTATAATTAATTAATAATCTCAAAGGCATGAAAATTAGCCTTGACTCAAGCTATTGTATTTTGACCCATTACTTTTCTAATTTCCTTTAGTTGGCTGATATATCTCTTTATCTATCTCTTTATTATACCTTTCTAAAAACCCTCCTACACCTTTTCTCTTGCTTCTGTGTGGTGGTTTGGGGGCCAACTTCATCATTTGAAAGTGAAACACTGCACCCACTAAGAATAACATGCACCGAAAGTGGGAAACATATGGGGGATAATGAAATAGGATTACCAATTCACATATATATGATCCCCTTGATCTCCTAAATCCAGAGGCAGTGGTGGCATTGGTGATATAAGATTCAGAATAAATTACTCAAAGGATCGATACCTGAAGTGGAAGGGGTAATATATATCAAAATCATATATTTTAAAGTGGTGTTAATTATGACCCCACGGGAGTGAGGATGGGAAGGGAAGGCTGCGGTGGCCATTGATATGGATTTTATGTTCTTGGTGAATGAAAACAAGGGGGCCGCATTCCTTTGGTGCCTCCTCCATGCCTGCGGTGATGCCTATATCTACCTCTAGCTTCATTGGATGGATTGAATTGTGAAAATATTATATAGTGGGTTTGACACAAATTACAATGATTCATTCCTTGGTTATAAGGTTGTGTTTAGCATGGTTGTAAGACATACTCAAAGGCATTCTGGCATGGTGTCAAGGCAGGTTATGTTATACCTTGGTTATAAGGTTATGGTAGACATGGTTATGAGACATGATAAATGATTATTCTGAAATGGGGTCCAAGTAGGTTTATGTGGTATTAAGTTAATTATTTAATTAATCAATACACTTTTTTGTTTCATTGTTACATACACTTATTATCATACTTGTTATTTTTAGACATGGTGGTGTCGACCTACTAAGTTATACTCACACCCTATTTGGGGTGTCTTTTTGCACCTGAAAAGACAATATGGATGTAGATTTGGACAAGGGAAAAGGACCATGTTGTTGATTTTTTTTCTTGTGGGATGAGCTAGAGTTTGGAGATGAGACCAAAATGGGGTTCAGGTTTGGGGAATTTTGAGTCTTTATTTGATTTTTCTAGTCTTTTATTTGTATTCATTCTAGAATTACATGTAATTACATTCCAACTGCAACACCTGAGACTTTTATGAGAAATATTTTGTTTTTATGTTATATAAATCATCAAAGGAATCTTTCACTACACACAACACTAGCTTGACCTGCTTTACAAGCAATCGCGACCTTCATAGATAGCTTGCGTTGTACGCAATACCGAGTTTCACAAAACAATGATATAATATTATGGACTAGACGTTATGAGTATTATTAACTACATTTTGAATTTTATAAAATTATTATTCATCTTACACATTTTATAGAACATGGTAAGAGAACAAAATAAATTTTTCGGGTAAAATAAGTATTTTTCAAAAAATGCAGTTTTGCCGCCTTTTGATGACGCACCCACATTAAATCTAGTTTTTGACATGTTTATAAGTTCAATTTGAAAAAATAATAATCTTCTTTTTAATAATGATATAAAAATTTACTTTGGATAAATTTTTGATATTTTTCTGATAACTTTCATATTTTGATGAATAGTAAAAAATACGCTAATTTTTAATTAAAAACAACTTTTTTCATTGAGATAATTTATATGGTTGAATTATAATATTGAATGGGTTTAAAGTATAAATTGAATATATATTTTTACCATTTAATATAATTTATGTCATTAGTATTAATTTCACATTGAATTCATAGGTAAAAACATTTCAATATTTGGCAATGTTTTAACTTCTAAAACCCGTTTTCTTAACAAAAGGATTAATTTTAAATTAATTACTGAAACTTATGTGTTTTGAATTTTGAAAAATGGATTCCATATTTGGAATAAGTGGGTCCAAATTATGTTAATAGGCTAATTTTTATTTTTGGGCATTATGAATAGTAACTACGGTAAATTTTATTTATGAGAGTTAAAGGTAAATCGTGTAACTAAAGGTAAATATAAGATTATAAAATTACCCTAACACCTGCCAAAATCCTATTGGATGACTAAAAGTCAATCCATATCACCTAAGGGTCGGATTAGATTCATTTAATGGACTTTTTTCCATGAAATTAATTTAATTTTTATTAAAACCAAAGAATGTGACAACATGTCACTTTCTTAAATCTTATAAGTATAATAATTTTAATTTAGTGATAGACTTAATGAAACTTCGAACATGAATATTATTAAGAAATATATTACAACTATCTACATCATAAGAATTTATTTTGAATTTTTACGGATCAAATAATTATCATTAATTATGACACAATAGTGATGTTGAAATTATTTTATTAATTAAAATATCAAATAAATGGTTTTAAAAATATTAAAATAAATATTATATGAACTATTTAATGTGATCCACTAATTTTATATACACATATGAAATTTTATGAATCTATTAATTCTTTTATTTACAACATATCTTCTGTATATATATTATTTAAATTCAAATAAATGAATAGTGTCAAAATTGACACTATTGTTATTTTATAAAAATAACATATTATAAAATTGTTTAAAAATCAAAAAAATATTTAAAAATTATAAATTAAAATTTATATGGTCTAAAATGTCATAAAGTGTCAAATTATGGAAAATTCACAACACATATGTAATTACTTGTAATAATTTAAAATTTAGAATATTATTACCACAAATAAAATTAAACTGATAAATAAGGATAAATCAAGTTGATAATATTTAAAATAAATTCCTAACAAGTATAACTTTTATTTTTTGATGATATTACAACCATATATCATCTAATATTTGGATATGAGTCATTTTGGAAGTTTTTATGTGGTGTTGGGATTTAATATAAACTAATATTTCTTATATTTCCAAAGGTGCCCCTCTCCTCCCTTATAAAAGGGAACCTCCTCCCTCTCTTCCTCACACCACGTTGAGCCTTCAAGCTCGGAAAAACCCTGAAAAATTATCTTCTCCACTTCCCTAGAAACATCCTAGAGGTCCTGGTCTTCTTTAAAAACCAATTTTAGTGCCCTAAGAGGAGGTCTCAAAGAGGCGCTTCAAAGAAGAGGTAATGTCTGTTACCGATTCTTTCAACTTTATTTCTTCTTCCACTTATTCTTATTTAGTTGTTTCAGTATTAATTAATAACATCAGTATCACTCATATAATAATATGTTATTATATGTATGAAACAACCCTATTTCACCATCTATCCATCCTACGGAAAATGAAATCACCGCGCGTGCGTACGTACGGAATACCGTCTCCACGCCGTGGTGTAATCTATTTTTCACCACCACCTTACTTGGATTCGTATAATGGTATAAATAATAACTATATATGATTATTTTAAATTGATATTGATACTTAACTAGTATACGTACACTCCAATACAATTCCACGATCATGGGAACGATATCATCGCTCGTGCGTAAGTACGGAATATCGTCTCCACGATGTGATGCAACTCGTTCTACATGATATTCATTGCATAATGATTATATAAATTAATTTAATGAATGAATATGATATATATTACACTAATACCATTCTGTAAATGATGTATCTATAACCTAAAGATAAGAACAAGAATATATTCGACAAAACACACATAAGATCAAAAAGTAATAAACACCCGAATAACAAGTAGTAATGAAATATTACTAATAAGAAGCTAATAATATGGCCATATATGATATAATAACAATGAGTATGATTCTAGAATAAGTAAATGACATTATTTAAATCATTATACAGGAGGTTCGGACACTTACGAAGCAAATCAGACCTAAGGTAAGGGAAAATATCACAATCTCATTTTTATCCGAGATTGTTTATACTTTGGTATTTACTAGGGTGTATTTTATCATCCACATCCATTTTTACTCAATATGTAATATTATTTCCATCCACCTACAATTGTTTAAATCTAATTTTACCCTTCGGTGAGTTTTTAGAAAAAGATATGAAAGCAATATTTTTTTGTTTTTCGTACGAGGTGCTTTTTGACTTTTCCGACAAAAGTATGAGAAGAATGTTTTTTTAACTTATATATCATGAATGGATTTTTAAAACATTATTTCCAAGAATCTTCCTTTATTAGTTTTAAAGTTCATTTTTAATCAACTTCTTTTAGTTTAAAATTGTATGACATGTTAAGAAACGAAAAATGTTTTTGAAGTAGAAAGGATATTTTCCTCAAGAATGGAGTTCAAGTTTTTTATAAAAATTATTTTCCATCTAAGATAAAATAGGTTTCTATTTCTATCCCTATTATTACATTGATTTTATTATGTTGTGATGGAATTATTTTTATGAATTCCTTTATCTTATATGAATTGTTTTATGATGTCAAGATGTTTAAGAATCCCATTTTTATTACATGGGTTATGCAATGATGTATGATTTATGATTTTGTGGAACACATAATAATGGTATCATTATGAGATGGGTGGGACCTATATCTCCCTCCAATGAATTGGGTAAAGATTTATATCTCATGAGATAGACATGGCTGGAACGGCAGGTCAATCCGGTTTAGTGAAACAGGACTGAAACGAGGAGTGAACTCGGTTTAGAAATGGACTTTCTCCGCTAAGATAGTCTTGGAAATGAGTCTTGACTAATAAAAAATGATTCTCTATGATTATGTGTGTATTAAACAAAGTTTTATGTCTTATGTTATGATTATTGGGATTACATTTCACTAATATTATTTATCCCATGTTATGAAATTATGATCTCTTTTGGAGGTTAAGATTTACAAAATGTTATTTTCTTATGAATATGATGTGATTGATATTTCTTTTGTTTACCCTTACTGAGCATTTGAGCTCACCCTTTTGTATGTTTTCTTTCCCTAGGTCAGGAAGAAGGTTATTAAGTAGGATATGCCAAAAGGGACTCTAGATATGATGAAATAAATGGGAGACAATGTATACGCTTTATGAACCAGTTGTTTATGTTTCCCAGTTTCCAAAGACACTATACCTATACGGTCCTTTCCTAGTTTTGTTATATATTGTAACATGTGTGCTTCAATTCCGAAGTAATAAAAATTTATGTAAAGTATGGTTCGTTATAGTTGGTATCAGAGGAAAGGTATAGTCAACCTTTGGAAACTAGGATGTGAAAGTCGTAGTAAGAACCCTAAGGATAAGTCTAAGCATAGAACACAATCTTAGTGTTTTATAAATGTCCACGAACAACCTATGATAAGACCTTAAGTGTGAATTTCATTCTTGATTATGTGTTTTTCCTATTATAATTATTGTTTCTCACACTATTCTTCTTGGTTTTAGTCAATGGCTAGAACCCGAAGGAAACGTGTTAATGCGGAATGCGACGGGCAATGCAATGATTGTCCCCCTGAGAAACCAAATGTTATGGGAGCTGGAATGAAAAATATTGTAGCCATGCTCACACAACATTCTCAAGCTATGAATCATGCAGGACTTCCAAATGAGAAAAGGAAGGAGAAACATTCTGTTGAATCCTTCATGAGGCAGCGTCCACCTTCATTCAGCGGGTCTTCTGATCCATTAGTGGCTGAACAATGGATTAGTACCACTAAAAAGATATTTTCAGTTCTTCAATGTTCTGAACATGATAAATTCATCTTAGCAGTGTATCTTTTGGAAGGAGATGCTGATCAATGGTGGAATCTTATTAAGAATATGAGCCAAAGAGATTAAATTGAGTCTATGGAATGAGATGAGTTCAAGAACTTATTTTTCAATAAGTACTTCCCTCGTATTCTCTGAACAAAGATGGAGAATGAATTTCTTGAACTGAAGAAAAAGGATGATGAATCTGTTGGTACCTACGAAGCAAATTTTACATAACTTTCCAGGTACGCTTCCAGAATTATTTTCCAACCTGAGAGTAAGATCGATCGATTCTTTAGTGGTTTAAAACCAATTCTTTGAAGGGCGTTAGCCATAAGGGACTTTAATAGCTACAAGGAAATTGTTCGATGTGCTCTCAAGGTTGAGATGGAGATTGGTGTAACCCATCAGTCACATGGGTTTGATAAGAAGAGGAAAATGGAATTCAAAGGAAAATCTAAAGACCACACTGAAAAAAAGATGAGTTTTCCCTTATGCTCAAAGTGTGGAAAGAAACATGGAGGAAATTGTCTTAAGGGGACAATAGAATGTTATATGTGTGGAAAAGAATGTCATCCGGAAATTTAAGGTCGAAATAATGGGAAGAAGATCTCTAATGATGCAAACAAAGGAAGGGATACACAAAATGAACCTACTACACTTCAATGTTTCAAGTGCAAGGAGATGGGGCATTATGCAAATCAATGCCCAAATCCAAGGGTTGATGATGATGATCGACGTCAAAAACAATCTTAAGGCCAAAGACAAAGGAAAGCCATATGCGATTACTATCGGCGATGTGGAGTATGACAACGAAGTGGTGAGAGATACACTTACCATCCACTCTAATGTAGAAAATGTTTTATTTGATTATAGATCCACCCAATCTTTTATCTCTGAAGAATTTTCTAAGGGTATAACCGTATTACCTCAACAATTAGATGTTGAGTTAGCTTTGATAACCCCTAATGGAACAACAGTCACATCAAAAGTATATAATTCTTCTCTGATAAATGTTTGTTGGAAAGTGCTTCCTGCAAATCTTGTGATCCTTCCTATAGTGTAATTTTATGTGATTCTTGGCATGGATTGGATTTCTTTATATGGAGCTCATATCAATTGCCAAAGAAGGGAAGTCACATTTCATATTCCAGATCAATCTATGATCATCTATCGATGCAAGGATGAACATAACCTTCCAGTGGAAATTTCTTCCATCTTATGGGTTTTAATTCCACTAAATGATGGTTATTTATCTCAAATGGTTGGTGAGAAACTCACGATTAAGAATATTTCCATTGTACGGGAGTTTGAAGATGTCTTTCTGGAGGAATTTCTGGGTCTTCCACCAAATCGTGAAGTTGAGTTTTCAATAGAACTCGTACCGGGTGCTTTTCCTATTTCAAAGACACCTTATAGAATGGCCCCAATTGAGTTGTAGGAATTAAATAAGTAACTCTAAGATAATCTTGATAAAGTATTCATACACCCTAGTGCATCACCTTGGGGATAACCTGTTCTGTTTGTTAAGAAGAAAGATGGATCAATGAGACTCTGCATTGATTATCAAGAACTTAACAAGATCGCGATCAAGAACAAATATCCTCTCCCACGCATTGATGATTTATTTGACCAACTATGCGGAGCTCCATACTTTTCCAAGATTGATCTTCATTCAGGGTATCATAAATTAAGGGTCAAAAGGGAGGATATACCAAAGATAGCTTTTCGTACAAGGTATGGACACTATGAATTTATAGTGAAGCCATTTGTTCTTACTAATGCCCCTGATATCTTCATGGATCTGATGAATAGAGTCTTTGGAGACTATCTTGATCAGTTTGTGGTAGTATTTATAGACGATATTCTTGTCTATTCAAAGATCAAGGAATAACATGAAGATCACTTGAGAATTATATTGAAGAACCCGAGAAAGGAGAAGCTTTATGCCAAATTTACCAAGTGTGAATTTTGGATTCAAAAAGTTTCATTTTTGGGTCACATAATCTCAAAAGAGGGGATATCTATGGATCCAGCAAAAACAGAGGTTATCGAAAGATGGTTGGGACCAACAACAGTAATCAAGATCCGAAGTTTTCTTGGTTTGGTTGGATATTATCGACGTTTTGTAAAATATTTTTCATGATTATCTAATCCACTCACCAAGTTGACTCGAAAAGGATTTAAGTTCATGTGGACAGAGGAATGTGAAGAGAATTTCAAGGAGTTGAAAAGAAGGTTATCCAGTGCACCTGTACTCACACTTCCTTGTAGTGGAGAAAGTGTTGTGATCTATAGTGATGTATCCAAGAAGGGACTGGGGTGTGTTCTTATGAAAAATGATACGGTGATAGCTTATGCCTCACGACAGTTGAAAATCCATGAGAAAAATTACCCAACTCATGATTTAGAGTTAGCTACGGTAATATTTGCATTAAATATTTGGAGGCATTATCTTTATGGAGAAACGTGTGATATTTATACTGATCATAAAAGTTTAAAGTATATTTTCACACAAAAAGAACTGAATATGCGCCAAAGAAGATGGTTAGAGCTGATTAAGGATTACGACTGCTCAATTCATTACCACCCTGGGAAAGCAAACAAGGTGGAAGATGCATTAAGTTGACAAGACCATGCTAGCTTATTCATAATGAGGATCATAAAAGATCCAATATTTATAGATTTACAAAGGATGGATCTTGGAATTATAATGGAAGGGGGAAAATCGTATCTTTCTCAAATGAATTTTCAACCATCTATACATGTGAATATTAAAGAGGCACAAAAATAAGATGCAGAGTTACAAAAGAAGGTGAGAAATGTTCCTGAATTCAAACTTAATTGTGATGGGATAATAAAATTCAGGAATTGGGTTTGTGTTCCTCCCATACCAGAATTAAAGAAGAAGCTACTGGATAAGGCTCATAGTTCTTCATTCTCTATTCATCCTGGAAGCACGAAGATGTATAGGGACCTGAAAGAGTACCTCTGGTGGGATGGAATGAAAAGAGATGTTGCTGAATATGTCTCTCGATGCTTGGTTTGTCAGCAAGTTAAAGATGAGAGACAGAAGTCTAAGGGGATGTTACAACCATTACCCATACCTGAATGGAAATGGGAAAACATCACTATGGACTTTGTCACTAGACTTCCTAAAACATCCAAAGGCAATAATGCTATCTGGGTCATAGTTGATCGTCTTACAAATTCGTCACACTTCATTGCTATTAGAGAAGATTTATCTCTAGATCATCTTTCCAGGATATATGTAAAAGAAGTTGTAAGATTGCATGGAGTACCACTTTCTATTATATCTCATCGGGATCCGAGGTTTACCTCAAAGTTCTGGTGAAGTCTTCAGCATGCTCTAGATACAGAGTTGAGTTTCAGGACTGCTTACCATCCTCAGACAGACGGTCAGTCTGAGAAGAAAATTCAAACTCTAGAAGATATGTTAAGAGCTTTCTCTATGGATTTCAAAGGTGGTTGGGATCAACACCTACCTTTGGTGGAATTTTCTTATAATAATAGCTTTCACTCTAGTATTCAGATGGATCCTTATGAATCTCTCTATGGAAAGAAATGCAGGACTCCAACTTGCTGGGATGAAGTTGGGGAAAGAAAGATATTTGGACCTGATCTTGTTGATGAGATGGAAGAAAAGGTCAGATATATTCAACAACACATAAGAGCAGCTCAGAGTCGACAAAAAAGTTATGCCGATAACCGAAGAAATGACATAGTGTTTGAAGTGGGTGATAAAGTGTTATTATGAATATCTCCTTGGAAAAGAGTAATGAGATTTGGAATGAAGGGAAAACTGAGCCCTAGGTATATCGATCCTTTCCAAATACTGGATCATGTTGGGAAGGTAGCTTACCGATTGGCGCTTCCACCGAATCTCTCCCAAGTTCACGATATGTTCCATGTATCTCTCCTGAGAAAGTACATACCTGATCCTTTGCATGTACTCAGCTCAGAAGTTGTACTGCTGGAGAAAGATCTTTCTTATGAAGAACAGCCGATAGAGATTCTGGATCATAGCGAAGAATTTCTACAGAACAAGACCACTCACTTGGTGAAAATTTTATGGAGTAACCACCAATTAGAAAAATCTATATGGGAGCTTGAGGATATGATGAGGGAGAGGTATCCTCATCTGTTTGTTACAAAGTGACGAATTTCGAGGGAAAAATTCATTTTAAGGTGGGTATAATGTAACACTCGAGACTTTTATGAGAAATATTTTGTTTTTATGTTGTATAAATCATCAAAGTAATCTTTCACTACACACAACACTAGCTTGACTTGCTTTTCACGCAATCGCGACTTTCCTCGATAGCTTGCATCGTACGCAATATCGGGTTTCACTAAAAAACGATATATTATTATAGACTAGCCATTATGAATAGTATTAACTACATTTTTAATTTTATAACATTATTAATCATCTTACACATTTTCTAGAACATGGTAAGAGAACAAAATAAATTTTTCGGGTAAAATAAATATTTTTCAAAAAATGCAGTTTTGCCGCCTTTTGATGGCGCACCCACATTAAATCTAGTTTTTGACATGTTTATAAGTTAAATTTGGAAAAATAAAATTCTTCTTTTGAATCAGCATATAAAAATTTACTTTGGATAAATTTTTGATATATTTCTGATAACTTTCATATTTTGATGAATAGTAAAAATACGCTAATTTTTAATTAAAAACAACTTTTTTCATTAAGATAATTTTTATGGTTGAATCATAATATTGAATGGTTTTAAAGTATAAATAGAATATATTTTCACCATTTAATATAATTTATGTCATCATCATTAATTTCACATTGAATTCATAGATAAAAACATTTCAATCTTTGGCAGTGTTTTAACTTCTAAAACCTGTTTTCTTAACAACGGGATTAATTTTAAATTAATTACTGCAACTTATGTGTTTTGAATTTTGAAAAATGGATTCCATATTTGGAATCAGTGGGTCCAAATTATGTTAATTGGCTACTTTTTATTTTTGGACATTATGAATAGTAATTACGGTAAATTTTATTTACCATAGTTAAAGGTAAATTGGGTAATTATGGGTAAATATAAGATTATAAAATTACCCTAAAACCTGTCAAAATCCTATTGTATTACTAAAGGTAGATGCATATCACCTAAGGGTCAGATTAGATTCATTTAATGGACTTTTTTCCATGAAAATAATTTAATTTTTATTAAAACCAAAGAATGTGACAACATGTAACTTTCTTAAATATTATAAGTATAATAATTTTACTTTAGTGATAAACTTAATGAAACTTAGAAAATGAATATTCTCAAGAATGATAATACAATTATCTACATAATAGGAATTTATTTAGAATTTTTAGGGATTAAATAATTATCATTAATTATGACACAATAGTGATGTTGAAATTATTTTATTAATTAAAATATCAAATAAATGGTTTTAAAAATATTAAAATAAATATTATATGAACTATTTAATGTGCTCCACTAATTTTCTAGATAAATATGCCATTTTATTAATCTTTTAAAGCTTTTATTTTGAACTTATCTTCTGTATATATTTTATTTAAATTCAAATAAATGAATAGTATCAAAATTGACACTATTGTTATTTTATAAAAATAACATTTTATAAAATTGTGTAAAAATCACAAAAATATTTGAAAATTATAAATTAAAATTTATATGGTCTAAAATTTCATAAAGTGTCAAATTATGGAAAATACACAACACATATGTAATTATTTATAATAATTTAAAATTTAGAATATTATTACCACAAATAAAATTAAAATGATAAATAAGGATACATCAAGTTGATAATATTTAAAATAAATTCCTGACAAGTCTAAATTTTATTTGTTGATGAGATTACAACCCTATATCATCTAATATTTGGATATGAGTAATTGTGGATGTTTTTAAGTGGGGTTGGGATTTAATATAAACTAATACATCTTATAGTTCTAAAGGTGCCCCTCTCCTCCCTTATAAAAGTGAACATCCTCCCTCTCTTCCTCACACCACATTGAGCCATAAATCTCGTCCAACCCCTGACAAATTCCATTCTCCACTTCCCTAGAAACATCCTAGAGGTCCTGGTTATCTTCAAAGACCAATTTTAGTGACCTAAGAGGAGGTCTCAAAGAGGCGCTTCAAAGAAGAGGTAATGTCTGTTACCGATTCTTTCAACTTTATTTCTTCTTCCACTTCTTGTTATTTAGTTGTTTCATTATGAATTAATAACATAAGTATCACTCATATACTGATATGTTATTATAAGTATGAAACAACCCTATTTCACCATCTATCCATCCTACGGAAAACGTAATCACCGCGCGTGTGTATGTACGGAATACCGTCTCCACGCCGTGGTGTAATCTATTTTCCACCACCACCTTACTTGTATGGGTATATTGGTGTAAATAATTACTATATATGATTATTTTAATGTTATATTTATTCTTAAATAGTATACATACACTCCAATACAATTCCACGATCATGGGAACGATATCATCGCTCGTGCGTACGTACAGAATACCGTCTCCACGATGTGATGCGACTCGTTCTACATGATATTCATTGCATAATGATTATATAAATTAATTGAATAAATTAATATGATATACATTACACTAATAAAATTCTGGAAATTAGGTATCTATAACCAAAAGAGAATAATAAGAATTTATTCGACAAAACACACATAATAACAAAAAGTAATAAACACCTAAATAACAAGTAGCAATGAAATATTAGTAATAAGAAGCTAAGAATATGGACATATATGATATCATAACAATGAGTATGATTTTGGAATAATTCAATGACATTATTTAAATCATTATAAAGGATTTTCGGACACTTACGAAGCAAATCAGACCTAAGGTAAGGGAAAATATCATAATCTCATTTTTATCCGAGATTGTTTATACTTTGTTATTTACTGGGGTGTATTTTATCATCCACATCCATGTTTCCTCAATATGTAATATTATTTCCATCCAACTACAATTGTTTAAATCCAATTTTACCCTTCGGTGTGTTTTTAGTAAATGATATGAAAGGAATATTTTTTCATTTTTCGTACGAGGTACTTTTTGACTTTTTCGACAAAAGTACGAGAAGAATGTTTTTTAACTTATATATCATGAATGGATTTTTAAAACATTATTTCCAAGAAGCTTAATTTAAAAGTTTTCAAGTTCATTTTTAATCAACTTCTTTTAGTTTAAAATTGTATGACATGATAAGAAAGGAAAAATGTTTTTGAAGTAGAAAGGATATTTTCCTCAAGAATGGAGTTCAAGTGTTTTATCAAAATTAGTTTCCATCTAAGATAAAATAGGATTCCATTTATAACCCTATTATTACATTGATTTGATTATGTTGTGATGGAATTATTTTTATGAATTCCTTTATCTTATATGAATGGTTTTATGATGTCACGATGTTTAAGAATCCCATTTTTATTACATGGGTTATGCAATGATGTATGATTTATGATTTTGTGGAACACATAAGAATTGTATCATTATGAGATGGGTGGGACCTATATCTCCCTCCAATGCATTGGGTAAAGATTTATATCTCATGATATAGACATGGCTGGAATGGCAGGTTAAACCGGTTCAGTGAAACAGGACTGAAACGAGGAGTGAACTCGGTTCAGAAATGGACTTTGTCTACTAAGATTGTCTTGGCAATGAGTCTTGACTACTAAGAAATGATTCTCTATGATTATGTGTTTATGCCACAAATTTTTATGTTTTATGTTATGAGTATTGGGATTACATTTAACTACTATGATTTATCCCATGTTATGAATTTATGATCTCTTTTCTAGGTTATGATTTCCAAAATGTTATGTTCTTATGAATATGATGTGATTGATATTTCTTTTGTTTACCCTTACTGAGTATTTGAACTCACCCTTTTGTATGTTTTCTTTCCCCAGGTCAGGAAGAAGGTTATTAAGTAGGATATTCCAAAAGGGACTCTAGATATGATGAAATAAATGGGAGAAAATGTAGATGCTTTTTGAACCAGTTGATTATGTTTCCCAGTTTCCAAAGACACTATACCTATAAGGTCCTTTCCTGGTTTTGTTATATGTTGTAACAAGTGTGCTTCAATTCTGAAGTAATAACAATTTATGTAAAGTATGGGTTGTTATACCAACACATCATTACATTATTCCTTCATTTCTTTTTGAATTATTTAGTTGGATTATTAGTTTGTTTATGCTTTATCATTTTTTTCTATTGTTTCTGCACTCATATATTTATGTATATAGTTGTTTGGATATTTTCATTTGTGTTGTAAACTCTAATTCTAGGGGTTATAGTATTCACACTATACTTATCACACCCTCATTTCTATTTGGTAGCCTCTGGAATATGGGGTGGCATAGTGACGTCCCCCAATCTGGCACTCTCTCACGTGGATGTAATGGGTTAGTTAAGAGACCACAATTGTGCCTCCCCATATAGAAGAGGTCTCCAACTATTAGTGTGGGTGTAAAATGTATATTCTGGAGACTATACCCCCTATTATTATGTTTCATAGTAGTAAAAAATTTCATATTACAATGGAAATAATGATCGTAAGGACATAGAGGAAGAAAAAAATTAAAGAAAACTAAATAATCCAATAAATAAATAAGGAATAATGTAATGACATGTTGTAATGTAACTAAATTTCATGATATAAATATATGAAAAAGGACTATAAAACTCAAATAAAATACTCAAAGTACTAGTTCTTGAATCCCATGTCAATCTCATCTCCAAATTCTAGCCCAACCACAAACAAGAAATCAATAGAAAGGTCTTTTTCCCTTGTCCAAACATGCTTCCACGGAATCTTCTCAAGTACCAAATGGTGGCCCAAAGAGGATGTGAGTATAACTCTATAGGATGACATTGTTGTGTCTAAACTAAATTTGTCTAATAATATGTGTCATAAATAAATGGATAAACAAGTGTTTTAATTAATTCAAGAATTAAATAAATAAAACAACAACTTGTTTCAGCTATGTGTCAGAATATCTATGAGAATGTCTTATAACCATGACAACCCCAATCTTATAACCAAGTTAAGATAAACAGCTTCAGAACCATGTCGGCATACCTATGATCATGTATTACGACCATGTCAATGACAACCAAATAACCAAGGTAAAATAACCTATTTCGGTGCCATGAAAAAATATATCTAAGATTATATTATGACCATGCCGATCATGAACCAGCCCAAGTAACATGGAAACTTGATAATCGAGCTGGTCCTGACATTCCCAAAGCGTGTTCCTAAACCTCACGAGTTACCGACAAGCACCTGACATCATAAAAAATGAAAGTGGGAATGAATTTTCGACAACATTGTGGAATCAAGATAAATAATTAGTATGCATACTAAAGAAAATCCCCTAGGATAACTGTACTAGAAGTCAAATAGGCATAAGCAACCAAAAATAAAAACAAAAAAAACTACCAAAAAACATGAAGATAAAAAACCCAAGTCCAATAAATAGAACTCTTCATGTCCATAGATCGATAGCTAGAACCACCTACGAGTGGTGCTTTACCCATACTTGAACCTAGAAAGAGATAATATATAGTCATACAAAGACAAAAGTAGCATGTGAGACAAAAATCCCAGTATGATCTCACCAAAGATTCCATAACAAGATTCCAATATCAAATTTAACAAAATAAATTGATTTAAAATTTTCAAATAATTAGTTTTTACATTTACATATCATATTTCAAAAAATAATTCTTTACATTTCAAAAGATGGAAATGAAAAATAAAATCATGATTCACATTTTAAAATGATGGAAATACTTTCCCAAATAGTGATTTGAAGAAATGGATTAAGTAAACAGTTTTATATAAAATATATTACATAAATACACAAGGCATGTAAAAAAATTTCCAAAAATTGAGTACATTTATATCTCATATATAAACAAGGGAGAAACATGGTTATCTACCAAGAGTTATGATAGGTCCAGTTTATGGTATCCTCACACATTCATGTGATAAACTACAATGTGTGCAAACATCTATTGAAAATGAAAATAGATGGCTCATATAAGTCCCAATGGGGAAGAAAGCTGTGTTGAACAATATTTTTTTAGTGTTGTAAAGGATCAATCCCTTTCTAGGGAAATTACATCATAGCGTTTTTATCCCTAAAAATCACTAACTACCCAGTATTTCATGTTCTCTAGTACAATTTAACGATAGGAAATTCATTTTAAGCTACCGTAAAATAAATGAAGTCGCATTGCTCCATTTCAAAAATTCTAATTTCCATTTAAAAACAAAAATATATTTATTAATAAAAATCATTCATTTTCACCAATATAAAACCATAAGGTTTCTATCAATACATTTTTAATAAATTTAAACAAATACATATTCGAAATCAATTCAAAATTAAATTTCACAATATACATTCACAATTAAACTCAACAATTTAATTTCAAACAATATCCACCAATTTCACAACAAACTCCCAATTTAATGGAATTCTAGTTTTTCACAAAATTTACATCATTTAATTTTTTTTAATTTAAATTAAAAAATTTAAACTTTATCATTTTTCATAAACACACCCCACTTCAATGTAATTGGGTATTTTCTAATTTCATTCCAAAAACTCATTTTTAGAACCCCAATTCAATGGAATTGGGTTTTTTTAACAAATCAATTGAAAGAAACATAATCAAACTAATAAAATTTTATTTAATTAAAACAATAGAAATTAAAAAATGAAACATAAGGTTAACAAAAATTTATCATCATAAAGAAACCACCAACCTCAAGATCAACAAATCTCAATTCACCAAACCCTAATAAATATCTGTCAAAAAAGAATGAAAATCATGGAAGCTGTAAAATAATGATCAAACCAAGGATTAAGATCAAAAAATAGATTTTATTATATCCAAAAAGTATCATAGGAATCCATGGAACCATATGGAGGATAAGAGAGATCGCATGAGATAGAGATAGGGGTGATGAAACTAACTAGGAGAATATCGAAGGGCATTCCTCAAGCTTTGAATCAATTATGGAAGGAATTTGAGGCACCAATAACTTCTCTTGGGTGTTCCTGAGAAAGAAGAAAATGTATGGGTTCGTTCTAGACCATCTAGCTTATAAAATAATTGGTTTGTTATTTTTAAGTTGGATTTTAATATTAAATAAATATTGTTCATAGTTAGCTGGGAAGAGCCAAATGGTTAGAAAAAACTATACAGACTAACCATGTGCCTATTTTAAATGGACTGAATGGTTTCTCTTAAGATGGTGTATGGATGAATAACTATGTTTCAATCCTGAAAAATACCACTACCTTGGATTTCATGGTTTTCTCTGAGAGAGTGCACTAATTGGGAAAATTGTGCCCCAACTGTTCATAAGACCAAAATTTTTAAAACTGTTTAAATTTCAACCTGAATCAACCCAAAAATGAAACCCAACCAAAGACTCGTAAGAATATGTTTTTAGGAATACCTAAAAAATAGTAACATGATGTTACAACCTCCCCACCATATAAAATTTCTATCACTTCCAAAAAGATAAGGCCCTCGTTCTCTCATCAGTGCCTCCCTCTCCGACATCTCATGAGAATCAGAACCATAGTGTCATAGCACATTAAAAAAGGTATCATCCTCCCATGAAGTACATTAGTTTCAGAATCAACTATCCTGAATGGTTGTTCAATCATATATAAATCAGGTTCAACTTTAAGATCATGTCATCTTAGAACTTGATATGGATCAGATAGATACTTTGGAAGCTGAGAAACATGGAAAACATTATGTATCGATGTTAGTTGTGGTGGAAGTTATAAATGATAATAAAATTTTCCCACCAACTCAAAAACCTCAAAAGGTACAAAAAAACATTGAGCAGGTTTTCGTTACATCCCAAGCCATGAAGGACCCAACTGGGGTGGATATTTCAAGAACACCTAGTCACCAATTGAAAATTACAATGTCCTATGAGGATGATAAACATGAGACTTATATTTTCTATGTGCTGTCAAAATTCCCTAATGAATCAGCTGAATATTTTTTATTGTCACTTGCACTAAACTTGGCCCAACCAAGGAACTTTCACCAATCTCTGAACAATACAACAAAGATGTACAAGGCTGGTTATACAAATCCTCAAAAGGAGCCATTCTGATCATGGATTGGTAACTATTTTTATAATAAAACTCAACCGACCCCAAATTATCATTCCAATTTCCACCAAAGTCTAGAATACAATAATGAAAAATATCCTCAATAATATTTATATCTCTTTATTTCTATCCATCCAACTATGCATGGTACATTGTGCTCAAACAGACATGACATCCCAATGCCTCTTAAAGGCCTCTACAAAAATGATAAGTGAACTGAGGATCCCTATCATTGATATAGTATATCAAACTTCTTGAAACTGAAAAATATATTTCACATAACTATTTCCCTACTCATAAACATTGAATGAATCATAAATGTGTATAAAGTGAGCCGATTTCATCAACCGATCGATCAAAACCCATATTTTATTCTTATTTATATGGGTATATAGAAACCCAATCACAAAATCTATAGTTATAACATCCCACTACCAAGCAGTAACTAGAAGTGTCTAAAGTAACCCTAAAGGTTTCTGGTGCACTAACATAACATGTAGGAACTTATTACAACGAGATACAAAATTAGTAATGTCCTATATCATAAATAGACACCAGAATTTCTACCACATGTCATAAAACATCTTAGTAGTTATGGGGTTCAAAACCCACTAGGAATTATGGAATGACCCCATAATAACTTTTTATTCCTCTAATTTCACAACAAAACATCTTTGAAACCATATAATTCCCTCTTTAGAGAACAACCACTCAGTAATGGTCTCCCCACCCTAAAAAGATTATATAGTTATACATAAATCATCATCAAGCTACTGCTCTTGAAGAATCATCTCAAGAAGATATGATTCCAACTGAACACTGGTCAAGGAAACCTTAGTCCCTAATTCATGGAATCCAATATACAACTATGAAAATAGATCTGTCAAATTCTACTCTTCTAAAAATTATTTCACTACTTACGTCGAAAGTACCCTATTTAAGGCATCTATGAAGGTGTTCCCTTTCCCCACGGTATAGGTGATTTAAAATTTGAGAGATTTCCAGAATTCTACCCTATTCCTCTAGCAAAGATTCACATATTTTTGAGAGAAGATATAACTCAATATCTTGTGGTCATAAAACATTTTAAACATTTATACATAAAGGTAATGCTAAAAACTCTTAAGTTTATGCATCACAACTATGATTTCAAGGTCATGCATCGAATAATTCATATTTTTTGGTTAAGATGATGAGATCCATAGGAAACAACAAGGACACCTTACATAAGAATGCAACTCAAACCTGAACTCGATGCGTCACAAAAGACCACATATCCTTGGTTATCCTCTGAAAGATTCAACACTGGTGTAGTAGTCAAAATTCATTTTAGCTCAGATGGTTCCATTTGGTAATAAAGAATAAAAATGGGTTGAGTTCCAAGAACTAAATCAATAGAAAACTCCACCTCTCTTATTAGAATCATACAAGAGAAGTAAAAAAGGAAAAACATTGGGAAACTCGACGAAAATTGGAGGTGGATCGCCACTCATAGATTCTTTCCCTAGGTAAAAAGGAAACACTAGTATTAATTTCCCCAACTATGGATAGAAAGGTCATTCTCTGCTCGACCTTATGTACCATTGTTCTTAAAAGAAATGGCACACACCATTCGGTGTAGTAAAGGAGACCAATCAAAGATAAAAATCAATCCAAGCTTTATTGTAACTAATTCAATCCATCTTGAATATGATGTCTAGCCATTTCATGTAGAGAACAAGAAAACTCCAAGAAATGTCAACATCTAATATATAAAAAACACAAGCAGGAGTACGAATACCATTTTCTCTCTTTATAACAAGGGTGTAGTAATATCCATTACATAAGATAAACTATTTTTAGGAATATTTAGTAGATTAAAAATAAGGGTTTAAATAAATTAATGAGATAAAACAATATCAAATAATGTAGTCACTGATAATGAAGTTATAGTAATGTTACCTATCATGATCCATGGACCTATATCTGCTTCCACTGAAGACTCTTTCACTACGTGAAGAAGCTTCATTCTGGATGTCTATGGTCAAAAACCTCTTATATCTGAAGTATATGATTTCCCCACAGTTTTAGGAGGATTTTATGATCATATTATACAACATAGATTTGAATAAACATGGAATAATTTCTATAAGTTTCTTGAGATTACAATAGAACAACATACCTTGTGTGCCTTAGTGAAATCCTTCTTTCAATATCCTTTATTGCGACATCGGTAGAAAATCGAAGTAACTCTTCTAGTTAATGTTGGAGGTCTATATTGAACCTACTATCGAGAACCACCATGAGAATCACCATGCTTCCGCTTTCTTTTGAAGGACACTACAATGCCAATGGGAGAGAAAGAAACTCATGATAACCCTGACTTTCAAGCCAGATCTTTTTAAACCATCAACACTCTATCCAAAAAATTAGCATATGAAGGCATATTCAACAAAAACAAATTGAGAAAAATTATCCTAATGAAGTCCCAAATTGAACCATTGAGCCTTCATCTTATCATTTGATACAATATCAGGTGCCAAATTCCCGAGACCTGCAAAACGATTTGCATACTCTATCATGGTCCTGTCAGTCTAATCATGTTTGAAAAAATATATATCCTTGTCCAAAAATATCAACTCATGGTAGAAATGGTCGTTGAAAATAACTTTGAATATTTTCCTACACTAATCCCTCATTCTTATTCTTCATCACCATAGTGTCACACCATCTCATTCACTGTCCTTCCAGGTCAATGGTTGCGCACTTCACCTTAATTTCATTAGTTGTCTCCAAGATTCTAAATAATCGTTCCATCACACTCAACCATTACATAGCTTCTTGAGGAACATTCGAACATTTGAACGGGGTAGGATTCTGATGAAGGAATTTTTTAGAACAAATCTTGAGAAAATATCTTTAAGGTTCCATGGAAGGAGCCTTAATGGGAACTGGTGGTGGATCTTATCCCAGAGCATGGAAAGTATCCACAATAACCTCAAATAGATTTGGGTCCACAAGAGGATTTTATCATTGTGGTTCAGTCGAAGCTTCTTCCTAGATCCAATTCGCATGTCTTATCAGAGGTATGATGATAAACAATATCATTTGACAACAAGGAAGACATTAGATTAACACTCAAAGAGAGAAACATGGGAAAATTATTCCAAATAGATATACTCAGGATTTTGATTTCAATCTATCCAAATCAAAATTAGGGAAAATACTAGAACTAATACTCAAGACTTGTTTCCATAACAACCCCTAGTGACTTAAGGTTCATTTGGGTGATAGATGGTTAGGCACTCAATCTCAACTACCTCCTAGGTCCTAATAAGAAAACATGGTTGCATAATTACATAAAGGAAAGATCCAAACCTACCTATAAAACCACTTTGGTAGAAACCATCCTGGGTACCCAGGTAACTCGATAACCAAGATGGTCCTAACATGGCTCGAAGGGTATTCTCAATCCCCATGGGTTGGTGACTAGCAGCTTGCATTATAAAAAATTAATTTGGGAACATATTTTCCATAATAATGTGGAATCAAGACAACAAATCACCATGAATACTAAAGAAAATCCACTAGAAAACTTTACCAGAACTCAAATAGGTATTAAAAATCCAAATCACAATATAAAAGTACCAAAAAATAGGAAGACAAACATCACAAGTCCCAATGGACACAGCACTCCATGTCCACGGATCAAAAGCTAGAACCGCCTCCAAGTGGTGCTTTACCCCTTATCAAACCTAGAAGGAGATAATATAAAAACACATGAATTCATAGGTATGGTATGAACTAAAAAACCTAGTAGGGTTTCACTAAGGATGTAATGTCTTGGATCAGAGTTCCACTCAACTGGTGACCCATACCTGGTTGGCCACATGTCCTCAATAGCATTTCCCTAAATACCAAAGGATGTCTACTAGTAGCTAGGGACTAAGGTGTGATAGTGGAGAAACTATTCCCTCATTGGTAGAGTATAAAGTAGTGGAATAAGAACACATAATAACAGAATCAGTAAACAATATACAATTGAAAAAAAACATAATATTGATAATATAAATAACAAAGCATCATTAAATAAAAAGGATGATACAACATGTCACATGTTCAAGGAAAGAATCCAAATAGGCACACTACCATAATACACAATATATGTCAGAAAATCACAAAAGAAAAAAAAATACTCGGAAGCATCGCAAGCCTCAACTCGGGACCATGCTCTCCCAATCCTAAGCAACACATCAAGTACATATAGTAGGGAGCTTTCCCTGTTCAACACCAACAATCATATAATCTATTTGGGCTAAAAAGAATGAACCAAACAGGGTGTGAGACTAAACCCTAGTAGGAAACCACAATAGGTTTGTTCCAATATATCAGTGAATATATATATATATAACAGTGTACAATAGGAATTAGTAAAGAGTAGGTGCTCAAAATTAAGCACAACAGATGTTTCATAAGACAATTTAATTAAGTATAGATAGAGATAGAATCCAAGCTTGTGCTTTGGCTTGGTAGACATGTCATTAGTCATAATATTTCATTATTGAATCCCATTGGATTATATAAAAATCTTGAGGACTGGCCTAGGCCTGACAACCCCTCATATAAAAGTTACCATCATTGCGTTACATAATAATAATTTCATTCATTTTTCAATAGAGCATGGCGATGGTATCCCTTAAAAGATACTAGTTTCACTCGAAATTTTAAATAAGACTCAATGATACCAACCACCCTACATGTGGCTCGCTCATAGCCTTCACATAATTAACCTCTTGATCATTTCCATTATCATTTAACCAAGAAAAGTTTTCACCCAATGTATAGAAGTTTCAATTAGCCACATGAACCCGACCTTGTATTTTAACCGAGACTATGGATCGCCCATTTCTAATTACCTCATTTTATCATTTAATTCAATTGCATAATCCATCTCAAAAGAAATACTTTTTAATTAAACTATCACATGGATTTAACATAATCAACACACATGGGATCAGTTTACATGAATGCCAACACATGTAAATTAAAATATTACATGGTTAAACAAGGACAAATCACATGGGAAAAACATATATCAATCCAACCATGCAATTTATAAAATTACAAGGCTTAGAATAAAAAGAATCTCATTTGGGAAATTCATATAATGATCAGAACATTTCTCACAACCGAGGAATGAGAATTCAAGTCAAGCCTCATGGGAATTCTCGTCCAAACATCCATCTAAGGGAAACACACCCATGGGGTGGCCTTAAGTCAAGGTTCATAACACTAAACATGTTCTCAATCACCTAATTAATTACCTAATCATCAATAGGAAATAATAGGGTTCATTATTCAGTCAAGCGACTCCCTAAAAGTGTTCACTCGACCCTCGGGCATTTATAAACATCATGACAATTCGAAAAAGGCACAAGACCTCCTACCTCATACTCGTACGACTCTCCTCATCTAGATTCAGGATCTAATTCGACCTAGAATAGTGTAGATATACAAAATGGGTATAAATTCTAGACCTTAAGTAACTAGATCAAGTGAAGAAATCATGAAGAAATGATTTATAGGAATCGATATCTCACCGAGGGAAATCCAGCCCCTCTGACGGTGTTCGAATCAGATATCGGATGAGGAAACGAGAGGCAAAATCCCATTCAGATTTTCTTGTGCACGCTACTTGTCGAAGGGGGCCTGTTATCCTTCTAGAAAAATGAAGGAACTGCCCAATTTAATCAATGAAAAAAATTACATTTCATGTACTTGAGACTACATGTTGTGTCCGTACAACTCTTGGACAGACCATAACATGGCAATGTACTAGGATTACATGGCATGTATCCCTCTATACATGTTGTGTACATAGAGTAAACGGTATGTAGTCCTCAATCACATTGTGTAATAGGATTGCAGCCTGCCCTTGGCATCGTTTACACCATTTTCTTAAGTATAAACTGAAAATGAAATATCCCTACCTCAAAGAAAGAACTGGGTTCTTACAAATTTCCCCCTTAAAGAGATTCGTCCCCGAATGGATCTATCAAGGGTGATGAAAAAATATCTACAAACCACTCCATTCCCTGTGATCATATGTCGGCCTACCTCTCTCAATTCTCATCCTGCACTCTTTGGTGCTTCCATAACACCCATACTAAAGGAACTGACTAGCCATGGAGATCCTTCATACTATGATCCACAATACAAATGAGATGATACCTAAATGACACATCTTCTAGAAACTCCACTTCCTCGGACTAAAATGTGTGAGACGGGTCCAATATGTAATGTCGCAACTGAGTAATATAGAAGACTTCGATCGTAGCCCTGTACATATTAGGTAACTGTAATCGATAAGTATCCAGCCCGACCCTCTACAGAATCTCAAATGGACCAACATATCTTGGAGAAAGAATACCCAATATCCGGATCTTATTATGTACCAACCTCGGTACAACAAATAGGAAAACTTGATCCCCAACTTCGAACTCAAAAGTTCATCAACGACGATCGATGTATGATTTCTAATGACACTATATAATAGCCGTCTTTTTCTAAATCAACTTAACCTGCTCAGTGGTTTCCTGGATGAGACGAGGTCTCAGCATCACTGCCACTCCTACCTCTATCCAACATAGGGGTGATCATCATGTCCTACAAGACAAAGCCTCATTTTGAACCATCTAAATAGTATCATGGAATCAATTTTTACAGGCGAACATAACTAGGGGTATGTGTGTCTTCTAGGAACCCCTGAAATCCAGGATACATGCTTGAAGCATGTACTCTAGTACCTAAATCATGCAATCTAACAGGCCATCTATCTAGGGGAGGTAAGCTATGCTCAGAAGCACTTGTGCACCCAAAGACCTTTGTAGCCCTTTCAAAAAACACGAAGAAAAATTGGCATCCCTATATGAAATGATATAATGAGGATCCCCATGTGGTCATATAATATCCCAAATATAAAACCTCCCAATATCATCAACATTTAAGGATTCATTAATCGATAAGAAATATAAAACCTTCATAAGCATGTCTACCACAACCCATAGTGTATCATTACCTTGGGGTGACCTAGGTAAACCCGTCATGAAATACATCACGATTACATTCCATTTCCACTCAGTAATGGGTAGTTTCTGTAAAATTATTGCTGGTATTTTGTGTTCCACCTTCACGTACTAGAAGGTGGAACATCTCAGGACAAAACCAACTACATATCCCTCCTTACCTAGACACTAGTACTGAAAATGAAAATCCTAATACATCTTGGTGACCCCAGAATTCAATGCCCAAAATTATTCATGAAAATCCTGAACGAGCTCATCAAGAATCCCTTTTGAAACCCATAAACATCCCTCTAACCAAAAAACCTCATCCTTTACTGTGGTCTATCTAGGAGGAGGGTCCTCACCTGCCACTCTCTTCTATAGAACTATGCCTTCAGAATCTGATAGTTGTCTCATGCTCACTCTGTCTAGTAGGGTATAGTTAATAGCTAAGGATGTAAGAAAAGTTTGTCCCTAACTGTTGTGAACATACAAGTGAATCTTAAAGAACAATGATATCTACTACCACTCGCTACTGGCCAAATGCACTGCCAATATCTCAGTCCTCATACTCAGTGTATCGGCACCTGCATTTCTTTTCCTAGGCATTTAAGCAAGCTCAATGTAAAAATATTGAAGGTGTTACACCCACCTTAACTTCTTCAAATTCATATCACGCTACGTAAATATATACTTGCGACTTTTGTGGTTTGTCTACACGAAAAAATGCTCTCCCAACAAGTAATTTCTCTAACAACATTGTAGGACCCAGGGACACCCTGAGAGGGGAGGGGTGAATCAGGGTGACAACTTTCTCTTTTAAAGTGAAGGATCTTGTTCCTACGTTGGTAAAAACTTGTTAAACCAGTATGATGAAGAGGATCAGAAATCAAACATTCACATGCAGAAGGATGACACAACACTTTTTAGTAGGTTCACCACTAAGGGATACGTCTAAGGAGCATACGCCGATAGGTTGTCGGTCGTACAAAAATCCACTATGTTTCACTAGCTGTAGATTACAAAGGTTCGGGCACAGTCACTCTGTACCAGGCTCACTGCCGTTACAAAAGTTTAGGGATGGCTCACTGCGTCCCTCATGTCACTCTCATTGACTCCCCCTGGCTCACTGCCTTTGGTGAAGTCCCACTCAATTTATAGATGTGAAGGTATCTTCAATAGATTTCCATTTAAGTCTTTGTCTCTACTTAGCACGAGACTCTGCTTTCATCCAAGTCCAAAAATGTTGCACAAGAATGCACAGAAAATGCGGATAACCAGAACGTGTAGACAAGATTCATTGACAATTACGCGCAACACCAACCCTTTGCGCACAAAACCTTCCTATTTCGTGCAACACCAACCCTTTGTGCACAAAACCTTCCTATTGCGCGCAAAATTTCCTTTTTCCCTCGGAAAGATATTTCGCACCACAACACCCATTTTTTCACAACTGAATCTTTACGCGCAACCCCAATATTTACACGCAACTATTCCTTTTTCATGCATCCCAGAATTTTCCGCACAAACCAGAATATTTCGTGCAAGCCCTTTACGCGATCTTTTTTCGCGCATCAGACCTCGAATCTTCTCTATGTCTTCAACCATACTGAATGAAGGGTGTCACCTCATATTTATAGGCGTCTAAGACCCCCTCGTGCAAAATCCTCTGTGGCCCTTAAATCCTCTCATTTGGCGCGTAATATTTCGCACCTGTATCATTTTTAGCGCACATAACCAGATTTTTCGCGCAGCCCATTCCTTTGCCACTTTTCGACGTTCTGATTCCGAAACATTTCTTACGCGAAAAACTTCGCTCCTCTATTTCACGCACCACACTGTTTTGCGCGCAAACCCGCTGTTTTTCATGCCCCACTCAAATATTTCGCCCAAAGCCTTTATTTTTCGTGCACCACTTCCTTTTTGAACCTACATGCTTTTCCCAACAATCCATGTCTTAATTTTCCGATTTTGAGGCCCAAAAATTTGGCAAACCCTGGGAAACTGCACCACCTTCAATACTACTGTCTGCTGGAACTATACGATCACTTTGTTGGCACACATTCTGAACATCCACTGAAAATTGACAACAAACACAAACCATACTTCAATTCATGCATAGAAGACCATGATTCCAACAATCTCCCCATTTGGGTTTGTTGGGAATCAGTAAATAAATTCAATAGATCCCCATCCATGTGCAAACCAAAAACAAAAGAATCAATTCAGCCAACACTCTAAGTCTACGTGACCAATTCTCGGTGTAGAAAACAAGAGAGGAAGCTTGAATTGGGTTCCAGTGTTTTGGAATTCTCAATGACACCCAAGAAGCATGACATGACCGATGAATTCCTTCTCATCCATCTCATCCTATCACTGACACTGAATTCGTTAAATGCCCAAAAAGCATGACATGACCGATGAATTCCTTCTCATCCATCTCATCATATCACTGACACTGAATTTGTTACATGAATGAACATGCCTGAATTTATTCCTTTCTCCCCCATTGACAATAAACCCAAAGACCGGTAATTTATTCAATGTTCTTCTCAAACTATACTCCCCCTGGACAATATCTCTCCCATAAACCTGCATGACATCCATAAACAGATATAAACAGTTATCATAATCGGGGATAGGGGAATTTCAGAAAGTCCTTATGCAGTAGGAGGTGGTTGAACAACGAGGTTCAACCGATGCTTTTCAAACACAGCTACTGATAGTGGCTTCATCCGGATATCAGCTACTTGCTCATCATTTCCCACGTGATCTATTCCAATCACCCCTTGTTAAACATTGTCTTCGATAAAGTGATACCTGATTTCAATATGTTTTGTACGAGAATGCTAAACATGATTCTTTGTAAGATCAATTGTACTCTTGTTATCACAGTAAATCATCATTGCTTGCTTCACACCATCACCAATATTTGTTAATTGTTGCTTCATCCATAGTAGTTGAGTGCATGCCGTTTTGGCAGATATATACTCAGCTTCAGCAGTACTAAGAGAAGTACTTTCCTGTTTCTTGCTCAACCAGCCAACACAGTTGTTCCCAATAAAGAATGCTCCACCACTGGTGGACTTTCTGTCCACAACATCGCCAGCCCAGTCATCATCAGAAAATGCTGATAATTCACTTTCCCTTCCTGCAGCAATGTATAAGCCACAATTGTGAGTACCTTGAATGTACCTCATAATTTTTTTTACTGCTGCCATATGTTCCTCCTTTGGATTACTCTGAAAGCGGGCTACAAGACATGTGGCAAAAACAATATATGGTCGTGTTGCTGTCAGGTAAAGTAGGCTCCCAATGATCCTCCTGTACATGGTGGGATCTACAGATGTCCCATCATCATGCTTTCCAAGTTTGGTTCCAATTGCAATCAGATTTGAAATTGGTTTGGAGTCTTGCATATTAAACTTCTTCAGCAGCTCTCTTGCATGATTTTCTTGAGAGATAAAAGTATAGTCTTTCCTTTGAGTCACCTGCAGTCCCAAGAAATATGTGAGCTCCCCAATCATTAACATTTCAAATTCTGATTTCATATGATTGGAAAATTCATCCATTGATTGCTGCCCGCTACCACCAAATATAATGTCAACGACATAAACTAGAACCATGAACTGATCTTTCGGAGAATTATTCACATAGAGATTATAACTACTCCTCCTCTTTTGAATTACAGTTTCTTGAGGTAAGAATCCAGTCTGGAGTACCACGCCCGTGGTGCCTGTTTCAAGCCATAAAGTGCTTTCTTTAGCTTGAAAACCTTTGATTCATCAGCACCAAGGAGAAAACCCACTGGTTGTTCAATGTAGACTTCTTCTTCGAGTACACCATTTAAGAATGCCGTCTTGACATCCATTTGATATAATTTATGTCATTTTTGGAGATTCATGGAAAGGAACAGCCTGATTGACTCCATTCTAGCCATTGGAGCAAAGGATTCTTCAACATCAACACCTTCAATCTGAGAATACCCTTTACATACCAGTAGAGACTTGTTTCTGATAACACTTCCATGCTCATCAAAATTTTTCTTGAATATCCATTTTGTTCCAATCACATTGTGACCTTTGGGTCTCTGGACAAGATCCCTTTTCTGATTCTTTTCAATCTGATCTAACTCTTCATTCATGGATTTCACCCAGGATTCATCCTTTGCAGCTTCTTCAAATGAGGATGGCTCCACCACTGATAGAAATGTAGATGGTGTGTTATTACTCATCCTCCTTGTTTGTGTGGGTGCATTCCTATCTCCAATTATGTTAGAATGATCAATCAATACTCTTCGATTTCTCCTGTGAGGATCAGTTGCATTCTCACCATCCAAGATTTCCTCTTTAGATTCTTCGTCTGAGTCAACATCATGATGTGACCCATGAGTGTTTTTTACACCTTCCTCTATTTCTATATTTGTATTTATTCCATGTTCGCATTCATCCTCATCTTCAATCTCATCAGCATAGGTACTATTTGAAGCATTTGGGGCTTTTCCTTCAATGATCTTAACATCATTTCTTTCCACAATCCTCCCCAAGCTTTTATTGAAACACTTTTAAGTTTTTCTGTTCATTGGATATCCAAGAAAGATTCATTCATCATCATTTTCACCAAACATTCCTTGGATTCCTTTATTCCGGATGAAACATTTGCTTCCGAAAACATGAATGTATTTCAACAAAGGCTTCCTTCCATGACACAATTCGTATGGTGTCTTCGTTTCTCCCATATAGAGCCCTGTTAGATTCTGAATGTGCACTGCAGCTTCAACAGCCTCCTTCCAGTAATGGCGAGAGATATCACTTTCAATCAACATAGTCCTGGCCATATTGTTGACCTATCAATTCTGATGCTCAACAACTCCATTTTTTTTTGGAGTTCTCACAGCAGCTACCTCATGCTGTATTCCATGTTTTTCTAGGTAATTTTCAAATTCAATGGACGTGTATTTCCCTCCATTGTTAGATCGTAGTACTTTTATTGTCCGTCCACTATCATTCTCGGCAATCCGGTGATAAGTTTTCATGAAATAAAGTACTTGTCACTTCCTATGAATCACCATTACACAATCCATTCTGCTATAATCATCAATGAAAAGGACGAATTACCTTTCTCCATGGGTTCCAACAACATTTATTGGGCCACATACGTCTGTATGAATGAGATCAAGAAGATGCGATTCCCTTTTCTTATTTGGACGATATGAACTACAGACCAGCTTCCCACGAATACAAGCATCACAATACTTTTCCCATTCACGTTTTAGAATGGGAATATCCATGACTATCTTCAGCTTAGATGTCTTTTCCATGTCTTGTTGGTTAATGTTCCCTAGCCTTCGATGCCCCAAATTGTTTTCTTCTTCAACAGAGAAATAGCAAGAGTTCACTTTGCTGTCAACCTGATATAAGTTTTCATCTGTTCTACAGCCTTTCATAAAAGAATTCCCTGTTTTTCCTTTTATAGTGCAGCCTTTTTGGTTTAAGGTTACTATGATCCCTGAGTCACAGAGTTGACTTACACTGAGGAGATTGTGGCGTAGACTGTCCACATATAGAAATTCAGTCTTCTTCAGCTCCCCGTTGGTGAGAACAGTATTCCCACTGCCTTTAATCTTCAAAGCACCATCATTACCAAACAATACTATTCTATCAACCTTCTTTTCAATGTTCTTCAAGAGGTCAGAATTTCCTATCATATGTGAAGAGCATCCACTATCAAGAATCCAGGTGCTGCTTCTCTTTGTGTCTTTGAAGGCAACATCTGCAAGATTGGATTTCTCAATCTTCCTTTTTTCTTTCCAAGAGATATTGGATTGAGTGTAATACATTGACGGCCTTTTAATGTTTTCTTCCACATAGTCAAATTTGACATACCCATCATCTTCTTGAAGAGGAGAAAACCTGTTTGTGAGTTCAACACCATCAGGTGGATTAATATTGACCCATTTTTTGAGAGTTGTATGAATCCCTTTTATCGAACTTCTGCCTGCAATACATGGCTTTATGGAAAAAGTTAGAACAATGAAAACAGTATCCATAGAAACTATTTCTTCTATAAGATGGGGGATATGATGTCAGTCTCCTTTGTTGACATCCCAAATCTTCCCCATTCAAGTAGCTCCTTTCCTCTTTCCAATATGACATGGTATGACCCAGATATCCACAGAACTGACATTTCATGAGAGGAAATGTCTTCTCACTTGAATTTCTCCTCATACCATCATCCTTGGGAGAATAGTTTAATTACCTGTCATTTCTGAATGTTCGAGGATAATTGTCAATTCCCCTTTTAGTTGGGATTGGGGGTTTCTTTTTCAACACTTCAGGAAATGTTTCAACATGTCCATCCTTCATTTTTTCTTTCTTTTGGCTCTCTTAATTTCCAGCAGTTTATGTCTCAGCTTCACAGCCAATTCCACTCTTTCGAATGAAAGCGGGTCTTTGCTCACTCAACATTTTTTCAACCCCATCTGAACCACACTTGGATATTTCCAGTACTTCTACATCTGAGAATCTTCTAAACTGTATTTTCTTCCTTGATTCTTTTGAAATTGATTTAGTCTCAAGTTTACTTCTAAGAGTAACAACTTTTTCCTTAAGACCCTCAGTAGTCTTGGACTTTTTTTTCTATTTGAATCACTAATAGAAGTAATCTGATTATCTATGCCTTTATTGATTGAGGATTCTGATATTTCAGTGGTAGCCATCATGGAAGCATGGTTTCTGGTTTTAAATTCTGGTTCTTCTTCCTCACAAAATTCAATATCATCATCATATTCTTCACAAAAAAAACTCTTCCTCTGCATTTTCTTTCTAGATTTGAAGTCACCCTTTTTGGAAAACCTTTTCCGAGGCTTCTCGATGTCTTCATTTTCGCTCTCATCATCATCAAACTTTCTTTGGAACTGAGAGGCAATGTGCCCAACTCTTCCACAACGAAAACATGCAAGAGGTATCTTACCTCTAAATTTACCTTTTCCCTTCTTCAGCTTCTTGGCGATGAGAGAAAGAATTTATTTTTCCTCAACATCTTCACCACCACTACCTTATGAAATTTTCAATTTTTCCATGGCTTTGAATGCCATTTCCTTTCTCACCTGAGTCGTGGCATCTTCGGGTTTGACTCTCATCTCATATGCCACTAAACTACTTAACAGATCATCAAGAGATAATTTATAAAGATCTATTTCTTCAAGGGATGACACCTTTGCATTGTACATGGGAGGAAGTCTTCTCAAGATTTTATTTACGATATTAATGTCTTTGATTTCTTCTCCAAGACCTCGAATTGATCCCACTACTTCAGTAATTCGATTAAAGAATGAATCTACATTCTCATTAGGATGCATCTTTAGATCGTCAAACCTGTTGTGTAAAACCTGGAGTTTTTCCTCCTTTACTTTGTTGTCTCCTTCATAAATGTTTTCAGTTTTATCCCACATAGACTTTACTGTGGTGCAACTCATCACCTTTAGATAAATCTGATCTGAAAGAGCCGTAGTGATAATATTCTGAGCTTTAGCATCTGCATCAAGAACATTCCTGTCTGTATCATTCATAGAAAGCCATGTTAGATCAGTAACCTGTATTCCTTGGATAGTAGCAAAGTGGACTTCCATTTTAAGGGATCTTAAATGAGATTACATTATTTTCTTCCAAATCTGAAGATTACTTCCATCGAAGAGAGGTATTCCCCTAGCGTTTATTGCGTTATCCCTGACGACAAAGGACAGATATAACACCAGTATCTTGCCTTTGATACCAATTGTAGGACCCCGGGACACCCTGAGAGGAGAGGGGTGAATCAGGGTGAAAACTTTTTCTTTTAAAGTAAAGGATCTTGTTCCTACATTGGTAAGAACTTGCTAAACCTGTATGATGAACAGGATCAGAAAGCAAACATTCACATGTAGAAGGATGATACAACACTTTTTACTTGGTTCACCACTAAGGGCTACGTCCAAGGAGCATATGCCGTCAGGTTGTCAGTCGTACCAAAATCCACTATGCTTCACTAGTTGTAGATTACAAAGGATCGGGCACAGTCACTCTGTCTCAGTCTCACTACCTTTACAAAGGTTCAGGGATGGCTCACTGCGTCCCTCAGGTCACTCTCGTTGACGCCCCCTGGCTCACTTCCTTTGGTGAAGTCCCACACAGTTTATAGAAGTGATGGTCTTTTCAATAGATTTGCATTTAAGTCTTTGTCTCTACTTAGCACGAGACTCTTGCTTGCATCCAAGTCTGAAAAAGGTGCACAAGAACACACAGAACCACTGAAGCGGATAACCAGAATGTGCAGACAAGCTTCACTGACAATTGCGCATAACACCAGCCCTTTCCACGCAAAACCTTCCTATTGCGCGCAACACCAACCCTTTGCACACAAAACCTTCCTATTGCGCACAAAATTTCCTTTTTCCCGCGGAAAGATATATCGTGCCACAACACCTGTTTTCGCGCAACTGAATCTTTACGCGCAACCCCAATATTTACGCGCAGCTCTTCCTTTTTCATGCATCCCAGAATTTTCTACGCAAACCAGAATATTTTGCACAATCCCTTTACACGTTACTTTTTCGCGCATCAGACCTCGAATATTCTCTAAGTCTTCAACTATACCGAATGAAGGGGGTCACCTCATATTTATGGGCGTCTGAGACCCCCACGCACAAAATCCTCATTGGCGCGTAAATCCTCTCATCTGGCGCGTAATATTTCTCACCTGTATCATTTTTTGCGCACATCACCAGATTTTTCACGCAACCCATGCCTTTTCCACTTTTCAACGTTCTGATTTCGAAACATTGCTTGCGCGAAAAACTTCACTCCACTATTTCGCGCACCACACTGTTTTGCCTGCAAACCCGCTGTTTTTCGCACCCCACTCAAATATTTAACGCAAATCCTTTATTTTTCACACAACACTTCCTATTTGAACCTCCTTGATTTTACCAAAAATCCAAGTATTCATTTTCTGATTTTGAGGCCCAAGAATTTGGTAAACACTGGGAAACGGCGCCACCTTCAATACTGTTGTCTACTGGAATTGTACGATCACTTTGCTGTCACACATTCTGAACATCCACTGAGGATTGACAACAAACACAAACCGTACTCCAATTCATGCATAGAAGACCATGGTTCCAACAAACATAAGGCATGAACAGCTGCTGCTAACTTGAGATCGTGTGTCAGGTAGTTCCTATCATGTGGACTTAGCTTCTGAGACTTGTATGCAATGAATTGATCCTCCTGCATAAGCACTAATCCTAGCCCAATACATTATGTATCATCATACATAGTATAACTCCGGGTTGGCTCTGGTAAAATCAATATCAGTGATGATGTTATTCTCCCATTCAGGTCCAAAAAGGCCATCTCATAGGAATATAACAATATATACTTAACACTCTTCTTTATCAATCCATGTATCATCACTGCTATGCATGAGAAGTCCTATATGAATCGCTTGTAGTAACTAGCCAGCCCTAGAAAACTCTACACCTCAAAAATGTTATTGTACTAATCCTAGGTAACTGCTGCTCTCACATTCTGTAGGTCAACGGATACTACTGTCTCTGAGATGACGTGACCCAGGAAGTGAATCTCATCCATATAGAAGTGTCACGTTGATATCATATCATATAACAGATGATATATTAGTGTGCTCAAAATGATCTCAAGATGTGTGGCATGGTCGTGTAGATTATGAGAATTTACCAAGATATTATCTAGGAAAAACCACAACAAAAGAATCAAGATAGGGATGGAACACTCAGTTCATCAGTTCAATGAAGACCACTGGAGCATTTGTGAGACCGAATGACCTAACCACATACTCTAAAAGATCATATATTCATCAAAAATCTATGAAAGGAATGTCCAATGATCTAACATGAACTTGATGATAAACAAATCTCATATCAGTATTAGATAATACCTGCTCCTCAAAGTTGATTGAAGAGATCATCTATTCGCAGAAGAGGATACTAGTTATTTACCTTTAACTGGTTCAATTTCTGATAATCCATGCATAGAATGAGGGCACCATTCACCTTTTTCGAAAAAAGGACTGACGAGCCCCAAGGAGAAGTACTAAGTCAGATGAAACCGTTAGCCTCCAAATCCTCAATCTACCTCTTGAGTTCTTGAAACATCATCATAGTTGTCCTATAATGAGGAATGGATACCAATGCGGCTCTTGGTACTATATTGATAGAGAACACTACATCTCTTACCAAAGTTCAACTTGAAAAGTCATATGGGAAGACGTCCCTGAAACGATCAACCTCTAGTGGAAAATCTGTCTGACATGGTCCGTAGCCATCCAGATATAAACTAGTAATCTATGCTATCATTCCATTCAACCAACAATGATTGGGTCCAGCTCAGCTCACTTGGACATCCCATTCACCCTTGTATAGAAATTATCTTCCCTCTAGTGATGTAAAACTCACCCTACGGTGATAAAAATCAACAAATGCCTGAAAGGAGACTAACTAGTCCATTTCGAGTCTGACATCAAATCATGTAATCTCTAATACATAGAGATCCCAAATTAAGTGACAATAACCAATTCTAAGGGGACACTCCCTGAACCATCGCACACCAGTCATTTTAATCTATAACAAAGTGTCTAGTTTTATAACATCATCAGAAGTAAAAAAAAAATAGAGCCCTATGCTCTCAATAATAGGAACAAATATAAAACTACATGAATCCCTTGTATAAAAGACTGTTGAAGATAAAACAGTGCTGAATAGAGTAGTACCTCTAATAGTAGAAGGTTTGGGATCCTTCTCCCATCGAGTCTGTTGCACTACAAAATTCTGGCTTGTAATGTGGACCAGAGACACTTCTTGGCAACCTTGAGCTGACCCAACCTGTTATCTTTGAGATCCTAGGGTCTAGCTACTCTGACCATGACCACTACCTTGGCTTGAACAGCCTGACACATTCTAGTTCCCTGATTTTTGAGAAGCTGCTGACCCTGCTCTAGAACGTGGAGTTGGTGTAGAACCTCTCTCACTATATGCTGGTGGAAATTTCCTGATGAAACGATTCAAGTGGCCAATCTTTCCACAATATTGGCACTAGACTAGGTCTATTAGGAATTGAGGTCTAGTATTCCTAATTCTTCTACACTGGAAGCACCTCACCTGGCATTGGAAAGATATGTTATGAGTATTAGATTCACCACATGTAATCTCCATGCGACACATCATACCATCAGTTGAAACAGTACCAGATCTCAGTGCTAAACTGCCCTAGCTCGCACCTCTAGATTCCATGTGATTGTTCTTATTAATCAGTGTTTGGTTTACTATAGAAAATACAGTAGTTAGCCAGAATATATTCACCTATGAGCAGATGGCATACCTGAGACCATCCTCAAATCACCTTTCCTTTGATAGATCATCACCCCTTATAATAGGTTCAATGTTTTGGAGCTTAGTAAAGTGGTTATTGTAATCTATAACTGAGAGATAACCCTAATATAGATACATGAACTCATGGGTTTTGTAATCCCTTAGAATCTTGGGATATAAGTAATCATAGAAGACTATCTGAAAATCATCCCATGTGATTTCCCACTAACACTCTATTTGTGTGGTAACATCCCACTACCTCATGTCGGAATAACGCATCATATAAGTCCTTAGATTTACCCTCCTCTTAGGAGGAATCTCAAGATTATCAAAGATAACACAGACTCTATCCATGACTCTACAGCCATTGCCAGCATTCCCTAGAAAATGTGGGTGAATGCTGCCGTTGGAACACTCATGTCAGTTCTTCAATAGATGTAGAAGGTTGTGGTGTTCCCGAAAAGGTTTCCATGAACCTCATAAATCCTTCAAAAAAAAGTGTATCAGCACCAAAATCCAGTATAATAGTTATTTCTGCAATAGGAATTAATGGAGGGTCCACTGGTAGCCCATGGACTTCCAACTCTGAGGTATGATCATCGCCACCCTCCTGGCGTACTACAGGAGGTCATCGTGGTGGAATTTTTCTATAAAATATTTCGCATACACCTCAACATAATCTTAGTAATCAAGGTATGTAGTTCAAGAGAACATGATCTAAACAGAAGACCAAAATTATAAAAATTTAAAAAAGTTGTGTACACAGCGTGTATAACCTAAACACGACATGTACACTTAATCCCTTACATGGTCATGTACTCCTACCATCATGGGAGTGTAAACACCCAAGGTACACGACCTGTAGGGAATATACATGTCATGTATAGTTTAACTCTTACATGGTCGTGTAACTTTGCCTTCTTTGGTTATGTAAACATCCTAAGTACACGGTGTATCAGGTTGACACACCATGTGTAATCAAGTCTTCCCTCCTACCCATGTACTTTTACATGGCTAGAGCCACGTGGATCTACTTATGTAAAAATACATGGGGTGTACATATGGTACATGGTGTGTTCAGTTCAAAAATAAACAACCATGCTCTCTCTTACATGGCTAGATACACAGTCAAAAACCACACGATGTGTACTCCGAGTACACGATGTATACTTAAAATGTTCTTTTATTCCCGAATTAAAGAACACACGGTTTGTGTTCATAGCATCACACACTGTGTTGTCTAGGTTTTCAGACAATAAGCCTTAGAAACTTTCCCAGAACCCCTATTTCTCCAATATAAAGCAATGTAGTTCCAAATCACAATATGTGGGGTCCTGTACTCCCCACGAATCAAATCATGGAATCTATATATAGTACTTAACAAAAAAATCTATACTTCATAGCCAAAATTTGATCCACTAAATTCTGATCCAAGAGGACCCATACACCTCAAGGACCAAAGTTTGGCATCCATCCAATTCAACCATAAAATGTACCAATACACCTATCACAATATTAGGAATATATTTCATGGTACCTATGATAACAATATGCATATCTAGCACTACATCTATTACAAAAAAATTCAATTAGTGATTCTCTCTAAGTGTAATGGAAAGAATGCATGAAATGTGATTTTTAATAAGTGCCTATATGCTGCATGAGATGGAATAACCTCATCTCATCAGGTGGAAACAAAATAGAACCACAATGATATCAATAATCACATAACAAAACAAGCATGTCACCCAACATTGAAATCAAATCAACTGTAATAGTTAAAAATCCAAAAATTATAATTTCATTTGAGGTAGTGTGGATTTTCCCTATACACAGGGTAGCTACTCCCAGGAATATCCAATTAGAAAATTCCATTTTCTATATATCATTTCCAAATAGCAAAGAAAACAAGGAACGAATCCTCTAATACCACTTTGTAACGTCCCGGATCTGGGTGCCACTCAACTAGTGCCCCATACTCAGTTGGCCACATGGTCTCAAGCACATTACCCCAAATGTCATAGGATGCTGACCAGTAGTGAGGGCCTCAGTTGTGATAGTGGGGAAACTATGTCCTCATTGACAGAGTGTGATACAACAGAATAACAATATACAATAGTGGAAGTAGTAAATAGCATACAGATGTAATAAATAGTGGGATACTGATAAGTTAAATAACCAAGAATCATTCAATACAAAATATGATGCAGCATGTGACATGTTCTAGGAAATCATCCAAACAAGTACACGGTAGTAATACACAATATATGTCTCAAAATCACAAAAGAAACAAAAATAGACTAGGAAGCATCGAAATCCTTATATTAGTCCCTTGCTCAATGACTCCTATGTAGCACATCAAGTACCTGTAGCAAGGTGCTAGAAATGTTCTACAACTATAATCATATAATCTGTTTGGGCCTAAAATCATTACCCAAATAGGGTTTGAGACTAAATACCAGTAGGAAACCACCAACGTTCTGTTCCAGTCTATCCATGAATATATATAATAGGCAGTGTACAATAGGATGCAGAAAATAGTAGGTACTCAAAATTAAGCACAAAAGATGTCTCAGAGGACAATGTAATCACGTATAGATGAAGATCGAATCCACGCTTGTTCTTTATCTTGGAAGGTGCTTCATCAGTCATTCTATTTCATTATTCAATTCGGTTGGATTATATATATGTCTCGAGGTCTGACCTAGTCCCGGTGACCCCTCATATAAAATTAACCATAAACTCATGACATAATAACCATTTCATTCACTTTCCCATAGATCCTAGCCTGGGAATCTCTAAATAGATCCTAGGTTTACTCAGAATTTTAAATAAGACTCAATAAGACCGAGCACCCTATATGTGGCTGGCTCATGGACTTTACATAATTAACCTCTTGAGGCTATCCATTATATTTTAACTAATAAAATGTTTCACCCAAGGTATATAATAACAAATTAGCCACATATTCCTAATCATGTATTTTAAACGAGACTGTGGATCTCCCATTGCTAATTACCTATTTTTATAATTTAACTAAATTAAACAGCCGATATCAAATGAAATACATGTGAATTAAACTGTCACATGGATTTAACATCATCAGATTAAGTGGGATCAGTTTATATAATAACCAACACATGTAAATTAAACTATTACATTGTTAAACAAGGATAATTCACATGGTAAAAACATATAACAAGCCTACTATGCAATTTAAACTTTCACAAGGCGTAAAATTACATGTATCTCATGTCAGAAATTTATATAATGAGGAAAAAAATTAACAACCCAATAATGGGAATTTATGTCCAGCCTCATATGCATTCTCATCCAAATATCCATCCAAGGGAAACACACTCATGGGGTGGCCCTAATCAAGGTTTACAACCATAAACATGTTCTAAATAATCTAATTAATTACCTAATCATCAATAGGCAATAATAGGGTTCATTATTCAATAAAAAAAACCCTAAAAGTGGGTGCGTGACACTCTGGAATATATAAACATCACGAAAATTCTTGAGAGGCCCAATAACACCTACGTCGTACTCGTAAAACTCTCCTCATCCAGCGTCAGGCTCTAATTTGACCTAGAATAGAGTAGATCTACAAAACAGGAATAAATGATAGACCTTAAATAACTATATTGAGAGAATAAATCAGGAATAAAGGCTCAAGTGGAATATAGAGCTCACTGAGGAAAATCTAGTGCATCTTATAATGTTCTAATCAGATACCGAATGATGAAACAGGAGGAAAAATCCTATATAGATTTTCCTGGGAGCACTGCTCATCGAAGGGGTTTTATTTTTTCTTCTAAAAAAATGATGCTACTACCAAATTTAATCAATTAAAAAAATTACATGACATGTACTTGAGACTACATTCCGTGTTTGTACAACTCCTGGCTATACCATCACATGGACATGTACTGGGATTACATGGCTTGTATCCCTCCATATATGGCGTGTACAGAGAGTACATGGCGTGTAGTCCTCATTCACATCATGTAATAAGCATGCAACCAGCCCTTGACCTCTTTCCCCCCATTTTTTTAAGTATAAACTAAAAAGGAAAGATCCGTACCTCAAAGGAAGAACCAGTTTATTACAATGGTTTCCATAACAAGATGCCAATATCAAATTAACCAAATAAAGTGCATTCAAATTTTCAAATAAACGAGTTTGGAATTTAAAGGGCATATTTCAACAAATCAATATTTATATTTAAAAATATGAAAATACACTAAAATTTCATTCTTCACATTCCAAAATAATAGAAATACTTTCACAAACTGTGCATTTCCCAAATAGATTAAATAAATAATTCTATATAAACCTGTTAATATAAATCTAAAATGCATGTCAAATAGTTTTCAACAATGGAATATATTTATATATCATATATAAGCAAGTGAGCAACATGTTAATAGTCTAATTTTTATGATAGTTCCATGTTATGAGATCCTTACACACTCTTGTTTTAAATAGAAATGTGTACACATGTCCCTCAGTAATGGAAATAGAGGATTAATATTTGTCCCAGTAGGGAAAAAAGATGTTCTAACCAATATTTTTTAGTGTTATAAAGCATCAATCATTTTCTAGGGAAGTTTCAACCTAGCATGTTGGTCCCTATTAATTACTTACAACCAAAGATTTCATCTTCTCTAGTACAATTAAATGATGGGAAATTTAATTTTAGCAACCTTAAAATACAATTAAGTCTCATTCCCCCATTTTAGAAATGCCATTTTCTATTTAAACACAAAATTATCTTTTTAATAAAAAAACATTCATTTTCACTAATATAAAACCCTAAGGTTTCTATGAAACCATTTTCAAGCCATTTTGACGAATAAATAATTGAAATAAATTAAAAATTCAAATTCACAATGTACTTTCACAATTTAATTCTAAAATTTAATATCAATTAATTGCCATAAATTTCACAAAAAATACCGAATTCAATGGAATAGGGGATTTTCACAAATTTTCCATGAAATCCATTTTTAAATTTAAATTATACAATTTAAACTTCATCAATTTTCATTAACACACACCAATTCAATATAATTTGGAGTTTTCTAATTTCATGACAAAACCCCTTTTTTAAAACCCCAATTCAATGGAATTGGTTTTTTACAAAAAACCAATTGAAATAAATTTAATCAAAATCAATAAGTTTAATTTAATTCCAATAATTAAAATCAAATAAATAAATTTGGGGTTAACAAAAATCAAGCATCATGACGGAGCCACCTACCTAGAGATCAACAGATCTCGATTCACCAAACCCTGATTTGGATTTTTCAATAAAGAATGACGATCATGAAAACTTTTAAATGAGAATCAAACCTGGGTTTAATATCCCAAACTGGAGCGTATTAGATCCCTAATGCAATAAGGGGATCTACAAAACCCTAGATAGAAGAATAGAGATCATGAGAGATAGATATTCAGGCGTAGAAACTAAACTAGAGAATATCTAATAGCATTCCTCAAGCTTATAATTGCTTCATAGAGGGATCAAGGGGACAAAAATTACTCTTGAGTGCTCATGAGGAAGAAAAAAATGAATGATCTCATGCTTGGTCCGTTCGGCACCTAAAATTGGGGGTTTTTGATTTTTAAGTGGGATCTGGGATTAAAGAAATATCTTATATGGTTCCATAGGTATAGCCACACATTTTCTCCAAATAGGGTGCAGAACTAACTAACTGTCTGCCAAATGTGAAAAATTCCACTACCTTGTGTTGCACAATTTTCTCTGAGAGGGTGCACAGTTTGGGAAAACAGTGCACCAATTATGCACTCGCCCATAATTTTTAAAACTCTTTAAATTTCAACCTAAAACAACCCCAAATAAAACCCAACCAAAGAATGATAAAAAATAGGGGTTTAAGAATACCTTAAAATCAATAATATGATGTTACAATGTCAACCACAACCATATAACGAAGTTAAATTGAAAACAATCCATGTCAAAGCCCTATAAGAATTACAACATTTTTGGGACAAAGCCTAATAATCATTACAACATTTTGGGTTAAATCCACATCACAAAATTACTGGGTCAAAGCCCTATAAGAATCATAGGGCATAGCCCAATCTCTATAAGCATCATAGCACGAGACTGGTCGGAGTCCACTCAATATCACCATAAAAATATGTATGTTTGTAAGCGTCAGGGATGAGCCCAATATATAAGCATTACGGCATGTAACACATTCCCTATTCTACAACAAGGATATCACAATATCACATCACAATTCTCAATGGTTATTAATGATAATTACAATTATTCTTTCATATTCTTCTTGAAATTTAATTCAGAATTGATTAATAATTATATCAATAAGCAATAACTCATAATTTATGGGTTCTATTACAATAAATCACCCATGGTCACATGTCATGCTAAACATACCTTAAACCATTAGATAAATAAAAATAAATTCAAAACCAATTAAATTCAATGAATAATATCATTCAATTATTTAATACATTTGGGCACATACTAGGTTGGTGCTATCACAATATTTCATTAAATATGATAACAATCAAACCATAGGGTTAATATTTAGACACCCTACCATTAGTTGATGATCCAAAAATATTTCCAATGGCTAAGGCCCATGAGGAATGTGGTTTGAATGATTGTAGAGAGGTTCCTCGGTCAAAAACGATCAACATTAAAACAACAATGCATTTGGGAAAAGGATTTCACTGCAATGGTGGCAGAATAAATAAGATAAAAAATAATCATGACCAAAACCACTTAACAAGGATTTCTTATACACACGGGATATCTAGAAGGGAATTTGGAACCCCCAAAACACCTGTAGAACACCCTAGGTTCGAGAGATTGGAGATACAACTAATTTAAAAGAAAATAAGGCACACTACATGTTTAAAATAGTTCATTTTCACATCATGTAATGTGATTATGTATCGTATAAATGTTTTTAGTTGAATATGAAAAAAAAACTATCACCTAATATTTATTTTATTAAAACCCTTGAATAATTATAGGACATGTAATCCATATATACAACATGTAAATTTTCTACATTTGATTTTTCATCCCATTTTCCTTTTAAACAACCCAAACCCCCATTAATGATTGTCAACTTACTATGAACCCATGAAACACTTAACCCATTTTTACAGACTCCGCTAACTCAAACAATCATAAATCCCTGAAATTTAGGTCATTTCCTTTAACAAAGGCTCTCCATATCAAAATAAGACATAGCCAACAAGGCTCAAATGAAAAACTCATATAGAAATGTATCTAAAAAAAGATGAAATCTTACAACCTCCTCACCTTATAAAAAATCATCCCTGAGAATTTCCAATAGTCATTGTGAGGTCTCAGTGAACGACTATGGCCACAATGTTTGCATATCAGACTCCCTCTACCAGCTCTTCTCTTAAACTCACACATGATTCCACTGCACTCAAACCAATGGTATAGTCCGACCCCAAAGATATTTCTCACTCCGATCCAAAACCCATATCAGATGCTCCTCAAAGGGTTCATCCACAAAAATCTGGAAATTTTCTAATTATATCACATGGGAAGGATCTAGATGATATATTCATAGTTGCTACATGTGGACCACGTCATGAATGGAACTTTAGAGATGTGGAAGGTTGAAAAGGTGTTCCATTGGACTAACCCTTTCCACTATTTCAAATGGCTCTACAATCCTGGGTTCTACATTTATCTATTTCTTGATATGGTGTTACTACAATCTTGGAGAAAACCAAAGTAAAACACGATGACCGACCTCAAATTCTAGAGTTCATCTTTGTTGGTCAGCATATTATTTCTTCATGCTCTATGTGGTCACCAACCACTATCTGATCAACCAAACCTATTCAGATGTCTCCCACATGAGACTAGGCCCAACAAGTGCGGACTCACCTACCTCTTGCCAAAAAAGAGGAAAACAATATGATCATCCATATAAGGCCTCAAAAAGATCAATTTAGATTGAGGTATGGAAGCTATTATTACATAAAAATTCCATAAGTGTCATATATTTCTCCCATGAACCACCAAAATCCCAAAGACAAGCTTGTAACTATCCTCTAAAACCTTAATAGTCTACTTAGATTGACCATCAGTCTGTAGATGATTGGTTATGATTAAAAGGACTCATGATCCCAAGGATTTCTAAAGACCCTACCTGAAGCTTGATGTTGAACAAGGATCTATTTATAAAATGATACTCCACTGAACACCATGCAACTAAACCACCTTCTGCACATAAATATTTCCTAGGCCATCAAATGTAAAGGTTTACCTAACAGTAATAAGTGGGGTACCTTTGTTATTAGATCTATAATAACCCATAAAACATCATTATTATGGGTCGTCCTGGGTAGTCCTGTCACAAAATCCGCCGTGACATCATCTGATTTTCCACTCTAAAATGGGTAAATACTGCAAAATCCCAACTGGTCTATAATTCTTGGCCTTCACCTATGGATAAGTAAAGCATATATCCATGAATCCTATCACCTCCTTCTTCATTCCTGAACATCGGTATTTTCTATGGAGATCACGATACATGTTTGTTAAACTAGGATGTACAACCCATCTAGAAGCATGAAACACCATCATCAGATCCTCGCACAATCCTGTAGTAACCCATACTCAGGGATGGAAAATAATAAAATTTCTAGTATTTAAAGACCATCCTGATAGAATCTCCCCACCATATAATTTGTCCCTCAAAACTATGTCCTCTAGATCAAAACTGCTCGGTCATAATGTAGTCTAAAAGCATGGGTATAACATATGTCGAAGTCATTGCTACTTGTCCCTTAGATTCCCAAACATCCAGATACATGTCTTTAAAAAGTTCCATTATCTACCACTCTTCACAAAATTCTTGTACAACCTCTTTCTGTGTATTCCATCTCAAATCATCGACAAAGAAGTTTCCCTTTCCTAGTGTATAATCCAATTCAAAGTCAAAATACTATAGATACTTGACCCACCTCCTCTAATGAATATTATGGTATTCCTAAGAAAATATGTACTTGAGGGTTTTATGATACATGTATACCAAAAACCCCTCACCCATGTGATAGTGTATCTAATATCTCATGGCATGTACCACAGTCTCTAACTCCAGATCATGATTTAGGCAATTATTTCATCCATTCTTAGATTCCTAGAGCCATAAAAAACTACTTGATCCTCCTATATTAGAACATTCCCAAGCCCCACTCTGGATGCATCACAGTACATGGAATATGATTTACCTATAAAAGGTAAAGTGAGGATAGCTATTGAAGTCATCCAATTTTTAAGATCTTGAAAATATCTATTGTAAGCATTAGGCCAAACAAACATCGCCCTTTTTGGGTCAACCAATACATTGGTGCTTCTAAACAAGAGAAATCTTGGATAAAACACTGGTAATAACCTGTTAAACCAAGAAAGCTCTGATCTTTGAAGATGTCATTGGGCTGTCCCCATGATATCATGGCTACGACAATCTTTGGGTCTACTAACACTCTTTCCTCTAAGATGGCATAACTTAAGAAGTTCACTTTATTTATCTAAAAAATTTAATTAGTTAGCTAGATGTAAATCTGATTCTCTATAAATGTAATTTGGAAGATGTTAAGATTTTTAACATGATTTTCTACTGACTGGGAGTACACTAAGATATCATTGAACAAACCACTAAAACCTGATAGAGAAAAGGTTGAAATGTCCTATTCATTATGTCCATGATTACCATAGGAACCATAGTCAACCAAAATGGAATCACTATGAATTCATACAATCAATACCATATCCTAAAATAAATATTAGGTATGTTCAATGTCCTCACCCTTAATTTATGATATCCTAATCTCAATTGAATCTCGATGAAGATCATAGCACCTCTCAACTGGTCAAAATGATCATCTATGCGTGGAAGAGGATACCGGTTCTTGACTGTCATCTGGTTCAACCAATTATAATCCACACATAAGCATAAAGATCCATCATCCCTTTTGGAAAAGAGAACTAGAGAACCACAAAGAGATGTACTCAGTTATATGAGGCCTTTATTTCTAGATCTTCCAACTGAACCTTCAACTCATGAAGTTATACAAGTTCCATTTGGTAAGGTAGAATATAGACTAGATTTGCTCTTAGCTCCAGCTTGATCATGAACACAATCGCTCACATGGGTGGTAAGCCATAGAAATCATCAGGGAAACCATCCCAAAAACAATCTACCACTAGAGGAAAATAATCCTACTTCATTCCATCATAATCTAGACAAATACCATAAATCTGATCCATGGGAAAATCCAAATTGCATTGAATTGGTCCTGCCTGACCATACAGAAGATATCACACACCCTGGTGAGAATAGATGCTTCCTTATAGAGATAGGAAGGTAACCCACCTCTTCTAATAATATATATGAGTCTGGTATACAGCTAACCAATTCATACCATAAATCAGATTGAAGCCTTTCATTTTCAGCATGAACATATCCCAAAAGAAAAGGTAACCACCAAATTTAGAGAACACACCTTGAGTAGTTTTATATTTTTAGGTCACACATCAAATATTGTGTTAATTGTTAAAACACCATCTAATATTTCCATATCCAAGCCCAAAATATTTTCAAAAAGAAAAGATGGAAAATAATGTGATGCTCCTTTTTCAAAAAAAAACATAATCTAATATAGATGATACAAGAATTGTACCTCTGGTGGTAGATGGTCATACATCCATGATAGCTGGACTAGTCTGCATAAAATGTAACTAACTTATCCGTCTACCTAGGGTTCTAGTCTAACTACCCTGAGATACATCCCTTTCTTGGTACTATTGCTCATGCACTTTGGTAACACATCCCCTTCCTCGGCCTAAACAGCGTATGGAACTCCAGCTACCATCCTCCTGAGTGGTAGCAAAGCACCTTCCCGAATCATATGCCTATCATGATCATCTACCACTGGCATTCAGTATAAATTTCACATACAACCTCTGAAGATGCACAATTATGCCACATATACGACACCTGACTATGGATTAACGACACTGTAGGCACTTATGACCAAACGTTCCACACTAATATCACTACAACAAAACACCATATTGAGATGGTACTACATTTCCAAAACTAACCTACCCACTACTGCTATGGAATAAACTATCATAACAATTTTTCTAACCACATGAAGAATAAATTCTTAGATTTCCCTATGGAAATTGTATAGCCACTACTTGGAGCCTCTCTCGGATTCCCTTCCTTGATGAGTTCCTGTTTTATCAAATCTTCAAATCTTCTTAAAGAGAAAATGTTTACCTGCAAACTAATCTCATAACTAATACCATCCTAGAAACGTATCTCCCAGTAGATCTAATCAACTTCCAAAGATGGCCCAAAGCATTGTAGGTCAGTAAAATATCCAGTATATTCTAGTACTGAAAAACCATCCTACATTAGATGCAATAACTTATGATCTTTTTCATTACTCCAGTTTTCAAGATAGAAATGGATTAGGAATGTCATCTTGATGTCCTTCCAGGACATCTCATCTTGATTCCCATCTTTATCTAGAATATCCCACCAATGCTTGGTAGGTCTACAAAGCATATACACAACAAGCTTCACCCTCTAATCTATGGATGTCTCGATATGATTAATGATTATCTGGACTAAATAAATCTTGAAATCATATGCAAGGGATCCCCCTTCCCCAATAAACATGGGTAGATGTTGAAGTTGAAACTCTCTTTTTAACTCAAGCATCGAAGGAACAGTATGAATAGTATCCCTTTCCTTGGATTGCATGACCCTCAAAAAGATATCATGAAAATAATCATTCATATACTCCTTAGGAACTCCAAGAATTTATGGTTCAGCTATGTTATGAGCATGCTTGTTTCCACACTCTTGATGCTCAAGTTGAAGAAAACGAGGAGGCATTTTCTCTACAAAACAAACAAACTCCTTAGATAACTAGATTGAAACAAATTCAAACCAACATGTGTCTACAATAGAGAACCACTAACTCTTTGTCTCCCTAGACATGGATTATATTTATTTTATCATGGAATGACAACTCATTTCATTTATCCATTGAAATAGATTTCTCATATTATAGTTCTATAAGAAATTATATGTCACATGAAAAAATAGATATGACCATATTATGAACAATTAATTTCAATATATCTCTATCTGCCTATTAGGATACATGTATTATCATCTCATTCCATGTTTGGCCATGAGTACAAATCTCAAAAATAAATAACATCATAAAACAATAACCTCACACAACCAATGAATAACCCAAGGTGAAATAACACCAACAGTAAAAATCATACAACATAAATAGAAATCCCATCTCTGGGAACTTGGATTTCCCCAATATAGGGGTTATCTACTCTCATTCAAAAACTTATTACCAAGTCCCAACACATCATGATCTTATTTCTACCTTTCCCTAATTTTAAACAAAAAATAAAATAAAAATGTTTCCTCAAATACGACTTGTTAACGTCCCCTAATCTGGAACTCTCTCATATGGCTAGAAAGGGTAGGTTATGAGACCTCAAGAACACCTCTCTGTATGCCAAATGCTTCCAACTAGAAGCGGGGCTATGAAATATATAGTGGGTAGACTATACCCCTGGTATGAACTGTCATATTTGTAGAAAAATTCATATTAAAATGGAAATAATCAAAGTTAAAATGTAGTGGAAGACAAAAATAAAATCCAACTAAATAATCAAATAAATAAATATAGAATAATGTAATGACATGATCGAATGTATCTAAATTTTGTGCAAAAATAATACAAGAATAGTACTAGAAGACTCAAATAAATTTCTCAAATTCCAAGGTCCCAAATCCCACTCGGTCCCGTCAATAAACTCTAGACCAACAACAAATAAGAAATCAACAGCAAGGTACTTTCCCTTGTCAAAACCTGTATCCATGAAATTTGCTCGAGTACCAAATGGAAGACCGAATAGGATGTAAGTATAAAATAGTAGATTGACACCACCATGTCTAAACTGAACCAGTATGATAATAAGTGTATGTAATAAAGTGATAATCTTGTGAAATAATTAATTAATTAATTAACATATTAATTATAACAACAACCTACATCCGCTCCATACTGAAATATATCTGAGCAGTTCTTAAAATCATGAAAAATATAATCATATAACCAAGGTAAGATAACCTTCTTTGATTCCATGCCAGAATCTCTCTGTGCTTGTCCTATGACCATGCCAACCACAACCATATAACCAAGGTAAACTAACCTTCTTTGGCACCATGACAGAATATAACTGAGCATGTCTTATGACCATTCCAACCAAAAATATATAACCATGGTAAAGTTATAATAATCCGGGTCAAATACCTATAAGAATTAAAAAAAATTAGGATAAATCCCCATGAGAATTACAAAATTTATAGGCCAAATCTCTATAAGCATCACGACATAGGATTGGTCATAGACTGGTCTCTATAAGAATTACACCATGGGACTGAGCTGAGTCCACTCAATATTAGCACTACCACATGTAAGTGTTCAAGTTCTAGGGTCAAGCCAGATATATATGCATTACAGCATGGAACACATTCCTTGTTATATAGAATGAATATCAAAATATCACCTCACAATTCACAATGGTTAATTATGAAAATTATCATTATTCTTTCATATTCCACTCGCAATTTAAATCCCAATTGATAAAAAATTATATCAATAAGCAATAAGCCACAATTTAAGAATCATATAACAAGAAATAAGATTTGGTCACATGTCATGCTAAACATACATTAAACCATTATCCAATTACAAATCCATTTAAAACCAAAGTAATTCATGGAATAGTCCATTCAATTATTTAATTGATTTGGGTTCATACTATGTTGGTGTTATCATAATATTCCATTAAACGTGACAGTAATCCAACCATAGGGTTAATATTTAGACACCCTACCTTTAACCAATGATCTGACAACGCTTCTAATGGCTAAGACCCATGAGGAACAAGGTGTGGATGATTTCGAAGAGGTTCCTAGATAAAAATTGATCAAGGTCACAACCAAAAATGAAATGGGGAAAATGATTTCAATGAAATGGTTGGAAAAGAAGGAAGAGAAGAAATAAACATGACCAAAACCACTTACTAGGGATTTCTCACACAAATGGGACATTCATAAGGTAAGTTGGCATCCTAAAAATTCACAGAGAATACCCTAGGGTCAAAAGCAGAGGAACTACTACTGAGTAGAAATAAAATAGTCCACACTACATGTTTAAAATAGAAGGTCGGGAATGGACACATCATGTAATGTGATTTCACATCCTGTAAATGTTTTTAATGGAATATTCCGAAAAACCCACCACCTAAGATTTTTTTTATTAAAACCCTCGAACAATTACATGATGTGTAATCCCTTTAGATAGTGTGTAAATGTTCTGAGGTTGATTTTTAAGCCCATATTCCTTTTAAATAACCCAACCCCCTTTAAATCTTATCAACTTACCAAGAACCCATGAACCACTGAACCCATTTATTACTAGACTCCATTAAATAAAAAAAAGTATATATCCCCAAACATTATGTCATTTTCTTTAACAAAGGATCTCCATATATGAACAAGACTTAGAAATCAAGGTATGCTTGATCATTTTGATTATAAAATATTACAAGTTTCTTCTCAAGAAAAAATGGCCACTAAATCCACCTAATATATTGTTAATATATTGGAGATTGTTATGTTCATGGCAAGTAAGAGTGGAGAGATAGAGATCACAATGTGCAGTATGCCTCAAGTAATTTTTCGTTGAATTTCAATTAAAATAATTGAAGGATGATTCTTTCCCATTTATGATACCATAGGTTAGCCTAGATATGGAAATGAAGTCCTAGTTCCCCATGGACTTTTCCCAACACCCTACGATAGCCAGAAAAAACTGAATTTCCTCTTCATGCTCCTTGCTTTGATCAGTATCCCTAGACATCCTTGACCACTCCTCCTACCTCATTTTCAAAATGAATTCACCATATCTTGATTGATAGCCTTTACACAACCTGCCTATGGGAACCCATTTATGCGGACACCAGTTCCTGGAACCCAACACAACCACTCCCACATCCGCCATCGCAGATGCAACGATGAGGGAAAATATCACATTCATATCACTCTCCTCCCCTCCTTCTCCCACATCACAAATTTTGGTCATGTATTATATCAATAATAATCTATAAATATTATTTATATTTATTCTCACACATACCCTTGTTTGTTTTACTAATTAAATTACATTAATTGAATTTCAGAAAATTAATATTTGTTGAAATATTTAATATAAAATTGTCTTCAAGAATTTAATCCATGAGGAATATTTGTTAAATAATTCTGAATGTGTTTTAGAGTATTTTGGAAAGACTATTCATACCATACATGTGAAAACATAATGTAAGGAATCAACCCTACATTTGGAACAATGCGTATAGATCTTATATAGTATGCTTTCATGAAAGTATGGTTAATCAACCCTATGGATGGGACCATACATTTGAAAATAATGAAATTAGGGATAAATAACCCTACACTGGTATGGAACCCTATGTTTTTCGAAACAAATGTGTAGTGAATCAACTCTACTTTGGTAATCCTCCATACATTTTCAATTCTATGTTTGGAGTTTTTTCTTCATGTGAAGGAACCCTAAATTTGACTATTCAATGATGGATCTCTTAAATCTGTGATATTATCTGAGATTTATACAATGGTCTTGATGGAAATAAAGGCCAATTCAAAGATATTTTTCAAATGACTCAAAGGCTTGTATTCATCGGATTAAATCATTATTATTTATAAGGGAAGTTATGAATCACATGAATGATATAAATTTAAATTATTGTGATATGTTCGGTGAAATTCTTGGATCTTCTCAACCAAAATAAATCTATGTGTTCTATATGTTTGACCAGATTATTTTTGGTACGTATACGATTTACAATTGTATACTTTTTTGAATATATTATGAATATAGAACCACTGAAAATATCAATAAACTCTACTATTTTATAAATAGAATACAATTTTAATATATATATATATATACATATCAACCTCATAATACTATGTAACAAATATTTCTTGTTTATTTTTATTCACACTGAAGATCATTCACAATCAGGATCTCTTTACTTGAATAATTTCATCATTGAAGACGAAGATATATATTCTATCAGTTGTTGTTGAAACTGTGATCAAGAACTTACCAATTCAAAAAATAAAACTCTCTTGATTTATTTTAGTTTTGACTACTGAGAGTCAGACGTGGAAGAGTATCACCTTCTAGGACTAAGTTCGAGAGAAACCAGTTCCCTTTAAAAGAACCAGAATGATCTGTTTTACCTTATTGTAAAGGTGTTAACATTATACACACAATTTTTGTTTAAAGGTCATATGATAAGAGTAAATTTTCTAGTTAAAATCACCAAGCTTGTATATAATGAATTATTGAAGTAGAATATGGGTTCTTTGTAACCTGAACAACTATAAAAATTTATGTGTTCTTCTTTATAGTTTATCTACTACTCAAATTACTTATAGAAGTTAATGTTCCACATCTGCATAAATTGAAAGGAAATTTAAAAGACAAAATCTATCAAGAATATAAAAAATACACAATTCACCCCTATGTATCTTATTGTTATTTTGAAATAAAATTTGGTATGAATGGAGATCTTTTGTGATAAATCACTAGGTAGATCAGAATTATATAGTCTATAAAAAGAAGATGTCAATGGACAACCCTAGAGAAGGTATGTATATGATTCATAATCAATATTTCAATGGTGTTAACTATGGATGATGGAAATCATGTATATTCATCCATCTAAAAAATCTTGGATTTAATGAGTATATGAATATTATCACTCCATACGTAATTCCTGAGAAACTAGAAATATGGGATGCTACAAAAGAAGCTGAGTATGACATCAGCTCAAAAGAAATGAAGGATATATTCTATGGAATTGGTCCTTGAGAATTCAATCAAGTATAAAAATTTCCTACTACTTATGAAATGTGGATGACAGTCATAATTTCATATGACGGAATCAATAATATCATATAAAAGGAGTAATGTCACTACAAAAATAAGGTTTTACACCTTTAGAATGTATAATGGTGAAATAGTCATACAAATAAATTAATGGTTAAAAGAAATTCTCATTAATATTACTGTTTTGGGATATCCAATTACTTAATTTAATCAAGAACTGAATGTACTAAGAGTGATTCCCTCTAAATGGAATGACATATCTATAGCTATTCAAAAATCATTACCTATCAAAAATATAACTATGAAAGAATAAATTGGAACACTAGTGATGAACAAATCAAAGATGTAAGATAAATATGAAGATCATAATATAGTGAAGAGGGAAAATAATACCCTTAAATTTGAATCTCATGATCTTAAGAAGAAATCAATATAAGATATAAAAATCTCAAAAGATTTAGATTGCCCAGATTCTAAAATAGAAATGGATCAATTAGCCAGAAAAATTATAAAATTCTATAAGAATAAGAGGGGATTTATAATATATTTTAATAAATATGAGAAAGGATATAAATATTTAATATTCTATGAATAAAAATTGATTGTTCATATTATACCGAGCATCACCCAATTAAAGAAGATATAAGAAAGATGGAGAAGAAGAATGAGATGAAAATAGATTATGAGCATAAAAGTATAACAGATATAAAAGATACATGGAGTGTGTCTAAATACTATAATAGATCTTCCAAATATGATTTAGAAATAGAGCCACAAAATCTAAAATCAAATATGTGCTTTATAAATAACAAAGAAAATTAGTTACAAAACTATTACTCTTTTGCTTCGAATTATGATAGTTTCTCAAATAGAAAATATGATGCCTACTGCTCGATGCTTGAAGAAAAATATGATTCTCTTATATAGAAAAATAAGTCATTAAAAAATATTAAAAATTTCCTTATACGTGAAAGAGATACAATTATAAAAAAAATATCAATAATTAATTGATAATTTTGACACATATACATCAAAATGTGTTGTTTATGAAAATAGAATAAAATAATTATAGGGTAAAGTATAATAATTTTAAATTGTTGAAATTATTTTAACTACAGGAGAAAAATATCTGAATGAGATTCTTGGTAAAAATTTCATTAAAAGAGAAAAATATGGAATATGAAGAAAGGTTGAAAAATCAAAATTATATAAAAAATTATTTGTGCCTCACTCTAAAAATGATACATGCTTGTGTTATAGAATAAAAGAAAACTATTATAAAAACTGTTACTTAAGAAAACCTTAGATAAATGAAATAAAATAGTTTTTACCTTCTAAAAATATGTCTGATTATATTAATATACACACACACAATGGAAAACACCATTGGAAAAGAATTATATAAGGTATATAGACAGTGCATACTCAAGACATGTGAGTAGATACTCTTCCATCTTTCATACACATACAAAAATGGATTTAGAACTAGTCAGATTTAGGGATAATGAAAAAGGAAATATAGTTGGATTTGTATCAGTTGGAGATCCAAAGTCAATATCAATCACCAAAGTATTGTATGTAAAAGGGCTAAAGAACAACCTGATAAGTATTTCTCAACTTTGTACGGATGGATTTTATATTTATTTTATAAAAATTCTTACATAGTTTTCAAAGATAAACTGCTTAAATCTTGCGCACCTAGAAACACAAATGTTTATACTTTGGATCAAAATTCCTTGTGTGAAAGAAAATTAATTTTTTAACAACTGAGAAATATGATTCATGGATATCACCTTGAATACTACAAAATTTTAATATATTTTCTTTGAATAAAATATATAAGAAACATTTATTTTCTGATTTACCCAGTCTTAAATATGATAATGATAAATTTTGTGATTCATGTCAAATTGGAAAACCACACAAATTATCATTCAAATAAAATAAAAAATCCTATATATCTAACCCATTAGAACTTATCCATATGGATTTCTTTGGACCTTTAAGAGTAAAAATTTTGGCTGGAAAATTGTATTTTTATGTTTTAGTGGATGATTTCTCAATATTTACTTGGTTTTATATTCTAAAACTCAAAAGTGAATTATTAACTATTTTTTAGAGTTTTTAGAAAAATTTTCAAAACAAAATAGATATTAAAATAATTTCATTTGAGAAGTGTTCATGTTGTAGAATTTTTGAATCAATAATTTAATTCTTTTTTCTCAAATCTACGTATTAAAAACACCTTCTCTGTATCAAGAATACCTCAATATTACAAAATTTTTTAAAGAGAAAAAATAAATATTCAAGAAATGGAAAGTACAATGTTGAATGAATACAGTCTTGTTACCTATTTTTTGGTATAATTTTTAAGTACAAATTTATATATCATGAATAGAGTGTTAATAGGACTGATTATTGAAAATAAACCCCATGGACTTTTGAATAAAACAAAACCTAAATTAATGTACTTTAAATTATTTGGATTCAAGGTGTATATCTTGAATACTATGTAAAACCATGGTAATTTCGATCAAAAGGCTGATTAAGGAATATTTCTAGGATATTATGCTATTTCTAAATCTTATAGAGCGTATAATAAAATGCCAATGATTTTTAAATAATTATCTCAATTGATGTTTGATGAAACTGGACCTTTTGATAAAATAAAATTCCAAAAATATGAAATTGTTGACTCTTTTGACAACATGAGTCTTGATTCATATGAAATTGATTTTGAAAATAAAATAAAAGAAATTAAATCCAATCTATATGAACATGTGATATAATCCCCTAAAAGTGTCCTATTAAGATAGTCTATAACCTTAAAGAAGTATCCTTTAGAAAATGTCATCGGGAATCTTGATACATGAGTTATAACAAGAAGAAATATAGGAAACTTAGTAGAATATTATTCCTTTCTATCAAAATAAGAACCTAAGTTAATTGAAGAAGCCTTAAAGGATGAAAATCAGTTAATAGCTATACAAGAAGAGCTCAATCAATTTAGTAGAAATAAAGTTTGGGAGTTAGTAGACAGACCAACCAATTATCAAGTGATATGAACCAATTGGGTTTTTAGGAATAATCATGATGATAAAGGGATCATTACTAGAAACTACGCTATATTAACAGCAAAATGTTACAACTAGGAAAAAGGAATATATTACGATGAAACTTTTTCACCTTTTTATTTATTAGAGGCAATTAGAATCCTACCATATTATGCATCTCATATAAATTTTAAATTATATCATATGGATATTAAATCTACACCTTTAAATGGATATTTAATGGAGGAAGTTTATATTGAACAACCACCAGATTTTGAAATCCACACAATCCAGATTTAGTTTTTAAACTCACTAAAGAACTTTATGGCCTTAAATATGCACCTAGAGCTTGATATGAAATATTAAGCTCATTTTTATTGAAAATTATATTTTTTTGGGATTATCATATCCTACTCTTTCTGAGAAAAATATTTTATCTAATATATTATTAGTAAAAATTTATGTTTATGATGTTATTATTGGGTCAATAAATAAAAATAATTGTATTTTTTTCAAATCTTATGAAAAAAATAATTTGAAATGTGTATGATGGGATAATTGAATTTATTTTTAGGATTTCAAATTTATAAAAAATATTATGGAAATGTTTTAAATCAAATTAATTATATTATTGATTTATTGAAAAAGTTTTGAATAGAAAATAGTAATACTTACACAACTCCCATGTATACTAATGTAAAATATGATTTTGATGAAGCTCGAAAACCAGTTAACAACAAGTTATAGAGAGGTATGATTGGCAGTTTACTGTATCAAACTACTAGTAGATTAGAAATAATGTTTTTTGTATGATTCTATGCCTGATTTAAATCAAACCCAAAGTAATCTCATCTACAGCTATTAAAATAATTTTTAGATAATTAAAAGGAACTATTTTTCAATCTCTACTTTACGCAAAAACTTTTGATTCAATTTTAATTTCATATTTAGATACTGATTTTGGAGGATGTAGTTTAGATTGAAAAACCAAATCAAGAACCTCTCACTTTTTTGGGAAATCTTTAATTTCATGTTTGAGTAAAAAAAACATTTAGTTTCTCTATCAATAGATAGGGAATAATATATATCTGTAGGCAATTTTTGTGCACAAGTGTTGTGGATGAATAAAAAATTACTGTACTTTAGACATAATTTTACTAATATACATATTTTATCTGATAATACCATTGAAATTAATATTTAAAAAAATACAATAAGTCATCAAAGAACTAAGAATATTAATATAATGCATCATTTTCTAAGAGATCATGTTATTAAAAATTATATATATTTATAATTTTTAAATGATGAATATCAACTTGCTGATATTTTTACTATACCACTTCTCACTACAAGTTTTCATTTTTTTAAGGGGGAGTTATGAATTTTTAATTTTTTTTTCTTAATATTTTTTTGACATTAATTTCATGTTTGTTTACTTGTTGTTTAAATTAAAATGATATTTTATTTCATTTTTGAAAACTACATCTTTTCAAAATAAAATCTAATAATGATAACAATGAGTAATTTGGATTGATAAATTAGAACCTTGCCACCTAAAACATTCATAAAACCCTTCCTATCTATCTCTTTCTCTAACTACCCTTCAATTTTGAAACATTTATCCTTCCATAAATCTTTTCTTCCTTCGATAAACATAGAATTTTATACCCTTAAAATATCAGATTCTCAGAAATTTCGAAGCACAAGTGAGTAGATAAAGGTGAACCAAGTGACTAAAAAGGTCAGTGAGTTCCATTCAGAAATATAATTTTGGGAAATTTTGTTAAATTAAATTGTTTTTATCAATCAGATATGTTATTAAAGCATGCCATATATTTACAAAGTTCGGAATTTAATTTAATTAAGAAAATATAGAATTTATTTTTTAGCTAGAAATGATGTAGTTCTATAAGAATTTTCAGTTTAGTTTTGGTAAAACAAATTATATCATTACCTCTTAGGTAGATGATAAGGAATTTTCAATCTCTTTAATATAAATTCGATATATATTAAAATTCCATCCTGAAGGAGGGTTTAATTTTGATCATCGGTTAATTTGAAATCAATATAACAAGTCAAAAGATATCATTTCACTTTATTTTGGATTGACCAGAATTTGGAAAATTTTTGTTAATGATATTGAGGTAGACCATAAGTTAATGGTCAAGTTCATCCTGTCTTTAATACTCCCTAATATTTCAAAATTAGAATAAATTCTCTATCCTAAAATGTATTTCATGTTCTTGTTCATTATTATTATTAAGTTGAATTTTCCTAGATATATTCTATGATATCTGAGTCACTACTGTCTTTTAAATACACAGATGTCCTTTTATCCATATAGTATAATTTTTCCCTTCTTCAATATAGAAAAGACAAGATTTTACATACTAATGTTCAAAATAAATTCCATAATAGAAACATTATAAATACCTAAACCTTATGAAAAAATGGTTTCTTCTAGAGCACAGTAGAAGGTAAAATACTAACTGTTGGTGTGGATGACCAACAAAAATCATGTCTTATTGCTTAGGGGGAGGAAAGAAAATAAGTTGGTTAAGTTTGTATGTATAATGAAGAAAATTCAGAATCTCTAAAAGAATATGTTTCTCATATAACAAAAAATAATACTCATATATGATACTACTGATCAAGATGAGGTAGAAACTAGAGAAATAGCTAATGAATTAATTATCACACAATCTTATAATACAGAATAACCTCAACTTGAAAATAATAAAGTTGAAAATACTAAACCTGGAGAAGAAAATTCATCATTGGTTTTAGGAGTAGAAATTACTTCTAAGGAACAACAAGATGAAAGTCAAGTTCAAGATAAGAGAATTTATTCTAACAAAGGTCTAGTTAAAGAAACTACTATGGGAGGTGAGAAGGTTCAAACCTCAATAGCTAAAACCAATGAATTTGTTGAAAATCAGACTAACATAACTGATTATATACATGGAGAAAAAACAGAAGTTCATGATAATATTTCTTTTTATTCTTCTGAAAAGAACCCACAAAATTCATTAGACGTAGTGGAAGAATATCCTAAATATATATTTCAAGAAGAAGCAACATCTGATCCTCTAACTAATCAGATCAATGATCTAGTAATGATGTTTAAAAAAATAGAGTAGAAATCTAGTCTTTAACAAGAGTTGGAATCTATAGAAAAAATATTTGTAATATTTTAGACATTCTATTGTTCCCAAAGAGTAATTATAATTTATACATACTCAACTTAATAATCTCATATAATGTACAATTTCTAGAAATTATTTGGATTCTTTTCGTCGAGAAATTTTAGATCAGTTTAGAAAACTAAAATCATAATTTTCCTAGAAGATTAATTTTAGTGATTTAAAATGGTATTTGAGAATTTATTTTTAATCCATAAAAGGAAGTGTGGATTAATCTAGAGATTCTACTTCTACTCCACCAACTCCTCTATACTTAATCAGAGGGTTCCAATTAATTACATTTGTAACAGTGGATATGAATGATAGACTTCAATATTTTTAGTGTAATAGTGCACCTATTGTTGTGTTTTTAGATATTTAGAGAGATCCTTTAAAAAATTTGGCCTCTAGTGAACTAGGTATCAAAATTCTTCCCAATATGTTATGTGAAAATCATATAACATTTTTTCAAACTGAATAAAATCTACATGACTTTCTAAAATTCAATCTAATTAAAAGTATTAAAATGGGTCGGGACTCAATAATTTTGATAAGATGACTAGCTGAAAACCATTTAAAAAGTTTACAAGGATAAATGGAAGAATTAAATAAAGTTTTTCTAGATTATTTAGCTTCATCAGAACCCAAAACCTCTACTAAATTGGTTCTTTCAACTTCAACCATCCCATATTTTTAAATTATTACAAATTAAAAATCACTCTTACAATCATAAACCATCTTATTAATGATAATTATTCTATTTATTTTAAATTTTATTATATTTTTGTTTATCTCTTCAAGAATACATTTTTTTTCTCCAGTAGAATATACCTTTCATTTACAGTTATGTTTTACACTGACTATGTTTTAATCAATTTTTCGAACACTTTATTTTTGATATCACATAAATGTAGAAAAAATTGGGAAAACACAATATTCATAACCCAATTACATGTTTCTATTATCAATAAACTAAAATAATAAAGTGAGAACCGAAATAATACTATGAAAAGTTAATTTTCAACAACCATAATCTCTTAATATTTTTAAGTGATATTATTTGTGTTTAGAGTTCCAATATTTTCTATTATATATTTTGTGGGGTTTTTTATCACTAAAAATGGGGATATTATTGAGAATGTATTTTCATAACAATAATCTATAAATAATAATGATTTTTATGCTAAAAAAATACCCTTGTTTCTTTTACTAATGAAATTACTTTAAGTGAATTTTAGGAAATTAATATTTGGTGAAATATTTGTTCATGAATTATCTACAATATTTTGATCTGTGAAGATTTTTTTATAGTATTATAAACTTGTTTTACATTTTTCTAGAAACACTGATCATAACCTACATGTGAAAACAAAATGTATGGAATCAACCCCATATTTGGAACAACATGAGTGGATATTATACCCTATTTTGTAAAGAAAGTATCATTAATCAACCTTACATTTGGATGGAACATTAAATTTTAAAATAAGAAGAGTATGGTTAAAGAACCCTATGTTGGTGTAGAACCCTACATTTGAGGAGACAAACATATGGTACACAAACTCTACTTTGGTAATCGACCATACATTGTCAACCCTATGTTTGGAATTTTTTCGTCTTGTGAATGAACCCTACGTTTGACTATTTGATGATTGAGATGTTATATCCATGATATTATCCAAGGTTTATACAATAGTCTAAATGGAAATAAATATCGATTCAAATATGTTTTTTAAACGATTCAAAGGATTGTATTTAATAGAGTAAATCATTCTTACTTCCAAGGGAAGTTCAGACTCTCTTGAATGATTTATATTTAAATGTTTGTAATCTATCACGAAACATTCTTGGATTTACTCAACCGAACTAAAGTTGTGTGTTCTATATATATACAATTTATTTTTTCTACATATATGATATACAAATGTACACTTTTGTGAATTTATTTTGAATAAAAAATTGCTGCAAAGATCAAAAGACTCTACTGTTTTATGAAGAGGATAAAATTTGAAGATATATATATTTCAACCTCAAATTGTTGGGTAACTGATGATATTTGTTTGTTTCTATTCATATTGTAGATTATTCACAATCAGGATCTCCTCAAAGATGTTATTACTTTAACACTTTCATCTTTGTATTAGAATATTTGTATTCTATTAGTTTTTTATACAATTATGATCAAGAACATTTTAATACAAAAAATCAAACTCTTTTGATTTATTGGATTTTAGGCTGCACGGACTCATGCATGGAAGAGCATCGATTTCTAGTACTAAGATGTGGAGAAACCATATCCCCTTAAAATAACCATAAGGATTTGTTTAGACTTGTTGTAATGGTGTCAACTACCTACACTCGGTTCTTGTTTAAGGGTCTTATAATAAGAGGACCTTAACTAGTGAAAATCACTAATCTCTTAGAGAGAGCATTGGTGAAGTGGACAAGGGGATCTTTGTACCCCGAATCACTATAAAAATTGTTCTATTCCTTTTTATTATTTATCCACTACTTGAATTACGAATAGAACATGAAACATATACATAAATTACACGGAATGTTAAAAGATAGAATATGACAATATTATCGAAAATACACAATTCACCCCCTCTTGTGTATATTTGTATTATTCCAACCTAATAGGATATTTCCAATGTGCTTGACAAGTACGAGGGTTGGAAAGGGTAAAAACTCTACCATAAATTGATACAAGGAAATCATCTACTTTTATCAGCCCTAACTAGAGGGTACTAACAAAATACTCACCTATATTAGCACTAGGTAAAATCACTTATAAAGGACACCTTTATTGCCACTAAAAAAGTGATAATAAAGGTGTATACCTTATTAGCATTTTTTTAGTATTGAAAAAGGAAATATTTATGAATTTTATTCTTATTATTGATAAAAGTTTTTAATAATAAATATTATTAATATATATATAATTTTTATATTTATAATAAAAATGAGTTTTTATATATAACATAAATATTATATATTAATATATATTTTTTAATAAATAAAATATATATAATGCCTTAAAAAGGTATTTATAAGATTATAAATAAATTTATTTATTTATTTGAATTATTATAAAAATATAACAATTTTTTAAATAATAAATATATTTTTTATATTTATAATTGTATATTAATAATTATATACGAATATTTTTATATATATTTTTTTATAATTATAATTATATATATATATATGATTCCAATGAATTGGGTGAATATATATATATATATATCATGAGATAATGATGATATTCATGGACATGATTGCCATTATTTTTGTTCATATATTGATGTGTGAGTATAATTGATGTTATATGATCATAAGTTTATTTTTAGACATGATTGTGGGTTTTTAGGTTCTAAATGTTAAGATTACCTATATTATGAATATGTATTCATATATTCTGTATTCATCATGAATGTTTATTTATACATTAACGCCCTTATTATTCATTTTTTCTATATATGTGATGACTCATTTTTTATGATCTATAATTTACTAAGACTTATTCATTCATGTTATACCCACGAACTTATTATGTTCTCATAAATACTTATTAAATTAGAATATATATATTTATATAATAAATATATTTATTATATTCCTAATAATAATTTGTTATTTATATATATATAATTTTAAAATATATTTATTTATAATAATAATTATAACTATATATATATATATATTTAAATAATTTTAAAATAAAAATAAATAAATTTATTATAATTTTTTATATATATATTACCATATATATATATATAATTATATTAAAATATTTCTAAAAATATTTATTTATAATTGTAAATATAAATATAAATATATTTATATTTAAATAAAGAGCTGACTAAGGGGTATCTTTATCAACACCAAAAAAACACTGATAAAAGCCATATCCATTATTTAAAAAGAACTATAACAGGATGTATTCTCTTGCCGAACCCCACTATCATTGCTCTGCCTCTCACTCCAAACCCAAGGCTCTTAACCACCTCTCTCACTAAACCCCACTTTTTTCATGATTTCGTTCTCATCAAACACTACTCCCTCTACCTCCACTACTCTCATTCCAGATCTTAGGTATTTTTTGAATTTTGAGTTTGAGATTTCATTTTGATCGTTGTTGATAATGTGTTGATCCTCAATTTCATGGTGGGTTTACATGAGGGTAATTATTATATTTTTGGATAAAAATAGAAGCATGATAGTGGTGTGTGGTTGGTTTGAACAGCCTGATAAATTAAACAGTGAAAAAATTCTCATTTAGGAAAAGTTTTAGGAATTGTTTTGTGACCAGTTGCGGCCCATCAAATCATGTGACTGAGTCAATCATGTTTTGACATTTTTATTGGTTTTTTATTTTGATTTCATTATTATTGGACCTCAGTTGCAGAGAAATGGATCAAATAGGACCTTATTTAATGTTGATGATTTCAGATTAAATTTTTTGTTATAATTTTGGTGTGTCATTCTTGGTGTGGATGTTCTGGAATTTTTTTGAGATGTAAAAAAACATTTTATATAATGAATGTTTTTAAAAAGGTTTTGGATAGGTTTTTAAAAAGGAGGTTTTGTATTATTTTTTTATTATAAAAGTAGATTATTTTTAAGATGGTTTTTGAGAAACTTTTTTGAAAAATAAGAGTTGGTTATGTGAGTTTTAGTTGGTTTTATAAATGAATGGAATGATTCAAGGGGTTGTGGAGTTTTTAAAAGGGTATGTTCCCATATAAAGTGAGTTTTTGAAAATATTATATCACATAATTTTAATTTTAATGTGTAATAATGTGTGAAGTTATTTCATTCAATTTTCGATTCACGTATGAATTTATATTAAATTTAAATTCAAGGGTGTGATGTTCTGTAAAATGGATTCTGAATCCTTTAATAGGGTATATATATTTTAATGAAAAATAATATTTTGGGATCTATGATAGTGTTCAATGCTTTTATTAATTTTTATTTTGAATTTTGACATGTTTTATGGTAGTACCTTTGGGTTTGATGTGTGGGACATGAACTAGTTGAGTTCATGTTTCTTGTTATTTAAAATTTTTCCTCCAAGAAAGGTTTTATGAAATGATGGAAGGTCGATCTTTAGAGGTAAAACTTATGGGGGTTCTCTAAATTTTAGGGTTTCTTCAATTTTTTTCCTCCATCTATTTGTGATAATCTACTTTTTTAGTATGTGAGTTGGAAGAATCTAGTTGTGTGGGTAGAAATTGTTGAATCTTTTATTCTAAAATTGTTTCTCTAGGTGGGTGATTCTATCTTTATTGGATTGGTATTTGATGAGAGCCTTTAAGGTTTCTTTGATCTATTTTGTGTTTTGGGTGACTCTATATGGGTTCGTAGGAGATGTTGGTCATTGTGTGTGGCTTATAACTCAGTAAAAATTGTATTTATTATGGGTTTTATTTTTGAATCCTATAAATCGATATCATGGTTTTGATGGGTAGAACATTGGAGCTTTGGGTTGGTGCTTGGAGGTATAAAATGTTTATAGTTTCATTTCAATCTACTTGGATCTATTTAATTTTAATTAGATTCACCATGGTTGTTATGGTTATTTATCTTGATTTTTGTGTATGACACCTCAGTTTATTCCATTTATTTATCTCATTTGTTTCACAGATGATGTGGATCCTTTCAATTCCTATTTTATTTATATAGTTAATTTTGGTTTTAAAAAAAATTGAAATTTTCTTTCAAATAATTTTTGATATATAAAATGAGTTATTTTATGCATTGTGCGTGACTTCTATAGAATCTTTTTCAAGTGATTTTTATTCATTAGAAAAGTGGAATAAAAGTGTTTTAGATAAGTCACAAATTTTATGATGATTTATTCTTATGTATTAATGTATGAATATACCATTTTTCTATTTTATTTAAACTAGCTCAAAATTAATTTATTTCAAATATAATTAGAGATAATTTTGGTGAAATCATACTGGGCATTCACAAGTATAAATTTTGGCTATAGCCATAGCCCAAAACTGTGGCTATAGAGGTCAATATCATAGCTATGAACTATAGCCACGATTCTGGATGTTTGTGGAATGTATTGGCATGGCTATAGATATAATCTATTTCCACAGTTCTCAAGGATATTGCCACAACTCTCCACTATAGAAATAGATCTATTTACCTAGTTTTCCAAATCGTGGAAATAAATCCCATAGTTTTCCATCGTGGATGTTAGGTTATAGCCACAACTGTCCACCGTGAAAATAGATCTATTTCCATGGTTGAAAACCATGGCTATATACTAAGTAAATCATGTCTATAGTCCAAAAATAATATATTCCCACCCAGATTCAATCATTGTACCTCTGTTATGTGCACCAAAAACCAAACCACTACACCACAGATGACATTGAGTATATATTTATACATTTTTTAATATATATTATTAACAATCATGGATATAGCATGTAGACTATGGATATAACCCTTCCCTCTCTTTTTTGGCAGGTTAATTTTTTTCCCTTGAAAGGGAGAGATACCTATAGCCATGTTTTGAGAAATCATGGCTATATAAAATGTAAAAAATAATTTATAGCCACAATTTAAAAAAACAATGTCTATAAACCTACTCTATAGCCACAGTTTTACACAGACCATGGCTATAGCCCTCGAAAAAGAATTTTAAGCCATGATATTACACAAACTATGGCTATATCCCTTGAAAAATAATCTATAGACATGGTTTTACAAAACCTGAGGCAATAACCCAGGGAAAAAAAGACTTTATATCCATGGTTTTACACAAAATATGTATATAGTCCTTGAAAAAATAATCAATAGACATGGTTTTACACAAACTTTGGATATAGCTCTAAAATAATTCTATATCTACAGTTTCACTAAACTATGGATGTGGCCTTTAAAGATATACCCTATTGCTATGGTTTTCCATAAAACTATGGTTATATCCTTGGTATAAATACCTATAGCCCTGATTTTGGAAAACGGTGGCTCTAGTTATTTGGCTATAACATAGTTTTATAGTATTTATTGTTTTCTAACACCAATCATATACCTTTCGATGTACACAACCTTTCCAATTTCTCTGTTCAGTCTTGGGACTAGTTTTAATTTTTTTATATGGTTTAATACTTATTCATTTATGTTATTTATATTATAATTGTCATGATATTATTTTATTGATGTTGCTTACTCTATTTGGATGATTATTTTTAGTCTTATTTATTTGGAAAAACCATTCCTTAGAGTGTTTCATGAATCAAGGGTAGTAGTTTCAAACCTATATAGATTGGGAATGATTTTTAAGCCTAGTGGAGAGCTATTTTAGGTTCTGGTTATGGTGGAAGCCCGAGTTGATTTTTTTCAAACAGCATCTGATCCATATTTCTTTCCCCAATAGAATCTTTATTTCTTGAAAGTCGGTTTATTATTTGGTGTATTGTGCTAGAAATGAGAATATGATAGCTGTTGGGACTGAGGTGGTTGGGTGAGATTGGGTGTATGATCACCACCTACAACTTCAAGCATGGTTTTGTATTCCACTTGGTTTTTTATTTAGAACACTTGATTCATGGACCCCATAAATTGATAAATGGGTCAGATTATATCTTATGAAATGTTGAGGATGTTAGTGGACAAAAATTGAATAATTTTACACTTTTATCCTTTCATAAATTTTAATTTTATATATTATAATTTTATAATTTTATAAATTTATAAAACTACATACTTCTATAAATTATGTATACATTTATATAGTTTTATAAATTTTTATAAATTTATAAATAATGTATATTTCATTAAAATACTTATTCTTTTATAAATTATATATAATCTTATACTTCAATATATATATATGATTTTATATAGTATTAAAAAAATATATAGATTTTTAATATTTTCTTTTATACATGTATACATTTTTCGATTTATCAATATTTTAATACTTTCATAATTCCATAAATTCCATTTCAGTGTTGAAAATATTTTAAAAAATATAATTTTTTTATTTATGAAACCATTATTATATTCAATATCTGTATTTTCTATTATGAAAATATTTTTCAAATAATATTTCTTTTATTGTTTTTATATTTCCATTATTACATCTAATAGTCATATTTCATCGATTTTTTATAATGGAAATGTGATTTTATACTTCATATATATGTGTAAAAAAAATAATTTTATCATTGATAATATGAAGTAAAAATAGTTCTTAAAAGTGAAATATCTTCCATTATATTCATAAATTTACATTAATAAGTTTTTCTCAATCATGTGGGATGATAATTCATTTTTTGAATCTTTCCATTTTTTCAAGTAATTCATGTGATCAATCTTAAATTGAACATCTTTTGTGTATTTAATTTTTTAAATATTAATATTATTGAATCAAATTTTATGGATATGAATAGATAATGGATAGATTCATATAACAAAAGAGTTTGAATATGGAGTGAAAGAGCTAGCCATGTTTGTAAAAGATCATGCATATGGGCCTTCTCAGATCTTTTTTCCATGTTTATGTTGTTTTTATTCAAGACTAGTTAGTCCAGAGGAGTTCGAAGAACACTTTATTTCTCAAAGAATTGACCGATGTAAAAATATTAGAATTGACATGGGGAAAAAGTAAATGTTGCTAGTGAATTGGATATCACTGCATTTTATGGATCATCTGATACGATTACAAGTGTGGACAATAAAGTAGACTGTATTGAGGATATTATTATAGGTGTGAATTTGGATGAAGATCGCATTGAGGAAATGAAAATGACAGTTGAAGATGAACTTTGTGATTGTAAAATTTTTTAGAGGTTAAGGAGTTGTGAAAAAATGCCATGGTATATTGGTTGCACTAAATATATAGAATAGCTAGTTGTACTGAAGCTGTATAATTAGAAAGCAAGAAATAGATGGAGTGACGCCAATTTTATTAAACTATTTTCTCTCTTGAATGATATGTTTCTAGAAGATAATGAGCTCCCTATCCAAACATACAACGATAAACTGATGCTATATTTTATGGGTATAGTCTCTAAAAGAATAAATTCATATCCAAATGATTGTATAGTATTTCAAAAGAACCAAAAATCACTTAAATAATTCCCAAAGTGTGGTTCTTCTCGATACAAGAGAGATGAATTGGGTCCTAAAAACTTTTTATGGTACTTTCTAATAAATATAAGGGTTATGAACCTATATAGAAGAAAAAAGACTACAAGGAAATTGATGTGGAAAACATATACAAGAAATAAAGATGGGAAAATTCATCACTCGATAGACTCTCTGTAGTGAAAGAGAATTTATCATTAGTATCTCATGTTTTGAAATGAGATGAGAAACCTTTATCTTTTATTATCTACATATGGATTGAATCCATTTAATTTTCAATGTAGCACTCACATTACATGAATGGTTATTTTGGTAAATTATAACTTTCCACCTTGGTTATACAGGAAATTAAAATACATTATGTAATCTATTCTTATATTATGACCAAAACAAACAGGTAATGATATTAATGTTTATTTGGCTCCATTTATCGATGATTTAAATTTATTGTGGTATTTAGTGGTTATGTTATATGAAGCTTATAGAAATTAAGATTTCACATTGAGAGCCATGTTGTACATAATGATAAATGAATTTCTTAATTATGGAAATTTTTTAGGATATGACATTAAAGGAACTCAAGGGTGTCTTATTTTAGAACAAGGTACACATTCAATTAGGATGAAATATTCATCAATGATTGCATTTCTAAGACAATGTAGATTTCTTCTTTGATGAAATAAGTACCAATATTAGATGACATCATTTGATGAAAGTTAAAAAAATATAGAGAACCATCTCCACTAATAGGATATCAATTTTTTGAAAAATTAAAATATATAGACACTGCTTTTGGTAAACCTTTTTTGAATAACATTAAAGAAAATAGTTGAAAAAATAGATCAACATTTTTTAATTACCATACTAGAATCGTTTGTATTTCATAATTTTTATTGATGTTATGTATGTTGTAAAAAATGTATGTGATAGTGTAATTGACATGTTACTAATTTCACTTAGTAAAATAAAGGATGTAATTAACGCTAGGTTAGATATGATTGACATGAGAATATGAGATGAGTTGGTGACAGTGAAGAGTGAAAAATGAACTTTTCTTTCTATGGTTTCTTACACTCTTTCTAGGTAGGAGAGATATCAGTTTTTCAACTTCTTGAGTGATGTAAAGGTTTAAGAGTATTATTCATTGAATATCAATAATATCATGTCAATGATTGATTTAAAATTAAAGGGTCTGAAATCAAATGTCTATCATGTTTTCATGAAAGATCTTATTCATGTAGCTTTACATTTCATTTTTTTGAAGAATATCTATCATACAATAACAAAGCTCTATTTATTTTTCAAGGACTAGTGCATCAGTGTTATAGAGCCAATGAAATTTCTAAATATAGAAAAGGAAATTATTATTCTCTTATGTGAATTAGAAATGTTATTCCTGATAGTGTTCTTCGATATGATGGTTTACTTGATTCTCATGGTGAAAGAGATTTGACTATATGGTCATGTACATTATATATGGATGTACCCCCATTGAATGGTATATGAATATTTTGAAAGCGTATGTCAAAAATTTATGTCGACCAAGGGTTGTATTGCAGAGTGATATATTTTTGAGGAAAATGTTGAATTCTGTACCGACTACCTATCTGGTGTGGAAATAATTGGTCCACCAAAATCTCATCACACTGGGTGGCTTGTGGGTGAAGGGGTTTCTGGAAGAGAATTTGTTACAATCAATATTACAGATCATGATTAGGACCACCTTTATATTTTGAATAAAATTTTTAGGTTTCCCCGTATTTTGAAACACACTAATAAATTCTTAGTCATTTTAATCCATCAAGGTATGAATGATGAAAATCAAATAGACATAATCAACAGTTTATAGGATGGTTTAAAGACTATAATTTTAAGGATCCAAATGAAAATTTAGATTCAATTTCAGAATAAATTTGATATCTATTTATAGGACTACGTGTGAATGTGTTATCTTACAATGGTAATGTAATTAATGGTTATAGATTCTATACAAATGAACATGATGAAGGTAGTTCCATGAAAAATAGAGGGGAAACACATATGGCAGAAGTGATTCATTTTTCTAGTACTAAAGAAAAACTTCCAATTTATGTGAATATGTTAGACTTTGGAAACATCAAATAATTATGAGAGTTGAATATACAACCTTCAAAGTGCCGATTTTTTAATTCAAGTGGGTTGACAATAGGATTATTGTTAAAATAGATGAATTTGGATTCATGAATGTGCATTTCGGTAAGGAAGGGTACAAAAAATTCTGTTTATAATGGCATCACAAGTAGTACAAGTATTTTATGTTCTATATCTAGCAAACTAGAGGTTCTCAATTATGCTATAATTGACAAAAACCAGTGAAGGTTCAGTTGAAAATTCAATAGAGGATGAACCTTTCATTGGTACATTATAATAATTTCACAGTGGTTCCAATGTAGATGGTGTTTTGTATATCATAATAGACCAAAAAGAAAGGTATTTAGATACTCGATAGAGGGGTCAAATATCTTCAATATTTTAAAAAATTTGTTCAACAATCAGGTTATATTTTTCTGTAATATAAATCTTGTTACATCATTTTATTATCTATTCACTACTTCATTTATTTAATATAAATTAAATATTAAACCAGTTTTGCAGATAATGAATTATTTACATGTTAGTTCTCCCAATCCTGAGGAACAATCGGTTTCTGACCTTGTTGCTACTCCCAATGAAAAGGAACAATGAAATTCTACACGTGTCAGTGCTCACAATCCTACGGAAGAATAGTTTCCTCAACATACTGCTTCTCCCAATGTAGAGTTACAATAACCTTCTTCACATGTTGATGTTTTCAATCCAAAGGATGAACATATTGAAGATGTTGAATATGAGGAAATGGTAGGAGATGAACAATCAATGATGCATAAAAAATAGATGTTCTATAGTGTGACAGTGCTAGAAAAAATTATAATGGAGAAAAGAAAAGGCATAAAATTCAAGGTTGGATGGAATTTATGGGGCCAAGATGTTATCCCCAACAAGACCATGTTCATTTGTAGCATTGGGATAGTCACTCAGTAGTGCATTCTGATTGATGTAGATTTGTGGCACCATGTTGTACCCATGATTAATACACACATTTGGGAATATATTACATTAACATTAATATATCCTTTCTTTATTTTACTAAAAAATAAAATAATGAAACACTAACTTACTCTTCATCATACTTTTCCTAGTGCATTTATAATAGCTGACACCGATAATATATTTGTATTATTTTTTAATAGAAGGAATCATAAATAATTTCAAAAAATTTTAATGAGATTTCATCCTAAATATGTTGAAGGGAAAATAAACCCGCACCCACTGATTTTGTATGCACATCTGATAAGCCAATCTGTGTGGGATGGGTTTGCTGGTCGTCTTGGGGAGATATATTTTAAGGTACATTATGGATGGTAAAAAAATGTTTTACAATACCTGTATTCATCACTTTGATAATTTTTTATTTATTAAACAAAAAAGAGAGAGCTAAAAATAAATAATGGGTAGAAAAACCAACATACCCCTACCATAAATTCAGGATGAGGTACAATTTACTTAAAAAAAGTAGATATGTATTTCAAATCTACCATAATACTTTTATGTGACATGAAACGAAAACATAATTATGTTCTTCGGTTTATATAAAGATTATTGAATCCAAATCCAAATCCACTTCCATATCATATCATGTGTTATGGAAGGAGGAATGTGTAAATAAATATGGGTTACTAATAGATGAAAACACACAAAAAGTGTGGGAAAATGTGTAAGTATGGAATAATAATTTTTTTAATTTAAATTCTTATTACATAAAAATGATAACCTATTTTTCTGTATTTTATATCCGACATAAACATAAGAGAAATCAACACCTATACTGGATGAACACCTACTATCGGAGGCCTTGAAGTGGCAAGATCAATATGGCAACGTCAGAGGTGCAGTTTTGGGGGTGACACCCCAAACATATTTTGAGAAAAAAACAATAATATGATAAAGATAAAGAAATGGAATGGATGAATGAAAGATTAGATTCCATTGAAAAAAACTTTCATCGGTATTCTTATTTGATAGAAAATGTTATTGGGGATGGAAAAAGAAGAAACAAATCAAGAAAAACCATTGTGTAAAGATCCTTTCCCCACCCCACCCCCACCAGCTTTGAGGTGAGCCATTCCCCTCAAATATCTTTCTTAGATGAGGTAAAAAATATTATCATAATTTATTTTTTAAAATACGAATCATGAAGACACTGATAACTTTACTGTACTGATATTATACATTGTGAAAATTTTTATGATTTATATATATCAATACCCACCCATCACCTTTTAGTGAGGGATATCTTGTTCAATATCCAATAACATACTCTACACAAAAGGTTACATCCAATAGGTCATGTAAGAGTGGGGATTACCATAGCTCATGAGCCGAGCATCCATCTATCTCTCCCAATTGATGACACAGATATTCATATAGTCGACCAAGCTATTAGAACATTCATTATAGGGTCATAAGATCTTATAAATAAATATGTCGAGAAGAAGGTATTCAGTTCCAATTTATTTTTCATGTTAATCCTTTAAAAATTATTAAAAAAATGTATGAACAGATTAATTTTTTATATAAATACAAAGGAAATGTGGTGAATCAAAATGTAAAATCAAAACCATCTAAAGGATCAACCAACCCATCGAAAATATCCTCACAAAGCGCATTTACCCCACCTGTTCAATATCTTCACTGAATAACATTAGAGGTTCATGAAGATACAAAGATACAAAGTGGTGGTAAACAGATAATGTATTTTTAAGAAAAAATGTATAGAGAGGACGCTATAGACTAAATTTCTCTTGATATTTTAAAAGAAATTCTCAACTATGAATGGCTAGGAGGATCAATTGTAAATGTATACATGAGTTGTGTTTTCATGATTTCTTTCCTAAAGTATATATACTATGTTAATTATGAATAAATGCATTTCATATTTTTTTAGGTGTATATATAAATAGAAATTTAAGGGATTACCCCATGAAACTAAATTTTTTCTCATCAGTTATCACATAAATTCTACAGAAAAAAAGCAAATAGATTAAAAAAATTGAATGAAATTGTGGAAAAGATGGCCAAATAATTTGAAAAAAAAAACTTACGGATGATAGAATATTCATAATACCAAAATTGTAGAGGTAAAAATCTAAAATTTAATCATATAAAATATATTTTTATTTATTTTTTTACTTATATTATTTTTTATGTTTTTAGGAAAAATTTGATGCTCATTGAGTTCAATTTAGATTCTACAAAAACTTATTTAACGGATTCACTATATTGATACCCAACAAACTGAACACACTTGATGATGTTTTTCAATTTATAATACACTAAATAAAATGTTTTAGAACCAAAAATAAAGTTATATTTTTTTTATTGTGTTTTATTGATAATTATTTTATGATAGGGTGGTGTATAAATATTGTGAACATCATGGAATGGGAACAACCCTTGTTCACAAGGAGCCTAAAAAATTCTACAAGTGGAAAATTATGAGGGTAAATATAGTAAAATTACACTATCAAAACACATATCAAAACAAATTACTTATTTTTATTAATTTTTCTGCAGTGTGTGAGACAAAAAAATAGGAAAAGATTGTGGTTATTATATTTATAAATTTATGAGAGGGATTATATTCCATAAATAAACTAGCATCCCTGAAGAGGTGTTTTTGAAGATAATTACTGTTTCATTTAAAATATTTATTAATCCTTTGTGTATTTATATTTTTCGACTACTACTATGACTATCAAAAATTTTCGTACTCACAATACGACATAGAATTGTTTATAAATGAATGAGAGGCATACCAGATGGTAGAATGTACACATATATCATTAATATGTGACTTTCTAATATAATTTAGTTGATTTTCTCATCATTTTCTCTACTTTTTAAGTTAGTTTACTCAAAATTTCTATCTGATACTTATTTTGTTAATTTTCATAGTGATCATAAAGAAATGGCCTCATGCAAGATTGTATTTTGAGACTGAAACCAAAATAATGATAATAAGTAAATTGGTCAATAATGTATAAAAACATCAGGAAAATGTGAATTCCTACTACCTTTAAAAAAAGTGTGTTCAATGAGAACGTTAATTTTTTTAATATAATATGTTTTTCCTCATAATATTATTTATTCTATAATGAATTAACATAATATAAATTTAATATTTTAATACTCATATAGAAAATGTATTCTATGCATGATTATGTTAAAAAACCAATGAAAAAACATACTATAATAAAGGAAACCCATTGGGAAGATGAAAATGTAATGTTACGATATACTTTCTCAATTTTACCAAAAAATTATATAATTAAATATTGATTTAATTTTCATTATTCCTTATAGAGTTCAATTATTTTATAATATTTATTTCAATCTTTCATGATTTCTAAACCAAAGCATCCAAATACTTCTTCTCCCTCAAAATATGTTAACCCCTATAGTGTTGGTATATATCAATTTCTTACAAGTTCCCTCCACTGACTTTGTATGAATATAATTGATGCTACCTTTTCTCACTAATAGAGGTAATCTTGATGTATTCATAGTAAAATCATTATCCATAGAAATAATGTATTATTTCATATTTATGTTTAATTTATTTCTAATTAGTACTACTCACATAATAATTTTTTTCTTATAATGGTGGATTCTTTTGTTTGAGTTGGGGTAGTTTGTTCAAATATGTTCATGGTTGGGAAATATAGGACTTAGAGGCTACAACTGAGATGATGACATAAGGAAATGAGTAAAGAATTTAAATAACCATTATGAAAAAGTCAATTACAACTACTTATTTAATTAATTTTGTCCTCAATTTTTCTATTATTTGTAAGTTAATTTACTTGTAATTTTAATATAATACTTATTTAGTTATTTTCATAGATCTTTTAGGAAGTCAAATTTTTCTTTCAACTATCCCTAACAATCTGAAAAATAGATGGCATGTTCCTTTTTTCTAATTTTACCGTGATTTCTATTGTATTCCTTTGTTGAACTGCTAACAATGCATATTAAGTTGATGTTCTTAGTCAAAAAACTTTTCTCATTGTTGAAGACCAAAAGAGTATAGGAATTTTTTTTCTCTAAGAAAATCGACTCAATATGTGGTGTTGGATGTTCTACAACGAAAGGCTATGGGATAGTATGACTAGTATGACTCCAAGTGCATCCTTTTTTTAATTGATATTAATTTTAGTAAAAAAGAAAAGTGACAGACTCAAAACCAAGAAAAAACATTAAAATTGTTTTGATATTTTTTTATAACGATCCATAAGTCATATGTGACATGTAGGAAGAATCCTCACCAAAATCTAATGCACATTGTGATCAGTATAATTCCAAGTGTGTATATTTATTTAAATATGACATTAATTTTATTAAAAAGAATAAGTGACATAATGAAAATCCAGAAAACACATTTGTATTGTTTTGATAATTTAGGACAATGATCCATAAGCCATTTGTGGCATCTAAGAATAAACTACACCTCAATATAATGCATGGTGTCACTGATATTACTACAAATGTGTTTTTTATTAAAAATTGACATTAATTTTCATAAAAAGAACAAGAGACATGCTGAAAATTGATAAAATTCATTCTCATAATTTTGATACTTTAGAAAAATGGTTCATATGTCATTTCTATCATTTAGATATCGATCACATATAAATCTGATTCATTGTGTGACCTATATGACCCTAAGTGTGTATTTTTATTTAAAATTTCCATTAATATTATTAAAATGAACATGTGATATACTAAAAACCTAGATAACACATTAAGTTTATTTTTATACTTTAGTAAAATGTTCCATATGTCATTTTATTATGTGTGGGAATCAACCGAACCTCAATATGACACACATTTTGACCGGTATGACTCCAAGTGTTATTTATCAGTTTAAAATTAACATTTTAATTCAAAATGTGTCACTCATTGAAAACAAATAAAAATCACTCTTGTTATCCTGATAGTTTTGGAAAATGATTTATAATATAGTTTTGATTTGTATGAACAAGTCTCGCATAAAACTAACACATGATGTGAGTAATATGACTCATAGTGCATGTTTCCAGTTTCAAATGACATTTTATAAAAAAAACACAAGTGACATACACAAAAATAAGAAAATTAATTTGTATTGTTTTGATACTTTAAGACAATAATAAGTCATTTTTAATGGGTATGAATTATTCTCATATCAATATGATTCATGGTGTGATCGGTATAATTCCATGTGTGTCTATTTATTTAAAATTGACATTAATTTTAGTAAAAAGAAAAAGTGACATAAAGAAAACTAATAAAATGAAATTAGATTGTTTTGATACTTTATGAAAATGATTCAGAATTCATTTATAACATGTAAGAATTAACCTCACCTCATTCTGATGCATGGTGTGACTGGTATAACTTTAAGTGTTTATTTTTATTTAAAATTAACATTAATTTTAGTAAAAAGAACACTTGAAATACTAAAAACCAATCAAACACATTCAGATTGTTTTCATACATTAGGAAAATGATCCACAAGTAATTTTTTATGTGTATTAATCAAACGAACCTAAATCTGATGCATGGTGTGACCGATATAATTCCAAGTGTGTCTATTTATTTAAAATTAACATTTTTTTAGTAAAAATAACAAGTGATATAGTGAAATCCGAACACAAATATTTTCATTGTTTTGATAATTTCAGAAAATGATTAATAATTCATTTATAACATGTAAGAATCAACCAGGACTCAATATGATGAATGATGTGATAGGTATTACTCAAAGTGTGTCTTTGCATTCAAAATCAACATTAATTTTAGTAAAAACAAACAAGTGACATACTGAAAATTGAAAAAATGCATTCCAATTGTTTTTATATTTTAGTAAAATGATACATAAATGATTTTTGATGTTTAGAAACTAGTTGTACATCAATCTAATGCACAGTGTGACCAGTATGACTCCAAGTATGTCTTTTTATTTAAAATTGTCATTAATTTTAATAAAAGAAATAAGTGAATTACTGAAAAATGATCAAATATATTATTATTATTATGATACTTTAAGAAAATGACCCCTAATTCATTTCTGACATGTAGGAATCAACCAAAACTCAATTTGATGCACGATTTGACCGGTATAACTCGAAGTGTGTTTTTTATTTAAAATTGACATTATTTTTTGAAAAAAGAACAAGTGACATACTAAAAACCTAGAAAATGCATTCAGATTATTTTGATACTTTAGGAAAACTATCTAAAAGTCATTTTTGAAATGTAAGAATCGGCCACACATCAATCAAACACACGGTGTGAATGATATGATTCTATGTATATCTATTTATTTAAAATTGACATTAATTTTTGTAAAATTAACAAGTGACATACTAAAAACTGAGAAAACACATTCGTATTGTTTTAAGATTTTGAAAATTATTCAAAAGTAATTTATAAAATTTAGGAATCAACCGATGCATGGTGTGCTTGGTATAACTTTATGTGTATATTTTTATTTAAAATTGACATTAATTTTAGTAGAAATAAAAAGTGACATACTTAAAACCAAGAAAACTCATTCTGATTGGTTTGATACTTTATAAAAATTATCCATAAGTCATTTATGATGTGGAGAAATCAACCACACCCCAATCTGACACACGATGTGCCCAGTATGACTCCAATTGTGTCTTTTTTTTAAAATGAAATTAATTTTAGTAAAATAAAGAAGTGACATAATGAAAACCAATAAAACATATTCAAATTGTTTTGATACTTTAGGAAAAAAACCCAAGATTCATTTGTGACATTTAGGAATCAAGCTAACCTCAATTTGACTCATGGTGTGACCAGTATGACTCAAATTGTCTGTTATCAGTTTAAAATTGACATTTTAGTTTAACACGTGTGCCACTCATAGAAAACCTAGTAAACATAATCCAATATCTTTGATAATTTAGGAAAGTGATTCATAATCCATGTTTAACATGTATGGAGTAGTCTCACATTAAACCGGAAAATGATGTGAACGTAATGACTCGAAATAAATGTATTCAGTTTGAAATGACATTTTAGTAAAAAAACACAAGCGACATATTGAAAATCATGAAAACACATTCAAATTGTCTTGGTACTTTAGGAAAAAGATCCATAAGTAATTTTTGATGTGTTGGAATCAGTCACACCTTAATCTGACACATTGTGTGACAGGTATAAATACCAATGTGTCTTTATTTAAAATTGATATTAATTCTAGTAAAAGGAATAAGAAATGGGCTGAAAACCGAGAAAATGCATTCATATTGTTTTGATACATTAGGAAAATGATCTATAACTCATTTTTGAAGTGTAGGAATCAACCCCACTTTAATAAAACACACGGTGTGACCGATATAACTCCAAGTGTTTCTTTTTTTTAATTTACATTTTCTTTATGTATTCTTTCGTATTAATATTTAATTTATTTCAATATAGTATTACTAACATAATATTTGTTTTTATATAGGTAGATTCTTTTTCTCGGGTTGAGGTGATTTGCATGGAAACTATTATCATGGGTGTACTTTTTTGAGAGGGATCATGGGCAGAAAAAGATGAAACATTAATGATTTTAAATGTTTGTGGATAACTTTAAGTGTAATTATATAATTTTTTTAAAATAGTATATAGTATGGTTTTTTTCTATTCATGATATCAAAATTTTTTCAATTAAATTATATATTGTACATACACAAGTTACAAGTTTTTTTTGGGTATGTTGTTATACAAACAACACACTATAGCATGTTAGGCCTTCATCAGCATTCAACTAGCACTGATAAAGGGTGGAATTTATCATCTGTTTTATAGCACTGATAAAGGTGACCCTTTATTAGTGCTTTAATGTCACTAAGGACAACAACACTTTTCTAGCATTTTAAATGCCTTTTTGAGCATTGATAAATCATTTTTTTCATTGACCTCCTTTGATCCACATCTAAATAATGGTGTAAAACCCCTAATTGCTCATTAGTCGACTTGTTAGGAAATCTTCAAGGTTTTAGAGACTAAAATAAATACTGATTCGGTTCTTAAAATCAATCTTCACCATAATAGATGATTTTTACTATCGTTTCATAAGAACAAGTCTTCAGTTCACACCAACATGTGGGGCAGCGCGTTCGCTGTAAGCATAAGTCTCAGACATAAGCCACTGAAACCAGTAGCTGGAGGCATAGGTTCTGCAGTGGAACCCTATCAGACTTTCCCCTAGACCTGGTGAAGCCTCTAGAAAATGTTTTTAAAGGTGAAAAGGCCATTGCCTCCTTTTACCCAATGAAAAAAATATTTCAAATATATATATTTTTATATTTAAATTTTTAATTTTTAATTTTTTATTTCTATTTTTTGGTATATATATATATATAATTGAAGAGAATTTTACTGCTACTTAATATCCATTATTAATTCTATTAAAGAAGACTGAAATTCTGACAGAAACATTCTCTCATGGATCCATTTTATAAGGGGGTTTGCCTTGAAAATCCTTCTAGATTTCCAAATGGGGATTCAAGTCCTCCCTTTTCTGCATAGAATTGATAATATATTATTATTAACAATAATTAATTAATTAATAATCAATATCAATTACTAATAAATAATAGAAATTAACATTTAATATTTAGTATTAAATATTAATAATTAACGAATTAATATTAATAACATTTTAAAAAACATTAATTAATAACTAATTAATTACTAATAAATACTAAATACTAATTAATAATATCAATAAACAACTTTTTTATTACTAATTACTAATTAATAATTAATTAGGTTTAATTTAATAGTTATTAAATAATATATAACAAAAAATAAATAATATTAATAATCACTAAATAATAAATAATAAATATATAATTATTCTTATCAATAATTAGTAACTAAAGAATAATTTTAAATATTCATTAACAATTAATATTAATTAGAAATTAATATTGATTATAAAAAATTATTCAATTAAATAATAATAATTTAATCACCATTATTTTAATAATTTAATCATTATAAAAAATATATAGTAACAAAAAAAATATTTTAAAATTATTATTGTTAATTGTATAATAATAATTATTAATAATTATTAATTAATAAAAAATTAATTAGTTGATTTTTACTTAATGTTATTAATAAGTAACTAAATATTTTATAATTATTAATTAATTATCAAATAATAATTATTTTATTAATATTATTATTAATTTATTACTAAATAAAATATTTAAATATTTATTAGTAGTTAATATTAATTAGAAGTTAATATTATCAAATAAAAAATCATATTATTTAATTAATACTTATTATTAAATAATATTTATTAGCAATTAATATTAATTAGCAATAACTAGTTAATTAATTAACACTAATTTAATAATAATTAATTAACAATTAGTAATTTAAAAATTTAATCATTATTATAAATATTATTCACTAAATAATAATTTTCAAATTTTATTAGTAATTTTTGTTTAATAATTCTTAATAATTATTATTTAGTTAATAATTAATTAGTTAATTATTAATTATTGTTATTAAAAAGTAATTAAATATTGGTTAATTACTAATTAATTTTTAACTAATAATTATGTTATTATTTTTAACAATTAGTTACTAAATAATACTTTTAAATATTTATTAATAATTAATATTAACAAGTAATTTATATTTATTAGAAATTAATATTATTAATTTCTAAATCATATTATTTAATTAATATTTATATGTAAATAATATTAATTAGCAATATGTAGTTAATTAATTGATATTAATTTAATATTAAATAATTAAAAATCATTAATTTAATAATTTAATGATTATTATTAATTTATAGTAACTAAATAATAATTTTAAATATTTATTTGTAATCATGTAATAAACAATTATTAATATTTATTTATTAATTAATAATTAATTAGTTAACTAGTAATTACTATTATTAATAAGTATTTATATATTTCTTAATTACTAATTAATTAATAACTAATAAATATAAATAATTTAAAAAAAAATTATTACTAATTATTTAATTATTAATTAATGTTCATCAAAATATTATTAATATTAATTAGTAAATTATTAATATTTAATAGTAAATGTTAATAGTTAATTATTATTATTTATAGGTAATTAATATTTATTATTAATTAATTTCTAATTGTTGACAATAATATATTGTTAATTCTGTGTAGGAAAAGGAGGACATGAATCCCACATTGGAAAACGAGAAAGATTTCCAGGGCAAACCCCCTTATAAAACGGAGCCATGGAAGATGGTTTCTATCAGAATTCCAGTCTACTTGAATGGAAGTAATACTGGATATTAAGTTGTTGAAATATTTTATTATTATATATATATAATAAAACAAAATAAAAAAACTAAATATACGAACATGTATATTTAGAATATATATTTTTTTCATTGGGGTAAACGAGGCAATGACCCTACCGCTATTGGCCATATTTTCTAGAAAAGGCAGAAAATGTCTTGTCGCCTTTTCTAGGATCAAAATAGGCCAAAGGTGATAAGGGCATCGCCACCTTCGTATCTTATTTTTAAAAATAATTTTAACTTAGAATTATTTTAATAAATATAATTTTCAAAAAATGTATATAAAAAAGTCATCGTTTGAACATGTCATGGATTGAATTTTGAATTTATCTGTGATGCATGTGGTATAAGAATAGAAATTTTCTCAAGGATAGTGCCTGAAATACTTTGAAATATAGAAACTAAGGAATTTTCTATCGTTGGCCCCCAATAATCTTATGTTTGCTTATAAGAGTCATTTTCTTGAAATTTTTCATTCAGCATTGAAATTTTGTTCTGTACTTCTCAATCAGTGGTGTTTTTTGAACCCCCACTAGATGGTACAATAATAAATTATGATAATGAACTACTAAATACAACTAATGGAGTGGCCCCAGAACCCATCCCTCAAACACTCTTGGGATGCACATTCCCTATAATTATTGCAAATACATCATTCTGAGAAACCGATAATGATTGTGTAGGGTTTCATCACAAACCTCTTGAATTTTAACCTATTAATATAATAATGTTAATAATGATTTAATAAATTATATAATATTCATAATATTATCTTATTTATTTACTTTTTATCATTTTTTTATAGTAATTAAATAGAAATTTTTTTTAATAAAGAATACTTTTGTGAATATCTCTGAAAGGTTGAATCTTGGAATTTTCATCAGGTATCTGATTGAACATTAAGCTAATCCTATGCTCTTCCAACTTGGTGACCTAAATTATGACCCTTTATATATATATATATATAAATATAATCTAAAAACCATTAGGTATAATAAAATAAAATAAATAATGATAGATAAAATACAACCAAGATTTCACTTTTTATGGGAAAACTCTATGGGCGAGTCTTTGGGTAATGACTTGTTTTTCACGATTCATTGCACTTTTTTAGATAATGCCTGGAAAAATAGTAAAATTAGTAAAACAAATATTAGTTCATTATGTATGTGTTATTAAGATTTTGTAAAATATGAAAATACCTCAAGAGATGCATCTCTATTAATATCAAAAAACATCTCTCACTACTCACAAGACATATCATCAGGAACTTTCAAATACATTTGTTGAGTACTTAGAGAAGTGTCATTAAACTCATTCCATAATCTTAACTTAATGACTCTCCATTTCATTCCCAATTTTTTCAAGGTACATGGATGTGAAATGATGTTAGGGATATAAAAATGAAAAAAAAATACAAATAACAAACATAACACTTCAATAGTATATTAATAATTTTATTCACCCCCTTTAAATTAGTCCTTAATGAATATAAGATTAGTATTACCTTTAATTGTTTTTCAAACACCGCATTCTTACAACCTATGAGAATATGCCAACAATTTTTATAAATAATGGAAAGGTCCATCCTCTTGTAAGAAATATTCCCAAGTATCTATCCAAATATTCTGGTAGCATTACAAATAGGTAGCCCAAACTCATCAAATGGAATGATAATTTTAAATTATTTCAAGTCCCATACTTCAGTTGTATTCATATTTATATCCCTTCTATTGTTATCTTTATATGTTTTAAAACTGAATTAAACCAATAATTAAAGTACATTGTTTTTTCTACAATGATATACATATAAGTAATGGTAACTCACCAATATCCCCTAGATGTAGGAGTAACCAACTACTCTACCTCCAAAGGTGCATCATATGGTGAGCTACAAAAAACGCCTAGGAATGATGGTGGCTCCAAAAAAGTCTTAGGTTAATTGAAATCACTCAGAACCATTGGAGGTGATGGTAGAGGTGATGTGCTCTGAGATTATGATCAACTGAGATCTCAAAAAAAAAATATTCTTGGTATTCCTTCAATTCATATGGCTTAGAATAAATTCAATGTACAAAAAAGAAGAAAAATATTTATACAAAATGAAAAAAATAGAATAATGTATATATGTATGAAACACTAATATATGTTAAATTTAAATATATCTTCATTACTAATTTATATATTAAATTATCATCATCTTCATTATCATCATTTTTACGAATCTTAAATTAAAATATCACTTCATTTTTACCCTGTCTTTCAAGTTTTTTTTATTTTAATATTAGTAGGGAAAAACTGTTGAATATTTTTTGGTTGATGAGGGTCATTGTCATAAAGTACCAATGGAGCTTCATCGCTCATATCATACAAGTATCTCTATTTTAAGTGTACAAAAACACTCTAAACATCATGTATTTTATTTCCCACATAATAAATCGTCTTCTCTTGTTAATCTAAGATTAATGGATTATTCTCTTCACACTCACATGTATGGATCATGTTATAAAAGTTAAGAAAAAGTAAAATTTAACAAATATTTCATTATACCTCTATCAATGTTGACCCACTTTCAATTAAATAATACTATTTAAAATCAATAATTATAGTTTGATTTGATTATATCAACATTCTTTACATTGTATCCCACCTCTGTAAATTAGAATAAACTACTTTTTTTATTTTTCATTCCTTATTTTTGATTTATTGTATAAAAATTGAAGCCATGAGTATTTTATGCATTGAATATATTATCCTACCTTAGAGGATCTTGATCCAAAAAATTAAAATCATCTGAAATTTTATCTCAATTATTAACATTCACAAACTGTACATAAAGATATAAGGTTATACATATAACATTATAAGAAAACTGTACTTCAATAATATTAATATGAGTATGTACTTACATGAAAGGATAACCATTTGACAATATCCTTATTAATAGTTTTTGATAATTACATATCATTTTTAGCTCAACCACATAGTCTTATCTTTTTGTTTTAATAATATTTCTTCAATAAATTGTTCTACATTAAATTTATTGAGTAGAGCATATCCATATTTCTATAGTAACTCTAATTCTGTTGGTGTAAAATTTGAGCCCTTACCAACTCATCATCCACTTGTCGAAAATATTGATGACTATTTTTCAGAATGAAAGTATTGGATATATCTTTAACACATATAATATGATTTAATATAGTATCAATCCTATCTAAATACCTAGAACAAATGGTCAGACACTCTTCGGTTATGTAAACGTTAGCAATATAGACTTCAGGTTGAGCTTTATTACTCACATATTATTTCAAATAACTTATGAACCAGATGAAAATATATATAGGAACCGTACAAAAAATTTTAACACAATTATTTGATAAACTGAATTAAAAAATTAAAATAGAATTAACTTTAACATACCACTCAATTTTATGCATACATCGATAGTGTATCGATTCATGAATTTTAGATTCCTCAACTAAATGTAAAATCAAATGAATCATGATAGTGAAACAATAAATGAGAAATAACATATCCAAATGAAAAATTGTCAACATGATTCTTTCTTTATGTCTTTCAAGATCATTGTTATTTAGATTTTTTCTGTAAATATCTCTAAAAAAGGTGCACAACTCAACTAGAACTATAATTACTTTTTCAAGTAATGTGTTACACAATGCCAGGGGTAGAAAATTCTCCATTTGAATATGTGAGTTATGAATTTCCAATCCATGTAACATTAAATTTTTTAAGTCAATTCACCATGATATGTTACTTGAATATCTATCTGAAACTTTTATATTCTTTAATGTTTGAATTAATGTGTCTTTATCATGATATTTCAATTCAAAACTAGTTGAAGGATACTTTTCATTATCATTTTCCCACAAACCATTCTTAATATTCATTGATTCCAAATCCTTAAGGGAAATAAAGTGATATTTCAATTTACCATACTCATTAAACAATGTAAAAATTAAATTATCATATAAATTCTTCTCAATATCAATTTTTTAGGATTATTTTGTAGAAAATTAAAATCCTAATAATGATTTTTGAAAAATATACTCATTTTCTTACACTGTTTTGTTCAAACTACTTCAGATATTATACCTAGTTTCCTTCTCCCTTCTTTCAATTGATTATATTTCCAAATTATAGAATGTCATTCATTAATTTTCCCAATATTTTTGAACCAAAATTCCACCTTCAATGACTTTATCAATTCAATATCCCCGATGAATGGTGTCTTATAAACCCTAGATTTATGGATGCATCAAGAAATTGATGATAACACATAAAGTACTATTTCCTAAAATAAGGATGTCATTGAGGTTCAAAATAAGAAAAATAGAAAAGACAAATGAGTATGAGTTTTCCAATCAGATAAGTTTCCTAGTCAAAGAATCTCATTAATTTCTGACATTAAAGCATCATGAATTTTGAATATTTTTTTCAATTATGCATCAAATTTTTCGATGCCATCATCCCATTATTCTCACAATTATTTGATTAGAGGTTGAAGGTATACACATATGTCATTTGAAAGCATTTTATATTCTAGAATATTCATCAAAATAATGAAAGAAGTCTTCTTCATACACATTCATAGAGGTAGATTATTATGGATCAAAACAATTGTCCATGTGTTATAATTGCTACTTAAAGTATCGAAAGGGTTAAACCTATCAGAATAAAATCCCAAAAGTATCTTTCTTGGATTGTAAGAAAAGTATGGATATATTGAATCAAACAACTTGAATGATATTAAATATTTTTGAGGCCTCAATGATTCTTCATTATTAGTTTCCAAATCATTCCACTTCATCTCGTATAATACCTTAAATAAAATGAATAATCTTTACAGATGTGGTTTTAGGGGAATGTAATGTAATACCTTTTCATGAGTTTTCTTATTTTTCATCTACCCTATGTTGCATTCATTTCAACTCTCAATTTGTTTTCATTGATTTTCATATACTTGTATGAAATCTTATTAATTCTTATTTATCATACTCTTCTCTCAAATAAAGCAATAAATCATTAGGGCTTGAATGTATTTTTGTTTAATCAAGTCTATGTTTGTTAATGATTTTCATTATCTCATAGAATGATACAGGGATCTTAGATTCACCAAATGAATCATGAAGAAACTCCAAAATCATGAACATACCTTTTTTAGTAATTCAACAGAGACACTTGATATGATACAATTTTAGTAAAAAAGATAGCTTCAAATAATCGGCACACCATTCACACATTTCATAATTTTTGTGTTCAACTAATTCATAAAACTCATTTTTTAGTCACAAAAGTTCTATCAATATTTTCCTACTCAAGATCAATTGAATATTTTTTTATCTTTTAAAATATTGGTTTTTATATCCTATAAATCCAAATGCTTCATTTATTAAGTTTCAAACTGAATTGTTTTATTGTAGGTCACTTTGTGTTTAGTTGAAAGGATAGTTATTCTTTTACTTCCCATAACATTTGATTCATGATTCAAAATACAACATAGATATAAAGCAGTAAACTATTTCAATATCATTTTCACATATACTTTGTTTCTATTAAACTGTTACTTACAATCAGGACACAAACGTTTTATTTTAGTATCAACTGATCGATTTTCAATTGAATAAATCTAAAAAATAATCCAAACACATATCATACTAAGGTGTATTTCAGGGTAAATTAATCCAAATTTTATCCATGTGTATTGTATTAACATAGTTATCTTCATTCATTAAAATTTAAAGATATAAATTTAAAATCAAACAAGTAAAATAAATTCTTAACATTGTTATGTAAAAAAACATTTCTTCAACAAAATTTTACTCATAAGAAAACTTAGTTTTATCTAAAATATGAAAATAAATTAAAATTTTTGGTAATATACTATAAAATTATTAGAATATAGATAACTATTTAATTAATTTTTTAATATCCCTTCATTTTTCAAGTACGTCTCTCTCTGAGTTTTTAGTTAAACTACTATCAGTTGACATTTTCCTCACCTTTATACCTTGGTGGTTTTGTTTTCATTTTGGATGACTGGTCGATTGAATAAATGTAGTTGTAGGTTCCAAGAAATCTTAAGAAAACTATAGAAGATTCACATAGAGAGCCTTTTTCAGTGAAAATGACTTAAAGTCCATATATGTATTTTTATTTTAATTAATGGAGTCTTGGTCTAAATTGGTCAAGTGTTACAATGGGTTCTTGGTATGATTATAATCTTAAAAGGGGTTAGGGTTGTTTAATAGAGAAATTGGATAAAAACCCATCTACAGAACCTTTACACATCGTGTAAATGGATTACAAGCTGTGTAATGTTTGGGATAGTTTTAATATTTTCAGCTGAGGTGATGGTTTATTCAGCATGTCCCATTAAAAATAATTATATGAAATTTAACTATATTAGACACTGTGTAATTCCCCAACCTTTTATTTTAAAGTATATCATACGGCTGGTTTTTCTATTCATATCACTACAACATTCTACTCTTAACCCTATGGCACCCTCGAGGTGATTTTAGAGTGTTAGACTCTCTTATAGACCACCTGATAATTCATTTTATCCTTGATAAGTAATTTTGGTCCTTTTCCCTTACCTTCCTTGTTTCTCCAGATGTTTTAGCGTAAACCACTTGGTCGTGTGCATTTTTTGTTTTGATCTTGATCAGTTTTGATCTAAGATCCTTCCTACGACCATCTTCACCTTCTTCCTCCTAAGTGTTTTCGGTTGGAAGCATTGATTGATCATCAGTTAAACATATGGGATTTAAACCATTACCATATGGTTTGATAATTTTTAAGCATGTGAAATATTGAAAGTGTAACAACATATCATGAGCCAAACAAATTTAATGAGTGAATGGAAATATTCATTAATGTCCATTTGGATCCAATTGGTTATTTCTCTATCATGTGGATACCATTTGGGTGAGTGAAACCTTGAATATAAATGAATTTTTTCATGGATTAAAGTGTGTTTATCATGATAGGGATTGTAGGTGATTTCTTGATATAGATTCACCTTGGTTTTTCTTTTTCAATGAGATAACTGGAATTTTATTGGTTATGAACAAATGATATTTGAAATGAGTAAATGAAAGTTAAATGGTGATTTACATAATTAACCATTGAGCCATATGATGTGATATTTTGATATCATTATTTCTATGACTTGTGTAGTGATTAAATGTTGTAATGTTTATGTAGCGGTCTATTCCTAGTGAAGCATGCTAAAATGCTAATATAGTAGGCTTGGATAAGTTGATATGCTAAAATGATGATATAGATGGCTTGGAGAAGTTGTTATGTTAAAATGATGATATAGCAAGCATGGCCTAGTTGACATGTTGAAATGCTTATATAACGGGCTCAACCGAGATTAAATGTTGAAATTCTTATATAGTGGGTTTGAACTGAATTACTATGATTAATTCCGTGGTTATAAGTTTATGGTTGGAATGGTCGTAAGACATTCTTAGAGACATTCAGGCATGATCTTGAGGTAGGTTATATTATACCTTGGTTATAAGGTTATTGTTTTCATGGTTGTGAGACATGTTCAGAGATATTATGGCATGGTGTCGAAGCATGTTGACATGGTATTAAGTTAATTTTTTAATTAATTAATACTCATTTTTATTATATTAATACATACACTTTTTATCATACTGTTTATGTTTATAAATAATGGTATCAACCTACTTAGTTATACTCACACCCTATTTGGACTGCCATTTGACACCCAAGAAGATTATGTGGATGCAATTTTCAACAAGGGAAAAGGACCTTGTTGTTTACTGTTTGTTGGCTAGATGGTCTGGAGTTTATATATGGGACCGACACGGGATTTGGGACAATGGAAATTTAATTCTTTATTTTAGTCTTCTAGTCTTTTTTTCTAGCATGACATTTAGTTACATTCCAACACATCATTACATTATTCCTTTATTATTTATTGGATTATTTAGTTGGCTTATTAGTTGGTTTTCACTTTATCATTTTGTTTCTATTTCTTCCATACTCTAATATTTATGTATATAGTTATTTGGATATTTTACATTATGTTTTTAACTCTTAATCCAAGGGGTATAGTCTCTCCAATATACTTGTCTCATCCTTCCTTCTAGTTAGTTGTCTCTAGAATATGGTGAGACATTCCTGAGGTCTCGTAACGAACATGGTTCTACCACGTGATAGAGTGTCATATTGGGGGATGTTACAAAGTGGTGTCATAGAACACCATGTTTCTTCTATGTTTATTTACAATTTGGGAAAGGTATAAAGGATACTAGGATGTGTCCAGACTTGGTAATGAGCTTGTGTATGAGAGTATCTAACCCATGTATAAGGAAAAATTTGAGTGCCTGGGGTGGATTGTCATTTATGTTGTTTTCTTGTTATAGTTGATGTTATTTCACCTTGGTTGATTCACATTTTGTGTGAGTTTATTATTCAATGATGCTATTAGTTCTTGAGATTTATATGTGTGGCCTAGTATGGTGTGAGATGAGTATTCATGCATCATAATAGCCATATAGGGATACATGGACATAAATTTTTCATGATAGGGACTTATTTATTTGCATGTCATATTTTATTTATTTTTTAATTGTGATGTGAGATATTTATTTTATCTAATAAATGAAATAAATGAACTATTATGTTATGATAAAACACATGTAATCCACTTTTAGAGAGACCAAGATTCTGTGGTTCTCTGTTGTTTTCACCTGTTGTGGTTGACCTTGTTGTTAAATCCAATGTTGTAAGCAATGTGTTTGTCTTATAGAGAAAATATCTCAACATCGTCTTCATTTTGAGTGTTAAGATAGTGAATATCAGCATGCTTCTAACACGATTGAATAGGATCCTCCTATTTCCCCTAAGGATCAATTGAATATTCAGCTTCACGAAAACTTCTTGTGGGTTATAAGATCCATGGAAAGGTAGATTTTTTGTATTGTTCCACTAATGTATGATTTGATGAGAGAATTTTAGTTTCAACATCTACCTTCATTCACTGGGGATGAGGGACCTCAAGTAGTTGATTTTTGGATTGAGTCTTTCTATATTATCTTTAAGAATTTTGATACACCCATTGATTTGAGGGTGGAACTTTTTTTCTATATGATTTTTGGACCATCTAAGAATTGGTGGGTCACTCTAAAGCAGGCAGGGAAATAATAGGAGTTATCCTATAAGAACTTTGAGATGAAGTTCATGAGGCATTTTTATCTTGAGACATTGAGGGATAAGAAAGATCATGAGTTCACACACTTGATTTAGGAGGGAATGTTAGTATTGGACTACACTAAATGTTTCACTATCTGGTAGTGTTTTTAACCATATTTGGCAGCTGATGAGATCTCTAGGGTGATACATTTTCAGAATATTCTTCATTATGAGATCAGGTTGTAGGTGAATGTCTTCCATCTATGTAGTTTTAAAAATGTGATAAATCCGGCACTCATCGTCAAAGGAAATCTAAGAGAGGCCTCGAGTAGTGGTTAGTATGTTTCAGAAAGGAAAATTGTGATCTCCTCTTTTAGTAGAAATATGAGTCATTATGAAATTTTCTTTTAAATAAACAACAATCAGAGAAGTTGGAGCATGGGGTAGCTATTTCAGGACTGTGTTCCATTGTAGTGCTATCAGTGTGGCAATATGGGTCACAAACAACCTCAGTGTTCATAACCTACTTTGGAGTGTCACAATTTTGGAATATTGGGCCACCTTGAAAGGTTTTATAGGGGAATAAAGTGTTATAGAAGTGAAAGGGGAAATATATAGCCACGAGATTCTGGGGAGGACTTATCTACGCCTCAGCAGATATGTGGATAATGTTCCACAAAACATTTTGGTTGAGGCAGAAGACATGTTACCAATGGGAAGGAATAATAGTACCAGGAAGTGGGTATAGCTTGGGTGAGTCAATATGGAGCCCAGATATGAGGTTCTAGTCAGCTTCATATAATGAAGTCTACTCCCTCTATCATGGATGCAACACCATCCACTGTCAGAGGTATTATTCTTGTATCATCAACCCTTGCTTATGTCTTCTTTGATATAAGAGCTTCACATTTATTTTTTATCCTCTCTATTTGTTAATTTTTTGGGATTGGATGTGGATATCTTGGATGATTCTTTATCCATATACATCCAATTTGGATTGCAGTTAGAAAATATAAAATGTTTTGTTCTCTAGAGATAGTTAGTAATCATTTCTTTTAGAAAACCATTATACTATAAATGAAAAGTTTTGACTTTATTCTTGGTATGTATTGGATAGTTTTATAATAGGATTATATTGACTATTATATGAGGAGATTTACCTTTTTATATCCATAAAGAGGTAGTTAATCTCACCTAGGTGAGTGGGATCTTTAGGTTGGTCATGCAAGGCCAATTCAGTGCAGATTGGATTATCTCATGGCTCAAATAGTTAGTCTTTGTCTAGATAGGTTGTAATGCGTCATGATTATTTCCCCCAATGGTAGAACATTTTTAGGATGTTTTCCATGAATGATTTTATTACATACCTCCAAAGTTATAGATCGAGATTACAATCGATTTGTTGTTAGGAGTAGAGCAAGTTTCTATCCCCCCTTACAGAATGGCACCAGTAGAGCTTCTGAAGTAGGAAGTTCAGTTAGAAGATGTAGAATATAAAAGTTTCATATGACCAAGTAAATCTCATTGTGGTTCTCTAGTTTTCTTCTCCAAGAAGGTTTATGGGTCTTTTTACTAATGTGTGGACTTTCATATATTGAACTGGATAATGATCAAGAACTGGTATCCACTTCCACACATCGAAGATCCCTTCAATTAGCGGAGAGGTACTAAGATCTTATACAAGATATATTTGATATACTTATACCATTAGTTGAGGGTGAGACCATCATACATAACATGGACTGTTTTTAGGAGCAGTTGTGGCTTGTATGAGTTCGTATGGATGCTATTTGTTTTGACTAATGCACCTACGATATTCAGGACCTTGATGAATAGGATCTTTTACCCTTTTATGGATTGGTTTTTGATGGGTTTTTGATGAAGACATATTAATGTACTCCTAGTCAACTGGAAATCATTCCAAACATCTTGAAATATTCCTGATTATATTTAGAGACCATCAACTTTACACTATGATAATCAAATGAAATTCCTGGATTGATAAATTTCACTGCTTGGGCCATGTCATCTGAGAGATAAGAGTGTCAGTGGACCCATAGAAAGTAGAATTTTTGGTATCTTGGGAGAAACCCAAGAATTTATTTGATGTTATAAGATTTCTGGGTTTAGAAGTTTATTAATAATAACTTTGTATATAATTTATATTATTCAGAAGTACTGATGTCTGGGATGTCCAAGAAAGGGGTAAGGTTTGTTTCTTATGATTCTTATGAGAGAGATTTTCAGAAACTGAAAGGCAGGGTGATTTCAGCACCTATCCTCAATTTACCTGTTCTGGGTAAAGAATATACCGTGTATTGTGATGCTTCCAGAGTTCTAATTAGATTTGTTCTAAGGTAGGAATATTGAGCAGTTCTGTATGGCTCCATACAGTTGAGGATGCATGAGAGGAATGATCCTAATCATGAATTGATGTTAGCATTAGTGGTACAAGAATTGAGATGATGGAGGCATTATCTTATGGGTGAGAGGTTTTTGGAATACACATACCACAAGATCCCATGATATGTATTTTCCTAGAAGGACTTGAACCTTCGATAAAGGAGGTGGGTCGAGTATCTTTAGTCATTCGACTTAGAGTTGGATTATTCCCCAGGAAATGGAAACATCATTTCTAATACATTGAGATTAAATACAAAATAAGAGGTTCTACGAGAGTCTTTTAATGAGTTGATCTCTTTGAATACGTTCATATAGATGTTCAGGAGATTCAAGGATGAGTCGTTATGATATTGACATCTGTTATACCCATGCCTCTGGACCAGATTGTGACTAAGTGGTTGTCTAATCCAAAGGGATTAGTTCTGAGAGACATATTATATGGTGGGTGGATACCATCAAGATGGTCTCTTAGAAGTGTTAATTCTCTTATTTTCTATGGATGAGTATGGGTTCCAATAGGCTTCTGTGAGGAGATAATGAGGTAGTTTTATGCTTCAAGATGGGTGGTAGATCCTGGTTTGAAAAATATGTATTGTGATCTTTGTATAAAATATTGGTGGTCTAGAATATAGAAAGAATTAGTAAGTTTTGTGGAAATATGTTATACTTGTCAAAATGTGAAAGGTGAGCATCAGAGGACAATCGGGATTCTGCAGCCTTTTCCCATTACTAAGTGTAAATTTGATGACGTCATTATGGATTTTGGTATAGGACTACAGAAGAAAACCCATAAGAATGATGTTTTATGGGTGATTTTGGATTGAATAACAAAGGTGTCCCACTTCTTACTCATTATGGAGACCTTCACAATTGTTGATCTGGGTATTGTTTACATGTGTGAGGTATTTTGGCTATATGTTGTTCCAAAGAGTATCACTTCATATATATATCGTCGTTTTACATCACATTTCTACTAGGGTATTCAGAAGGATCTGGGATAATAGGTTCTTTTGAGTGTTTCCTACCATCCTCAGACTAACAGTCAATCGAAGAGGACTATTCGGGTTCTGGAAGATATGTTGTGAGCCTATGTTTTGAATTTTTGTTATTTGTTAGAGAATCATATAAAATTCATGTATTTTTCATATAATAACAACTTCTAGGAGTCTGTCCAAATGAAACCTTGAATCCTTTTTATGGAAGGCCATGTCGTTAGCCTCTTTGTTGGTTGGAGGTAGGTGAGTCTGTGCTCATTAGGCCTAGTCTTGTGTAGGAGATGACTGAGCAAGTTTAGTTAATCAAATAATGGTTTGTGACAATAAAAATTAGGAAGAAATCTTATGCTGACCATAAGAGATGACCTCTCGAGTTTGAGGTTGGTCATCATATTTTCCTTCGGTTTTCTTCTAGGTTTCCACAATGTCGTATCAAGAATATGAGAAAGCTAACACCCAACCTTGTCGGACCATTTGAGAAAGTGGCTCAGATCAGTTTAGGGTCATACCGTTTAGCCCCTCCACAATGATATAGTGTCATTCATCATGTCTTCCAAATGTCACAGGTTCAGATATATTATTCATACCCTTCTCATGTGATAGACATAGTAGATTTTGAGATTAGTGTTGATGTATCCTTTGAGGAGCATCTGATACGAATTGTGGACCGTAGTTATAAATATCTTTGAGGTAACACTATACCATTATTTTGGGAGTATTTAAAACATGGGATATTTTAAGAGTAGATATGGGATAGGGGGTTTGATATGAAAGAAAAGTGTCCATACTTGTTCACTGAGACCGCACAGTAATGTTTGGAGTATCTTGGGGATGAGCTGTTATATGGTGAGGAGGTTGTAAGATCTCATATTTTTTCAGGTATGTCTCTCTCTGAGTTTTTTGTAAAACTTATTTTGGGTGAGTTTTTCCTTGTCTTTAAACCATGGTTGTCTTTTTATCATTAGGGATGACTGGTAAGTTGAATAAACTTAGTCTTAGGTTGCGAGGAAAGTTGAGTAAACCGTAGATCATCCACACTGAAAGACTTTTTTTGTGAAAATGACTTAAAGTCTTATATGTAGGATTGTTTGAATTAATGGAGTCTGGGTATAAGTGGGTCAATTGTTACAATGGGTCCTTGGCCAGTTGAGAATCCTTAAAGGTGTTTCAGGTTGTTTAATACAGAAATGGTCCGAAAACCCATCTATAAAACATTTACGCATCCCTTAAATGGATTACACATCACATAATCTTAGGGATAATGTTAATATTTTCAATCGAGGCATTGGTTTTTTCAGTGTATCTTATTAAAAATAATTACACAACGTGTAACTATATTACACGTCATGTAATTCCCTGACCTGATATTTTAAAGCATGTCGTGTGGCTGCTTTTTTACATTCATATTGTCGTAACCTTATCCTCTCAACCCTAAGGCACCCTCCAAGAAATTTTGGAGTGCTAAACTCCCTTCCAGGTCTACTGATGATTCATTTAATCCCTAGTAAGTGGTTTTGGTCTTTTTTTACCTTCTCTCCCTTGTTTCTCTTGATGTTGCGGTGTAAACCACTTGACCATGTTCATTTTTTGTTTTGATCTTGATTAGTTTTGATCTATGATCATTCTTATGATAATCTACACCAACTTCTTCATGGTTTTTTTCCATTGGAAATGTTATTTGATCATCAATTAAATGTATGGGGTCTAAATGTTAACCTTTTGGTTTGATAATTGTCAAGTATGTGCAATATTAAAATTGCACCAACATATCATGCACCAAATAAATTGAATGAATGAATTAAATAATTCCATGGAGTCCCTTTGGATCCAATTTATTATTGACATGGATTGTGAATAATATAAATTGATTGTTTAGAGGATTAATTTTTTTATCATGATAGTGATTGTGGATGATTTCTTAATATTGATTCACCTTGGTTTTTCTTGTTTACTGAGATAACTGGAATGTTATTTGTTATGACCAAATGATATATAAAATTTGTAAATGAATGTTAAATGGTAATTTATATAATTAATCCTTGATCCATATGATTTGATATTGTGATATTCTTATTGTGATGACACTTGTAGTGATTGAATGCTATAATTCTTATATAGCGGGCTGTGCCTAGTGACACATGTTGAAATGATGATATAGCGGGCTTGTCCTTGTTGATATGTTGAAATTTTGATATAGAGGTCTTGGACTAGTTGATCTTGTTAAATTTAGATTTAGTGGGCTTGGTTTAATTGACCTGATGAAATTTTTATATAGAGAGTTCATCTCAAATTGAATGTTTAAATGCTTATATAGTAGGTTCGACCCATATTACTGTGATTCATGCCTTGGTTGTAAGGTTATGGTTGGCATGGTTGTATGAAATGCTTAAAGACATTTGGACATTGTATCGAGGAAAGTTATATTATACCTTGGTAATAAGGTTATAGTTAGCATGGTTTTGAGACATACTTAGAGATATTCCGACATGTTGTCGAAGTAGGTTGATGTGGTATTAAGTTAATTGTTTAATTAATTAATACTCTTGTTTATTGCATTATTGAAAAAACTTGTTATCAAACTGGTTATGTTTAGAAATTATAATTTTGACCTACTGAGTTATACTCACACCCTATTCGAGGTGTTGTTTGGTACCTTAGAAAATTATATGGATGTCAGTTTGAATAATGGAAAAGGACGTTATTTTAGATTGTTTTCATGTTGGGTGGGGTAAACTTTGGATATGGGACCGACATGAGGTTTGGGACGGAGGAATTTTGAGTCTTAATTTGAGTCTTCTAGTATTTTAATGGTATTGTTTCTAGGATGAAATTTAGTTACATTCTAACACATCATTAAATTATTTCTTTATTATTTATTGGACTATTCAGTTGGCTTATTAGTTGGTTTCCGATTTATCATTTTGTTTCTATTGTCTCTCAACATTGATATTTATGTATATAGGATATTTTACTTGTTGTAAACATTGAATCCAGGGGGTATAGTATTCCTATTATACATATCACACCCATGATGGTATTTGGAAGCCTCTGATTTATAGGGAGGTGCGCTTGAGGTCTCATATTATGTGTTTGTTAGACACAATATAAGAACAAAGTCATTTTTTTCTGATAAAAGAAGTATTTTTCAAAAAATGTAATTTTACCACCTTTCAATGGAGAACCCTTTTTAAAACCAATATTTGACACTTTTATATATTCAATTTAATTAAATTAAATTATTATTTAGAATTGGGAAATAAAAATTTTAGTTTGGATAAATTTTTGAAACTTTTCTGATAACTTTCATATTTTGATGAGTAGTAAAAAATACAAAATTTTAATTGAAATTTTTTTATTGAAATAATTTATATTGTTAATTTATAAATTTGAATGTTCTAGAAACATAATTATATTATATTTTAACTATTTAATACAATTTAGTTCATTATAAGTAATTTCACATTTAAATTTGACATAAACACATGTCAATCTTTTGATAGTTTTTACTTTTTTAAAACCATATTTTTGGTTTTGACAACGGGAATTAATTATTAATTAATTAATGAAACTTATATGTTTTTAATTTGGTAAAATAGATTTAATTATTTAATTCATAATATCAAAATTATCTTAGAGTGAGTTTTTTGTATTTTTCTAAAAACATTCAATTTTTTGATGAATAGGGAAAAACACTGTGTTAATGTTTAAAACCAGCTTTTTATTTAAATATTTATTTATTTTATTTCAATTTATCTTAAGTAAAAATAGATATATAATACCTATATAAGTTCAAAGTAATTAATTTGAGTCATTTTATAATAAAGTTACATGTATAAAATTTTATTGAAATTTTTGATGTCTTTTACTCACCTTCTAGGAACATTTGCTAATTCGCATAAAAAAATGTTTTACCGGTTCTGTGAATTTAATTTCAAAAATCCGAGAGAGAAGGTTGAAATAAATAAGTAAAATGTGGTTAAATAAGATGAAAATAATTTTTGGTGAATAATAACTTTTGACTTTTATTTACCACAGTTAAAAGTAAATAGAGTAATTAAATGTCAAAATGATATTATAATTACCCAAACCCATGTCATAATTCTATTGGATAAGTGTATTTAAACAAAAACCAACCTTAGGAATAAAATATGATCCTTTTGGTAAACTTGGATTAGATTGGGGCATTTAATATTATTTTATTTAAAGAAGAGCTAAAAGTGTTAAATCCAAATTTTAATAACTAAACCATTTTTAATATAGGGTTATACGTAAGATAAATTCAACTATAAATATTCACTATAAAGATAAAAATATTTCACACATAATTGTAATTTATTTATAATTTTTATAGATTAAATAAATAAATTTATTTATGACACAATGATGATGCAGTAATTACTTTATCAATGAAAGATTAAAATAATTGATATTATAAATATAAAAAAAATGTAAATTGAGGCTTTTGATTCCAGCAATAGATTTTATTGATTAATATGACATGATATTATTGAATAAATATTTTTTTAGAAGTGATGAAGTTTTTATGACTTTATCAAAAATTAAATACTAAATAGTGTCAAAATTGACATAAGTCAGTTTTTAAAACAAATACTATATTATTAACTTATATAATAGTCATAAAAATATATGTTTTAGACAATGGACTTATATAATAATATATATTTTATTAATGAACCACTTGGGGTTCTCTTGGAATTTTATGGTATGTTTATTAACCATATAATAAAAAAAAGGAGACATGGTAAATGTTAAACTATTTAACTAAGAGTTAATCTACAAGATTAGGTTAATATGGTAACCTAAGTTTTTTTAAAACCTATTGGATGGTATTATTTCGACCCATAACCACTTAATTCTCTAAATAAATTTATTTTGAACCATTATAAACCGAATATGATTGTATAGTAAAATAATATTTCACGTTTTTTCTAAGGTGCCCCTCACCCCTCTTATGAAAGGGAACTTCTCTTTCTCTCAAATTCACACCTCCAAAACCATTTTTCTTGGAAAAAATATTCCCATATATCCTCTATAATTCCCTCACTTAAACCTATAGGCCTTCCCTTGAGCATAAAGACAACCTAAGGATTCCTTTTGTTCAAATCAAAAGGAAACACTCGTAGAAGATATAATTATTTTATCACATATTTCAAAGTTCATTTCTTCTTCCACTTTCCATTTATTTGTTATTTCTATACCAAAATAATAACTCTAGTACATTCTACATATTGTGATGTTATTATAAATATGGTACAACCATATTTATTATCCTAACCATCCTATGAATGATAATGTCACCATGCGTGCGTACGTATGGCTTACCGTCTCCACTCCGTGGGGTAATTTGTTATTCAACACTATGTTATTTGGATGGATATAATGATGAGTAATATGTATATAATAATGAAAATAAAATGATAATTTTTCTGTAAAATTAATATAACATCCAATTCCACACCTTTTAATCATTAAGGAAATGATATCCTCGCTCGTGTGTACGTACGGCTTACCGTCTCCACGACGCTCTAAGATTCATTTCCAGGTTCACCATTCGAAGATAATTATATAAATATATATTATTAATAAGTATATAATATATGAAATAATAATTCTACTAGATATATATGTATGAATTTATGTACTTACATATATCTTATTCACTTACTTCCATTCAATACGATATGAAATCGGAAACAACGTTTATGTGTACATACGACTTACCGTCTCCATAAACGGTGTTTTCCATTTCATATATCTGTATATTATACATATTTATATTCTAAATATATATTATATATAAATCATGTTTTATATTCTGGATGTATCTAAATCTTGATCAAAATGATACAATCAAGAATAACAAGTTAAAACACAAATGATGAAGAAAGAGATCATTAACCGAAATGTTAATTTAACATGGAAATCATTATTAAATGGGTAGTATAAAGTCAAAAATTAATCATTTATGATATAATAAATATGAATATGGTTCTGGTATAATTAAATAACATACTACAGTAATTATACAAGAGGTTAAATGCACCCTCGACCCAAGAAAAGTGCAAGGTAAGTGATAATTCCTCAATCTCATTATTATCCAAGAGTGTTTATGTGTAAGTATTTTCATGTAAATATTTATTATAAATGTCCATGTTTTGTAAAATATTTTTTCAAAATTTTTCTTCTAAGGTACTATTTAACAAAAACATCATTTTAAATGTTTTAAATATTTATTATTATAAATATTTCTCATTAATGTCCTTGTTTTCAAAATAGTTTTAAGGATTTATTTATATAGAAATGAATTTTTTAAAATGTTAATTCCTTTAAAAAGTTTCAAAGTGGTATGGGACACTTTGATACAAAAATATTTTTAAAATTTTATCCTTTATAAATTGTGTGACTTTTAAATGATTTCATGAAAAATGGGTATTTCACTCAAAGAGTATTACTGATCATTTTAAAACATATCATAATCCTTTACTGGATATTATTCTTGATTGAGGTTGATTTATTATAATACAATTTTCTATATTGTATTGAATGAGTTATGATATGTTTCACTGTGGATGTGTTATTTTTATACCATTCATGGTTTATGGCTAAAGTATTGACATTTAGTATGCTAGTTTTAATATGAAAATCTATGTTATGTTTCAGCAATTTCATATGAGGAATGTAGTGAACTTAGAAAGTGACAGGTGGAGCTTGATATAGCTCCTCGATGCATCGATAGGTCTCATGAGACAAACTAGTGTCTTGGAACAAGGTATTGAAAAGAATTTTATTTGCAGTCTTGGCACGAGGCTATGACTATGTGGTAATTATGTATGACGTTAGACATTCCCTCATTATGAAATTAATTATTACATTTGATTATTTGACTAGTAGAATATCCATGTGAATGTTTATATGGTAATTTTTGATTTATTTTCTATATATTATGTTCATGTTTATGTTTAAAAGTCTGTTTTTTTGCTACACATCTTTCCATAAAAGTTTATAGCTTCCGCTAAATTATTTACCCATAGTGAGCATCTGAGATCGCCCCTTTCTTATGTTTTGTTTTCCCTAGATTCTGATAAGGGTATTATGTTTGAAATATAGGGTTAAGCTTGGGAAATAATGGCATTCTCAACAGATTATTTGTGTTGTGTTTTATGTTTGAATGTGTAATGTAATTTTAAGGTATGTAATATATTTTCTAGGACTACTAAAACAATCGGTCCTTCAGGACTTGATTACTTGTAATCACGACAATGTATTAAAATAATGCACTGATTTTGGGCTTCTGGGTTCAGGGCATTACATTTTTATCATCTCCTAATAACTATTATTGTTTTCAAACTCAACTAGGGGAATGTTCCTCTCCCAAGAGCCCCCAAAATAAAAGACACATGATTGCAGCATGGACTCAAGCACCTGTATTGTATGGTCTGATTGGACATCACTCTGAGGGTAGTATACTGTATTTAGAAGCACCTATGTACCCATCACCCTCAGAAAACTCTTCCAGAAAAGAGACATAAAGTGTTATTTCTTATCTAAAATGATAGTATGCAAGACCCCATGAATTCATACCTCCTCTTGGATGTACAACATTCCAAGATCATCAACATGGGTGATCTCTTTGATCGGCAAGAAATTTGCAACCTTTATAAGCCTATCAAGAACAACTCACACATCATCATTACCTCAAGGAAACCTTGGTAAACCCATCACAAAATCCATTGTTACATCATTCTATTCCACTCTAGGATAGGTAACTGCTGTAAAATCTCAGCTAGTCATTGATGTTCTTCCTTCACATATTTATAGGTGGAACACCTCATAATAAAACCAGCTACCTCTCTATTCATTCCTGACCACAAGTACTGACATTTCATGTCACAGTACATATTGGTAAATCTGGGATACAAAAACTAAAATTAAGCATGAATCTCCCACATCAAATCCTCACATATGTCCACTGGAACCAAAAAACGTCCCTGGATATGAAAAATCTCGTCATCACTTGCCATTCAACCTGGATGAGGGTCCTCACCTGCCACACCTTCTTATAAAACTATGCCTTTTGAATCTAAAAGCTGCCTCATCCTAACTATGATTAGTATAGAGGATTTAACATGTAAGGATGAAATAAAAGTATTCCTCTGTCTATCATGCACCTCGAGATGCATCTCAGAAAACAATGCCATAAGTTTCTACTCACTAATATCTTGTTGCACTGCCTAAATCTGAGTCCTCACACTGAGACAATTGGCTTCTACATTTCCCTTAATAGGTGTGTTGGAAAGCTCGAAGTCAAAGTACTTTAGGAACAACACCCACCTTCTCTAACTCAAATTCAGATCACTCTACGTAAACATTTACTTAAGGATATTGTGGCCTTTGTACACCACAAAATGCTCTCCCAATAAATACTGCCTCCAAAAACACAACACATGAACAAATGCAGCTAGTTCAAGATCATGCGTAAGGTACTTCCTCTTGTGAGGCCTCAACTGCCGAGACTCGTACACCCCGACAGGATCTCCCTGCATCAGCACTCCTCTCATCCCAATACATAAAGCATCACAGTACAGTGTGTAGCTCTTTACCTACTCTGGGAGTATCAAGAGTGGTGTGGATTTCAACCACCCTTTGATATCCTGAAAGGTTGTCTCACAATATTCTGACCACAAAAACTTCACACCCTTACTATTAAATCTCATCGACGACATTCCTAAGAAAGTTAAGTCTTATACAAAATTCCTATAGTATCCAGCTATCCCTAAGAAAATACGTATGTCAAAAACGTTATAGAGATGTTCCCAAGAAACTACAGCTCTCACCTTCTTTAGGTCCACTGACACACCTATCTCTGAGATGATGTGACCCATGAAGTGAATCTGATCCATCCAAAAGTGGCACTTTGAGAGATTATCATATAACTGATTCTCTCTTATTGTATTCAAAATGATCTCAAGACGGTTGGCATGGTTGTGTCGATTGTGAGAACAAACCAAGATATCTTCCACGAAAACCACCAAAAAATAATCCATGTAAGGACATAACACTCGGTTCATCAATGCCATTAAAACTGATGGCTCATGCATGAAACCAAATGGCATAACCAGATACTCATATAACCCATACATTCTACGAATGGATGTATGAGGCATGTCTCTAGGTTGAACACGCACCTGCTGATATCCTGACCTCAAGTTGATCTTCAAGAACACTCAAGATCCTCAAAGATAATCTAACATGCCATCTATCCATGGAAAAGGATATTAGTTTTTAACCATCAACTAGTTCATTTTCTGATAACCCACACATATACTAAGAGTTCCATCCACCTTTTTTGCAAAAAAGACTGAAGAACCCCATAAAGAAGTATTAGGTATAACAAACTCCTTCACCTCTAAATCCAGTAGCATCCTCTTGAGCTCCTAAAACCCCATCATAGCTATCCTATAAGGAGGAATAAATACTAATGCATCTCCTAGAACTATCTCAATGGATAACTACACCTCTCTTTCAAGAGGTAAACCAAAAAAATCATTGAGAAAGATGTCCCTGAAGCACTCAACCATTAGAGGAAAGTCTGTCTGACTCACTCGCTAGTCATCCAGAAACAAAGAAGCAATCTGGCTGGTCATCCCTCCCATCCCATTATTCTCGGGTCCAAATCTTCTCTCCTGGACATCTCTTTCACCCTTGTGAAAAAACAATGCATCCTATAGTGATGTGAAAGTCACCCTCCAGTGATAGTAGTAATCATATTCTCGATAATCCATGATCCATTCCATTCTAGGAATGATGTCAAACCCTATTATCTCGAGGGAAAAAGATCCCAGATGAAGTTACACCCTCTGACCTCAAGGGGAAAATCCATAAACTAGAACACATCACCCATTCTAACTCTTAACATCATGTTTAGTGTCAAAACGCCCTTATAAAGTAAAACCACAAGCCCAAAGTTTTTTACCACTCGTGCAGAGATAAAACTGTGAGAGTCACCTGTATCGAAAAGAGAAGATGCAATAGTAGAAGCCACTAAGATCAGAACTATCTTTGCAGATGGTCTGGGATCCACTACAGTTGGGTATGTTGCACTGCATATGTATGGCATGTACCACGACCATGTGACCTGACATGGCTACCCTGAGCTGATCCACCCTTCTATCTTTGAGAACTCGGTGTCTGGCTACCACGGCCACAACCACCACGACCATGTCCTGACCGGCCTATGCTGATCCAACTCCCATCCTAAATTCAATCCAAATACCTTACTCCTGAACCTGATGTCATATCTGACACCCTACCACTCACAGCTAGAGGGAAGGTCATGGAAAACCATTCATGTGCCCCATCCTATTGTAGGTACAACACTCAACTGGGTCATGGTCACACTATTTTTTCAAGTGGGCTCATCTACCACACTGATAGAAATACACCATAATGCATGAACCCATATCCTCACTATTACTCACATCACGGGAAGCCTAAAAAAGATGCTTCCTACATGAAGTCATAGATCCATTGGGGCGAGAAACAACACTCCCCTATTCTGAACCCCTACATTCCCTTAGGCTCTACTATGTAATTAGTGTTAGATTCACAATCTCAGTGATAGAAGGAAACCTTAACATATTGACTTGAGATTTGATAGCATGCTTGATTCCCTCTTCAAAGTGTCTCACCCTTGATAGCTCATATGTAAGATACATCGGCACAAATGCTGCATCTATGTAAATCGTGTCGAGTATTCCATAATCTTCATCATGCCCGACTCCAGATTCCTAAACTCATTAGCCCACTCTTTTTACAGAGTTGCAGGGTAATATTAGTCATAGAAACGAGTTTGGAATTAATCCTAACCCATAATTCATGGCACATCATCCTGGCTAAAAACGTCACACCAACACTTTTCCTCTCAATGTAGCATGTAAGTTACGAGCTTGACCTCCACTCCAGCGGCATCTCCAGATGCATAAAAATCACTAATGTGGTCTAAAACTATATTTCTACAACCTATGGTCTTCCATACCCTAAATATGTAGGAGTATGATGTTGCTAGAACACCTATGGCAGCTCATCCATAGTCAAGGAGGGTTGTGGTGCTCCCTAGATCGGCTTTTATATATCGAATGAAACCCTTGTGGAACTATGCCTCAACACCTACGTCAAGAAAATCTACAAGTTCCACATCTTGCACTACAAGAGGATCAACTGGTAGCTCATGGGCCGTCATCTCTGATGTATGATCATCACCTCCCTCATGGTGTACCACTAGAGGTCGTCGTAGTGGCATTTCTCTACAATGCCAAATGCACGCCTCAGAAAAGAAAAACATCAATCCACACTAATAAAAGAATAATACAGGTCAAAACCCTCCTAAAAATCAATTCAAACCCATAGATTGCTCCTAAATCCAAGGCTGTAAAAAAATAGTCATCAGACCATAAGAAACTATGCCTTTTCTCACTCAAAAGTCGGGTCTTGGTCAAGTATCTATTCACCATTCACGTTCCGTTCCATTTCACATTTATTTATCCATGAAATTTCACCATGAGATACCAATTATTAATTCATGAGGTCTCATAACACCTCACAATCCGAGCCTCGGTTCCCATTCAAAACATACATGCAACAATTTCATTTAACAATTACATTCCATCGGTGCTTCATTTCCCAATTCATAGGGGACCATACTCCTGATGGATTATGAGATGATGTCACACCTTTATCTACTGCACCCAACTAACACAATAGTAGTTAGATCTATCACATCAACTATCACAACTACATGAAATATCTAATTCATCCTAGATGTAATGTAATAATGTATGGAATGTGATTCTAACAAGTGTTTATATGATTCATGAGATGGAACAACCCATCTCATCAGGTTGAAACTGAGATAGAACCCAAAATTTTATTAATAGTAATAGCATAAATCATGTGTGTTTCCCAATGGTGAAATCGAATTAACTATAATAGTAAAAATCCATAAAATCATAACTCAATTCGAGGCAATTTAGATTTTCCCTATACACAAGGTAGCTACTCCCATGAACAGCTTATTACCAAACACCATTAACATCCTATCCCTATCTAACATCTCTAAATAGTAGGTCAAACTATAAAAAAACACCTCTCATACCCCTTTGTAACGTCTTGGACCCAGATGCCACCGAAAAAAGTGCCCTGAGCTCAGTCGGTCACATGGCCTCAAGTGCATCTCCTCAAATGAAAAAGTTACCAACTAGCAGTGGGGGCCTAGGTGAGTTAGTGGGGAGACTACTCCCACATTACTAGAGTATCACATTGGAAGTCAAAACATATATTAAATAGCATAAGTGAATATATAAGTATACAACTAAAAGTAAAACAAGATAGAAATACATATCAATAACCCGAATTATCTCATATACAAAATGATGAAGATGGTACAAGTATCTAAAAATTAGAAAAAGAAGGAACGTGGTAATGTAATATAGTACAAGTCCCAAAAATAACCAAAAGACCAAAAAGGTATCATAGCATCTAAAAAACTTAGCTTGGTCCTATGCCTCCCTACACCAAAGCCATATTCCACAAACTATACCAAGGAACTTTCCCCTATCATCACATGCAACCATATAATCAATTTGGATTCCCATGGATTCCCAAATAGGGTTCGAGATAAGCATCATAGTAGGAAACCACCCAAGTCTATATAGTTCTAACAACAATTCTATAAAAGTGCTAGAAAGTGTAAACAAGAAGTAAAGTAAAGTGCGTATGCCCATGGACTAATTCTATAGTTGTATGTGAAACCAACCAGCATTCAAGGTTATTTACAAAATAGTCAGCTCCAAACAAGGAAGAAAAAAGAAATTAAAACAAGCTCACACATCCACACTGTACTTCCATCTCTATCCAATAACCCACAACCATGATGTAAAGAGAATTCAAGTATTCCACAGAAATTCCATATAATGAATTCAAATATTCCACGTATACACAGTATAGTAAAGTATAGATTCCAAGAACCACACCGTATAGTGAAAATAATACCTTAAGGATCATATCCAAAGTTTCAGAATACCAAGGAATCCATGTAATAATTATTAACCACAGAGGTCTGGATCCAAGGAGATTGTCCAAGGCATCCTATTGAGTCCCATGGACGTCTCTGGTGGAAACTCGATTAGGCACTGGTTGGGTTCCTAGGAGTAGGGCAATAGCAAGTCCTACAAAAGTCCAAGAAAGCCGGATCCATGGGGTATTAAGGCCCGAGGCATCCCACGGAATCATGACCCAAGGGGCAAAGTCAACCCAAGACATCCACTAATGTGTTCTAGATCCATGGAGAGTAGTCCATGGCATTGATCAACCATTCATTCAAGAATTCAATTAGTCAATTTAAAAAAACATTCCATGTGATTATACCCACTCACGTCAACTTGCACAAGGCATGAGTATACCCACTCATTCAAACCATTTATCAACTACACGTATATGGGCCTACCCTGCCATACAACCAATTTAACATGCCAAAATATCAAAATAGACATGGCATAACATTATATTCATTGGGAAAGGAGGAGGTACTTGTCCTAAATAGGCTACGTAAGCTATCAATGCATTAATAGGCTTCCTCTAACTATAAAATCACAAGAACACGCCCCTTGGGTGATTTAAACAGGAATAAACTGGTTATTTCCTTATGTTCACCCCTCGGGTGACCATGAATCAAGTAATGGTTTCCAATTCACCTAAGCAGAACCTATGGGCATCCTCATTAGGTCTGACTAAGACTATGAAAAGAAACTCACTCAAAAAAACAAGGCATCACTGGAAATTCCAATGGACAACATATCATCTGAACACTTGAAAATCAAAAGAAAAGCCAAAAGAAAGTATAGAACAACCTAACTCACCTCAGTAGTAGATAGCTCGTCCAGTATCAAGTACTGATTCGTCCTGGATTGGAATAAATCTATTTAGCAGGTGAAGACCAGGATATTAGGGCATATGATCCTAAATCCAAATAGCGCAATCATTATTCTGAAGAATCAAGAATGACTAAAATGGAAATGTGTACATACTGATGTGGTTCCAACGAGACAGACCACAATCGAATCAGAGTTCGGACGACTTTGATATAAGATAAACTAGGTTAGAGGGGTTTTGGATCTCAAAAACAGAGGAAAGGGGTTATGTTTATCAAAATATGAGGATACTGCCTCTTCTATAAAAACCATTCCGGAAAATTATATTATGTGTAGGAAAAGTACACAGTGTGTACTGCCCTTTTATTTTTTTCTGAATCAAAAAGTCTATATGTTATGACGAGCCAGTACATGGTGTGTAATAGAAGTACACGACGTGTAGGTCAAGTACACGCCATGTACCTATCCTGCAGCCATATTTCATCCACTTTTCCCCTTTCATTCCAAAAAACAAACCAAATGACCCAAGAACTAGCTTAGGGCCTCGAGAAAAAAGAAATTAAACACATTTAACTCAAAAATAAAAATTAGTACCTCCAGAAAAACTTGAGATTGTACAATCAAATATTAAAATTTTTTCTCAAGAATAAATGGAAACCAAATCCATGTAATGTCCCATTGTTATATTGCATTTTTCTATGTTCATGGCATGTAAGATCGAAGAGATAGAGCTCGGCATGCACATTGTGCCACAAATAATGAAGTCCTGGTTTCTTTATGAATCTTTGTTGAGAAATATGGAAAGTGACAAACCCATAAAAAACAAAAAAGTTAACACCCATATGATATAAAATATATTTCATTAATATTAATTAATATTTAATTATTATATAGAAATATTTATTTCATATTTAATCATTATTTATTATTATTTATTTGTATTATAAATATTTATGAATATTTATTTAGTGTTTATTAATATTTTTTAATGTTTATGAATATTTAATTAATATTTATTGATATTTTATTAATATTGATGAATTTTTAATTAATATTTATTTAGTATTTATTAATATTTAATTATTTATATTACTTTTTATGAATAATTATTTTAATATTTAATTAGATAGATATATATATATATATAGTAATATTTATTATTATAAAATCTCGAGGAAGATTAAACATCGTTCACTATAATTTCAGAAAATTCTAATAGGTGAATACCATGGTGGAGGGGGAGGACCTGATTTTAAGAACATCACAACCCAACACCTTTTTATTAAAAATAATTAAAAACCCATTTAAAAAAATTAATGGGGACTACGAGTCGGTCCTACACCACCCTGCTACACCATATGATATCGGAGCGGAAGCTGTATGAGAAGTTGAACAAAATTTTCTAGGGCCTCAAATCCCTACTGCCATCGAGAACTAAGGTGAAACTCTACTATTGGGATTAGGGTTTTTTCATTGACCTCCTCTAATCCACATCTAAAAAATGGTGAAAATACCCTAATTGCCAACTGGTCGATAAGCCAGGGAACCTAGAGGGTTTTATACACTAAAACAAATATTTGTTTGGTTCTTAAAATCGATCTTCACCTTAATAGCTGAAAATTACATCATTTCAGAAGGACAAGGATTTGACTCTTTCAAACAGGTGGGACTACTTGTGTTTGCTGCAGGCACAGGTCTTGGACATAATCCACCTAGACCAGTAGCTGGAGGCACAGGTTCTGTAGCAGAATCTTACCGGATCTGCCTCTAGACCTACTTAATCTGCCTGAACTTTCGTCGGTGGTCGCAATTCTCCTCAGGTCAAGGATGATCAACCAGCCATCCGGATTGGGAACATGGTTTAAGAGGGATTACCCTTAAAATTATTATGCATTTCTGATGTGGGATTCAAGTTCTCCCTATCCTGTACAGAACATTCTGCATTTCAGATGTGGGATTCAGAAATGTTTCATGTATGTAGTTTTGAAATACTATAAAATATAAACTATATGACCAATATAAATAAAATTTAAAACATGGATTGAACAAATAATAAATAGTAAAAAATAAAAGGAAGTTCATAACAAATGTTGATGAAAAATAATTTACAAGGTTTCAAATCCACCTACTTGAAAATTAAAAAGGTTTCAAGTACGTGGCATTGAAATCTTTTAAAATACAAACTATAAGTCCAATATAAATCAAACTTACAGAAATGTAAAATGTTTTGTATAGGAATGGAAGAACCTGAATCCCAAATCAAAAATTTAGAATGATTACCCGAGAAATACTTCTTATAAAAGGGAGCCTTGGGTGAGGGTTTCTGTCAGAATCCAGATTGCATAATGGAAGTACTGCTGGATATTAAATAGAAAATTAATTTTATTGAAAATTTTTGTTTTATTTATTTATATATAAATATAAAAAATTAATTAGAAAAGTTTTAAATATAAAATAAAATAAAATAGTATTTTTTTTGTTTTAGGGGAATGGAAAATGTGGCGTTTATGCCTTTCACGCGTATTTCTCAAAATACTTTTGACCTGCACACATTAATTGTTTTTCGAGAAACACATAAAAAACTATTCTCTAAGAGGTTCCCCATCTCAGCATGGAATCCATGGAAGCAGACTTGACTCGCCTACCCGGTTCACCTACCTCCCACCGCAATGCACTGGTCATGACATTGACAGTCCATGTTTTTATATTTTAAAAAATACATTTATTTTTTTCAATGATATATCAAATTTTTATTTCCTCGACATAGTAAAGATTCTATGAATCGATGGGGAGACTCCTTGGTGACTTGGCATAGTGATTGGGAGATAATTAGTAATTGAACTAGTGTTGGATACATTTCTGAGGCCAACAATATTGGACATGGTGATCCAGTTGTCGAGGAACGCTGAGGTCATTTTCTTGGTGGAAAGTGCAAAAGTTTAGAGGCACGACACCAATTTGGAAAAACTAAAAACAAACAAAGATGTCCAATGGGGAGCGACGAATCACAAGTGATCACATGTATTGGATTTGGAAGGTTTCAATTCATCCAAAATGATCTAGGGAGAGAGATGATGAAGATTTGGTTCCTTGAGAGCTTGAATGATGTGAGCGAGTATAACTCAGGTAGAGTTCTTTTTAAAAGATCATGAATGATTTTAACAATGCTTAAAAAGCACCGATAAAGAGTAGTTTTAACAATGGTAAAATAATAAGGGTCCCTAAAACCGGTCTTTATCAGTAGTTTCTTAGTGCTCATAAATATATGTTTGATCTGTGTTTTTTTAGTGCTGATAAAAAATTATCTTTATCAGTACTAACATAGTGCCGATAAAGACCTAATTTTAATAATGTAATTAATATAATTTTAAATATTTAATGTATATAATTATAAATATATTTATATATTTATATATATTTATTTAAATAAATATATAAATATATATTTTTATAGAAATAAATATATAATTATATATATTTATAGAATTGTATGTATATTTAAGAATATATAAGTATATGTATAATTTAAATATATTTATTATAATTTCATATTTATTTAAATAAATATTTATTTATTTATATTTATAATTAATAATAATTATATTTTTAAATATTTGTTTATATTTATACATATATTTATATAATTATATATAATTATATAATTATATATATATAATTATATATATTTATAGAATTATATATATATTTATCAATATATTAATATATATTTTTCTAAATATAATAACTATATTTCTTTATTAATAATTATAATTATAAATAAATATATTCAAAAATATTTTTTTATAATTATATATTAGTATATAATGATATAAATATAGAGTATGAAGTCGTTCTTAGAGTTTCTCTCATTGTGATATCATAGAAATTTGGGTTTAGGCTCGATGGGTATCCATTTGTGTTACTATTTTGATTTGTGTGAAGATTGTGTACCTCCATTAAAGATGTCTGAAGCCCTCATGAAAGGTAAAAAATAAGGCTTGGTGAAAGAGGTTGCAATCTTTGGGTCGCGGGATCACGATGCATTTGAGAAAGTTAAGAATTTTCAACCCTTTTTTGATTCTCACTTTGCTTTGGGACCCTCACAAAAGGTTACAAAGAATAGTGCTATGGATTTTGTTGAAGCGAACCCAAAATTTTTTTTGGGATCGAATTGAAGGTTGTAACCACTCTATTAATTCACAGCTGATGACTCAAGGAAAGTCCAACTCGTGTAAGCTTAATGGTTTAAAGAGGTGATTGATGCATATTTTTGGTCATAATGGTTGATGAATTTTTTTGATTAGTTCGGTTTTTTTTCACTTCATCTTCCCTTCACAAGAGTTGAAAATAAAAGCTTGGGGCTTTGGTTTTATCTCCCTTTATCTAGGAACCTTGTGGTTTTAAGATTGGGATCCATGGTTTGATCTGGTCAAGGTAAGACTTTCAATGACTTAGTCTTGGATTAAAGTCACATGTCTGGACCAGTTATTTTCTAACCCTATAATATGTTGTGATATTCCACCGTCTGTAGAAAATCCCATCATGTTCAATAAGGGGACTGAATTTTACAGATTTGGTAATTTTTCTCAAATACTTGTAGAATTTTATTTTTGTTCTCTTCTCGCTGAAACTTTTTTTAGTGGTGGATGAATTCAAGACTAAATTTTCAATTGAGTATAAGAATGTGCCTAATTTTTGTTCTATGTGATTCTATATTGAGAAGGTCAAGGTCGTAAGGGTAAAAATTTATCCAATTGTTAGAAGTATGGCCACCCAGTGTAATATTGAAAATTTAAGCTACCAATGTTGAATGTCGATGATTGGATAAGAGAGACTAAAAAGAGGATGGAGAGTCCAGACCTGGTTGGGAGACATGATCATTTGATGGTTTCTTATAGGGATATTGATTGAGCTGGATACTCGGTAAAGAGGAAGCCATGGGGTGAAGGTCAGAAGGACCTTTCTGTCCGTACCTCACCTCACACCCCTCACAATGGACCAATGTCAAGGATGGATGGTCTTTTGTTACTCAAAAATAGTGAGAAACAGATCTTATATATTTCTCTAGATCTTTTCATGAGGAGCTAAGACTTAGAAAGGATAAGATGGGGTTCTTGAATTGTGATATTGAAGACCGTGTTGAGGTACGAGAGGAGTAATTCCTATCAAAAAATGATCATAAAGGGAATAAGCATTTTGATTGTGTTGGGTATATCCAATTTTTTGGTAGGTCCTAACCTTCATACAAGGCCATACTAGAAACACCTTCTGGGCCTTCACCAATGAAAATCGCCTCTGGTTTGAAGCCTGCTAGTCTTGTGCCTGGCCAGGAGGCTGATCAGGGACTGGTGTGGACTACCCCAATAACTTTTATTCTTCAGTAGGGGGACTTAGATTATGCTTCTAGTGTTATGTGTACATCTAATGTAATATATGTTACTTATAGTTATGTTTTCCCAACTGAATATTTGATAGTGGTGCATATTGCTGACAATATTTCCTTAGAGGCATTGACTGGTAGGAGTAATTAGGCTACTGCAATAGTGCCTGGATAGGTCCCTGCTATCGAGGATTCTTCCAGATATAGTGGATTATTAGTACTTCTCTTGATTACAAATTATGCGAGAAATAATAAGTTAATTAATTTTTATTAAATATCTAACTATTTAATCAAGTTTTAATATCCCTCACCATTAAACTCAGAATTTCTAGTTGATTCAACATTCTAGTGGCAAGGATCCATAAGCCCCTTTACCTAACCCCAACAAGAGTTGGTCAAGCTATTTGAAGTTATTTACGTATGTAGGGTTTTTTCAACTATAGGCATGCATCTCCATTATCTCTTAAGTGGATTCCCCAATACTGAAATCTTGACATGGATTTCCTCAACACTTTCCTTTTAATTACCTCAAGTCTATAAAGGGATACTACTCTTGGTGTAAAATGGTTAAGTCAACCAAAACCTTCAAAATAACCCCCCCCCCCATAAAAGTAAGTGTCCCAACAATGGTTTTTCAAACACATAATTCTATTGAGTTTTGTTCCTAATCAAGTAACAAAATAATTCTTCTTATTTAATATTAGGTCGAGGGATTTTAATTATTTATGCAAAAAAAATATCTTGTTTTATCCTTTACATGTCTTGTTAATGCTAAGTGGATGTTACTTAATTAATTAACCATGTTGGATAAAATATTAATTCATAATTATTTATTTAATTTATTATGAATAAATTTCATATTGTTTTACCTTTTACATGTCTTTTTAATATTAAGTTTATGTTACTTCATTAATTAACCATGATGGATAAAACATTTATGCATAATTGATTTATTTACATTTTATCTTAACGCATTAATTCATTTATTTATGTGATCTCAAACTTGCATCCAGAAAATAAATAATTGCATATATAGAAATAATTAATTAATTAAATGGACCATTAATGATATTTATATAACAGTTGATTTAATAAGTAGACATTAAATAAACATATAACCTAGGATAAATAACTCCATTTTTTGGTCTTGGCATGAGTTACAATATTCCACCTTTACACCTGATTTGGCATCATTATGGTTCTATCTTAAACCACCTCCACGTGCCTTGGGATACTCTATTAATTATATGTATTTATGAATCACACGCAAGTGAGGGTAACCAAAGGATTGGTTAAAAGGGGATGACATAAATATCCTCATAAAAATAGGTTCTATATAATAATTGATAGATGGTTGAATCTCAAGCCATCATATTTAAATTATAATAAATAATATCAACCCCATCCAATAATTAAATTAAAACATCCAATGCATACACATGTCTTAGTCAAGCTCATGAATGATCATATATGCAACTAATACAAAAAAGTGACTGGCTAATATTCATTTCTTTATTCATTTTTTGTTATTAATATAAACGTTCTCGCATTAATTAATTAATTATTTTCTTTTCATCTTAATGATAATCTGAACATAATTGAAGATACCCATAATTTATGAAATTCATGAAAAATAAATGGTAGAACCAATAATGACATATTTATTTCAATAAATTAATTGATCATTCAAGAATTTTCAAAACCATTATTAAATTGTCAAACACACAATATGTGTCAATCAATAAATTTAGATTTTGATTATGAAATTGTCAATTTAATGTATTTTTATTCTTCTATTAATTGTGAGACTACAAGACAAGTACAATTCAGCTACATGTCATATACCTTGGTTGTCGTGTATCTAATTCAAATGCACGGAGCTTTAATGTGTTAACTCAACTGAATTACACGACATGTATATTCTAGCTACACACTATGTATCTGCTTTATGTTTTCCGGATTGGCCTGGTTAACATTCTATGTGCAATAAATATACGACATGTAGTTTACTACTTGATGCATCCATGTTCAATGTCCATGGATACATGATGTGTGCTTCGGCTACACACCATCTAACCCAGTTTTACTAGCCAAATATTTGACACTATCTGATGGCATCTCTAGTCATTCTTCATTCGTTCTTAAACCTTTAATAAAATGATACACTAAAAAACATGATTAATATTTTGATAAAAAGATAATTCAAAATAGATTAAAGAAAGAATAATCGGAAATTAAAATCTAAGCACAATTACCCAAAGATCAACAATAAAATAAATAATTATAAATTTAAACATGACCACTCTGATACCACTTGTTGGTTCTAAGCATAGAGGAGGGGTGATGTGGTAGGAAATATATTAAAATTCATTTAAGTAATGGTTGTCCAAAACCGTGAGCTAGGATCTTGCACATCAAATTTATAATTAATTTTTTAATATTTGAAGAAATAATTACTTGGGATTAGGAATATTAATTTTTGGTGAATATTGATCATCAGAAAAGACCCTTTTTTATTACCTTTATTGCATTGTGAGGATTAGAGGACAAAATCACTCTATCAGTGATCCACATGTGCTCCTATGATCTTCTAAACACACCATTATATCTCGAGGTGCTAGTGCGAAGTGTCAAATGTCTTGAGTTGTTCGTTCTTTATTCCTTGTTCTTCAGACTTCAAGAAATCTCTCTTGAACTTCTTGTTCTTTAGAGGGAGAGAAAATAAGGAGTTGGGAGAGAATTTGTTTTTGTGAAACAATTCTCAATTCTCAATATTGGATTCTCGACATAGTAGACAAAACCATCTATTTATAGAGTGCATATTTAGGTTAATATAATATTTAATTGAATTTCAACCATTAAATAACATTTACTACCTAAAACCCTTGCCGCATAATAATAATACTATTATTTTGTGCTATACGCCAACTTTCACAATAAAAAATATTATTGAATCGGCTTGTTAATTAAAATTTTTCACCAGACATGGTCTTGGTTCATTAAAACCCCTCTCGCATTTATTGAATACCTTAGGAAAAATTTTATTTATAAAAAATATTCCATTCATATTCCAGCGAATAAATATTTATTAAATATTCAATAAAATAAATAAATATATTTTTATTCATATGTTGATGAATAAATATTTATTTAATTTTTTTGATCAATATTACATGAATAAAATTATTCCTCATACTTGAGAATAATATTTTTTCCATTAATAGAACTCAAATAGAATTTAATCAAGATCAATGGAAACACTTAGTGTGTGACCTTCTAGGATTATTTCTAATTTTCATTGGGATAACTTGCCTAATATCCAAGATTACTGTCTAGCAACGGGTCAAATAAATCAAGAGAGAGAACTTAATATCATAATGTCGACAAACACATACGAATGCTTATTGTATAATATAATCCTTTTTCCATAATATCTCATCATATAGGTTTCACAATTATTTCATCATCCCTTTTACTCAATACATCATTCTTTGACTATCCGAAATAAACACGTCGTTACACCATGACCGTGGAATTTAATGTGACGTCTCTATTCTAATTAAAGGGTCGAGATATCAACTTTCATAAAGGATTAAGGGACAAATAATTCAATGAATTGTCCATTAATGACATTCAAATCATGATGCACCCAATATAACCAACTTCCCACCAAAATATGGCATGTTGATTTTTCTTAGTAAATATATGTGTGAGAGTTATGGCATACATTAATGATAATATTATAGACCTTTTCACATGCACATATATAGGAATAACTGATGAAAAAAATGTCGAATTCCAACTGGCATGTCTATTCTCATAATCTCCAATATTGGATATTACTAAGAGAGAACTTTATGAGAAGAAGTCTCATCTTCTTAGGATCACTCACACCTGATAGTCTAAATACTATGTGTCCCATAATATTAAGTTATCCAACCACAAAACTATATTAAGAATATTTTCATAGCACTTCATGGTTCCCATCATATCAGGGATCTACTATAACCTTATCAATGTGATAAATACTTTAGTACATTTTTACATTAAAAACATGTAGAAACAATAAACAATATGTAATAAGACAATAAATTAATATTCAATACATCGAATATACATGTAATCAAAGTACAATCAGTTGGTCCTAGGACACCAAATCTAAAAAACTCTCATCGGGACAAGAGTGAGCCGCCTATGACTTTTATTCTAATAGACCTCACATGATCATCATATTTCTGTTGAGCCATGGCTCTAATCAAGTGGTATTCCATGTTATCTTTTGTGGAAATAATACTCGCTGCAACCTCACCTCTCATAAGAAAAATTGCTCAAGAGATGAAACTTCTGAACTATGTGATTCTTCCATTGATGTGACCTTAGCTCTTTTGTGAGAGACATCTCTATAATATTATCATAATAGAGTGTGATAATATCTTTACTTCTAGGTACCAAATCAAGATTTTTGATGAATTTTCATATCCACATTGCTTCCATAGATGCAATATATTATGACTCTGTCATATAATTTTGGCCACATCCTTCATTGAGATTTTACAGCTCACAACACCTCCATTCAGAGTGAATATGTTTCTTGTTAGTCACTTCATGTCATATTGATCAATTTGGAAACTGGCATCTTCATATCCTCTGAGGACTAGTTCCTCATCTACACTATAGAACAAGAACATATACTTAGTATGCCTCAAATACTTAAGTATAGTCTTGACTATAATCCAATGATAGTCACATGGATCATCTTCATATCATCCCAGCACACTCAATGTGTAGGAAATATCTATCCCAATATAGATAATTACATACATAACTGACCTAATTGCTGACACATATGGAATTATTTCCATTATGTTTATTTCCTCATGTGTCTGAGGACACATTTTCCTAGAAAGAGGAATGTCATGGGACACTAGAAACAATCCTCACCTTGATTGTTCCATACCAAATATCTTCAGTATATTTTTAATGTATGTACATTGACATAGGCCCAGCGGTTTCTTGGATCTATGATAGTGGATATTGATCCCAATAATATATAATACTTCTCCCACGTCCTTCATGGAGAAGAATTTATTCAACCATGTATTAATAGACTATAATACTAATATTTAGTTTCCTATGGTAATATGTCACCAACGTATACTACAACACCCCAAGCTTCCATGGAACGTTTCCCTTTGAGCAATACAATAGCTTGTTCTGTATAAAACTTCGAGATTCTAACACATTACAACCAATCAAAATAGTCGTTACAAATAATAGTAACCACTTTTTGAAATTTTATAAATTTTATTTTTCAAAATGGACTTTATTTTTGAATTATGAATATCAAAATTATCTTAGCATGAATTTTTGGTATTTTTCTGAAAACATTCAATTTATGATGAATGGTGAAAACACTGCGTTATTGGTTAAAACCGAATTTTTAATTAAATAATTATTTATTTATTTAAATTTAATTTACGTAAAAATAGATATATAATACCTATATAAATTCAATGTAATTCATTGGATTTATTTTATAATAAGTTTAGATATATAAAAATTTTATCGAACTTTTAACCGTCTTTTACCCACCTCCTATGAGCATTTCCAAATTTGCATAAAACTTAATTTTACCTCTTCTGTGAGTTGAATATAAAAAATTTGAGAGATACGGTAAATATCAGTAAGTAAAATATGATTCAATAAGATGAAAATAATTTTTTTGAATAGTAACTTTTGACTTTTATTTACCACGGTTAAAAGTAAATAGGGTAATTAAGGGTAAAAATGATGTCATAATTACCATAAAACATGTCCTAATTCTATTGAATAAGTATAATTCGACCAAAAAAAACCATAGGAATAAAATATGATCATCTTTGTTCCACTTGTATTAGAATAGGACATTTATTATTATTTTATTTAAAGAAGAGTTAAAATAGTTAAATTCAAATTTTAATAAATAAAACATTTTTAATATATGGTTATACATGAGATAAATTCTACAGTAAATATTAATTAGAAAAATAAAAATATTTCCTACATAATGGTATTTTATTTATAAATTTTTTACATTAAATAATATAATTTATTTATGACACAATCAAGATGCAGTAATTACCTTATTAATGAAAGATTAAAATTATTGATATTATAAATATTAAAATAAATGTAATTTTATACTTTTGATGAATTACACTAATTTTTTAGGTTAATATGACATGTTATGGTTGATTAAATAATTTTTTTCCAGGTAATAATACTGTTATAATTTTCAAAAAAACCAAATACAAAATGGTGTCAAAAATTGACATAATTGAGTTTCTAAACAAATACTATATTATTAATTGATATAATATTCCTAAAAATCTAAGGTTTGTCCAAAGGACATAGATAAGGTTATATATATTAATAATAAACCATATGGGGTTCTCTTGGCTTGTTATAGTAAGTTTATCAACCATATAATATAAAAATACAAAGAGACATGGTAAATGTCAAACTATTTATCTAAGAGTTAAATCTAAAAGATATGATTAATGTGATGACATAAACCTGTCTAAAAACTATTTTTAGAGGTTTTCGACCCATACCCACCTTATCCTTTAAATAATTTATTTTTGAGCCATTATAAACCGAAAATTATTTTATTATAAATTAATATTTCAAGCTTTTCCTAAAGTTACCCTCACCTCTCTTATAAAAGGGAACTTCCCCACCTCTTAAATTCACACCTCCAAAGACATTATGCTCAGCGAAACCCTACCCAAATATCCTCCCAAATTTATCCCTTCATCCTAGAGGCCTTACATTGGTCATAAAGCCAACCTAAGGAGTCCTTTTGTTCAAATCAAAAGGAATAACCTGAAGAAGAGATAAATATTTCATCACCTCTTTCAAGTTCTATTCTTATTCCACTTCCTCTTTATTTTTTGTTCCCATTAGAAAATAATAACTCCAGTATATTTTATATACTGTTATGTTATTATAAAAATGGTAAAACCATATTCATTATTCTATCCATCCAATAAATGAAAAAGTCACTATACGTGCATACGTACGGATTACTGTCTCCACGTCGTGGTGTAGTTTGTTATTCAAACACTTAATTATTTTGATGGATTTAATAATGAGTATAACTTATTTAAATAAATAATATATCATGTTAATGATTCTGTATATTTGATATACCATCCAATTCAATATGACTTCGCCATCAATATAATGATATTCTCGCTCATGCGTACGTACAGATTACCGTCTCCACGAACACGATGAGATTCATTCCCCATCGAAATCATTCAAGAATAATTTTCATTTTATGATTAAAAATAATGTTTATGAACATATTATCATTATTTATATGAATAAAATACATTCTATCCATAACAAACATGGATTACGTAACCAATCAAATAAAGGAAAAATAATCAGTTAACACCCTAAATGATGATACTACTAAAATATTATTACCAAAGAAATATTATAAGATCATATATGATATCATAATTGTGTATATAGTTATTGTATAATAATAATTCTTTAACTATTATACAGAAGGTTAATATACCATCGACTAAGGAAAATTACAAGGTAAGGGTTAATTTCAAAAATATCTTTATTATTCGAGGTTGTTTTTACGTAAGTATCTACTGGGACGTATATATTATACATATCCATGTTTCATAAAAGTCTTTTCAAAGGGATTATTTTTTAGGGAATTTTTACTAAGACATCATTTTAAATTCTTTAAAGACTTATTCTTATAAATTTTTCTCATTGATTTCCATGTTTTCAAAATGGATTTATGGATTTATTTATATGGACATGAATGTTTTAAAATGTTAATTCCTTTTAAAAGTTTCAAAGTGGTATGAGAAAAATTCATTCAAAAATATATTTTAAATGACTTCCATTATATTACTTTTAAATTATTTCATGAAAAAGTGATATTTCTCTCAAAGAATTTTACTGATCGTTTTCAAATATGTGAATATCCTTTACGGAATATTATTTTTGATTGAGGTTGATTTATTATGAAACAAATATTCCAAACTGTACTGAAGGTTTTGCGATATGTTTGACTATGGATGTGTTGTTTTTATATCATTCATGGTTTATGGATAAAGTATTGACATTTTGTATTCTAGTTTTAATACAAATGATTATGTTATGTTTTATCCTTTTTATATGATGAATTCATTGGACATAGTAAGTGACAGGTGGAGCCCAATGTAGCTCCTCGATGCATCGGTAGGTCTCATGAGACAAACTATTGTCTTGGAATAAGGCCTTGAAAAAATATTATTTGTAGTCTTCGCACAAGGCCTTGAATTTGTGGTTATGAAGTCTGGAATTATGCACTCCATCATTTTGAAAGTGGCTATTGATATTGCATGTGATTATTCTACTAGTAGAGTTTCCATGTGAATATGTAAATGGGATTATTTGATTTTATATTTTCCATATTATGTTGAAGTTTAAGTTCAAAAGGCTTTTTTTTGTCTAATACACTTCCTTAAATTTTTATACTTATTTATGAAGGTTTCCACTATATTGCTATCCTTAATAAGCATCTGAGCTCACCCCTTTCTATATTTTATTTTTTCCTGGATGTGAAGAAGTATTTTATGGTTGACCTGTAGGGATAATATAAGGATATAAGTGTGTTCAAAAGGGGACAAAATTTTGTTGATGTTTTTATTTCATGATGTAATGTAAAACTTATGAATGTATTTAGTACTTCCAAGGATACAAAATTGATCGGTCTTTCAGGACATGATTCCTTATATCATGCCAATGTTATGTAATAATGCACCAAATCTAGGTAACTAGGGTCATGGAATTATAGTTGGTATCATAGGAAGTTTAGTACAATCCTAGGAAGCTAGATTTAGAAATACTCTGATTAGATAACATTACCCAAAGATATACTTTGAGGATTAGTATAGAAGAACTTCCTAGAATTTTGGTATTGTGGAGATTTTGTGAGTTCTCCAAGAAATAAATCCTTGTATGGATACGATCAGGTAGAGGCGGATCTGGAACAGATGTATCTAGGGGTAAAAACCAAAAACACCACTTTGAGCTAGACTCGAACAGGAACTAGTGCACAACAATGGGCCCTGCTGCACTCTTGGTTACAACACTCCCGAGGGATATGCTTCGGATAATTTTCATTTTATTTACAAACCATTATGAAGGGTTTATGAGTATATACTTCCTCAAAGAAAACATTTTTATGATTATGGATTATATACATAAATTGTTAAATTTATTTTAAGTGTTTTATAAGTTTAGAATTATTTATTGTGATTCATAAACTAATCTAGTGTATGTCATTGTTTAGAAATGGTGCCTAGTGGAAGGAATGGAAACCGTATCAAAGCATGTATTCCATGTAGGGGTTTCCCTCCTACTCAAGATAATTATAGTTGATCTGGTGATGCAACTGGTGCTTAAAATATTATCACCATACTAAGAAAACTCACTCAGGTTATGAATAATAACCTTACCTGCATGGAGCACCCTGATCCATAATGTGGATGATCAATGTTAGACCGCTTCATGAGGCAAAAAACACAAACATTAAATGGTATTACAAATCCATTAGTAGATGAGAAATGGATAAATTACTTAGAAAAAATATTTCATGCTTTGGGGAGTAGATAAAGGGAAAAAGTTTTCATATCTGTTTATCGCCTCACGGTAGATGCAGATCAATGGTGGTCATTGATTCAAAACAAAAAGGAAGATGATGAAGTATAAAATATGGAATGGAGAGAGTTTAAAGATATTTTCTTAGATAATTAATTTCCTCATGACCATCAAGCAGATATGGAAAGGTAATTTCTGAGTCTGAGGAATAAATAGGATGAGAATGTCTCAAAATATGAGGGTAACTTTACAAGGTTATCAAGGCATGAAACAGTTTATATATGTAACCCATGGAGTAAGATTGATCGATTATTTGATGTGTTAAAACCATTTATTCATCAAGCATTAGTCTCATAGTCCTTCTCACCATACAAAGATATTGTCTCATGTTCTATCAAGACAGAAATAAAATTCTCTAAGTCGTATGACTATAAAAGCAAAGCATGAGAAGAAGAGATCTGTTGAACACTCTTGAAATGGAAATAAGGGGAAGAAGGGATAAGTTGAATATCCATATTGTGGTAAATATGGGAAGAAACACCCTGGTACTTTCCTGAAGGGAATGGGAGTCTGTTACAAGTGTGGTGAAAAAGGCCACCAAGCTCATGATTGCAAGGGGAAGAAAGTGGTTGTTGATGTTGAATGCTACAAATGTAGAGAAAAGGGGAATTATGCAAACAAATTTCGTAAGCGCCAAGGAAACTTACCCCAGAAAAGGATAAGGGAGAAAGGTCAAGCTTAAGCGATCACTACTGCTGAGGTTGAATCTCCAAAGGACATGGTGGCAGCTAATTTAATGGTTTCCTCAAGTTTAGCCAATGCTTTATTTGATTCTGGATCATCGCATTGTTTCATATCTTCCCAGTTTGCTAAGAAAATTAGATATTTCCAATTTGATTTAACAAGGTAGTTTTTAGTCAAAACTCTTAAGGGAAGTATCATTGAAACAAAGTTTTTTGAATCAGTTCCCATTAGGGAATATAAATGTTCTTTATCCGTTGATCTCATTATCATACCCCTAATTGAATTTTATATAATCCTTGGAATGGATTGGCTTTCAGAGCATGATGCAAAAATTTATTGTAAGAAGAAGGAGGTTATAATTTTTGATGATGATAAAGAGTACCTTATCTCTAGAGCAGAAATTTCACCACCTGATTCTTATCTAGATCCACCCCCAGTAGCTCAACTAAATTAAACTATTGGGGAGGAAGAGAATGAAATAACTATGGGTGAGGAAAGTAATGTTAAAATAGAGGATGTACCTATTGTGCAAGAATATATTGATGTGTTCCCAATGGATTTACCTAGACATCCTCGAGAACTAGAAATTGAGTTTTCTATTGATTTAATTCTTGGTTCAAGGTCCATATTGAAGACCCCTTATAGAATGGCCATTGTGGAATTAGTGGAACTAAAGAAACAAGTAGAGGAAATTGAGTAATATGGGATTTATTTTCCCTAGTGTTTCTCCATGGGGATCCCCTATCCTTTTTGTTAAGAAGGAAGACAGATCTATGAGTTTGTGCATTGACTACAGGGAGATTAATGCTATAATAATAAAGAACATGTATCTCATACCTCACATTGATGATTTATTCGATAAACTTCATGAAGATTAATATTTTTCAAAGATTGAACTTCGATATGGATATCACCAGTTTTGTGTGAAGAAGGAATACATTCCGAAAATAGCATTTTAAAATAGGTACGGGCATTACGAGTTTACATTAATGCCTTTTTAATTGACTAATGCACCCTCTGTTTTCATGGATCTAATGAATAGAGTTTTCAAGGAATATCTTGATGACTTTGTAGTGTTATTTATTGATGATATTTTGGTATACTAAAAAAGATACTAATATCATGAAAATAACTTTTGTATTATATTAAAGACTCTTAGATGAAATGAATTATATTGAAAGTTTAGCAAGTGTGAATTCTGGCTTCAGGAGATTTTTTTTCTTGTCCATATTGTCTCTAAGGATGGAATCTATATTGATTCTTCTAAGAAAAAGGAAATCCATGAATGGCTAGCACTGACGAGTATAACTGAGGTACACAGTTTTATTGGTTTAGAAGGTTATTATTAGGGTTTTTTCTAGAATTTTTCCCGATTGGCTGACCCATTAACCAAGATCAGACGTAAAGGGGTTAAATTTGTTTGGACAAAAGAGTGTGAAGAATGTTTTGAAGAACTGAAGAGAAGAGTAGTCAATTTTCATATATTGACTCTACCATCAGGGAATGATGGGTTTGTTATTTATAGTGATGCTTCAAAGAAAGGACTTGGTTGTTTCCTTAAGCTGAATGATAGAGTTATTGCTTATGCATCACGGTAGCTAAAAATTCATTAGAAAAACTATCCTATCATTACCTTGAGTTAGCAGCTGTAATATATTCTCTGAAAATATAGAGACACTATCTCTATGGTGAAAAAATGTGAGATTTATACTGATCATAAGAGTTTGAAGTATATTTTCTCACAAAAATAACTCAACATGAGGCAAAATAGATGGCTTGAACTACTCAAGGATTATGATTTCACTATACACTACCACCCGGGGATGGAAAAAAAGGTGGCAGATGCTTTAAGTAGGAAGGATCATTGGGTTTTAAAAAAGATGACAGTTGAAAGGGATATTATTTTCATGGATCCAGTAAAGATGGATATGGGAATAACCATGGAAGGTGAAACATCAATTCCTTTTCAAATGGTTTCCAGACCATCTTTACTAGAAAGGATAAAAAGTTCTCAGACTGATGATGAGGAATTTCAAAAGAAAATTAAAGATGTGAATGATGGGAGATTGATCGACTTCATATATAAAGATGTAATTTTAAAATTTGGGAAGAGACTTTGTGTTCCTGATATAACTGATCTAAAAATGGAATTGTTGGATGATGCTCATAGCTCCAATTTCTCTATGCACCCTGGTAGAACTAATATGTCTATATATTTGAAAGAACATTTCTGGTGGGACAACATGAAGAAGGAGATTGCTGATTTTGTGTCAAGATGTATGGTTTGTCAACAAGTAAAAGCTAGAAGGAAACCTCCTGGATGAGTCATGAAACCTATTCCCATAACTGAGTGAAAATGGGATGATATTATGATGGAATTTTTCATGGGACTACCAAAGTCTCCTAGAAGGAATGATGCAATATGGTTCATTGTCGATTTTCATAGCAAGTCAGCACATTTTCTTGCTATAAGAGAAGATTTACCACTTGAATGTTTAGAAATAATGTATATTAATGAAGTTTTAATACTTCATGGAATACCCCTATTGATTGTTTCTGATCATGATCCCCATTTTACATCAAGATTCTGGAAAAGTATTCAGAAATTCCTGGATACTAAAATTCAATTGAGCACTGTCTACCACCCTCAAACTGATGGACAATCAGAGTAGACTATTCAAACATTATAAGACATGTTGAGATCTTTCTCACTTGACTTCCAAGGTATGTGGAATCAATATTTAATCCTAGTAGAATATTACTATAATAATAGAATCCATTCAAGTATTTAGATGGAACTATATGAAGCATTATATAGAAATAGATGTCGCACACCGACTTGTTGGGATGATGTTGGTGAAAGAAAACTCATAGACCCAAAACGTTTTGAGGAAACAATGGAAAAGGTGAAGGTTATACAAACCCACATCAAAGTAACTCAAAGTAGGAAGAATATCTATGCCGATAACTAAAGGAAGGATTCTGAATTCTAGGTAAGAGATCATGTTTTCTTGAAGGTATCTTTATGGAAGGGAGTTATACGATTTAGATAGAAGGGTAAATTAAGTCCCAGGTACATCGGACCTTTTGAAATTCTAGAACGAATTAGGGTTGTGGCTTACCTTTTGTCAATGCTGCCAAGTCTCTCCAAAGTTCACGATGTGTTCCACGTATCACTATTGAGAAAATACATGCTTGACCCAACACATGTACTCACCTATGAGGAAATTGAAATAGAGCATGATCTATCTTATTGTGAAGATCCTATCAAGATTCTTGATACAAGAGAAAAAGTTCTAAGAAACTGGACGACTAGTCTGTTAAAAGTTTTTGGAGAAACCATAAGATGGAAGAGGCTATGTGGGAACCCAATGAACTTATGATAAAGAACCACCTGAATATTTTTATGTAGTAATATTCTAGAAATTTTGAGGACAAAATTATTTTAAGGAGGGGAGAATGTAACACCCCAAGCTCTTATGGTATGTTTCCCTTTGAATAATATAATAGATTGTGTTGTACGCAACTTCGAGATTTTAACACACTGTGACCAATCAAACTAGCCATTCTGAATAGTAATACCACCTTTTTGAAATTTTATAAATTTTATTTTTCAAAATGGACTTCATTTTTGAATTTGAAATATGGAAATTAGCTTAGGGTGAATTTTTTGTATTTTTCTGAAAACATTCAATTTTTGATGAATAGTGAAAAACACTACGTTATTGGTTTAAACTGACTTTTTATTTAAATAATTATTTATTATATTTTAATTTATTTTATGTCAAAATAGATACATAATACCTATATAATTTCAATTTAATTATTTGGAGTCATTTTATAATAAGTTTAGATATATAAAAAATTTATCGAACTTTTTACCGTCTTTTACCCACCTCCTAGGAGCATTTGCAAATTTTAGTAAAACATAATTTTACCACTTTTGTGAGTTGAATTTCAAAAATATGAGAGACAGGGTTAATATAAGTAAGTAAAATTTTTTACAATAAGATGAAAATAATTTTTGGTGAATAGTAACTTTTGACTTTTATTTAACACGGTTAAAAGTAAATAGGGTAATTAAGGGTAAAAATGATATCATAATTACCCTAACGCATGTCCTAATTCTATTTTATAAGTATAATTTGACCAAAAACAACATTAGGAATAAAATATGATCATATTTGGTCTACTTGGATTAGATTTGGACATTTATTATTATTTTATTTGAAGAAAAGTTAAAAGACTTAAATTCAATGTTTAATAACTAAACCATTTTTAATATAAGGTTTTACAATATATAAATTAGACTATAAATATTCATTATAAATATAAAACGATTCCCTACATAATGGTATTTTATTTATAATTGTTAGACATTAAATAATTTAATTTATTTATGACTCAATGATGATGTAGTAGTTACCTTATTAATGAAAGATTAAAATAATTGATATTATAAATATCCAAATAAATTGAATTTGAGACTTTTGATGAATTACACTAATTTTATAGGTTAATATGGATTTTTAGGGTTGGTTAAATAATTTTTTTCTATATAATAATGTTGTTATGATCTTCACAAAAACCAAATACTAAATAGTGTCAAAATTGACATAATTGAGTTTTTAAAATAAATACTATATTATTAATTGATATAATATTCCTAAAAATATAAGTTTCGGCCAAAGGACATAGATAAGGTTATATATATTAATATTTAACCACATGGGGTTCTCTTGGCTTGTTATAGTAAGTTTATTAATCATATAATATAAAAATACAAAGAGACATGGTTAATGTCAAACTATTTAACTAGAGTTAAATCTAAAAGACATGGTTAATATGGTGCCCTAAACCTATCCAAAACCTATTTTTTGTGAGGTTTTAGACCCATACCAACATTATCCTTTAAATAATTCATTTTGGATCCATTAGAAACCGAAAATTATTTTATTATAAAATAATATTTCTAGATTTTCCTAAAGTGACCCTCACCTCTCTTATAAACGGGAACTTCCCCTTCTCTTAATTTCACACCTCCAAAGTCATTTTTATCATCCAAAACCTGACCAAATATCCTCCAAACATTCCTCCCTTCATCTTAGATTCCTTAATTCGGTCTGAATGCCAACCTAACGATCCCTTTTGATCAAATTTAAAGGAAGAACCCCAAGAAGAGGTAAATATGTCATCACCTCTTTCATGTTCTTTTCTTCTTCCACTACCTCTTTCTTTGTTTTTTTCATTATAAAATAATAACTCCAGTATATTATATATACTATTATGTTATTATAAAAATGGTACAACCATATTCATTATTCTATCCATCCTATGAATGAAAAAGTCACCATACTTTCGTACGTACGGATTACCGTCTCCACGTCGTGGTGTAGTTTGTTATTCAAACACTTCATTATTTGTATGGGTATAATAATGAGTATAACTGACATAAATAATAAATATAACATGTTAATGATTCTGTATATATTATATACCATCAAATTACATACTATTTCTCCATCAATATAGTGATATTATCGCTCGTGCGTACGTACGGATTACTGTCTCCACGAACGCGATGAGATTCATTCCCCATTGTAATCATTCAAGAATAATTTTCATTTTATGATTAAAAATATTTTTTATGAACATAATATCATTATTTATATGAATAAAACACATTCTATCCATAACAAACATGTATTACGTAACCAAGCATATAAAGGAAAATGAATCAGTTTACACCCTAAATGATGATACTACTAAAATATTATTAACAAATAAATATTATAAGATCATATATGATATCATATTTATGTATATAGTTATTGTATAGTAACAATGTTTTAACTATAATACAGGGGGTTAACATACCATCGACTAAGGAAAAGTACAAGCTAAGGTTTAATTTCACAATCTCTTTATTATTTGAGGTTGTTTTTACGTAAGTATCTACTGGGACGTATTTATTATCCATGTCCATGTTTCATAAAAGTGATTTCAAAGGGATTATTTTTAAGGGAATTTTTACTAAAACATAATTTTAAATGTTTTAATGACTTATTCATCTAAACCTTTCTCATTAATTTCCATGTTTTCAAAATGGATTTATTGATTTATTTATATGGACATGAATGTTTTAAAATGTTAATTCCTTTTAAAAGTTTCAAACTGGTATGGGAAACCGTGATTCAAAAATATCTTTTAAATAACTTCCTTTATATGACAATTAAATGATTTCATGAAAAAGGGATATTTCTCTCAAATATTTTTACAGATAATTTTCAACAATTTCAACATCCTTTAGGAGATATTATTCTTGATTGAGGTTGATTTATTATGATTCAAGTCTTCCAAATTGTACTGAAGGTTTTGTGATATGTTTGACTATGGATGGGTTATTTTTATACCATTCTTGGTTTATAGATAAAGTATTTACATTTTTTATGATACTTTTTATATGAATGTTTATGTTATGTTTAATCCTTTTTATATGAGGAATGCATTGGACTTCGTAAGTGACAGGCGGAGCCCGCTATAGCTCCTCGATGCATGGGTAGGTCTCATGAGACAAACTAGTGTCTTGGAACAAGGCCTTGACAAAATCTCTTTTTTATTCTTGGAACAAGGCCTTGACTATGTGGTTATGAAGTCTGGAATTATTCATTCTATCAATATGAAAGTGTCTATTGATATTGTATGTGATTATTGGACTAGTAGAGTATCCATGTGAATAATTAAATGGAATTATTTGATTTTATCTTTGTCATATTATACTAAAGTTTAAGTTTATAAGGATTTGGTTTTAGTCTAATACATTTCCTTAAATGTTTATGCTTATTTATGAAAGTTTATGCTATATTGTTATCCTTACTGAGCATCTGAGCTCCCCCCTTTCTATGTTTTATTTTTTCCAGGATGTGAAGAAGTATTTTATGGTTGACCTGTAGTGATAGGATAAGGATATAAGTGTGTTCAAAAGGGGAAAAATGTTGTTGATGTTTTTATTTCATGATGTAATATAAAACTTATGAATGTATATAGTACTTAAATGGTTAATAAACCGATCGGTCTTTTAGGACATGATTCCTTATATCATGCCAATGTTATGTAATAATGCACCGACTCAGGGTAACTGGGTTCGGGGTGTTACATATACAATTAAGAAAATGACTTCACCCCCACTAATTCATTTGAAGACACAAGGCTCACACATATTATTTGTGAAACCAAATTACATTGTGGATTTCTAGAAATTAATTTTACATGACCAAGATGCTTTATTTAGTCCATAAATGGATTTGTATAATTTTCATATCTTATTAGCGACCTTTAGAGTCACAAACACTTCAGGTTGTTCCATGTAGAAATATTCATGAAGTTTCCCATTAAATATGGTTGATTTGAAATCCATTTTTCAAATCTCAAAGTTATGTTAAACTACAATAGAAATTAGAATTTTAATGGATTTCAGAATCTCAAATAGTTAAAAGTTTTCCCCGTAATCAGTTCCTTGGAACTGTTTAAATCCTTTTGTAAAAAGTTGTTCTTTATAGGTTTTGAATTTTCATTTAACATCCAATTTATTCTTGAATATTATATGAAACCAATAGGCTTTACATCTACTATTTGATCTACCAAAATACAAAATTGGTTTTGGTACAAGGAATCCATTTTAGAGTTTATGGATTCTTTCCACGTAGAAATATCTATGCCACTTACACCTTCCTTGTAGGATATAGGATCATTATTATCAACTAATAATGATTCATCATCCCCAGTGACTATAAAACCATAAAATTCTTGTTCTCTAACCTCTCTTTTACTCCTACACGGTACTTGTGTTTCTAGAATAGTTTCATCTTCCACAGATCTTTGTATAATCTCTTCATGTACCAACTCTTGTGTACCTTGAGCCTCAACTTCATTGAATTATATCTCTCTCCCACAATATATTTTAGATATGTGTTCCATATCAAATAATATTTCATGTTTGGAAACTATAACCCTTTTTTATGAGGGTTTGTATATGTAATATCCCCTTGTGTTTTTGGGTTATCTAATAAAGAAAGACTTTGTAAATCGGGGTGAAAGTTTATTACTTGATGAGGCCTTAACAAAATCTTTACTTCCCAACAGATGTAAATTCAATAAAAGGGTTTTTGTCACTCTAAAAATATAATGGAATACCATTTATCGATTTTTTTGGTACTTGGTTTAGTATATGTTCTTTTGTTTGTAATGTGTATCCTTAAAATGAAAATGGAATATTCGCATGACTCATCATTTATCTCACAATGTCCAACATGGCATGGTTCCTCCTTTTGCTTACAACATTCCACTATGGATTGTAAGGATGATTCAGTATTTGATCCCAAACTCATGTAAGTAATTAATGAATTATTGATTAAGATATTCTCCACCACAGTCTAAGCGTAGTTTCTTAATCTTCTTAACAATATGGTTCTTAGATTCATTCTTGTATTCTTTAAATTTATCAAAATAATTTTACTTATACCTCATTAAGTAGACATATCCATATCTAATAAAATCATCATAAAAAGTTATGATGTATGATTACCCACACCTTGATTCAACTTTTTAAGGTTCATATACAAAAGTATGAAATAAATAAATAATCTCTTTATCCCTTTCACCTTTCCCACTAAATGACGATTTGTTCAATTTTCCTTGTAAACTTCTGTGAAATACACCAAATGGTTTTAGTTCAAAATAATCTAAATATCTATATTGATATAATTTATTCAATCACATTTCGTTTAAATGACATAGCCGGTGATACCATATTTTGGTGTGGTGTGAGTCATGTGAATTGCCTTTTTTATCAATTTCCATTACTTGGTTCGTGTAATCCAACACATAAAGAACATTATTTCAATTTGGCATACCATATAAAATGATATCTCTATAAAAGAAGGAACATTTATTCCTAAATTTGAAATTAAATACATATGTATCAAGTATGGATACAAATATAATGTTTTGGGTAACAAATGGAACATAATAACAACCTTTACATACCAATATTATTCTGGTCAGTAAAGTGAGGTGGTAGTCCCCAATCGCTAAAATGGTGAGTTTATCTCCATTGGATGATTATAGATCTACCTCCCCTTAGTTAACATTTCTAAATATACTTGGTTTTTTATTTGAATATATATATGTGAGAACCAAAAGATATATCTAATAACCAATTTGTAGAAATAGACAAATTGCACTCAATAAAAAATACCCCTAAAGATTCCCCTTGATTTTCTGGCTCTGTGCAGTTTTTATTTCAGTGGACCTTTTTTCCACATGAAAAACAAAAAGTATCTTATTCCCTTGTTTTCCCCTTGATCGTCTTCTTCATGGAAAGGTGTGAAGAATATGTGGGCTTAAATATCTTCACATTCTCTTTCTTTTTTTCACCATATGGATGAAAGGTTTTTCATTCTTCATATCTTTATCTACTAGGAAAAGAAGAGTGAGAATATCTGGAATATATTTCTCAATGTTGTTCATATTAAAATTAAACACAAAAATAGAGAATATCTGAGGGAGTGATGTTATAATGAGGTTGATTCCCAATTCTTTGGGGAGTTTACACCCTAGAACCAATAGGTGCTCAATGTAGACAATGATCTTGAATAATTGAGGTCTATCTGGGAAACTACCCACAAGATTAATCTAAAAGAGTTCCCGGGAATCTCAAACCTCTCTAGTCAAGTGGTAAATACCATGGATGTGATCAAGGTTACTATATTCATCCATGGTTTTTTCAGACTTCATCAGTTAACAAGACATAGATGAAAGCGTAAAACATTTAACATCAACCATGTCATTCATATGTTTCTCATAGACTATGAACTCCTCACCACTCACCTCTTGAGAAAGTGAATCTATCATTTAGGATTCTAGCACGTAAATGTTCCATTCATGGCGTAGAATAACCCGAAGGCCTCTAAACCAATTTTGGAAGTTACTTCCAGTCATAAGGTTGTATTTCTAAAATATTGATCATAGGTATAGTGTAGATAAAGATCTTTCCATTTTATTCTATAATTAAAAAGGATATATTATTAGTAATTTTCTTGATTACAAATTATGTGAAAATTAATTAATTAATTAATTTTTATTAAATATTCCATTATTTTATCAGTTTTGAATAACCTTCGCCATTTAACTTAGAATGTATAGTTTCTTTAAAATTATAGTGGTGAGTATCCATATTCCCCTTAACATAACCCTAATAAGGGTTGGTCAAGCTATTTAAAGGTATTTTGGTAGATAGGTCTTTACTAACTGTGAGCAAGCAGCTCCTTGATCCTTTGAGTGGATTCCCTAATCCTAAAATCATGACATGGATTTCCCCAACATTTTCCTCCAAATTACACCTTTTCTATCAAGAGATACACCTCTTGATGTAAATGGGTTAATTCATCCTAAAAACTTCATAATAACCCCCCTTATAAATGTATGTTCCTCAATAAGGGTTGTTCAAACACTTAGTTCTGTTGAGTTTTGTTCCAAATCAAGTAACAAAAGGCTTAGTCTGAGATAAAATTTGGTTGAGGGATTTTAATTATTTATGCATGAATTTTATATCGTTTTATCCTTTACATGTCTTGTTAATATTAATTGTATGTTACATAATTAAGTAACCATATTGGATAAAACACTTATGCATAATTAATTTATTAAATTTATTATCCATAAATTTTATCTTTTTTTACACTTTACTTGTCTTGTTAATATGAAGTGGATATTACTTAATCAATTAACCATGATGGATTAAGCAATTATGCATAATAGATTTATTTAAATTCCATCTTTTCACTTTAATTCGTTTATTTATGTGACTGTGACCTTGCATCACTATATTAAATAATTGTATAGATTGAAATAATTAATTAATTAAATGACCCATTAATGAGAATTATTTAAGGGTTGATTTAATGAGTGGATATTAAATCAACCTATGTCCTAGGAGAAATAACTCTATTTCTCAATCATAGAATGAGTTAAAACACTCCACCTTTACACTTGTGTATCACCTGAGTTGTAATTGTTATCATTTTATCTTGAACCACCTCCATGCGACTTGGGATACTCTATTAATTACAAGTATTTATCACTGACACATGGATAAAGGGAACCAAAGGATTGGTTAAACGAGGATGGCATAAATATCCTTGGACACATAGGTCCTACATAATAATTGAGGGTAGGATGACTCGTAGACCATCATATTTAATTTAATAATAAATAATTTCAATCCCATGAAATAATTACATTAAAACATCCAACACATACACATGATTTTTTCAAGATCATGAATTATCATACATGAAACAAATACACAAAAGTAACAGGATAACATCCATTTATTTATTCATTTTTTATTATTAAGATAAATGTGTTGGCATTAATTAGTTAAAAAAATAATTAATTAATTCCCTTTTATCTTAATGATCACCCAAACTTAATTAGATATACCCATAATTTATATAATTAATGGAAAATAAATAGTAGAACCAATAATGATATATTTATTAGAGTAAATTAATTGGGCATTTAAAAATATTTAAAACAATTATTAAATTGTCAAATGCACAATACATGTCAATCAATAAATTAAGATTTTAATGTGACAATTTTCAATTTAATTTAATTTAATTATTCCATTAATTGTAATACTACACAATATTTACAATCTAGAAACATTTTGTGTACCATGATTACCATGTACCAGAGTCACATGCATGGGGATTTGGTATGTTAACTCATCCAAATTACACACCATGTACATGGTAGCTACATGACATGTAAAAACTTTCTGTGTGTCAGATTGTCCTCATCAACATACGTTGTAAAATAAATTCACCATATGTAATTAAGTTCCCAAAGAATCAATGTACAATGTGCATGGGTACACAATGTGTGCTCCAACTACACACCATGTAACCCAATTTTACTATACAAAGATCTTTCAATTATTGTTGGAACCTTCATTCATTCTTCATTTTTTCTTCAACCATCATGAAAATTAAAAAATTAATTAACATGATTAATATGTCAATAACATGTTAATTCAAGTCTAATTAAAGAAAGAATAACATGAAATAAAAATCTAACTATAATTGTATACAGATCAACAATCAGATATATCATTATAAATTTAAATCTAACTACTCTAATACAAATTATTGTTTTTGGGCGTAGTGGATGGGTATGGTGGTAGGAAATATATTAACATTTCTATTATTAATTATTGTTCAAAACCAAGAGAAAGGATATATCAGGTCAAATTATAATTAATTTATTTAATATTTGAAAAAAATAAATACCTAGGCATATGAACATTATTCATTGGTGAATGTTAATCATCTAAAAAGACCCTTTCAGATTACCTTTATTGCACTGTGAGGATCTAAGGATAAAATCCCTCTATTGGTGATCTACATGTGCTCCTATGATCTCTGAGCAACACCACTCGATCTCTAGGCCCTAGTGTGGTGAGTCAAATGTATTGTGCTGTTCTTTCTTGATATCTCGTTCTTCAAACATGAAGAAATATCACATTCGCTTCTTGTTCTTGAGATAGAGGTAGAAGGAGGAGTTGAGAGAGAATTCATTATGAACAATAATTCTCAATTCTCAATTTTGGATTTTCTATACAATAGACATAACCATCTATTTATAGAGTTAGGATTTAGGTTAAAATATTTTTTAATTTCATGTCATACATTAAGTAACATTTATTACCTTTAATAAACCCCATTACACATAATAATAATATTATTATTATTATATTCTGGCCTGCACCAACTCTCATTATAAAAATTATTATTTAACTAGCTTGTCAGTTAATATTTATCATCGGACACGATCTTGGTCTGTTCGAACTCTTCTTTCATTTATTGAACACCAGAATACAAATTTTATTCATAAATAATTATTTCATTCATATACTGGAAGATAAATATTTAATAAATATTCAAAAAAATAAATATATATATTTTTATTCAAATGTTGGTGAATAAATATTTATTTAATTTAAGTGACCCATAAGCATGAATAAAATTAATCCTAATGCTTGAGAATAATTTTTATTCCATTAGTTATACTCAAGTATATTTTAATTGGGATCATTAAAAACACTTGCTATGTGACCTTCTGGGGTTCTTTATCATTGGCATTAGGCTATTTTGCCTAAAGTCCAAGATTATTGTCTTGCTAAAAGTAAAGGTACCCTGGAGAAAGAACTTTATTTTTCAATGTTGACAACCACGTATGAATTCTTATTGTGTAATATAATCTCTTTGTCACTATATTTCATAAACTAGGTTTCATGATGATTTCATCAACCTATTTACTCGATAAATATTTCTTTGACTATATAAAATAAACATGTCGTTACACAATTTCCATAGAATTTAATGTGATGGTTCTATTCCAATCAAAGGTTAAATATATCAATTTATATAAAGATTAAAGAGGAAAATCCTTCGTTGAATTATGTATTAATGATATTTCAACCATGATGCAAGTTTTGGATAGTAAATCTAAGTGTGTGAGTCATGACATACATTAATGATAATCACTCTAAGGACCATTACACACCCTCAAAAATAGGAATATCAGATGACACCAAAACCTGCAGAATTCCTACTGGTGGGTCTATTCTCATATTCTTTCATCTTGGATATTAGCAAGGGTGAATTTCATGATAATAAGCTTAATCTTCTTACAAGAACTCACACTAGAAGGTATAAATACTATGTGCCCCATAAAAGTATGTTACATAACTGTAGAACTAAATAATTAATATTTTCATTGCACTTCAAGGCTCTCATCATAGTGGGAAACTTATATGACCTTATCGATGCAACAAATACTCTATGACATTATTAAAAAAAATCTATATATAAATAATGAAAAATATGTTTTAATATGTTAAATTAATATTCAATACATAGAATATACAATTAATCAAAGTATATTCAGTTGGTCCTAGGACACCAACCCTAACAGGATGTGATCTCCTGTTCTTTCTATTAGGGGATTTTTATACCTTGTTTTACCTCCCTTTCCTTGTTTGTTTTTTTATCCTTTTTTAAATAAAATATGTGGGTGTGTGTTGGCTCTCCAACTCAGGATCAAACCTTTTCAATTATATTTATATAGTTATATATATATATATGTATTTATATAATTATATATACATATTTATTAATATAAAAATATATTATTATAAATATATTTATTATTTAAATATATTTATTATAATTATATAATTATCACATGAGGGTATAGCTGAGTGGTTCAGCACCACTCCCCTACCCCCCTCTAATTCATCTGGGCAGTAGGGTTTTGATACCCAATTGTACGAACTTTGGATCTTAATTAAATTGGGGTCTCTGTTCGGCACCAAGCGACATTGGGCTGACATCAAAAATAACACTAGCATGTGTGCTGGTGGGACCCTTTCTGGATAGAGAGGGTGATTCTATGATGATGTTCATCAGAGTGCGGGATAATGGTAATTCTCATGGAATGACCCAAATAAAAGGAAAATCCCTAAGCACTTCAGTTCCTTCTAGTGAACAAGACCCTCAGCCTATCAGGGATCCCACCCCACCAAGAGATATTGACCCTTAAGATGATGATGAAAAGACATAGAAAATCCCAAAACATGGAAACGAGGTCGTCATCTGGGTAGTTTTGTTTTTGGTTGATATCAGTTCATGAGATGAATTTTTTCTCTTGTTTCCTTGGAAGTCATATACTTTTCTTTATGGTGGTGATTTTTCACTGTTTTCCATAGGTTATATCTCTTGGTACTTTTATTTTTTTATTTTCAATAAATTTTGGTATCATGAGTTATAACCCATGGTTTGCGCCGTTTTCTAATAAATATATTTATAAATATAATAATATAATAATATATTTATAAAATTATATATAGATATATAATTATATATAGATATATAATTATATATATAAATGTATAAATATATAAATAATCATAAATATAATAAATATATTTATTATTTAAGTATATTTATTATATACCCAAACAATATAAACCATGGTTTATAGCCCAAGATCCTGAAATTTTTTAAAAATAAAACAGGAAAAAAATATAAAAGAAGAGGGTAAGAAGAAATAGTGATAAACACACTACCATAAGTTAAAGCAAAAATAGCTAGGCAAAAAAGAAGAAAATTAATCTTCTGAATTGGGATTGACCACTCCCTACCTCTTATAGGAAAAACCCTTCTCCAAATGTTGGTCTTTCTCCATGTTTTATAATCATCACCTCAAGGGTCAAAATTATCATTTGGTGGATTGGGATCCTTAAGTGGTCGAGGATCATGATCTCCATCTACACCTAAACCCACCAATGGTATCTTTAGATGATGACTACTCTTTGCAGTGATAATCTTAGTGTCATAATCATTGTAAAATTCCTCAAAGAAGAACTCCCAATTATTTTATCCATTTAAAATTTCAAGAAGACTAAGTGTGTGATCCCTTACCTTCAGTAGAACGTGGATCTAGGGTGACACACCTTCGTCTTTAATATCCTCTACTCTGGTTCTACAAGCATCAATTGTGCCATCAACACCCACATATTATTATTTTCTCAAAACCAAGGACCCATAGGGTAATGATTCATTATTACCTTGAGAGGCCATCAGTGGTTTAGGTATACTATTGTTAATTTTCAATGGAAAACCACCTTAATTTTACCTTTCCTCTTTATGAAATATACTTGATCATTCAAAAGATAAGAATCAACCTGTAATTGGGCCTCTACTCTATGTCAGAATCCCCATCCTGATCATGAGGCTGATATTCATCACCTCCAACCAGGACATCCTAAAAAAGAGATATTAAAAGAAATTGATATCTCATATTCAGACCTTAAGAAGCTAGTTTTTTCAGCAACACCCAATGCCTTCATTCCCACAGATAAAGATGCAGGGAAACTATGAGTCCCTGAAACAGTTAAGGTACCAAGGCACTCCCTTTGCAGAGATAAGGAATTATTTAAGGAATCATCCATGAAATATTCACTTGTAGATTCCATAGGACCATCCCCAGGGTATCCAATCAAATATCATGGTTGTTGTTTGACATTTTAATAGTGTCCATTCTCACTGCCCATCGTTATCCCCTTTTTATTTATTTCAGGAGGCACTCCTCCACATTGCATCTACCCCTATTGAACATTTTTTGATCGACATTAAGAAAATTGATTTTACTTGTCGATTCTTCTTAATGTATTAATTTTCATCATGCAAATGAGATAAGAAAAGGGTATAAATTAAAGCTCTCTTACTATTCAGAAAATCATGACCAATAATATTGTAATCTCTAAAACACTTGTCACTTTTCCATACTCAATTTTTAGATCAAATTCATTTATCTCAATAGAGAGAAGAACTCTATAAACCATGGTAGAACATAGATCTACCTCAACTAAGAATCAATCATAGTTGTCAAATTTGTCTATTTCTATCTCTTTCACTATAGAAAAACATGTCCTAGAAGTAGTTTTAGTAACCATCACTAAATAAATAGCATTTTAAAAAATTACAATATAGTGAAGATTTCAAGTAACTACCTCAATATTTTTTTATTTTAAAATTTATCATAATTTTTATTTAAATCCACTAATTTTTTTAAAAAAATTTATAATTTTAACCCCCTCCCTTATCTCCCTGAGCCCCCCCACTCTTCCTAATCCCCCCTTCTCCCCAAGCCCCCTATCCTTGAGCCCTCACCACGGGCAGCTCGCCACTGTCGATGCTCCCTCTTTTTCCCTAAATCCCTCACCACTCACTGTCACATATACCACCCCCTTCTCCCCAGATCCCTCACCTCTCACACCCTCAAGAAACTTGTCACTCCCCCTTTCCCCCTCACATATCGCTACCACTCCCCCTTCTCCCATGATCCCTTTCCACACCCTCGTCGTCGCACCCCTTTCCCCCTTGCCACTGCTCCCTGGTCTCCCTAGATACCACTCCCAACATCTCATTTTCCCCTTATTATAACTCTATATTTCTCTCTTTCCCCCTTGAAATCACTTCTAACCAATCCCTAATGGCCTCTACCCGATCCATCGCCATTGCTACTTAATCGTGCATTATGATAAATTTTCAATATTTTGGAGATTTTGGTTCCTATAGGGTTTTGAGTTGATTTATTATTTATTTTGATTGATTTAGGATGTATACTGATGTATTATATGAGTTATTTATGTTAATGAAATTGAATTGGTTTGATAATTGGGATGAGATTCCCATATAAATTTCAAAATGAAGTAGAATGCTATGAAATCATGGAATATTTTCATGTGATTTACAATAAAAATGTAATTTAGACTCGAGAAAAACATTGGTAAAGACTCAAAACATTTTAAAACATTTATTTTGTGTTATGTTAAATGTTTTAAACATTTTTTAGTCATTTTTATACTGAATGTTTTTTGGTTTCACTAAATTATTTTGAAACATTAATATTTTTAAATGTTAGTGTTTTATATATCAAATTCGGTTTCTTCTTAGGTTACAAATACAATTTGAAAAAGGATTTTCATGTAAATTATTTTTGGAAATATTTTTAAATAGAAAAAATTATTTAATAATGAAATTATTGTGGTGTTTTAATGATGAATTGAAGTTTTAGAAATGAATTTTATCTATTTTTCTCAATGAGACTAAAATATTTTATGTTTAAAAAGGGGGGAACATTTTTATGGTGTATTTACATTTATGAAGTATGTTTTGAGTATTTTATTTAAATTTATTTCTTTTAAGTGGAAAAGAGAAAATTTATAGTGGTGTTTTAAATGTGGTGGGTTGTATTTCTAGGCATGTTTCTTATTTGAAATTAGATTCATCTAATTTGAGTCATTTATTACTACTTATTTTGGACTATATATCTTTTAATTTTTTTTTCTTTGTATAAATGTATTGAGAAAGAGGTTGAAATTCATTTTCTTTAGGATATTCCATAGGGTGATTCCTTTTTCAATCTAGGTATTTTCCCATTTTAAAATATTGATGGTTATCAGTTTTGAGTCTTATTCTTCCTGAGCCTAGAGTAGATGAAATTTATTTTGTGGTTCTTGATTGGTGTAATGATTTGGGTTTTATCCTTGATTTTTAAATGAATTTATATTTACCATAAATATATTTTTTATTTGATGAATGGAATAATTTTAATGATAGACTAAAAGAAAATATGTCACTAGATATCACAGTATCATGTTCTTAGTTTGAGATACAAAAAATCTTGATTTGCAAAATTATCAAAGACATGGATACATATAGATATAATAATATTTCTACAATATAAAATAAAAATTGACAATATGAAAATAATTAAAGTTAGAGATATTTTAATTTTGGATTGAATCACATTTATGATGAATTTGTGTTATGTCGAATGAAGACCCTACCCTGGTCAATGAAAAAGTTAATGAAGTTTAATTTTGATTGTACTTGTTTGATTAACCATTTATATCTTCATATCAAAATGTACAGGTAGAAGAGTGAAAATCCAATACTTATGGATAAAATATGGATTAATTTACCTCAAAATGCACCTCAGTATGCCAAGGGTTTGGAAGAATTTATACATCATGAAATTGCAAACTAGTGAGTGGATGATAAAATAAAATGTATGTGTCTTAATTGAAAATTCAAGTGATCATTGAATAGAAATGAAGTATATGAGAATTTGATATCCACTACTACAAAAAAATCTCTAAAAGTGTTGGTCTTTATCAGTGCTAGCAAAAAAAGACGATAAAGGTAACCTTTATTAGGGCTAAAAATAGCACTAATAAAGGGTATCCTTTTGAGTGCTTTTATTTAATGCTGATAAATGGTACCCTTTATCAGTGCTTTATTTTAAGCGTTGATAAAGGGTACCCTTTATCATCACTTTATTTTTAGTATTGATAGAGGGTAATCTTTATATGCTCTTTTTTATCCCTCATAATGGTTGAGAATGAAATGAAATAATAAAATAAATAAAAATTGAAAAAAATATGAACAATTTTATTAATTAAATAATTATCGATAAAAATGAATAAATTGAATATAAAAACATATATATGTATATTATAAAAATTAATAAATATTATATATTAAATATGTCGATATGTAAAATGAATAAAATTAAATAAACAAATAAAATTTTTAAAAATGTAAATTAAGAAAAATATTAAACATTTTATTAATTAAATAATTATTGATAAAAACGATTAAATTTAATATAAATATATATATATATATATATATTAATTTTTTATAAATAGTATATATTAAATATAGATATATAAAATGAATAAATTGAATAATTAAACAGGAATAATAATGATGAATAAATTACAAAATAATTTAAAAATTTATTAATGAAACAATTAATAATAAAAATGAAAAAGTATAATATATATATATATATTAATTAGTTATAAATAATAATAAATAACATATATTAAATATATATAATGAAAATGAATACAATGTAGTAACTAAAAACATATTAATGTCTTATTCATTTTTAATGTAGTTTTATTTTTCAATTTAACATATATCAAACTTGTGTTACATGGATTTCACATACATATAAGAAGTTAATGAATTTTTTTATTCAACGCACACACGTAAATATTTACGCAATTAATGAAATCCTATATAGAAACATACACCTAATATTTATGAAATTTATTCAAATTTTAATATATTTTTGAATTTCATTATAACATGATACATTTAATTATTCAATTTCACACATTTTTATAATGCATGTATTTAAGATTATATATTCATTAATAATGTAAAAAATATATTTATAAATAAATAATGATAAATAAATATACTTTTAAATGAAAATTAACTATATTTATAAATTTATATATTTATAATTGTTATAAATTAATAAATATTATTTTTTTAAAAGTATTTCTATTATTATAAATAAATAATTATATATATTTAAATAATTATAAAATTATATAAAATTTATTTAAATATTGAATATATTATACTTATATATATATATATATATATCAATTGATGTCAAAGCCCCAATTTATTCATGGAAAGGGGTAACATTATAAAGAAAACCAGGTAACATACAATGTAGGGATGTGTTTGGTAAGACTCGAACTCGTGACCTCACTGAGACCCATAGGGGAATCTACCACTGAGTTGTACTCTAGGTCTACATAAATATATAAATATATAAATATGTAAATATAATATATATATATATATATATTTATATTTATAAATATTATTTTTTAAAATTATTATTCATATATAGTTATAAATAAATAATTATATATTTAAATAATTATAAAATTTTAATAAATATATTTAAATAATGAATATATTTACATTATTATATATTTATTAAATATATATAAAAAACTATATAAATATATATAATGATATAAATATATTAATAATTATAAAATTATAATAAATATATTTAAATAAGGAATATATTTACTATATTTATATTTATATATATTAATTATATATATATAATTATATAATTTTATATAATGATATAAATTTATTTATAATTAAAAATATATAATTACAAATAATTAATTATAAATAATTAATTAAAAATAAATAATTATAAATATATTTATAAATAAATATTTACTATATTTAAAAAATTGTATATTTATAATTATAAATAGAAAATATATAATTTTTTAAAAAGATATTAATGTAATTATAAAAAATAATTAAAAATTTTAATAAATAAAAAATATAAAAAACAGATATATAATTATATAGTTTATTTCCAATATTTTTTATTTATAATTATAATTAGAAATCCTTTATTAGTGCTAAAGTTTTAGTGCTGATAAAGCTTTATTTTATCAGTGCTTATCAATTTAGCACTGATAGAAAAGCTATTTATCTAATCTTTTTTGAAAGATCTTATAAAAGTGTCCCCAATCTATTTAAAAGAACCATAACCATGACTAATTTTGTCATGATTCTCATGCTATCGTGGAACTCCCCTGCTTCTAGTGCTACTCCTCTACATTCTCTCGGATGAATCAAGGCTAGAATCAATGGTATGTTATTTTCTTCTTTTCCTCCCCCGTTGTTTGATTTTTTGGGTTCTGTGGTTTGTGTTTTGTCGTTTTTCTTTATCGTGATGAACCCTACATCTCATCTCTCTCTCTCCATCACTTACCTAAACCTAGACAATGGAAACCCTACTTTGTAAACTCATACCAGCTTCATACGAGACCACTACGAATTGAATCTCCATCCGGGGTTTCAACTGATGGTGATTTTCTTAATGTTTCTGTTATATTATTTATTGTTTCCATTTTGATAGTGTGTATTTTCTTTGTTTGAATCTTGTTTCCATTGCATGAATGCACATGAAGATGAAATAAAGTTTAATACAACAATAATAATTATGAATATATGTGTATCTATTAGAAAAATCATCTTAATTAAATTTCATAGAATGATAGGTGCAAATTTTTATTTAATTAATATTGGATGATTAGTTTCGCATAGGTGATGTAGAATGATTAATAAATGAATTCAGTTCCTATTTCATAAAATTATATAATTATTTGGTGGTTCTTCTATATTTTCTTTCATTTGATTATTTTTTGTTATTCATACACAATATAATTATAAATATGAATATAATTTAACATGCTGGATATATTATTGAATAATGGGTTGATGACATATGACATGAAATAAATATTAAAGGTGTTAAGTTAAACTTGTGTGAAATATTAGAAAATTTATTGTTTCTTATTATTATTATATTATATTAATGATTGTGTTAATTTTAACCATAAATGAATTAATAAATTCAATTCGGTTAAATGAAAAAGTTTTTGCTAAGATTAATTTGTGGTTGGTGGTATGTTGTGGTGGAAAGTGAATTATATTTTTGATGTAGGTCATACAACATTTGCAACATGAGTAACAATAATGTGTTGTTTGATATTGTTCTTTGATTATGATTATGGATTAATAATTCATTATAATTGTTAATGCTACTAAGGACTAGGGGTTTCACAAATAAGGTTGTGTAAATAACGATTCCTTTTGTTAAGATATATATACAATAAAATACACTTCATGCATAAATGTACACATTTTAATGCATCTTGAATGAAAATTGTTACTATCTTGAACAAATATACAATACTTCAATACTCTAGTACAACCGACCTACACAACCATTATTTAATCCATCCTCAGATGCTTGATTTCCTTCCATATCTTGATGATGGATTACACTCCCTCTTTCAAACTAGACTTCCTACCATCATTGTGTATCCAATGTTCTTTGATGACATACATCATGCTTGGATTGTTTTTATTATTCTCTTTCAAAGTCGTTTCCATTGATTTTAATACCGCATCTCTAAACCCATTCTTCAAATATTTTTTCCTTTTATCCTCCTCATTTACTTCTTCCCAAGGACACCAAAAATGACACACACAAAAATTAATCACAACATAATTAATGATTTTTTTGGTTTATTGATATGAATTTACTTATGTGACTCACTCGATTACTTTTGACAATACTTCCTCGATAATTACTTTTAATTTTGGTGGAGTCACATTAGAACATATTAGAACACCATATTTAGCCATACATGGACAAGAATACTACTATGATGGGTCACCAATTAAAAATTCTCATGTTGCTCATTTTTTGTGAAAAAAACTTTCCAAACACACATTTTGATTATCTTCCCCTTAAACCTTGATAAATTTAATAGGCTGACAATATGTCTCTCAAAGGAATTCCTCTCGCAATGAGAAGATCTATCTGACCCTGATTTTGGCTTCATCTTCAAGTTATTTTCTCTTTAAACCTTGGAGATATTTCTGGTTTTTAAGTTCACCCATCAACCTCACACCAATACCACCACAAGTTTGTATCTCCTCTAAGCCTTGCACAATATAAATCCATCACAAGTGACCTTAAATAAAATTTTCAATATGAAATAAAAAAACACTTATAAATAAAAACATATCATAGGTGTTCTAAGATGGTATCAGAAAGTGATTCTAAAGAGATCCTAACATCTTTGAGCAGTTTTTAATATATATTTCCAAACAGAGCGAATGTTACTTCAAACAGAGTAGAAAACATAGTATATAAAAGAGTAATATAAAAAATAAAAATGTAGAAGGTAAATAAAATTACATTTACTAGTCCTTGAATAATGACTACATATTTAAACACCATGATTGAACTATTTTGGTAGACTTTGATATCTGTCAATAGAGTATTTGTAAGCAAAAATGCATTATGTTTCCTTTTCATAATATTTTAAGAAATTATTCACTGTAATTGGTATCTATGGAGAAAAATAAAACTGGATAAACTTTCCTCAGCATTATTTTTATTCAAAGATGCTAATTAAAGTGAACAGGGTTTCCAGAAAGGCTAATAGAGGATAGAATTTAGGATATGTTTGTGGATAAAATATAGTGATTCAGAGAAAAGAATGGATTTTTGAATATCCCATTTTATTTATTAAGGGAATCAAAAGGTATTTTAATTTTTAATTTAATGTTCATTCCTTTATTTTTGAATTTAATATTATAGAATCCATAATTTAAATTGCATTTCAGTTATTTTTTAATATGAGTGTGTTAAGAGTATACATGGTATAAACATTTTTTTAAAATAATAAGTGCTATGTTTAATGTGAGGGATATGTATGGTATGTTAGAATGTGAGTTACTATAGAAATTTTAGTGATCCACCAAGGTATATGGTGAGGGTGATGTGAGATTTGTGTTTCGGTTTGTTCTTCTTTATTGATTTTCAGAAGTTAGGTTTAACTAACGTATTGTGGCACCCATTATGTTGTTCTTTCCTAAAGGAACCAATTATGTTAAGACTTACCCATATTTCAAATGCACTTACAATGAAAAATGTCTATGTTATTCCCATTTAAAGAGTTGGATTCAGTAAGTACATGTGGTGGTCATCCCTAAGGGAAAATATCAGATACTAGGGGGCTATGGTTGAATATCAAGGTACCTATGATGTGGTTATTTCCAGTGGAAGATAAATAATTTTTTCTCCTGCCCTGATTCAAATGTTAACATTTTATTAGTGAAATGATTTTAATTTCAGGGAACAAACATGGTATGAGCTTATGGTATGATTAGTATAATTCGCAGGTCTGAAATGAAGTCGGTACATTTGATTATCATGGTGTCCTAGTTATTACACAATGACTTAACATACATGTGTATTTTGAGTGTTACTACTTTGAAAATATACTAAAATATATGTGTTGTATTTTTTAGAGGCCTTATTACTATTTACTTATTTATTTTTATACTCACACCCTACACATGAACCTCTATTAATATAGAGCTCTTATATTTGAGATACAAGTAAGGGAAAAGGAATAGTAACATATATTAAAGTTGGTGCAGCTTTGTGCGGATGAGTTGATGTTCTAATGGTAGTGTTAGGTAAATTTTAGAATTTTGAGATGATATTTGAAATTTTAAATTAATATCTTGTAATTTAAAAGGTTTTAAGGAGACAACTATATTACTCATCAGCTTCATCTCCCAAACAGTTATTATTGTATTTTTTTTCATGAGAATCATCCCCAATATCTTCTATGTTGTTTGAATTACTTTGAGAAATAGTCATAAAAATGATCACCACTAGCCAGTATGGGATGGATTTTGGTTAGCGTAATTCCTGAAACATAGGTGTAGGTCCACAAGATATGGGGGATGAGTATCAAGAACAAATTGAAATAATAACTATTTAGGAGATGAATTTGATTAGGATGAAAGTTTTCTATAAATTTTACCTTGGGATGATTTCAGAGGATAAAACCTACCATATTGGGGTAATTATTTTCTTAAATTTAATTACATGTTTACTTCAAAATGGATGCACACTAACTATTTGAAAAAATAATATGAATATGGAGTTAAAGTGTTAAATCAAGTTTTTAATAGAGAATGCATGCGGCCCTTCTCAAATCGATTCTACATGTTTACGTTATTGTTATTCAAGAAAAATTAAATGTTTGAATAATCATGCACACAATGTATTTTTTACATGATGATGTTCCCAATCCGGAGGAAGAACAAATTGTTAATGATGAAACTGTAGAATTATTAGGGGATGAAGATGAATAAAAACAACAACGATGCAACATCATAGTGTTGAATAAAATTTTCAAGGCAGGAAGTTAAGGTATAAAATTTGAGGTTGGTTAGAATAAACAGAGCTGCCTATTGACCCCAAAAAGTCAATATTCATTAGTTATCTTTTGGTCACAATGAGGATGAATGTTCCAATTGATATTAATTCATGGCACCATGTCCAGCCTGTAATGAAGGAAATCCATTGGAAAGATATAATTGTAATGTTACAATATAATTTCTCTATTTTATTAAGAAATTATATAATTAAATGTTGAATCAATTTTCTTTATTCCTTTCATAGTTTATTTATTTTATAATATTTATGTATTAAATATTTCTAAATGACCATTAGAAAATCTTATAGAGTCTTTAAAACACTTTTTATGAAGTTAAATCTTAGGAATTCTAAGGGTAAAGCAGAGACACACCCACCAATTAGTTATTCACACATTATAAAGTAGGAAACATGGACTTATTTCATCAATATTCATAATAAAAAATCACTTTGGGTGCATTATAGTCGATAATATACTACTTTACATTATTTATTGTATCCAAATTTATTAAAAACTATTAATTAATGATACAATAAAAGAGTTCTAAAAACAAATAATGTGCATCAAAAACAATGTACACCTATTGTAAATCAAGGATGGGGCACACTTCATTAGAAAAGAAATTTGTATGTATTTTAAATTAGCACTAAAAGTTTAATTATGTGATATGATACAAAATATATTCCTTTTTTTATTTGAATATTGATGAATGAAAATATAAATTCACTTCCAACCAAAATTATGTGCTATGGATGGAGGCTCATGTAATTGTGGTGGGTAAACTAGTTGATGAAAAAAAAATAGTATGATAAACATGTGTAAGTTTGACATAATTGTAATTTGTTATGATTTATAAAAATATTAAATAAAATTATATATTGGTGTTAAAAATTTTTATATGGTTTAGACATAAAAATCGATAACAAATGTACTAGAAGAAAATCTATTTTCAGTAGCTTTGAAGTGGCCAGAACAATATGGATGTGTTAGATGATTAGGTTTTGGAGTCACTCCTTGAACATATTTTGAGAAGATAAAATGACATGACGATACATATAATATTGTGATATGATTACATACAAAAATATACTCACAATAATATATTATTGTTTGGTCTAGCTTGGAAAATCAATTAATGATAGAGGATCAAAATAAACCAATAGTGGCACAAAGATCCACACATGAACCAAATGATCCCACTAGATTTGAGGATAGTAATTACCCCAACCACATACCTTACCTGGGGTAATTAATTTTTCCATTTATATTTCTCTTAAATGTGAATTGGAAAACTTATTATAACTCTATATTTCTAAAATTTTGAAGGGTATAGTTTTATGTCATTTTTATATTCCAATACAAATGCACTGCCTAGTTTTGATGCGTACAACATATAATATCACAGGAGACCAGCTACACTATAAATACCTCCCAAAATATCACATGAGAGTGGGGATTGAGGTAGATCATGATACAACTTATGATTTTCCTATTCCACTGGAAGATTTAGATATTACAACAGTCAATGATGCTATTAATGATATCATAGCATGGCCATCTAATATTACAAAGATACATGAGGTGTTTATTTTACAAAGTTCTTCATATGAAAAACCTATAACTGTTGATGCTAAAATTTATAAAGTGAGGTATGATATTAAAAATGGTTAAATTGATTGGGAACTGGAAGGTTGGATCAAGAAAGTCTAGTGAATCAACCAAGAAATCAAAATGATAATCTGAGAGTACCTTCTCCCCGCCAGTTCTAAAGAAACATTTATTATCATTACAAATTCTTGTCGATACCACATTTAAATATGAAAATATTTCTTATATTCTATATAAAAAAGAAATAAATGGGGCTTCCATGGCAGACATAATTTATCTCGAGACTGTAAATGTGATTCTCAAGCATGAATGGTTGGGCATGTCGGTTATGAATAGATACATAAGTTACATTTTCGTAATACGTTTAACCAAATTGTGAGATAATGTGTTTATTAAAGTTAATAACAATTCATATTTTATATAAGAGTTTAAATTACTACTGTATATAAGAAAAATAATTAGAAGATCAATTTAGATTCATTAATCCATGTATCATTTCTATGGAAAAACTTACTTCGGAAAAAAACTAAACTGAAAAGAAAAGGGATAAGTTACTCAAATATTTTGAAAAAAAACATTATAAGACATGCTCTTTTTGATCCCTATAACTTAGAATTATTACTGTGCACTCTAATAACATAAAAAATATTTTTAATTTTTGCATTACTTAGTTGTTTTTGTTTTTTTAGCCAGTACTGGATGCTAATTGTAGTCATTATGGATACCCTAAATATTTATTTTTTGGATCCAATGCATGGATATCCAATCACCTGACCACACATGATGTGTATTTTGAGTTTATAAGACAACAAAATCAACATTTTATAGATAAACTTTAATTTATATATTTCAGTCTATTTTTTAGGAATAATTTTTTTATGATAAAGAGATTTCTAAATATAGGATAAATCATGGAATTGAGTTTCTGTATGAAGAGATAAATACCATGGATTACTACAAATGGAAAAACATTATGGAATATATAGAAATATTTAATTATCAAAGCATTTAAACAAATTACTTATTTTGGTCATGGGTTCTAAAGTGTCTAAAGAAAGAAAACGACATCGATTATGAATATTATATTTGAAAATTTATGATAGAGATCATAAATCATGAAAATATCAACATCCCATAATAGGTAATTGCTGAAGTTAATTATAATTTCATTAAATATATTTCATAATCATTTTTTTGTCTATATTGTTTCTATACTATCATGATTATCGACAACCTTTGTACTCAAAAGAAGATGTACATTTGTTTAGATATGAGTGGGCATAATATATATTTTCAAAATGTATGATGATAACAAATTTAGGTGATTACCTATTGTGCCTATGATCTAGTATGAGTTATGACCTTAGAAATATATTTTTTTTGTGAAACATTAGTTTCATATATCTTATATATTATTTTTGATCTGTTTCTTAAGGATAAGTATTACAGTGGAAATCAATTGGTTTATATGTGATGACCAGAAAACAAAAAAAATGTTGTGTAGTGGCAGAGGTAGAGTCAAAGGAAGAGTCAGAGGCAGAGGTGGAGGTGGAGGCAGATTCAAAGTCGGAGGCCAAATTGGAGGATGAGGTAGAGGTTGAGACCAAGGTGTATACTGAGGGGGGGGGGAGGAGACGAAGCACTAGCTTTCAAATAATAAAATTATTATAAAATAGAGTAGAATAAGGATAATACCAATATTGTATTTGAATTTTTTTTAAAAGATCACACAACACTTGTACCATAAGATAAAATACATTGTACAAGTGTTTCAGGTGGCTTAATGAAAAAATGTTTTTCACCACTTATTTAAGTGATTCTAAATAAGAATTAAAGTGGATGGATTTTTTTTAGAAACAAAAAAAATTATTTTTTCAAACATATTATCATATGATATAATTTCTATTAACACATTCCAAGTACTATAAAATATTAATTAATTGTGAAAACAACCCCTCAATAAGAGAAAACTAAACAACAAAAACGAAGCAGACATAGTTTCTTTTCCATGACTTCCCTACATTTCAAAGAAAGGGACTTAGAAGTAGATCCAATAGACACTTGAGATTCATACAACACCAATACAATCATCAAACAGGTATATAATCCAGCTTAAATTTTTGAATAAAGTTTTGTGTAATAATCCACTAAATCCATGATGTGTATGAGAGAACTGTTGAAGGACAACAAACATTGAGAGATCATATCCATCAAGGAGGGTTGTTGTCAAAGGAAACATGACATCAAATGAAAAGAAACTACCTTATGAATAAATCCTTGGAAATTAAAAACTCATTTCAAATGAAATCATGAAGAACCAAAAATACAAACGAATACATCTTCGAAAAATAATCTAGTATCTTGAACCAAAACCACTAAGAAAAATAAAGAAATAAAAAATTTCATCAACAAAATAATAAATTTACAAAAAATTACAACATAGTGGTTTCACATTGGTGGGTAGAGGAATTATTTGAGCAATTTAATCATCAATTAGATGCATGATATAATATCATAAATTCTTGTGAAATCCATACAAGTAACATTCATTATGCATGTTCACATTCATTATGTAAAATGATCAATGTTTACAATATTATTAATTAAAGAATCAAAATAATTCTCAATAAAAAGTACATGAGAATAATTATAATACCATTTATATTGAAAAATAATTATGATGTAATGTTAGATTTTATCATCCCTTAGAAAATGCATTCATATAATTTTGAAATTGAAATTAATTATGCTAAAAAAGAAAACTGACATGCTCAAAACCGAGTAAATGAAATTATATTGTTTTGGTACTTTAGAAAAATGATCCATAAGTCATTTGTGACATATGGGAATCATCATCATCTCAATTTGATACATGATATTTCTGGTATGACTTGATGTTTCTATTATCAGTTTAAAATTGACATTTAAATACAAAAAAAGTTACACTCCTTGAAAACTATGAAAACACACATGGATTATATTGTTAATTTTTTATAGTTATTTATAATTCATTTTTGATGTTTAAGAATCAGTCTCACGTCAAACTGACACATGTTACGACCTGTATGACTCAATGTTTGTGTTTCTAGTGTAAAATAGAGTTTTAGTAAAAACACATGGGGCATACTCAAAATTAAGGAATATCAATCAAAATGTTTTTAAACTTTATAAAGACAATTCATAAGTCATTTGGGATGAGTAGGAGTCATCTAAACCTCAATCTGACACATGGTGTGACCGATATGACTCTATGTGTGCCTTTTTATTCAAAATTGACATTAATTTTAGTAAAAAAGACAAATGACATACTAAAAACTAGGAAAATGATTTTATATTGTTTTTATAATTTATGAAAACAATATATAATTATTTTTCTATGTGTATAAATCATCCTCACCTTAATCCTATAAATTATGTGGCTAGTATGACTCAAAGTGTCCATTATCAATTTAAAATTGAAATTTTAATACAAAAAGTGTCACTCACTAAAAACCAAGAAACAATTATCATATTGTCTTAAAAATTTAGGAAAACAGTTAATAATTCATTTTTAATGTTCATTAATCAGTGTCTTTTCAATCCCACACTTGATGCAACATGTATAATTGAAAGTGTGTGTTTCTAGTTTAAAATGGGATTTTAGTAAAAAACAAAAGCAGAAAACTCAAAAATGATGAAATGAATTTGGGTTATTTTTATTCTTTATAAAAATAATCCAGAAGTCATTTGTGATGTGGAAAAATCAGTTTCACCTCAATCTGATGCATCGTGTGACTGGTATGAATCTAAGTGAGTCTTTTTAATCAAATTGATGTTAATTTTAGTAAAAAAGACAACTGAAATACTCAAAACTGAGAAAATACATTCATATTGTTTTTTATATTAATAAAATGTTCCATAAGTCATTTGTGATGTGTATAAATCATCTGTACCACAATTTGATACATTATGTTCCCAGTATGACTCAAAGTGTGCGTTTTCAATTTAAAATTGGCATTTTAATAAAAAAAAGTGTCACTCACTGAAAACCAAGAAAACATGATCATATTTTCATAATAATTTAGGAAAATGATTCATAATTCATTTTTAATTTTTATGAATCATTCTCACTTCAAACCCACACATGATGTGAACTATATGACTTAAAGTGCATGTTTCTAGTTTAAAATGACATTTTAGTAAAAAACAAAAGGGGAACACTCAAATATAAGGAAACAAATTAATATTGTTTTTCTAATTTATAAATATGATCTATAAGTTATTTTGGATGTGTAGGAATCAGATTCACCTCAATCTAACACACGGTGTGACCAATATGACTCCAAGTGCATCTTTTTATTCAAAATTGAAATTAATTTTAGTAAAAAGGACAACTAACATACATAAAACTAAGAAAACACATTTGGATTGTCTTAGTAATTTAGGAAAATTATCCATAAGTCATTTGTGACATGTAGTAATTAAACTCAACTCTATATGATACATGATGTCCTTGATATGACTCAAAGTGTCTTTTATCAATTTAAAAATGAAATTTTAATAAAAAAATTGCCACTCCCTAAAAACTGAGAAAATATGATTAGATTGTATTAATAATTTAGAAAAATGATTCATAATTAATTTTTGTCATATAGGAATCAGTCTAACATTAATCTCACACATGATGGGACCTATATGACTCAAAGTACGTGTTTCCAATTTAAAATTACATTTTAGTAAAAAAACACATGTGGCATACTCAAAACTGAGAAAATTCATTAGGATTTTTTTGATACATTCATAAAATGATCCACTAGTAATTTGGAACATGTTCTAATTAATTTTACCTCAATATAATTCATAGTGTGAATGATATGACTCCAAGTGCATCTTTTCAATATAGAGGTGTCATTTTAGTTTAAAACATGCATCACATCGCCAAAACCAAGAAGGTGATCCTATATTATTTTCTTGTTATTTTATCTACCATTATATAATTGATTTACTTATAATTTTTATATTATAATTATTTAGTAAATTTCAAAGAGATAATTCTTAAATATTAACAATAAATGGCATGTGATGGGAAAAAATCAACTATGATGCAATCTGATAATAATGTTCCTGGTATGACTCAAATTTTAGTTTAAAATTTACACATTCGATTTAATTTATTTTTTTATATTACTACTTACATAATAATTGTTTTCTTATATAGGTGTATTATTTTTCTTAAGATGGGGTGGATTGTTCTTTTATATAGTTGCATTCGTTTTCTCTATAATAGTGTTTTTTTATTTTATTTGTGTTGGAAATTTTATTTCATTTAATTTCAATATTTGTATCTAATTTGGTTGATTTCTCATGATGTTTCTTGTGCTACAGTGTGCTATTAGAGAACATTATAGTATTCAGCGTTTTTGGTGTTATAGTGTGTTGTAACAAGATGCTGCAATTTTACCCTTTATCAATGATACTAAATTCACTGATAAAGTCTCCTTTTATCAGTTCTAAATAAATACACTGATAAATGGTTTTTTTATTTGCACTGATAAAAACCTATCCATTTTAATCACTCTCTAGCAGTCGATTATTTTTTAGTGTTTATAAAGGCCTATTCTAGCACTGTTAAAGGACCCTTTTATAGTAGTGATTGAAACAATTTCCTTCTATCAATGTATGTATGATTTTTCATGGTGAATCTAATATTATGGAAATTCAAAACAATGAAAATGCAGTCAAAGAAATATAAAGTGACCTGCTAGAGGAAAATATAGTATGAAATTTGATAAATTATGCATTTTAATTTTCATTATATAATGTCTATGATTTTAATAGATCAACTAATCCATCAATTTATCTTGAGTGGGATTATATTTCTCATGACTTTATCGACCAAAAAATGAGATTCATGAATTAATTTAAGATGTAAAACAAGAATTTTATGAAGGGTGTTCCAAGTATTCCAAGTTTTGTTTTCTAATTAGGATGTATTATATTAAGTGTCTTAGCAGAATTACTGAAAAAGAAATGTCCATGATTTTATATATTCTTCATGATTCATATATTAAATCTAATATCCATGTATCATTATCTAAGATGAATAATGTAATCAACAAAACATGGAATTAATTATACAAAGATACATGTCTTCCCTAATGATTTCATGCTTTACTAGGGAGTAGAGTCTGATAAAGTAGAATGCATAAAATTTAATATAAGTAGATGTAAGTAAATGAACAATAATGGGATTATAAATCAGTGAACCCCTAGGAAAAAACTGAAGAATAAAATTCATGCAAATGTATTTCATTACATTCCTCTGAAACGATGTTTACAATGATTACTCATGTCATCTAAAAGTACATATTACATGTAGTGTCATGCTCAAGATTGTAACGATGGCTTGGGGATACATCCATAATATTCAACATCATGGAATATATTTGATTCATTATATCTATATTTTTCTTATAAACTTAGGATTTTTTTTTTGGAATTGTCTTCTTATGGTTTTAATCCGTTTTCTACTAATTATAACATTTTGATAGTTGTTTGGATCCCCTATAATCTACCTACATGGATGTGTATGAAAATATTTATTTCATTATTTTTTTATTATTCCTAGAAATAAATTTCTTATAAATTAAATGGACGTAAACCTTCAACCTCTAATCAAGTAATTTTGATAATTGTATGATGATGGCATGGAAACATATGATAATTAAATGATAAAATTATTCAAAATTAATGTTGATTTAATGTGAGAAATTATTGAATTTTCTATGATAGGGAAATTTATCCAGTTGGAATACTCAAACTAGTTTTGATTGTCCAGTTTTTAATTTACATTTTGAACCTCAATGATTACCTCATAATAGAAAATGATGTTTTATGTGCCATCATTGATTTCTTGATGCTTCTCAAAAATTATGATTTAACAATACGAAATTCAATAAAGATATTAAATTGAGAAATCCATGAAAGATATTATCTAGTTCATAGATATTGGTACAATAAATTAATTCCACTGAATAATTTTGAAAATATCATCAGTTTAACGAAGAGGTATAGGGGGGTATGAGGTATAGTATCTGAAGTAACTGGAACACAACAATGGAAGTAAAAGAATATATTTTTCAAAATTATTTATTGGTAGTTTAATTTGATACATCATAATCTTGATTTAATGAATATTGATAAGTACAATGGTGATAATGAAATTTTTACACAGTTTGATGTGTAAGGTAACTCAAAGGATCAACTTAATGCTTGTAAGGATTTGAAGTCAATGAATATAAAGCATGGTTTATGGGAGAAAGATAATGGAAAAAATCCTTGGACTATTTTTAAAATGAAAAATCAATTGAAATATGTATTCCTTTAAAATTTAAAGAATGTAAAAGTTTGATATGGATATTGAAAAAACTATCAAGGTGTGTTGACTTAAAACATCAAAAGTTACATAAATTTATAATTCATGACTCATACATTCTGATGGAGAAATTATTGCCATTGACATTTTCTAATACATTACTTACAAATGTAATTGTGGTTCTAGTTGAGTTTCTTTCATTATTCAGATAGATTTTTGAAAAAACTCTAAATTAAATTGATCTTTATAAACTTCAATAAAAAAATTGACACTTTTTCATTTGGATATGTGATCGTACAGTGATTATCTATTCATTTCCACCCGTACACTGTTATTTTAAACAAGTTTTTTATTGAAAATTAAAATTAAAATAAAAAATTAAAATTTATGATTAATTAAATAATTTTATTCTTTATAACTTTTAAATATGTAAATTTCACTTTTTTTATGATTTCATTGAAGGTGGAGGTGATTTGGAGATCCCATGACGATGGAGAAGGAAAATGGGTCAAACAGCATAGAAGCCCATGAACACATGTCCACTATTTTATATGATCCAAGAAATAATTACATCCAAATGAGCTTAAATTTTGTGAGCCAACCCATAACTCGGTTAGATACAAACTCCATTAAAGAATACAAGCCTAATTCTTCTATTAAGAGTCCTAAAAGAACAGATATATCAAATAGAATTAATCTGCATGGAGTTAAAAGTTTTCATATTTATTTTAGAAGTATCCCTTATTTTATACATTATCTGGCCACCAAGTTTGACATGGATATATGAAAGGTGTCTTCCAAAAACATTTTAGTTTTCTACAATTTTATTTAAGACTGTATTATCCCCTAAAACCCTGGAGCATTTGGATTCCCGAAATCAGTGTGACCAAAACCACCACCCAATTTCCCTCTAAATTGGCACCTTGGGCACCCCATTTGGGAGTTCATCTAAGAGGAAAATTTCTATCATTTTAGAGTCCCAAAGGAGTCTAATAATTATACCTAGATGTTATATAGTCTATTTTAAGTGATACATCAACATCTTTTTATTCCTCCCCTCGCATGTATTTCTAAACTCCTTGTGATCACCTGATGAGGAACGTGATGTAATCCTGAGCTTCATGTTTTTATTATTTTGAATGAACTTTTAAATTATAGGATTTATGTTTTCTTTATTCATCATATATTATTATTTAATTTATTTATATACTATTACATCATACTCAAACTCAAATGATCATGTTTGTGGGTACTCTTTCATGTGATGTTTCACACATGGTTCATCCTTTTCTCCTCCCCATTTTAATGGTGGTTTTTATGTGGTTTATATTGGTCAATTGAACTCGAAAAAACACTAAAATTGGCTTTTACTTTAATTTAATGTTTTCACATTTAAATAACATTCAAACCTGGATAGAACATCATTTTCTTCATGTGTTTCTTTTTTTGTTTCAGTAATGAAGTCGAACACAAATCACCCAATCATTTGTAGTATCCAGTGAGTCATTATGTGTTCTAAACCAATCACTATGAGATATACTAGTTTAAACTGAGTAAAATTATATTTCAAGGTGTTAGAAACTAATGATTAAAATATCATAACCCTATCTCATGAAGTGATAAAGGTATAGCATCATGAGATTCCCTGGGATGATCACCTTTAATCGAATCTATCAAATTCACCTTTCTTGTAACTCTTTATTTTATATGACTCCATGTTAAATAAAAATACAAAATTTCAGACAATCCCCTTCCCCTTTTTCATAATCAAAACTTTATTTAAATTAATTATCTATGTCTCCGTCGAGAGATGATCTGGTGTTCTGGATATACTTCAGAAATTCTAGTAAAAACTCAACAACTATTTTTATGCGGTTGACAACGCGGTCAAATTTTGGCACTATTTCCAGGGAGCCACAATATTTTTTTCCCATTCATTATTTTATTTTTTAAATTCTTTAAATATCCCCCTTCCCTTTTGGTTGTTTTGGTTTTGGTTTGTGTTTTTGTTTTCTTTTTTGTTTTTCTCTTTTTATCTATCTCTTTTCCTTCCTCTCTCTCTAATTCTATAATATAGCATTATATTTTCAATTATCCTTTAATTATTATTTATTATTTTTATTTTATCCATCATACATCATAAAAATAAAAAAACAAAAAAAAAACAAAAAAAACTTCTCAACATATTTGTATGACACGATTAGGAAAGGAAAAACTATTTGTAATAGACCCTAAAATTGAAAAGACAATTCACTCACAAATTAGGTCATCCAATGTTTGAAAATAAAGTAACATAGGCAAAAGTATTACTGAACCTAAATTGCTCCCAAACTAATAAAAAATTGAATGAAATCAGTCCCCAAAAATAATGGCTACAAATAATCGAACCTTAAAAGATCTGACCACCATGGATGTGGAGTACCAACCTTCATAGATCCCATATCCTAAGGAATCATCCAAAATTGATGGAAGATCAGGCCTTATCCACCACCTTCTTAAATTCTACGGTATTCCTGATGAGAACCCTCACAAACATCTCAAAGAGTTTCACATAGTGTGCTCCACTATGAAACCCTAAAATCTGTATGAAGAATTAATTAAGTTCAGGGCCTTCCTTTTCTTCCTTGATGGTGCAAAAAAAGACTAGATATAGTATATTCCTACAATAATTGGGGGATATAATGAACTTAAACAAATATTTATAGAGAATTTTTTCCCTACCTCCCAAACTGTATAAATTAGGCATGAAATTTGTGGTATTAGGCAATCATAAGGAGATACCCATCATGAATACTTGGAGAGATTCAAAAGACTTTGTTCATGTTTCCCCCAAAACTAGATTTCATGAAAAAATTTTAATTCAATACTTCTATGAGTGAATTATTCCCATGTATCGTGAAATGATTGATACTCTAGCTGGTGGTGCCCTAGTTGTTAAAAATCTTTCTTCTACTCATGAATTAATAGCCAAAATCACTCAAAATGCACAATAATTTGGTACATGAGCAATTAAACCAACTTGAGGAGTTCTTGAGGTAAGTCATTCAGACCTAGAATAAAAGATAGATAATAAACATGATGAGATACACAGCCTTCTAAGGCAATTATCTCAATCACAAGGTAACTCACACTCTTCTTCTGTTCTATAACATTGTGGAATTTATTCTAATAACACTCATTTATCTAACCAGTTCCAAAAACATTATGATTAATATAAGTATTGTGCAACAGTATTACTAGGGTTCCCTTTTCAATAAGAACCACCCTTCAAGAAAGAACCATTTAAGCCAAATCCAAACCCTGGGGGAAAGCCCAACCATTTTACTAATAAGGAGGTAGCTCGAGCTTCCCTAAACAGAACTGGTATCGTTAAGTCTAAGGTTTGAAACCTTTTGATCTTTCAAAATCTTGAAATAATCACATTACTCCTAAATCTAAACCAAGCCACAAAAATATGGTGAAGAAAATGGAAACCCAGAACCTCTAGTTCTAGCAAACCATGCAATCCGCTATTCAAGACCTGTAAATTAAAATGGAGCAATTAGAAAAAACAATTGTTGAGATTAAGATGTAATGTTCTAGAAAACTACCTTCTCAGCCTATTGATAATCCAAAATACAAAGATAATTTTTGTTAAATCACACTTTATATTGGTAAACAAGTATCTGCATCTAATTATTCTACCCAATAGGTATCTCCCCCTCTTGAAAACACTCTTTCTCCACCAATAAAAGATTCCAATAAAGAAAACAAGAAAAAAAGGGTAATAAAATTATCATTGAGGATTCCCATGAACAATCCATTCCTCTTCATTTCCCTCAAAGACTCTCTAAATATAAGAAAATTTTTGATAATGAGATTGGTATAGAAATAATGGATACATTTAAGAAAGTTCAAGTTAGCATTCCTTTGTTGGATTCTATTAAACATATTCCTCGTTACGCTAAATTTCTTAAAGAAAATTTCATGCATAGACAAAGGCTAAAGGGTAATGAGAGATTAAACCTGGGAAGAAATGTCTTGGCCATGATTCAACCAAAAATTCCAACCAAATACAGAGATCCAATAACATTCAAAATACATTTAACCATAGGGGAGACATTCTTTTTTTATGTTATGCTAGATTTAGGTTCTTAAATTAATGTAATAACATGCTTTGTATACACATCTCTGCAGGTTGGATATATTAAAATAATAGTCATCATCATTCAACTTGTCAAACGGAGCACAACACACCCATCGGGAGTGATCGAGGATGTTCTCATAAGAGTGAAGAATCTCATATTCTCCTCAAATTTATATATTCTTGAGATGGAATATACTCGAACCTAAGGACATGCACCTCTCATACTTGGGAGGCCATTCCTTAAAATAGAAAGGATTATCATCAAGGTTCATAATGGTATTCCCTCCAAGGATTTTGGTGGTGAAGATGTGGGATTTAACATCCTTGAGGCTATGAAACACCCCGTTGAATAGAACTCCACTCAAACTATCTATTCGATGGAAGTGATCTCAAATGAAACACACATAGACACACACAATTCTATCATCGACCTATACTATGATTTCTTTTCCTTTTCTTCATCCCTGGATGAGTTGAGTTTAAATTCATGTTTTGAGGGTTTTTTGGGTTTTGAGAAGTGTAAATTTTATGCTTTAATTGATGACTGTGTTCATTCTAAGGTACCCATGATGGTGAATGATTCTACAAATAGCATTTCAATTGATTCTCCATCCTTATAGAATAAACATGATAAGATAGACAGTTTCATGGACCTCACTCCCCCTAAATCCCCTACCTCAATCCAAAAACCACTGGTACTGGAATTAAAACCACTTACATCTAATTTAATATATGCCTATCTTGACGGTATTCACCAATTTCCCGTCATTATTTCCAATAACCTCTATCTACAGTAGGAATAAAAACTGCTCGACCTTTTGAGAGAGTGTAAAATGGTGATTGGATGGACATTATATGACATTCCAGATATTACAACAGCTATTTGTATGAACCATATATTTTTAGACAATTAGAAAAATCCCATAAGGCAAGCACAATGCCATCTAAATCCCACTCTCCTTGAAGTGGTAAAATTGGAAGTTAGTAAATTACTTACTATTAGGATCATTTATCATATATATGATAGTAAATTGGTTATCCCAGTGAAAATTGTGCCTAAAAAATCAGCATAATGGTAGTGTAAATTAAAAGGAATGAATTGGTTCCAACACAAATGAAAAACAATTGGCGAGTCTATATTGACTACCATTGATTGAATCAAGCCACATGAAAGGACCACTTTTCTTTACTTTGATTGACCAAATGTTAGAAAGAATGAATGGTAAGTCCCATTATTGTTTCCTTGATGGATATTTGGGTTATTTTAAAACCCATATAGCCCCTGAGGATCAAGAAAATAAAATATTTACCTATCCACTAGGCACATTTTCATATAGAAGGATGCCTTTTAGTCTATGTAATGCTCCAGGTACATTTTATCATTGTATGTTGAGAATGTTTTCAGAGTACCTTGATAATTTCATGGATGTTTTTATGGATGATTTTAATGCTTATGGAACTTCCTTTGGTGACAATTTAGCTTACCTTGGTTCTATAATCCATCATTTCATAGAAAAATACCTTGTATTAAATTATGAGAAATTCGATTTCATGGTTAATCAGGGGATAGTTCATAGGAATGTCATTTAAAATGAGTGAATTCAAGTGGATAAATCAAGAATATAATTAATTTCAACCCTTCACTATCCAAAATTTGTTCATGAGGTGTAATCATTATTGGGTCCTATTGGTTTTTACTACCGATTCATTAAATACATTAGTAAGATCACACATCCCTTATCTTTATTATTGTAAAAGGATTATGAATTTTTTTGACAAAAATGGATAGGATTCATTCAATTCAATAAAAAAGAGTCTCACATCACCTCCCATCATCATACCACTAAGGTGGGATCTCCCCTTCAAACTTATGTGTGATGCCCCTAACTTTTTAGTTAGGGAAGTTTTATCACAAAGGGTTGAGAAGTCTCCTCATTTCATTGTGTATGCCCCTCATACCCTAGACCCTACCCAGAAAAACTACACCACCACTTAAAAGTAACTCCTTTATATTGTGTTTTTCTTATAAAAATTCAGTTTTTATCTTATAGGGTCAAGAATCATTGGGTTTTCAGATCATTCTTCCCTTCGATTTCTCCTAAAGAAACCTGAATATAAGCCCCCCCCCCCTCATTTGGTGGATAATCCCCTCCCAGAGTTTGACCTTGAGATTCATGATAAGAGAGGAGTGTAAAATGATTTAGCTAACCACATTAGTAAGATTTACCAACCATTGGACCACCATGTTGACTCATCCCTCCCCATTAGATAATTCATTCCTCATGAGAACCTATATGATGTTGTTGACCGTACCCCTTGTATAATGACATTGTATATTTTCTAGCAATATCTAGGGACCCTTAATTTTATCACCTCACAATCCTAGAGTCTTGATTATAATTCATGATGGTACATTTGGGATGACCCATTTTTGTGGAGAATTTGTAGTGACCATTATTTTCATAGGTGTTTCCCTGACCATGAGTTCACCTCATTTCTGATATTCTACCACATTCTTCTTTTGGGGGCCACTTTGTCTCTCAATGCACTACTCAATAGGTCCTTGATGGGATGATTCTTTAGCAGAAGTTTTATATTGGTGATAAGGCCCTCATGTACAATTCCATGCTAAATATCCACCAAGGTAAGATTCACTCTCGATGGCTTGGTCCTTATATTGTTACTAATATTTACCCTTCTAGTGAAATACAGGTCCTGCATGAACCGAGTGGCCAATTTATTACCATCAATGGTAAGAGACTTAAACACTTTTACAAGGATTTTCCAATTCACTCAGTGTAGGAAATCAACCTTCAACAAGAAACATACTAGAGAAACCCACCATGTTTTATACTTCCTTCCCACATTCTCTTTAATTACAGTGAGAACATTGCATACTCCGGGTGTGTGGGGTGGGGAGCATATTCCTGGATTAGTTAGGAATTTTCATCATCTTTCTTTCTTTTTCTCTTTTTCTCTTACTGTATATTATTTTCACTCCCCTCCCCCTCATTTCTTGCCCTCACTATTGCGTCATAATGTTAGTTTTTTATGCCCAATTTATCATGAAAAAGGATACCCACTTAATGATGAAAGTTATTAAAAATTCATAACGAATTTGACTATTTCATGTTGTTTCAACATTTCAAAATATTTTTTCAATGTTGAAATGTGTGTTTTTGGATGAATTTAACAATATTGTGATACTTTCACTTGAAAATTGGTTGATTTTAGATGATATAAATGGTTGTATCATTTTGAAACCTTTGAGAAGAATGGTATCCTTTGTGTTAGTAGATTAAGGGAAAATTTCATCACTTATTTTCTCTACACATCATTGCACCGAACCATGAACTGTGAATTTTTATTACTTAATATAAGGTAAATGTAATTTATGTTAATATTAAAATGGTTTCCAATTTTTTTAATTAAGTTAGTTCCTTATCCAATATTTTTAATTACAGTACCAAATTTACCTATGCATGTGTACCTGTTATCCGACTGTTGTATGCCCTAGAAAATTGAACAAATAAAAAAACACAAAAACAGGGGTTTTTCATTGGGTTGGTCAAAAACCACCCTTCTTTGACCTTTGATCTTCTTAAAACTATTATAATTAGTGTCGTTATTTAATCAAAAAGGGGGTGATAAATGAGTGGGATATTTGATCTATTTGAAAATTTTCAAAAAAACAATAATAATATTAATAAATGAGGGGAGTTATGAAATATGAAACATATGGGTATATATAAGTTAGGAGATTTTGGTATGAATTCTGGGAATTCTTAAGTGAGTTGGTATTGAAATTGTATTACAAATGATGTAGGGTAGGTTTTATGGAAAAAATTATTAAAGTAGAAAAATATTAAAATAACCAATATTTACTAGAAGGAATGTGGAACGAAAAGCATGGAATGGTTTTAAAAAACACACACATAGAGAGTTATAGTAATGGATTAATTTTAAATTCCTTTCTCAGATAAGTATCATGAATCTATTTTAATTTCATTGTGATATAATTTAAGAGACACCTTTTTCCATGATCATTGAGAGTAATTCTGTGGTGTGATTTTTTCTTTGGTCACATTTCTTTTAGGAATAAAATATTCATTTAATGTTAAATCTTAATGAATTTAAGAATATATATATATATGTATAATTTGGTAAATGTGACTTTTCCCATGAGTGTAAATGATAATGTGTGGGGGTGTGATCGCACCACGATTCACTATTCATTTCCACCCTTACACCACTATTTTAAACGGGGTTTTTATTGAAAATTAAAATTATAAAAACAAATTGAACTTCATTATTTATTAAATAATTTTGTTCCTTTCACTTTTAAAAATTTAAATTTCACTTTTTTTATAATTTCATTGAAGTTGGAGGTCACTCAAAGTACCCATGATGATGCGGAAGTAAAATGGGCCAAACTGGACAAAAGCCCATGAGCACATATCCACTGTTTTGTATTTTTTGAGAAATACATGAATCCAAATGGGCTGAATTTTTGTGATAATATCCATAAATATATGGTATAAAACTTTCATGAAGTAACCCAAGCCCAATTCATCCATTAAGATTCCAAAAAAAACCAATATTTCCAATAGAATGAATCCACACAGAGTCAAAAAATTTCCTTTGTATTTTAGAAAAATATCTTATTTTATAAATTATCTAGAAGAAAAAATTGACATGGAGATATAAAAGGTGTATTAAAAAATATTGTTTTCATCCAAAGTTTTTTAAGACTTTTTGGCTGCCCAAAACAATGGACCTAGTGGATTCTTGAAATTAGGGTTTTCAAAAACACCTTCCACTTTCCCTATAAATTGGCACCTTGGGCAACCCATTTGGTAGTTAGACCAAGAGGCATGGTGATGCCATTTTGGATTCCCAAGGATTCCTATCATCATACCTAGAAGTTATGTAGGATATGGGAAGTTCTAAATCAACATGTCTTTCTTCCTCCCCTCCCATGGATTTCTAAACTCCTTATGATCACCCGGGGAGGAACGTGATGTAATCCCATGCTCCATGTTTGTATTATTTTGAATGATATTTTTAATACCAAATTTTATATGGTTTTTATTCATAATATATTCTTATTTAACTATGTTATATACTAGTATGTCATGTTCAAACTCAAATGGTCATGTTTTGGGGTACCCTTTCATGTTATGTTTTACACACCATTCATCCATTTCGCATCCCCTCTCAATTGTGGAGTTTTTTTGGTTCATATTTTTCAATTGAACTCACATAAACACCACCTTTTCCATGTAATTTAATTTTATGGTAAAAAAATTTTGTAACATAAAAACCTGGACAATACATCGAGTTCTCCAAGTGTTGCCTTGGTGAGTTTTGGTTATGACGTCGAACACAAATCACCCAATCATCGGCAGTATCTGATGAATCATTGTGTTTTTTCAACTGAATCCTAGGAGGTATCCCTGTTTAAACTCAGTAACATTCTGTTTCTAGTTGTTACAAACCATGTATTAAAAGATCATAACCCTATCTCATGATGTGATGAAGGGTGAGCATCATGAGATTCCCCAGGTTGGTCGCGCCTAATCAAATCTATCCATTTCTAATTTCTTGAATCACTCTATTTTATATGATTCCATATTAAATAAACAAAAAAATTCATATAATTTCATAACCCATTTTAATAATTAAAACAATCTATTTTAAATTAATCATCTAAGGATCCATCAAAAGATGACCTAAGGTACCTTTTATACTGTAGAAATTCTAGTAAAAAATAAAAAACTAATTTGATGCACTCAACAACGCAATCAATATGTTATTTTCCCCTTCCTTCTACACAATCATGATTCATTTTACTATTAATTTGGTTGATGAAGCTAAACTCGGTGTATCGGTACACTATCGATGGAGGTATCCAATTGAAATATATATTTATATTATTTTTATTTTCATTGTTGAATTCAATTTTATCAAATCATCGCTTAATTTTGTTTGATTTGTTCTTTATTTTTTTCATCAGATAATTAGGCCATTTGAGTTCATATGTGAAAAAAAATCTCATCCAGAAGGTTGTATTGCTGATGGTTACATAGCTGAAGAGTGCTTGACTTCTTGTTCAAGTAATTTGGAAGAGATTGAGACTATATTCAATCATGCTTGTAGTGTTGATGCCATCCTCACTAATTCCAATTCTAAAAACTAGTCATAGGTATTTACAACTATTGGAAGACCAATTGGAAAGGGGTAAAATTTTACCCTGACTAAATTAGAGTTTCTACAAGAATATAAATATGTACCACTCTATAGTGTTATTATATATCCATTTATTGATGAATTGTGATTGAAAACAAACAGGCGACTAGGGGGGTCAAGCTCGAAATGAGATGGAATTAACAAAAACTGTTAATAAGGATATTTTCTAAAAGTTTTACCATCATTTAAGTATATATTCATATTTATATTATTGACGTGTAGTTATTTTTTCTATGTTAAAAGTAACACCTTATATACTTTTGTATAGATAATGAATGTTGGTAATTGAGTAAAAATATAAAATTATTTGAAGTTTTTTCATCGAGGTACTTTAAAGAAGGCTAAGAGATTCAATACATAAAATATTAATGGCTCTAGGTTTGGTGAAATTTATCTTGAAGAAGACTTGAAAACTAAAAATAGATGTGTATTTACCCTTGGAGAGGTGAGATACTATGGAAATCAGAATTATATAATTGAATTAAAATATGATGGATAGTTTTTAGATGTCTTATTCAAATTTAAGTGGGTAAACATTGATAGGGTAAAATGAAAGATTCGTTAAAATTTAATTTTGTAAACTTTTCTTGCTTGATCCATACTGTTGAGCATGAAGATCATGATCCATTTATCTTGGATTCACAAGAGAAGATGTTTTATTATGTGGATGATGAAATATATGAAGGTTATAGTTTTTTATACACTTAAAGCATAGATACTTATATGATATGGGTGATGAATATCAATTGGTACTTTGGGATAGTGAACCTCATCAACCAATAAATATTAAATAATTTTTTCCTAAAAACATCAAAACAAAATAACTTTTAAGAGTGGTTGAAAATGAATCACTTTATACAAATGATGATAATGATAATGAATACAATAAATATGAAGATAATTGAATGTATAAATTGGTAATGAAAATATATTACAATTTATTATTGATAAGTTCATCATACATATATACATTGTTATAGCTTTTCTTTTTATTTTTTATAAAAAACTTTTATTTTTCTGTTTTTATACATTTAATATATATGAACCATTTGAATTATAGTAATTCCAAAAATATCAAGATCCTAGACAACCAGTATTTCATAGCACATCACCGCTATAGTCATCTTTAGTTGATTTGAGTGCTTCCGTTTTACTTGAGACTACTAGTGAGCCCACTAATTCCACAGATGTTGTTAGTAGCCCACTACCTGATTCACCTCCAGCGGTGAAATAGTTGGTCGCCGCTCTGTCTAGGGGATATTGGTGAGTTACCTTTACTGATAATTATGTAATTTTACAAAATAATATTTATTTTATTAATTGTTTAATTCATTTTTTCAAACAGATAACGAAAACCATCGAATGGATACAAATATGAACACACCATATGTATGGGACCTGTAGGACTTGAAGATTATAATTCTATTTGATGAGTCTCGTGTACCAACATGTGGAACTGTTGGAATATAATGGAATATTCTCGGGCATTTTTCTTGTGAGAGGGTGAAATTTCCCATTAATTATAATGATTGGTGGAATATTCCTACATCTAGAAAAAAATGAGCTCTTTGATACTAAAGTAAAGGTAATATTAATTTAATATACCTTGATAATTAGTTTAAAATACATGAGTAAAATTTTGTAATATACTTATAAAGTGTTATATTTTTCTAGATTTATTTTTCATTTTGATTTCCTTGACTCTGTTTTATGGCCATGTACTTTGAAAAATTTGGGAAATAAATGTAGAGATTTTAAATGGAGACTATGGAATGAGTTTAATGACACATATTTGAGCTCATGAAAGATATATGATAAATTTAATGATGTAATTTTTAAGGATAAATATATGTTTTTTTCTAATATTAACAAAGATGCATCTCACACTACTACAAATATGCCTTTAACAATGCTCAAAAGGCCATTATCAAAGCTAGAGTAGTACTGATTACTAGAGTGAGATAAAAATCCCTAGTATTTTATCAGCACTAAAAAATAATTAATAATGGGTCCTTTATGAGTGCTTTTATTTATCACCAATAAATGGGACCTTTATTGGTGCTTCTAAAAGTGTTGATAAAGGAACATGTTGCAGTGTGTTGTAATAGTAAACCGTAGCACCAAAAACACCACAAAATCAGAAAAATCGAGAACCAATAAATAATTTAAATGAAGTAAAATTGACAACACAAATACAAGAAAAAAACTCTATATTATATACTTTTCAAACATTTGTTTATACGATTACATAAGTTAAAATTACTACATACACTCAAAAACATCAATCCTCATTTTTCTTTTGATCCTAACCCTTGATCAAGAAAAAGAATACAACTATATAAGAAAACTATTATTATGTTAGTAATAATATAGAGGAATAAATTAAAATAAAGTGTTAATTTTAAACAAAACATTGAGTCATACCAACAATGTTATGTATCAAATTGAGTTGTGGTTGATTCTGGAACATCACACCATTTCTTGTTCTTATTCAAGCATTATCTCAGGGAAAATTAACTAAATAAGTATAATATAAAAATAATAAATTATCTAATTATGTAATGGAATATATAATCATGATAAAATAATCTAGGCTCATTTTATTAGTTTTAGAGATGTGATGTGCATTTTAAACTAAAATGACTCATATATATTGAAAAGACGCACTTGGAGTCACACTGATCACACCAAGCATCATATTGAGGTGCAGTTGATTCATACGCATCCCAAATGACTTATGGGTCATTTTCCTAAATTATAAAAACAATATGAATGTGTTTTATTTGTTTTGAAAAGGTCACTTTTTTTTACTAAAATTTTATTAGAAACTAAAAACACACACATTGAGTCAAACCAATCACATCATATGTCATTTTGACATGAAACTGATTCATACACATCAGAGATGACTTATGAATCATTTTCATAAATTATAAAGAAATTATGAGTATGTTTTCTCAGTTTTCATTGAGTGACACTTTTTAAATTAAAATTCCAATTTTAAACTTATAACGGACACTTTGAGTCATACAAGGAACATCGTGTGTTACATTGATATGAGAATGACTCCTATATGTAAACAAAACTTATTGAAAATTTTTCTAAAGTATTAAGACAATATAAATGTGTTTTAATGGTTTTGAGTATGTTAGTTGTTTTTTTACTAAAATCAATGTCAACTTAAAATAAAAAGGCACACTAGGAGTCATATCAGTCACACCATGCATCGTATTTTTGTGATGATGAAGTTTACATGTCTAAGAAGATTTATAGATATTTTTCCTAAAGTATGAAAACATTCTTAATGTGTTTTCATAGTTTTCAGTACTTCACTTTTCTTTTTTACTAAAATTTCATTTTAAATTAGAAACATGCACTTTGAGTCATAACGGTCACATCATGTGTCGGTATAACATTAGACTAATTCTTACACATAAAACATGAAATATTAATCATTTTCATAAATTATCAAGAAAATACAATCATGTTTAATTGGTTTTCAGTGAGTGGAATTTTATAAACTAAAATGAAAATTTTAAACTAATAACAGGCACTCTAAGTCATACTACACATATAGTGTATCATATTGAAGTGAAAATAATTAATACACTTCAAAAATGGCATATGAATTATTTTCCAATATTATCAATAAAATTCAACTCTGTTTTCTCGATTTCCAATGAGTGAAACTTTTTAAAATAAAATTCCAATTATTAACTAATAAAGAAAACTTTGAGTCATATCAGGCACATCATGTAATAGATTGTGGTGAGGATAATTCCTATACTAGAAAAATTACTTATAGAGCTTTTTATTAATGTATCAAAACAATAGAAATTCATTTTCTCAGCTTTGAGTCTGTCATTTATCTTTTATACTAAAATTAATATCAAATTTAAATAAAAAGGCACCATTGGAGTCATACCGGTTACACAATGCGGAGGATTGAGGTGAGGAAAATTCCTACACATCTCAAATTACTTCTGCATCATTTTAATAATGTTATAAAATAATCCAAATGATTTTAATTAGTTTTGAGTATATCACTTTCATTTTTCACTAAAATGTCATTTTAAACTAGAAACACACACTTTGAGTCATACCAGTCACATCATATGTCGTTTTGAATTGATACTGGTCCTTACACATCAAAAATTACTTCTGAATCACTTTACTAAATTAACCTGACAATCTGAGAGTGTTTTCTCAGTTTTTAGTGAGTGAAACTTTTTAAACTAAAATGTTAATTTTAAACTGATAACAAACACTTTGAGTCATAATGGAAATATCGTCTATCTGATTGAGGTGAAGATAAATCCTAAACATCAAAAATGAATTATGGACCATTTTACTAAATTATTAAAACAATTTGAAAGCATTTGATCAGTTTTGAGTAACTCAATTGTATTTTTTACTAAAATTAATGTCAACTTTAAATAAAAAGATGCACTTGAAGTCATAATATCAACACCATGCATTCTATTAAGGTTCATATGATTCCTACTTGTCTCAAATGACATATGGATCATTTTACTAAATTATAAAAACAATATGAATTCATTTTCTTAATTTTGGGTACATCACTAGCCTTTTTTACTAGAATGTCATTATAAACTAGAAACATGTAATTTGATTCATACCAGTCACCTAGTGAGTTTTTTTGACATGAGCCTAATTCATACATGTAAAAAATTACTTATGAATCATTTTCCTTAATTATAAATACAATCTGATCACATTTTCTAGGTTTTCAGTGAGTGATACTTTTTAAACTAAAATATCAATTTTAAACTAATAAGAGACACTTTGAGTTATATCGGGAGCATTGTGTATCAAAATGAGTTTTTTATAATTCATACACATTTTAAATGAATTATGTATTATTTTCCTAAAGTATTAAAATAATCTAAATGATTTTTCTTAGTTTTGAGTATGTCATTTTTTTTATGGAAATTAATGTCATCTTTAAATAAATAGATTCACTCGGAGTCATACTAATCATGTATGCATCATATTGAGGTGCAGATGATTATTAAATTCCCCAAATAACTTATAGGGTTTTTTACTAAAGTATAAAAACAATCCAAATATATTTTCTTAGTTTTGAGTATGTCACTTTTACTTTCTACTAAAATGTCATTTTAAACTTAAAACATGAATTTTGAGTCATACTGGTCACATAGTGTATCGATCTGACATGATACAAATTTATACATTTCAAAAATAACATATGAATCATTTTCCTAAATAATCAAGTCTATGTGAGTGTTTTGTTCATGGTTTTTAGTGAATCGTGATTTTTGAAATAAAATTTCAATTTTAAATTGATAACAGACACTTTTAGTCATTACCAGCCACATCATGTATCAGATTGAGGTGTGGGTGAATCCCACATATCACAAACAACTAATGGATAATTATATTAAAGTGTCAAACAATCCAAATGTTTTTGACCAGTTTTGAGTTTCTTTGTTGTATTTTTTACTAAAATTAAAGTCAATTTTAAATAAAAATAAGAAATTTGAATCATACCAGTCACACAATGTGTCATATTTAGGTGAGGATGAATCATACACAACACAAAGTCTCGGAAAATTATCAAATTCTATTGTTACCAAACTTTACAATGGGTTTATTTGTCGAGCTACCAACACTGCATATTGAGTGGATGTTCATAGCCGAAAAACATTTTTTCATCAAAGAACATTGTCTCAATATGTGGTGTATCAATTCAACAATGAAATACAATATAAATCATAGAAACATTGATAAAAAGAAACATTATATCTATTTTTTTTCTTGTTAAATATAGTTAAAAGAAAAATATGACTCCCAAAAAGATCTATAAAAAAACTAAAAAATTATTATATAAAAATGATAAGGAAATTAACTTTCAAATAATAGATAAAATGATGAAACAAATACTTAAATAAGTATTAGAAATTCATCTTTTCATGATGGTTGTATACATTCTTAACCCATTTTTTTATTTCCATTATCTTAGTTATAGTATTGAAGTCCAATCTCTCATTTCCATGAGAAACTTTGAACAAACCACCACAACTCAAACAAAATAACCCACCTGTATAAGAAAACAATTATTATGTGAGTAATACTAAAAAGAATGAAATTAAAAATAAATATAAAGTGATAAATTAATTATATAGACAATGATTTTAATATGAAAAAATCAAGATTACATATGTGATTGAGTAGAGGTAACAACATTTCTCTTCCTACAATGGTGTTGGAGGAAAGTTGAAGGAAAGTGATAAATGTCAACACTGTGGGGGTGATACGTTTTTGAGGGATAAAAATTATATGGTAGTTTTCTTATATAAATGTGTGAAATATGGATATAAATCTTTAAAATAAATGTACTATGAAAATATGAATTCCAAAAAGATCTATAAAAAACTAAATAAGCATTAGATAAAAATGATAAGGAAATTTACTTTAAAACAATAGATAAGATGAACAAAAAAGTAAATAAATAAGTATTAAGAATTCACCTTCTGAGGGAGAAGAAGTCTATGGACATTTTGGTGAAAAAATTCATAAAATATAGATCGAAATTTTCTAAAATATATGAAATCTACAAGGAATAATGAAAATTAAATCAACATTTCATTATATAATATTTCGATAAAATAGAAAAATTATATCATAAAATTTCCATTACATCTTACCAAAAGGTTTCCCTTGTTATAGTTTGTTACTCCATGGGATTGGTAACATCATTATGTGCAGAAAACATTTTCTGCATGAGTGTTCAAACATTTAATTTATATTATGTCAATGTAGTAGAGAACATATAATATTATAAGGAAAAACATAGTATATTAAAAAACATTTCTACCTTCTCATCAAACTCTCTTTATTTTTTTATAGGTTTTCGGGATTTTGTTCCTCTATCAAGAAGCCAAATCGTCTCTTTTTAGTCCCCTCTAATGTACAATAAATTTGATACATTAGGATTTACAAGAACTAATTGTCATCTCCCAATTAAAGGGTCAACCTAAATTTAATTTTCATCTAAACTGAAATTTTTTTTAGTCTTCAGTAGGACAATCGACTAATTATTGATTGTTGGATCTGAGACAAAAAATTCATGCACTGATTGTCACTCCATTATGAATGGATCATTGTTTTACCCTTCCACACTAAAATTCGCTTTCATAAATCCCAATTCATTAACTTTCACTACACTCTTATTTTACACACATATGAAACAGAAAAATAGTACTTTAAATGTTGTATAATCCAACTCGTATATTTGTTTGATAATTCCAAAAAATATAATAATTTCATAAATTGGATTTCTATCCTTGGAACAAAATATGTCTATCACTTCATCCACAATCATAAGACCTCTATTTTTCATCATATTAAAGTCATCATATTTTATTGTATGGAACATATAACCATTGATTATAAAACCAACGTATGATATAACATTCACATTAGGTCCCCTAGAAAGACATCAAAGTCATTCAGAAATTGAATTTGGATTTTAAGATAACTCGTTATAAATTTTATCTATGAACAATCTATAAACAATTGATTGTGTGAATTTGATATCCATCCTTCAGTCCTTGATGGATTAAAATCTCTAAGAATTTTTTTGTGGGATTCAATGTATGGATCAAAATATTTTCTATTATGTAAAATTTAAAGGCGTTCTTGTACCTACTCTTTCATTGTAATTATAATAACATGTATTTTGAAAAAATTGGTGGCCATAAGGTCTTTTTTGTGACGAGACATTGGGATACCAATGTTGTCAACATCTCATAGGTAGTCAGCATAAAATTCAACAACTTCTTCAAAAATATATCATTATGCAATTCAATAATCTAGCCAACATCGATTCTTGACATGCCATTTCAAAATATTTATATACCGTTCAATGGGGTACATACATATATAATAGACATGAACACATAGTTGAACCTATCTAACCAAGTGAACCATTAGGTACACTATTATATCAAATAATAGTGTTGTAAAGACATATATAATGAACATAATGTGACTACAAACTCCTTATTCATGATTGGGAACTTCATCAGGTCTATAAATTTACTGAAAATGGATTTGAAAAATAAATAGATTCTGGTTAATGTATGCCATATATTTTTAGGCAGAAATTAATGGAAAGAAACATATATCAAATTGTATATCAAAACATAAAATTCATGTAATATTAGTCCCTATAACTTCAAATTAGTCACTAACATGACACTCTTAATATTTTATGAATACCCCTATGGAATTTTTACACTATTAAGGAAAATGAAAAATTATAATTTTTATTGTCTGGATATAGTGTAAGTTATTGGGGGAAGAAAACTCTTCCCTTTACCCGTCACTGGTGCCAACTCTTCCCTTATCCTCATGTCAATCATGTCCAACCTAGCCTTGATGTCATCTTTAATTTTTCCATGAAAATTTTGTAACCTTCCAATAATACTATCAAAGACATTTTTTCTAAATGCATGATGTCAAGAAAATGTCTGACGTACAAATAATTCCAATATGGTAATTAATAGAAAATTGATATCTTCTTCCAACCTAATTTCATAAGTTCTTTCGAAAATGGTTTACTAAAAACAGTGTCAATAACTTTTAATTCTTCAAATAGTGGATTACCCATTATTGGAGATGTTTTTGTACCTTATTTGATATTCCCTTAAAATTTTGTCATCTAGGATAAGTATTTATGTCACCAGGGTGAAAATTTCCAATTTACTGAAAATACAATTTTTGAGGAATGTTTCAAACGAACTGATTGTCTTTATTCTTCACAAATGGGACACCCCAACATTACTTTAATGTTATATCTAGATAATTTACATAAGTGAGAAAGTCATTTATCATTCCATACAACATGGGACTTAATGTGTATTATTGACTTTTATGATCATCATACATTATAACACTGGTATCCTGCATCAATTTTAGATCTTTGATTAATAGATCCAAATAGACATTAATATCATTATTAGGTTGCTTTTGTCCAGATATAAGTTGGGAAAACATAATTTATATTCACTTCATGCATAAACATGGATACAAGTAATAATTTACCAACGTTATGGGAAATGTACTTTGAGTAATACTTTGTACACCAAAATGGTTTATTCCATTTGAAGATAATGCTAGACAAAATATTCTTAGCTCATTTAAAAATTTAGGATACTCATAATCAATTGTCTTCCACTGAGGATAATCTGTTGGATGATATAGGTTCCCATATTTAATTCTTGTATATTCATGTCATGTCAATTGTATTGTTATTTCATGACATCCATATAGACTTATAAACAATGAAATGATAAAAAATTACCATATATATTTCAAAGGACTTGATTCATTTTTCTTGTATCGATTCCTGCCACACTTAGGTAATTTTTTGAGTGATTCATGGTTCTTGTGAAACAATATGTAATCATTTGGAGAAGCCAGTATTTTTTAGAGAAATTAACATTGAATTTAACTTTCATTTAGAGTCATATGTTGAACATTCTAGTTCATTTTTTTGGTATCATATCATTCAGGATACCAAGTAGTACTATAATGCCGGTTTCACTCCATCCATTTCTGTATTTAAAATTATATAAATTCAATACATCTAAAAATGTTGTGTTTTTAGTACAACAGGTATTGAATGGACTCTTAGAATACTTATTTAACATCTCAAAAAACATTAAACAATCATGAATGTCATATTCAATTTCTATTTTCATTTATTCCATGTGATCTTCATCATCATTTACACTAGTGTTCATATCAAATGATCCATAAACCGTAGTATCATCCCAATCGGTGTTTATATTATGTTTTTTCCTGTGTTTAATGCAAAATTTATAGAAATAATGTATTCTATGACTAATAAAATTTTCTTCCAACTCTTAGAGACTAATTTTTCTTAAATAATAACAATATAAACATGGATAAAGGATTTGAGAAGGATTTTATGCATTCTTTATTGAAAACTTGTAGAATTATTTAACTCAATCTTTATACTCTTTTGTAATATGATTAGAATGCATCCATTTTCGATTCATAAACATTCTAATGGGTTTATAAAATATTTATTTTTTATTATAAATAATTAAATATATATAAGATATTCATTATTAGGGGCTAAATTTATAGATAATTCTAATAAGGGAAACCCAAAATTTCATTTTGAAAAATAATTTTAGCATGATTTAAAGAAAATGGGTGATTGAATTTAAGAAAATAATTACTTTGATATGGTAGGTGTTATGCTCGAAATTCATTCAAAGGTGAAATTATAGACAACTTTCATCATAATCAACTCATCTTCCAAACATATATCATTGTATTTTTTTGTTTGACACTCATCCTTAATCTCTTGTGGACATGCACCTATGCTGCTTCAAATACTCTGTAGAGTAGTCATCTATGGGATAACTACTGCTCAAATTAGTACAATAAATATAAAAGATATGAGGGTGAGTCTCAAGAAATAAACTTCAATAATAACTATTTGAGAGATGAAACTGATGAGGATGATAGTTGTACTCCATTGTGTTCCCTAAAAGGGACAATTCCTACCATTTATTTGAATTACACCATTGACACTATTTATTAACTTATGGCCTATTAGAGGTGAGATTTTGGGGGAATATTGGTTCTTTTATGTGACTCAAGGGGTCTCATGATATTATTTATGAATCCTTGGGGCCTCTATTAATTATGTATTTATAGGTGAAATCCCACTTTTAATAATTTCAATCCTCTAAACATTACTATTCTTACTTCTATTAAAATGATCCATCAAGTATTTCTTAAATCCCTTAATCAAATGGAAATATAATTCGGGCAATTAAGCTGTAATAAGAAACTAAAATATGATAAACAATAATAATAAACTCTCACTTCATAAAATAGAAGATATAAAAATGTATTGATAAAATATTTTAATAAATAAAGATTTATTTTATATACATGAATGGTAATCTAATATTTTTAGGGGTGGAACCAATACAAGTAGACCTAAAATGATGAATACCTAAAAAAAATTCTAATAATTATTCCAACATATATTGAATTTGATAACCTCCTTTCTATTTTTTGCAATAACTATTATAACAACCTAATGAATTAATAATATTTAATATTAATGGTATAAAAAATATTTGAAAACATCTAAAATTTTTAATTTTAATTAAAATTTGATAAGAAATGGAAAAAATAATAATTTTAGGAAATGAATATACCTAATAATGATAGATGTTTCAAATATCTGAAAATTATTAGTTGATAAATTGATTAAATAACAATGTCTAGACAGGTTGAAAATAAGAATTATTTTTAAGTAGATTAAGGGTCGGTTTTATAAGAAAATTTAATTTTCATGGCCATTGTGGTTGATATTGGGATTTTGGTCACAAAGTATAAAATTTAAGTAGTACTGAGATAAATAGTAGTAATTATGGAAGATATAGAGGTTTTATGTTAAAGAGGAGATGACCCACTCTTACAAAAATAGTTTCAAAGTGAGATGAGTATTTATAAGTAAAATTGTATGATGAATTCTGACCATTAAATGAACTCTATTAAACATGTGACAAAGTAAACTGTTGTATGAAGGATTGTAAAAAAATTCTAAAAACATAGATGAATGCGAAGAAATAATTAGAAATGTATTTTATGAAAAATAATTTAATGTGAGAAGAATTTATAATTGATGTCACACTAACGGATTTACAAAAGAAACATCCATTCATATTAGATATTGGTCATTCATCTCACATGACAGGTAAATTGATGTAATTAATATTTTTGATAATTTTAAAGGGTACTTATTATTTTAAAAATAGTGGATCTATTATGATGAATTGTTTTCATTTAAAAGATGTTATAAATAAAAGGAAATTCTAATGAATGATAAGTTTTATATGGATTAAAGTAAAATATACATAGTGTTTATTATAAGTGTGATGAAGAAAATGAAGTGATGTTTAAGATGTATTAATGGTTGGTTTACCCTTTAAATAATGGATATATTTTCACAAAGGTATAGAACACTATACTAACTATATTATAATTTGGAGTTGATAAAATTTTATGGTAATTTTGTTTGAAAGAGGAAATTGATTTTTGGTAGCGAAAAATTGATCATATTAGATAATGATACATTTAAATACAGACTTAAAAAGGTGTGTTGAGATGTTTTAATGATTACAAGATAAAATTGATAGGTATTTTTTACTAACTAGAATGAAGATATTTCTAATAATTAAACTAATAAATTAAATATTTTAATGAAACAACCCTTAGAGTTTATTCACAATGATATATTTGGACCCTCAAAGTATACATCAATACACTATGATATGTATTTAATTTTACCCATTTATAATTATAATCATATCATATGTATTATTTTTTAGTCATATATATATATATATAATCCTCTAAATGGAATTGCAATTTTAAGAATAAGTATTATGAATGAGTTTCATTATATATTATGGAAGTCTATATTAGATTATGGGGTTGATTATATGACACACCTATTATGGGGTGGTAAAAAACAATATTTATATTCCTCATTAGTACAACACAATTTATGGCCATGGAAATTCCCTTAAATATTTTATTTTGTATCACTCACTATTCATACCACATTATTATATTTATGGTATTTTATATATATATTGAAAAAATGAAAAATAGTGGGGATTTTTAAAATTGGTGAAAAAATAATAATAGAAATAATGAAAATATAATATTATTAATGCATTAGTATCATAAAAAATGATCAATCCCTAGGTTATTTCTCATATTTATATGTGAATACTCTAGTCCTTCGGGCTACCCTTAGTGAGAATTCCTCTTGTATATTCTCTATTAGGTAGTTGTGGACATTTGATGCAACTAGCGATCTTAAAATGAGAGCTCTCTCTCAACATAATCAAAAGTTTTAATTGAAATATATAGATGAGATATTGTAAGGTTTAAAATAATATGGGCCTTCCCTAAAGTGGTTGTTTAAATGGGACAATGATCACTAGTTATATCATGTTTTTCATTATTTATCAAAACATACCCATAAACCATCTAAATGGAAGTAGAAATATATTCCTACTCCTAAATAGCTCTTGAAGCATGGTGTTGAGATAATCTAGTGGTGAGGGATATAATATATGAGTGTCCACTATTTACCATAGTGATATGCCAACGGTAAACAAACAATGATGGATAAAAATGCAAATATATATTGTAAAACAAGAAATCAACGAGTGAGAATAAAAAAATAACATACCTTGGATTGAAGCATTGAATAATCTGAGAAAAAGTTGAGATATAACTAAACCTATAATTCATGTGATCCTTGAATTTGTTTGACCCTTTAATTGTTTGATCCATGGATTTGAGGCTTGGAATCATTCAAATCTTAATTGAGCATGGATTCGACAATGAGGAGCACTGACAACTGGTGGCTTCCACATAATGATTCGGTTATCGCGACTAGTTAGGGTTTTTTAAATATATCATGATGCTTTTATTAGTGCTTCCAAAAAAGCACTAATAAAGATTTTTTTATCAATGCTAAATTAATAATAACTAATAATAAACATCATTATCAACACTAAAAAACACTAATAAAGGCGATCGTCATCAGCGTGAAATTTTTAGCACTGATAAAGGTGGATTTTATCAGTGATTTTTTAGCACTAATAAAGGATTTATAAATATTATTATAAATAAATTTTTTTAAAATATATTTATTTATTTTATATATCAATTTAATAAATATATATAAATATAAATATAGTAAATATATTTATATCATTATATATATTTATATAATTATATATATATATTAAAAATATATATATATATTAAATATATATATATTTAGTAAATATATTCATTATTTTAATAAATTTATTATAATTTTATAGTTATTTAAATAATGTAATTATATATTTATAATTATATAAATACTTTTTAAAAAAATATATTTAATTATTTTTAAGTATAAGTATATAAATGTATAAATATATTAAATATACATTTAAAAATAGATTTATTTATAAATATTTATTTAAAAATATATTTTTAACATTATTAATGAATATTTAATCTTAAATGGATGTATGTCAAGAAATGAGTGAAATTGAATAATGAAAAATGAATACACTTTAATAATATTGAGAAAATAGATATGTTTTATTAATTAAATGTAAATGATTAAAAAAATAAGGATATATATTGAAATAAACATGAATACATATTGAAAATTTTAAAACATGGTAAAGAAAACTATATAAATAAATAATAGAAATTCATTAAATTCGCAAAAATATAAAAAATAAAAATATAAAACATATTGAAAATGAATTAATACCTAACTGTGAAAAATTAAAAATAAATAAATAAAATTTATCCATTACATACATGATATATTAAATGTATCATGTTATAATGAAATTTGAAAATGAATACTAAAATTTGAATAAAATACATAAATATTAGGTGTATGGGTTTCTATATAAGATTTCATTAATTACATAAATTTTTCTGTCTTTGTATTGTATATAAAAAATGCATTAATTACCTAGATGTAAAATCAACATAACACGCGTTTGATGAAATCTAAATTGAAATATCATATGAAATTAAATTATGCCCATTACTCGACGTAATTAGTCGGTATTTTTAATTCATATTAATTTTTAATTATAAATCAATCTTCACAAAATATATGACTATTGTTAACCATAAATATTTTGTATTATATAAATCAAATTTATATACATTCATATATATATAACATAATAGTTATTAATATTATCAATAAGTATTTAATTAATAAATTTTTTGATATTTTTCTCAATTTTTTTTTATTTTTTATTTATTTAATTTTCATTTTACAGATATATATATATTTAATATATACTATTTATTATTATTTATAATTTTTATAAAGAATGATAAATTTATTCTTTTTTATCAAATAGTTATTTAATTAATAAAAATTTTAATATTTTTTTAATAAACTAATTTTTATTTTTTACTTATTTAATTATTTCTTTCTAAATTATCGGTGCTAAAAAACACTAATAAAGGAACCCTTTATCAATACTAAAAATAAAGCATGGATAAATTATATCTTTTATCAACTATAAACAAAAAGCACTGATAAAGGATACATTTATCAACACTTTTTTGTAGTGCTGATAAAGGTCAGTGCTGTTAAAGGCCTATTTTGTAATTGTGTCATCAGGTAATTGCATATTTTTCAATATCTTAATAACATAAACATATTAAAATTATAATTTTTATTAATTTTTCTATTTGATTTGTAGGAATTATCTAAAAAAATATTGTGAATTGTGAGAAACAAGTCATTCCTCACCTCACTGGGTCATAGAGGTTTTCATGAAAAAGAACAAATTTGGTTTGTATTTTATTCATTATTATTTGAATCATTTTATAAAAAGGTTTTTTCTAAATAGTTTGTAGTTTTTATAAAGGCTAACGAATTATATCACTCTGTTTTCAGAAAAGATATGAGGTTTAAAGTGCAAAAGAAACCCGATGATCGTTTTGTAAATGAACCTATTAAAGACGTTGGAGTAAGTTTTTATTAAGAAAGTGACATGGATTGGCTTCCCAATCCATGCCCAAAGAAATTTATTAAGAACAAGGTTTATAGAGAAAATCCGAGGTGTAATTAAGTAACACCATCAAAAATATATAGCCACAGACAAATCAAATGAAACATGGATGAGAAGAGAAATCTATCCTCTAGCAGACTGAAAATAGTAGTAGCAAGAGACCAGCACTGCGATTGTGGGAGCAGCACCATAAAAAGAAAGAGCAGTAGCAAGCACTTCCATATAAACCAGATTCATCCAGATGCAAGCTACCCCTCAGATCCAATGAAAAGAAGAATATAATCCATCCCGGTTGCCAGTATTGGAAAACCCATCATAATCAATCCAGAATACAAGAGGCAGCATTTTACTAGATCTAAACATGAATTAGAACCCAGACCAGTTGAAATTCAAGAACAGCAGGTGATTAAACATCATCAACTCTGTGCTGGACTGATGAAGAGCACAGCCTATTCTGCAGATCCATCCAGGAGAATACTTCCATGAAAAATCAAGAACAAGCCTTGATGCCAATAAAGAAAAACCATGCGATGATAGGGAGAACCACAACCAAAGAATAGCGCTCAGAGCCAGAAGAGCCCAAAAAACCACTAAGAAACATAACAGAACTGCCAGCGCTAAAATATATAACATAAACAGGTCATAATAAGCAAGCCTTCCCAAAGTAGCCCACATAATTTTTAAACTTCAAACAGAATCACAGAGACCAGGGGCATGCATTTCAAGAAAACCAGATCCACCCTTCAAGCATAGAAGAATAGCAAGAAACAGGAGCAAAGTTCAAGAAAGTAATAGATAGAGTAAACCAAAGGGATGAGACAGCAAGAGTCCAGTAAGCAGGTATCTCCAGGAGCAAGATTTCTCATAAAACCCAAAGCCAGACAGGAAAAAATAGCAATGAAAGTCCTAGAAAACAGCCTTGAAATAGACTCCAAACTCAGTAAAAATGTGTAGGAAACAAAACTGAGAAAAACCTAGAAGAATCCAGCTTGAATAGGTAAACCAGGTCCAGCAAACAAGGTCCAACAAGAAGCGCTTGAAGCAGAAAAAACAGAAAAAACTAGCCGGAGATCAAGATAGACCAATGTAGGACATCAGAGCAGGACTAGAACAAGAATTCTTTCCTGATTATGTCATTGAATATGTCCTGCTTTGCCGCCAAGTAAATGCTCTTAGTAATCTCGCCTTTTCTAAAAGAATTGTATAGGATATCATCTTTTAGTCTCGCTGAAGAATCGGAATCTTCACAAAATGACATAATTGGTTCATCAACCCTTTCAGCTTGTTGTTCCTTCTCTATAGGTTCATTACTATAAATACGTTATAATGAAAAATATATTATTACAAAAAAACAAGCCTTAAACCCAATTAAATGGGGCAGGATACATGGATCAAATGATGCTAATTTGTCATCATTTGATAAATCTAGTTGGCCGCAATTAATTGGGTTTAAGCCTTGTTTGTTGTTATAATTTATTTTTCAATATGATTTTTTTAAGTAAGGAAATAACAATAAATGGTAATGAAAATTTTATCAATTAGATAATATTATGAAGTTTATATATTTTAAAAACTATTGTTAATATTTTTGTATTAGTAAGGTAAACTTGGAGAAGTCTGGGATGTGAACCCTTCACAATCATCATCAGTTTCTCATGATGATGCTGAGGAAATCGTTTTAGCGAACGAGAATCCTGGACGTGTATGGGGATGGGTTATAGGCCTACTGCAACAGATGTCTTTGGTAGGGAATTTTCAATCTTTACTACTACACCCAGAGGGGGTTCAAGTAGTTCCATTGATCGGAAATCACAAAGTGAAATTGAAATATTGAAAGAAAAAGTGTGAGAATGAGACTCTTATAGGAAAACATAGGATCAATGGTTTTTGACAATAGAAAATGATTTAGTTTCAGTATTTTAGATGATGACCGACATGATCCCTAAGGAAATTTATATCCTTATAGATCATCCTACCTTAGTAAATTCTAAATTCTATAGATCGTTCACACATTAGAAAAGAACACATACAATTTCCATAAATAAAACTAGAATGAAATTTTTATATAGAAAACACACACTTAGATTAATACCGATCTAATCTTGTTACAGATTTGTGAGTGGTTGATTCTTACACATAAAAAATGATTTATAGATCATTTTCCTTAAGTTGGAAAATAATTCAATCTCATTCACTCATGTCTAACTCAGTAAACAGTATATAAAGGTACCAAAGCCTGTAAAACCATGTGTTAGGGGGTAAAAACTATAAAAATGATGTTAGATTTTCCAAATATCATATGAAATGGTCGTATATTGATTTGTGACGTTTAAGAACCTACATCACAACATTCTGAGTTACGGTTTTCCTAGGATGACTATATATGTGTTTTCAGTATTTTAAAACACTAAAGTATGCATGTAACAGTCTAAAAAATAAAAAAATACCTAATATTGACATGAAATATTGTGAAAACTTATGTTCTGTCATTTTTTTACATATATACACAAACAACATGTCAATATGATGTGCAGTGTGGTTAGAATGACTTTTTAAACACTTTTTAAAGGAACTGAAGAGATTAGAAACATGTATAGGGGGGTCAAAACTAGGGAAAGAATGTCTAATTTTTGTGTAATGGTAGGAAAAATAAAAATAGACTGATTTTTTGAAATTTAGGAACCAATATCACATCATTCAGAGTTACATTTTTCTCAGGATGATCATAAACATGTTTGTAGTGTTTTAAAACACTAACTTGTGCATGTAACTATAAAAAAACATAACAACTTACCTTATATTGATGTGAAATCATTCTAAAACCACCATTGAGTTATTTTATAAGTGTATACATAAGAAAAATAACAATTCGACATGCGGTGTGGTTAGAATGCCTTGGTAAACCATTTTAAAAGCTACTAAATCCTTTTAAAACATGTGTCAGTGGGTCAAAATGGGAAAAGATGTCAGATTTCCATGAAATATGAGGAAAATGACCATAGATTGAATTTTAAAATGTAGAAATTAATGGCACATAATCCTAAGTTATTTTTTCTTGGGATCCTTTTAAATGTGCTTTTAGTATTTTAGAAAGTGGGTCTTTTATTACATGCACGCTACAGAATAAGAATGGCCTGGGGACTCAGCCACTTGACTGAAACCCCACACCCCAACCCATGTGCCACCCCAACCTCTTATGTGGGGTAATGATTTTAGTATTTTAAAACACTATAAAATGTGTGTAATAGTAAAAATAATATCAAATGACCTCACATTCATGTTAAATCATGGGGAACCACTATTGAGTTATTTTTCATGTGTATGTATATAAAACAAATCAATACAAAGTGAGGTGTGGTCATAATGACATGGTAAATAACTTTTGAATGTATAAAACCCTTTAAAAACTTGTGTCAGGGGGGGTAAAAAATTGGCAAATGAAATCAAATTTCCCTTAAATCAGATGATAATGACCATAAATTAAATTTTGATGTGTAAGAACTAATGATACATAATTTTTAGTTATTTTTTTATAAGTCTATAAATGTGAATTTATTGTTTAAAAACATTAAAACATGTGTGAAAAAGACAAAACCATAAAAAATGACCTCATGTTGAGGTGAAATAATGGGAAAAACGCTATTGAGTTATTTATGACATGTACGCATAAAAAACACATCAATATGACATGTGGTGTGGTAAAAATAACTTGTTAAATGATTTTTAGAGGCACCAAAGCCTTAATAAATATATTTTAGGGGTTAAAGCTGGGAAAATGAAATCAAATTGAAAGAAAATTATATTAATATGACCGTAGATTAATTTTTGAAATGTATGAACTGATGACACATCATTCCGAGTTACTATTTCATTAAGAAACTCATAAATTCACTTTTAGTGTTTTAAAACACTAAAATATGAATGTAACGGTCAAAACCATAGAAAATGTCATTCGATTTACATGAAATCATGGTAATACCACCATCGTGTTATTTTTTACGTGTAGGCGTAGACAACATTTCAATCTAAAATACGGTGTGGTCGGAATAACTTGGTAAATACTTTTGAAAGGTACTGAAGCCTTTAAAAACATGTATTGGGGGTCAAAACATGAGTAACAATGTCATATTACCTTGAAATAAGAGTAAAATAATCGTAGATTTACTTTTTAAATGTAGGAACTGGAGTCACATCATTCCAAGTTTCGGTTTTCCCGGGATGGTCGTACACTTCCTTTTACTGTTCTAAAACTGTAAAACGTGCATGTAATTATCAAAACTATAGAAAACCACCTCATATTGACATGAAATCATTTTATAACCACATTTAAGTTATTTTTTACAAGTACGAGAAGAAAACACATTCATCTTGTGTGTGGTGTGGTTGAAATTACTTGGTAAACACCTTTTAAATGTACCAAAATTTTTAAAAATATGTGCTGGGGGGTAAAAACCATAAAAATTACATATTATTTCCATTAAATAAATGGAAAATAACTATATATTTATTTTTTAAATTTAAGAACTGACATCTTTTAATTTTGAGTTATGATTTTCCTAGAATGGATATAAATGTATTTTTAGTATTATAAAACAATAAAATGTTCATGTAATGATCATAAGCATAGAAATAGATCTCATATTGATGTGAAATCATGAAACAACCATAGTTGAGTTATTTTTGTCATGTACGCATAGAAAAAACATCAATCAAAAGTGTGGTGCTGTCATAATGACTCGAAAAACAATTTTTAAAGGAACTAAAGCCTTTAAAAACATGTTTAGGGGGTAAAAACAAAGAAAACAATCTTTAAATGACTTGAAATCAAAGAAAAAAATACCATGAATTTATTTTTGAAATGTAGAAACCTACAAATTATCATTCTGATTTACAGTTTTCCTAGGATGATTTTAAAGTTGATTTTAGTGTTTTAAAACACTAAAACAAGCGTGTAATAGTCAAAACTATATAAAAAAACTTCATATTGATGTGAAATCAAGATTCAACCACCTTAGAGTTATTTTTGACATGTATGAGAATATAACATGTCATTCCAATGTGTGGTGTGGTCGGAATGACTTCGTAAACACTTTTTAAAGGTACTAAAGCCTTTAAAAATACATGTCAAGGGTTAAAACAAAACAAATGATGTCATATTGCCTTAAAATTAGAGGATAATGACCATAGATTAATTTTAGAAATATAGGAATAGACGACACATCATTTTGAGTTAAGGTTTTCTCAGGATGGCCGTAAATGATATTGTAGTGTTTTAAAACAAAAAAACGTTCATTAAATAGTCAAAACCCTATAAAACAACCTTATATTGATGTGAAATCATGGTAAAACCACCATGGAGTTATTTTTAAAGCGTACGCACAGACAACATGTCAATCCGATGTGTAGTGTGGTCAAAATAACTAGGTAAACACTTTTTAAAGATACCAATGCCTTTAAAAATATGTGTCAAGAGGGTCAAAATACGGAAAATGGAATTAGATTGACATTAAATCAAAATAAAATGGTTTTAGATTTATTTTTGAAATATATGAATTAAATACACATCATTCTGAGTTATAGTTTTCCTAAGATGCCCATAAATTAGTTTTATTGTTTTGAAACACTAAAACATTTGTGTAATGGTCTAAACCATATAAGATGACCTCATATTGATATTAAATCATGGGAAACCCACTATTGAGTTATTGTTTATGTGTAAGCATTAACAACATATCATTCAGATGTGCAGAGTTGTCGAAATAACTTGGTGAACACTTTTAAAGCTACCAATTCCTTTAAAACCATTTGTAAGGGGGTCAAAAGTTGGAAAACAATGTCAGATTACTGTGAAACCAGATGAAATTTTCTATATATTGATTTGTGAAATGTAGGAACTGACAGAATATCATTCTTAGTTACAATTTTCTCGAGATTCCCAAAAACTTTCTTTTAGTGTTTTAAAGCACTAAAATGCACGTTTAATGGTTAGAAACATAGAAAACATCATTAGATTGATGTGAAATCATGGGATAACCACATTTTAGTTATTTTAGATGGATACACATAGTCAACATGTCAATATGACATGCAATGTAGTTGGAATAAATTGGTAAACATTTTTAAAGGTACCAAACCCTTTAAAAATATGTGTTGGGGTCAAAACAAGGAAAAATACATTGGATTTACCTGGAATCCAAGGGAAACATTCATATATTTATTTTTTAAATGTAGGAACTAATGGAATGTCATCTTGAGTTACTGTTTTCTCAGGATGGATGTAGATGTGTTTTTAGTGTTTTAAAACACTAAACATTCATGTGACAATCAAAACCATAGAAAACAACTTAAAATTGACATGAAATCATGGGATAATTAGTTTTGAGTTATTTTTTATGTGTACATGCATACAACATGGAAATTTGACATGCATTATAGTTATAATGAGTGATTAAACACTTTTTAAAGGTACCAATGCATTTAAAAACATGTGTCATGTGGTCAAAATAAGTAAAACGATGTTGGATTTCCCTAAAATCAATGAAAAATGACTGTAGATTTATTTTTGAAATGTAGGAACCGGCAGAATGTCATTCTAAGTTACTGTTTCCCCCGGATAGTTTCAAGCATTCTTTTAACATTTTAAAACACTAAAACAAGCATGTAACGATCAAAATCAAAGAAACAACCTCAGATAGATGTGAATTTATGGGGAAAACACCGTTGAGTAATTTTTGAAATATAGGACATGTTTTCATCTCAAATCCTTTAAAAAAAATATTAAGTAAATTTCAAGCACACCACATGTCAATTAAAAACTTAATGTGAATATTTACTTTTCATTTTTAGTTTCAAGTGTTAAATCATATCTTAACTAGGTAAGTTTATATTTTGAAAGTGTTTTTCATGATATATTATTTGTTTTATGTTAAAAATTATTCTATTTGATAAACAAAATAATAAATTTTATGTGGAACATTTTGAATATATTTTGTGTATTTTCTCATCCAAATTTTTTTTCTTAAATGTTCTAATTTTTAATGTAGTTTATAGATGTTTGTTGTAGGTAATATATTGACCATTTTGGTCTGTGTATTCTCCAAAACTATTTCATTCTGTTTCTTAGTTTACATGGAAATTTTAAATTTTATCAATTATTCTACTATAATTATTATTTATTATATTCAGTTTTAATTTATATCTTTTTTTACAGTTGATGAGATGATGTGGTTGGTTTCAGTTGATGACATGATGTGGAGGCAGACAGATGTAGTGATGATTATGATGTGGTCATATATTTGGCATGGGATGTTATTACACATGGTTTATACATTTATATGGGTTGATTGAGGAATGGGTTGGTTGAGGTGTATGTTAATTAAGGTTATGCTCACTGTGGATATTTGTATATACGATAGGTATTGTACGATATATGTATGATGGGTTTATCCAACATTTATGTTTTAGTCTATTACATGTCAGTTTTTTTATATTTTTATTTTTTATTAAATATTTTAAAAAATAATTTTGATATTTAGTGGTAGTTTTTATTAATCACTGCTAAGTAAGTCAATGAAAATTTTAAATAGTGGTAGTTACTATCAAAAAACTCTAAACATAATATCCAAAAAAGATATTAGCGGCAGTTAGGTTTATGTTATGTATTATATTTATTGTTTTTTTAAAAATAATTACTAAATAAAACTGAAACCTCCATGAAATTCAATAAAAATGACACATACATAAATCAACAATAAATTAAAGAAACCACTCCAAAATGACTGGGGACTGTGAAATACACAACAATTTTGATAACTACTACTATATTATTAGGCTGTAGTTTAAACTACATCCATTTCAAGACAAGACTACCACTAATGCCCTATTTTTTCTAGTATATTTTCATTTTTATAAGGATTCCAATTTTCATTACAGTGTTTTAACATCCCGACCCAGATTCCACTAAAACAGTGCCCTGATTCGGTTGGTTACAAGGAATCAAGTGTGCCTCCCCTTATTCCAGAGGCATCTAACTAGAAGTGAGAGCCTAGGGTGTGATAGTGGGGAGACTATAACCTCATATCAGAGTAATAAAATAGCATAAATAGATAAGTATCATACATAATTGTAAATAAATAGAGTACAAAAGTAGTAAATAAACCAAAATAGAACATGCTATAATAAAAATGAAACGTCTATAAAATCCCAAAGATTTATTCCATACATACAACACCGGTCACCCCCTGGGATGACCATAGAGATACAGGTAACAATGGAAATTTAAATAAAAGTATAAGTCTCTACCACCAACACTAAGCTAGACCATGTAACCGGTCTCTAGACAGTGCCATAATATAGAAGCCCAATCAAAAGAACCCACATGAATAGGTCCTCTAGATCATCCAACTTTGGGCTACATCCCTATCCACCATTCAAATTGTGCTCAACCTCAAAAGCATGCATAAGGTCTATAAGTGCACCAATGTGCATGTGCATGGGTGAAAAATAATTTCAGTAGGCCACCCTGAAGATAAAATTAAAAAGTACACTTCTATTAGTGTATGAAAAAGAAAACTTCTTAGCCTAGCTGAGACACAACTAAAAAGAAAAGTAAAACCAATAACATCAAATCATAGTCGAACCCTGGGTCTATGATCCTGGTCCACTAGGAAATTACCCCCATGTATTTTCATATCTATATTCATATACATGTATAGTCCCATACCTATAGATATATATTTATAAATATTAATATTCACGAGTAAGTGAAATAAATACCATAAAAACAATAATAAATGATATGTGGGTCTATAATCCCAATCAATTGGACATCATGTGCTAGGGAATTGAGTTTTATGTCATTTCACTCAAGCCATGAAACATTATGTCAATATCTGAGTTTGTAATACCAATCAACATATACCTTCATTATCCAGTGCTTGAAATATCTCTGAGCGAGCTATGTTACCACAAGGGGATACATTTCCAACACCAAGGTTCACTCGTACTCACCTCCAATCATTGAAAAAATGGATTCTATGTAAGTACATCCTAACATATTGTAAATGGTCACTAAGCTAGATTCCATTCTTCCTAGTCCATGTAAATACAGTCCAATGTTTGAGCCCTAGGTCTCGATCTGTAGGTGGTCATGATATTTAGAACTTGGATAATCCCTAAGGGTCTGACCATTAGGTGATCTAATAGTAAAATTCACCAATGAGTCTCCATGAACACCCTTAGTGTCTCTAATAAGGAAGGGCGTAATCATCCCTATCATCTAGAATAGCATTGTTAGCACAACTAGGTTAAATACCCAAATAGGTGGGGGTGAATCAGGGTATGAAAAATTAAAAAAAACATCCCCTTCATATCTTATTTCATTGTTTAAAAAATATTATTCTCTCCATTTCCCATGGAATGAATGAATTGAATTGAAATCATGCATGATACAAATCAATTTTACATGGTTCACCCTCATTGGAATATGTCTATGGAGCATAAAATGGTGATGTTTTGATGTACCAAATCAACTAGGGCTCACTGCCAAATTACAAGGTTTGGGCTAGATCACTTCTATTCTAAGGATCACTGCCTTTAAAAGATTTATAGGTGGCTCACTACTTTACCAAGGCTCACTCTCTATGTCTCTTTCTCTGGATCACTACCAGTGGAAAGGATAACCATCTTCCTCTTCCTTTTCTCACTACTCCGGAAAGGAGACACACATAGTTTATGGACATGTAGGTCCCTTCATTATCTCCAATGAATGTATTCTCAACTATATACAGATTCACTTTTGAAGCTCTTTATGGGATTTTCCTTCACTTCTACGAAAACACCTGGATTCACCACTTCCACTTTCCTGAAAACTAGAACAGACTTCCCTTTACTATAGAAATAGAAATTGCCTCTTCTTTTGAAGGATCTTCATGCGATTCCATGTCTTTATTTCACTTCATTGAGTGTATAAGTGAATAACATCCTTCGGAAAATATTTTTGAATGGTGTAGATCCTCTATCTTCTTATTCTCCTTTGTAATTCAGATATGAGAATTGCACTATTCATAGGGTAATATAAGTCCATATCCCTATGATCAATATTTTAGAGTGATAACCTTGTGCGAGACCCTGAAATATAACTACATGCAGGATATCCTAGGGTGTATCCTATTTCACAACACCCTGGTGCATATCCTCTTTTTCAATACCTCGACACGAGACCCCATCATGAATCCACTTGCACAAGACCTTAGTGTGGGATCCTATTGCAAGTCCCTTCCTGGAATGAGTCCCTTCCTATAATGAGTCCCTTACATGAGTATGCTTTCATGAGTCTCTTTCATGACTCTTGTTTCATGAGTCTCTTCCATGAGTCTGCTTTCATGGGTTTGTTTTCATGAGTCCCTTCTATGCGTCCTCTTTTAGGAGTCATCTTTCTCTCTTTGTGCAAGACCCTGCTCAGATCATGCGCAACCCCTTGGTGTGAGTCCTCTTTGCATGAGACCTTGTTCAGATCATGAAAAAAACCTAAGCGTGATTTCTCTATGCACAAGACCTTCTTCAAATCATGCGAAACACTTATGTGTTGTCAATCACATATACTCCTTCTCCACAAACCTCTATCGTGATATCTCACCACGAGCCTCTTCTCTAGAAAAGATTCAAATCAATCTTTTTAAGAAAAACTTTTTCAATCATTAAGGATGGGTTAGGGGTATTTATAGGAACAAACCCACTACATTAACTCCTTAAATAGAGAACAACCATCCTCCTAATGGGCATCATTTGATCTACGATATCTGGGTGCGAGAACTACTTGTGCATTGCACGAGATCCAGGCACAAGTCCTCCTTCAACATTCAATCTTTGAAAAACTCCTCGATCAGTATTCTCACTTTGTGTGATTCCCTAGTGTGAGTCCACATTCGTGGATTGTGTGAGTCCCTAGTCATCATTCGTGAATTACGCATGTCCCTAGTCAATATTCACACTTTACGTGAGTCCCTATTTAGCATTTACGATTTGTGTGAGCTCTGAGTACGAGTACCAAATACAATCATGTGTGCTACACGAGATACCTCTATGAGATCCAAATACAATCATGAGTGATGTGAAATACTCCTCCATAAGTTTAGTTCAACATTCATTCTATTCATGCCTTTTTCGACAACCAGCCTTTGTCAACAACCTCAAACCTTGTCAACAAACATAGTCAACCCAAAAGAACATTCCTAAGTTATTTTTGGATAATAATCTCCCCTGTTGTTTTTGTTGAGAACTCTTTAAATTTTGATACAACATTAAATCTTCTTCCATATTCTTCCAAAAAAATATCTTCTTGTTATTATGATAGCAATCAAATATTTACTCAACACGCACTCTAATCCCACATGTGAAATGATCAGTGTGAGAAACAATAGTATTATGCAATGTTGATCAGGGAATCACTTAATTTAATTCAAAACACTCTAAAATTATTTCATCAAAACCATTATTTTTCAGGATATATAACCATTGATTGATCACCTTTAGCATCATCAGATTTAAACCCCTCTAATTCACTAGTCCCCTATCATTTTCTCCCCTTTTCATGATTAAATCATTTTCCACCTTTTATATCACAATTTCTCCACATTTCTCAATGGACCCAAAGGTTACTTCATTATTCTCTACAACAAGGTAAAGAACAAAGATAAGTTTATTAGGGAAAACACATCATACCTTAGGGATAGGGGGTCCTACATCTAGACCTTTTCAAGTGTTTGGAGTCGGCTGAACTCCAAGAGCCAGTCGATGACATTCAAATGCTTATTTGGGTATGTCCTTTGTCAGATTGTCTGCAACATGTAGTTTTGTATGCACATACTCTAATTTCGTAATCCCTTGGTCCACATTATCCTTCATAAAATAATACTAGATTTCAAGATGCTTTGTCCTAGAATGATGTGATGGATTTTTCATATGATTTATTATACTTGAATTATCAAAATGGATTCCAATTTAAGACTTCACTTCAACACCAATATCATCATGTTGTTTCTTCATCAATAAAAACTACATGCATGCTTGATTGGATGCAATGTATTCAACTTCTACAGTGCTCAATGAAATGAAATATTGTTTCTTGATTAGAGAAGAAATACACAATCTTCCAATATAGAATGCACAACCTGACGTTGATTTTTTTTCATCTCTTGATCCGGACCAATCAACATTTCTATAGCCCAGTAATTCTTGTTGATATTTTTTATTATACAGAAAATTGAAATCTACCATAACTTTTTTATACCAATTAATATTTTCTATAAAAGAATGTGAGTTTATTTGTATAAATTTGATATCATGCTTCTTGACATGTTTCAAAAACAACATCCAATAGGGTTTTTGTTAAGTACAACATGATTCCAAGGATCTATCTATATTTTGTGACATTAACAACTTTACCTTTATCATCCCATTATAATTTCAGAAAAAAAATCCATTGGAGTCATAATATCCTTGGAATTATCCATTCCAAATCTTCTCAAAACCACCTTGGAATATTTATATGGAGAAATGAATGTGAAACTATTTCCTTGTATCGCCTATTAACTGAGAAAAAATGTCATTTTACCAATCATTAAAATTTAAAACTCATTTTTATTGAATTCTATGAATTGATTGAACTGATATTCTTCTGATCCACCAAATACTATGTCATCGACATATTCCAGTCCCATCATCCATTGATTACTATCATTATTGACATATATATTGTAATCAACTATACAATACTAAAAATCAAGCTTCTTCAAAAACTGATCTAGTCTTGAATACCATACTCTTAGGGATTGATTTAACCCATATAGTTACTTATTTAGTAAACAAACTATGTTCTCATATTTGTGAATAATAAAACCATATGGATTCTTAATATAAACTTATTCTTCCAAAACCCCATTTAGAACTTTAGACTTGACATCTATCTGGAAAACTTTGAACATTATTTGCACTACTATGGCCAAGAATAATTTCATTGTTTATAGCCTTGAAATGGGTAAAAAAGTTTCATCAACATCGATACCCTCTATCCAGGAGTACCCTTTTCACACCAATCATTCTTTGTTTCAAATTAATATTCAATCTTAATTAAATTTTTTTAAAAGACCCATTTAATCCTAATGACATTCTTATTTGTTGGTCTTGAAGAAATCTCTCATTTCTTATTCTTCTTAATTTCGTCAAGCTCTTCATTAATAGCCTAGACCCTGTTTACATCTCCAACTGCTTTTTAAAAACATTTAGGCTCCACCTATGATAAAAATAATGCTTTATATAAATTCTTCATACTCATTGTATGCACTAGTGAAGTCTGATCACCAATTATAATCTATTTATCAATTTCATCCCTCCTCCTTGATCTTTGTGTAGAAACTTGTTTATGCTCATCCTTTTATTTATATGAATATTTTTCCAAGTCAGCCTCTAGAACTAGAATATCATATCAACTTCTTATCTCTTCACCACTATCATATTGAGACTAATCATTTATTTACTAAATATTCTGGTCATTCTATACTATAGTTACATTATGGATTTCAAAAACCTTTCCCATCCACTTACTGAAGAATTTTTATTTTTTTATTTTCTTTGAGTATTCAAGAAATATCCCCTCATCTCCACAGGATTCTAACTTCCTACGTTTCTCTATATTAATAATGAAACACTTACTTCTGATGACTCGAAATTACTTAAAAGTAGTATTATTTCCATACCATAGTTCATGTGGAATCTTCTATTATTTTAGACATAATAAATCTCTATTTTATGTGTAGAATCATGTCATCACTACTTCTTTCCAAAAAATCTCTATAATATCTTTCTCAATAAGTAATGTTCTATCCATATTGTTGATAATTAAATTTATTCTCTCAACAACTCTATTCTTCTGGGGAGTTCTTACTACCGAAACTTGATGCCTTATCCCATGGATTTCGAGATAATCCTTCACTAGGATATCTATGAATTCTATTTCATTATATTTTTGGATCTTTAGGATTATTTGATCCAACATATTTTAAAATTCCCTTTGATAAGTTTGATTAAAATTGAACACCTAAGATTTGTGGGTGATGAAAGAAAGCCATGCCATTCTGAAAAAATCATCATTAAAAAGAATATAATATATACTCCCATCAATTTATCTTGGTGAAATAGGTACGCACACATCAGTATTCACCAACTCAAGCACTTTTTTGGCCTTTTATCATTTGACTTATATTTCTTTAGAATGATCTCCTGTTGTTTACAAGCATCGTACATATGATTATGATCACATGATAACCTAGGAAGGTCTCGAAAAGCATCATATTTCACTAGATATTCCATGGATGTATGGTTCAAGTGTAACTTCCCCGACCCGGAAGGTACTAAACCGATGCTCTGAGCCGGGTGGTTACATGACCTTAAGCACGCCTGCCCGTGCGCCAAAGGTTTTCGACTATCATTGGGTGTTCAAATTGCCAATTGGGTATACTATAAGCCCTTTTATCAAATTAAGCCAAAATAGAAGATAAAACGTAGCATAATAATAACCAATAATACCAGATCATAAATAAACAACCATTCCCCAAAATGGGGTACAACCATGTCCAATAGTAAATATTCCATGTCATGCTACAAGTGTAAAAGTGAACAAAACCCAAAATGAAGACAAACTGAAAATCCCCAAAATGGTCCCAACACCAAGTCCAAGTCCTCCTCCATATACACCCATGCCAACCCAACTGCCTAGTAAGGGCTTTTTACCTTCTCCTGACTTACAAAAATGAAGTCTGCTCAGGTACGCAATTAAATCTCAAGCAGGGTGTGAGTACAAATCAGTTGTCCACCACCAACGGTGTCTACAAAATATCCAGCATAAACAATTGTGCATGGAAAATGGAAATGAATAATAAATTATCAGGAAAATATTAAGTGCCCTTAGCCAGTTTAGGTCCATTACCAACATTTATTACCACTTCCATATCTTTCCATTTCATCCCATTTTCCATCACATACCATTTCCAACACATTTAACATGGGTTCATCAAGAACAGAAATTTACACAGGCTTAAGGTACACAATCACATGCATGAGGAAAAACACATTATTATCCTATCTCACTAGGACTAACTTCGTCATGTAACCCATATACTCACCTCGAAGCCTCAGTCCGGTTGGATGCAACCCTTAGGGAACAGAGCCTCAGTATACTTCCCTAACCCGTGCATTAGGGGTGGATGTTAGAGCCTCATTCCAACTCGACAAGTGGGCATTCAACCTCAAGTCAATGCCCCACTCTACCAAGCCATGTGAACATGCTATACATATATGTATCCATTAACCATTCACACAACATCACAATTGTTATCCAAGTAAAACTTAAATCATAACAATAACATGATAGTTAATACCATTCATTAACTCATTAACACATTTACCTCATTTCACAACATTTAGCCACTTAGCCCAATTCCCTTTTATTACTCTTACCTCACTAAGCATTCATTCATTGTGCCTATCTCACTAGGCTTTATTCATTGTGCCTAACTCACAAGGCTTTATAACTAGGCTCAGAATCCATTCCATTATGGTCCTTAATCATATCAACATATTAACCCTGTATCCCTTAGGTTATTATCAACCCTATGTGCATCACCTAGCTTCTATCCCAACACAATCAATCACATCAACATGTTTATCAAGGTATCTACATAAATACACAACAATCTCACTTGTTCTTCACAAATCCCTAGGTCTGGGGATGTCGGCACACCCCATGGGTGGCCCTAGATTAGTCTCATCACCCTCGACAAATCCCATGGGGATCATGGGGGTTTCCATTTACCTTCTTAATAACCATTTTACCTAAACATGGCAAGGGTGATCAAAAAAACCAAGATACACCAAGGAACAAAACCACAGATGCACAAATCCAAAAATAAACCATGGCATATAACTTATAGACCACATAACTCAATTCCACAGGTGAACACACTCTTAGTCGAGCCCTTAGATTCCACTTCAACCAAACCATGAATCTTTAACCTAGATCTCACACAAAGAGTAGGGTTTTAGAGATGCAGAAAGAGTGGTAAAGAATACACAAACCTTAAACTCAAAAGGGAAGAAAGGATAGGATTAGCCTTACCCAGAGCTTCGATTTTCAACCAAAGGCACCAAAAACACCTTAAAAACAAGGTGGATAGATCTCTTAGATCTCTTAGAAGATTTGGTTTGTTCCTAGGGTGAAGAGGTGACAATGGGAATGAAATCCTGAGTTGGGGTTTAAAATTCAAGAGTGGAAAATTTTTATTTTTTAAAATTTTATGGGCCACAAAGATTTCCAAACCGTGCGCAAACCTTTTGGAGGCCACTATCCAAAATCCCACCTCCTGCACGGTTTCTTAGGTTGTCTGCATGGTTAGCACTAACTGTGCACAGACTATGAAACTTACCCATAAAACCCCCATTTTCTCCTTTTTCCTGTCTCAAACACTCAAAACACCCTTGAGCCTCATTAAGGACTTGAGTAATCACTTAATTAACCAAAACAAGAAATTCAAACCAAAACATAAAATATAGTACACCTTTCAAAGATGTGGGATCTTACAACCTCCCCACCTTATAATGGCTCATCCTCGAGCTGAGATTACAAGCTTCATTTCACTTATAAGGAAAAGAGATCTAGACACTAAGCCCTCATATCTGATTCCCAATCCCAAATTTCTTCCTAAAAATTCCTAGGTTACCATATTACTCTCACTAATGGCACAAATTTTCCCTGAAATACTTTCTCACTACGATTCATGACACAAACCAAATGCTCTTCAAAGGATGCATCATCATCAAGATCAACATCCTCAACATCCACAATGTGAGTTGGGTGAGGGTGATACTGCTAAATCTATAACCAATGAAAAACATCATGCATCCCATTATACCTTTGAGGAAGAGCCAATCGGTACACCACTGGCCCGATCTTCTCTACAATCTCAAACGACCCCATATACTAGGGCACCAAATTTTCCTGATTCTGAATCTGTCTGTGACCCAACCATGGGGAACCTGAAGGAACACACTATCACCCACCTCTAACTCAATTGGTCTACATCTCTGATCCACATACAAATTCTTCCTTCTCTAAGCTGTTGTCATTTGTTTCTGAATCATCTCAACTTTCTCTGAATTCTCCTAAATGAGACTCAGTCCCAACAGCTTGGATTCAATGACCTCCAAACAACATAGTGGAGATCTAAATATTCTACCACAGAGAACCACAAATGGTGCCATATGAACTGTATCTTGAAAATTTTTGTTGTAAGAAAATTCAACATGTGATAGGTGTTTCTTGATCGTACCACGATTCACTGTTTTATTCCACCCTTACACCGCTGTTTTAAACTATTTTTGTAATGAATATTCCAAATACAATAATAAATTTCACTTTATGTTTGAATCATTTAATTAATTTTAATCAAAATTATAATGGGAAATGTTACTTGTTTTTATTATTTCAATGTAGGTGGAGGTGATTTGGAGGGCCTTTGATGAAGTGGAACAAAAATGGGCCAAAATTGCAATGATCCATGGATATCTGTCCACTGTTTTGCATATTACACGAAATCCGTGCATCCAAATGGGATGAAATTTTGTGGACCTGTCCAAAATATATTAGGATACATTTCATATTAATAAACCCAATCCGGATTCGACTTCTATAGGGCCCATACGAACTGATCTGTCCAAGCCACCGAATATGGACCAAGTCAAATGCGGTGTTCTGTATTGTATCAATATCTTGAGCTGTAGTTGTCCAAAGGGTTCAAACCTTTCGGTGGAGATAGAAAAGAGGTAGGGCTAAAACTTTTCTATTTTCTCCAGATCTAGATAAGACTTTCTGAAGGCCGAAATGTGTATTACAATTAGATTGATGAAATCTGTGTGCCTAAAACCACCTTCCAATTATCCTATAAAATGACACCTTGGGATCCCCATTTGAAAGTTCGGCCAAGAGTAAAGGTGCTGCCATTTTGGAGTACCCAAAGAGTCTTCTCAACATCCCTATATGTTCTGTAGCCTATGGGAGGTGCTACTTAAACATCTTCTTCTTCTTCCCCTCCCATGGGTTTCTAAACCCCTTGTGATCACCCGGGGAGAATGGGATGTAATCCTGAGCTTCAAAGTTGTATTAATTTGAATGATATTTTTAATTCCAGGTTGTATGTTTTTTTTCACATACTATATTCTTATTTTATTGAGTTATTTACTGGTATTTCATGCTCAACTCATATGATCATGTTTGGGGGTACCCATTCATGTGATGTTTCACACACTATTCACCACTTTCTTTTCCCCCTTTCAATTGCGGTGCTTGAGTGATTCATATTGTTCAATAGAACTCACACAAGAACTGTCAAGGCCATTTACATTTATTTCATGTTGTCACAAATAAATAACATACAATCCTGGACAATTCATCGAGTTTTCTGTGTGTTGCCTTGGTGAGTTTTGGTTATGAAGTCAAACACAATTCACCCAATCATCGACGGTGTCCGATGAATCATTGTGTGTTTTCGACTGAACCCTAGGAGGTATCCTAGTATAAACTCAATAAAATTATAGTTCTAGGTATTACAAACAATGTATTATAGGATCATATCCCTATATCATGAAGCGATGAAGGATAAACATCATGTGAGTACCCCGGGTTGATCACGCTTAATTAATTCTGTTAATCTCTACATTGTTTTATCGCTTTCATTTTCTATTTTCATCTTTAATCATAAAATCCCCAAGTTTTACAAAACCTAATTCAACATCTAATTTCATAATCAAAACCCTCTTTTTAAACTAATTATCTACGGCTCAGTCGAGATACGACCTAGGGTTGCAGCTATACTGCAGAAATTCTAGTCAAAATTAAACAACTAATTTGACGCGCTCGACAACGCGATCAAATTTTGGTGCCATTTCCAAGGATCAAAGATCATTTTTTTTCTTTATTTCCTTTTATTTAGTTATTTTACTTCTTATTTAGTAATCCTTTAAATACCCCACCCCCATTAGATTGTTTTTGTTTTGGGTTTTGTCTTTATTTTTGGTTGTTTTTGGTGTGTTCTTTATCTCTCTCTATCTCTATCTCTATCTTATTCTCCATATCCCTCTCTAATTCTATAGTATAACATTATATTCTTATTTCAACCTTCTTAATTTTTTTTATCCATATAAAATAAAAAAACAAAAAAAAATCAATCAATCAAACTGGACATCATTGTTGCATGACAAGATCTGGTAAAGAAACACTACTTGAATTTGATCCTGAAATTGAAAAGTCACTTCACACACAAATAAAGGAATCTAGAGAATGTCAATCAAGTAACATTGAGGAACCCCTTGTGAAACATCAAATGTTCCAAAACCAATCAAAAATTGAACCAAATCAAACCCCATAGATCATGGCTGCAAATAACAGAACATTAAAAGAACTGACCACCCCGGATGTGGAGTACCAACCTGCGTACATCCAATATCCTAAGGAAGCGGCCAATTTTGAGCTAAGAGAAGGCCTTATCCACCTCCTTCCAAAATTCCATGGTCTTCCTAGTGAGGACCCTCACAAACATCTAAAATAATTTCACATAGTGTGCTCCACCATGAAACCCCAAAATGTTTCTGAAGACTTAATCAAGTTTAGGGCCTTCCCTTTCTCCCTTGATGGTGTAGCCAAAGATTGGCTATACAATTTGCCTTTGACAATTGGGGGGCTGGAATGACCTAAAAAGACTTTTTCTAGAGAATTTATTCCCTAACTCACGAACTGCTTCAATTAGGAAAGAAATATGTGGAATTAGGCAATCACAAGGAGAGACCCTTTATTAATACTGCAAGAGATTCAAAAGACTTTTCTCAAGATGACCCCACCAACAGATTAGTGAACAACTTTTAATTCAATACTTCTATGAGGGACTTATCCCCATGGATTGTGGAATGATTGATGCTGCAGCTGGTGGTTCCCTAGTTGATAAAACTCCTTCCGCCGCTCGTGACTTAATAGCCAACATGGCCCAAATGCACAACAATTTGGTACACGAGCTACTGCACCAACCTGAGGAGTTCATGAGGTAAGTCATCCATCCCTATAACAAAAGGTAGATACTAAACTTGATGAGATGCATACCCTTATAAGGTAATTTTCTCAAGCACAAGGTAACTCACACTATACTTATATTACATTACATTGTGGTATTTGTTCTGATAATACTCATTTTTCTGACCAGTGCCCACAACTTCAGGATTCATCTGATTCTTATGTTGCAGTGTTTCTAGGGCGTCCATTCCAACAAGCACCACCATTCAAGCAAGAACCATTCAGGCCAAATCCAAACCCCGAGTGGAAAGCACAACAACAATACCGACAAGGAGGAAACTAAAGCTACCCCATGAAGAACTGGTATCAACAAGGCCAAGGTATGAAACCTTCTTATCCTTCAACATCTCAAAACAATCCCCCTCCTCCCAAGTCTGAACCAAGCCGTGAGGATATGGTGAAGCAAATGGAAACCCGGAACCTCCAGTTCCAAGAAACAACACATTCATCTATTCAAGAACTGCGAACTCAAGTGGGGCAATTGGAAAACACCATCGGGGAGATTAAGATGTAAGGTTCTGGGAAACTACCATCCCAACCCATTTCCAATCCGAAGGACAAAGGTAATTTATGTGAAGTTACACTTCATAGTGGTGTAGAAGTTTCTCCTTCTACTTATTCTACACATCAGGTATGACCCCCTCATGAAAACTCTCTTTCCTAACAATCAAAAACTTCATGTAAAGAAAAAAAAGACAAAAATGGTAATCGAATAGTCATTGATGATTCAAATGAACAATCCATTCCTCTTCCTTTCCCTCAAAGACTCTCTAAATCTAAGAAGAATTTTGATAATGAGATTGATAAAGAAATAATGGATACATTTAAAAAAGTTCAAGTTAACATTCCCTTATTGGATGTAGTTATGAAAATCCATCGATATGCCAAATTTCTTAAAGATCTTTGCACCCATAGAAGGTGACTGAAGGATAATGAGAGAGACAACTTGGGATGGAATGTCTTGGCCTTGATTCAACCAGCAATGCCAACCAAATTCAATGTTCTGGGCACATTCACGATACCTTGTACCATAGGGGAGACCTTCTTTTCTGATGTTATGCTAGATTTATGTGCCTCTATTAATGTAATGCCTCACTCTGTGTATACTTCTTTGCAGGTTGGAGTGATTCAACCAACAGGCATTGTCAGGAAACTTTCCAACCGAAGCACAACACACCCATCAGGAGTGGTCGAGGATGTCCTCGTAAAAGTTAAGAATCTCACCTTCCCTGCAGACTTTTACATTCTTGAGATGGAAGATACCTGAACCCAAGAAAATTCCCCTCTCATACTTGGGAGGCCATTCCTCAAAACAGCAAAGACGATCATAAACGTTCACAATGGTACGTTGTCCATGGGGTTTAGTGGATAAAAGGTATTTTTTAACATCCTTGAGGCTATGAAACACCCCATTGAAGAGCACTCCACTCTTACTATCTACTCGATGGAGGTTCTCTCTAACGACAAACACACACAAAATTCTATCCTTGACCCATCCTCTGATTTGTTTTCCTCTTATTCACCCATGGATGATTTGAGTTTTGGTTCTTCTTTTGAATGTTGTGTGGGTTCAGAAAAATGTAAATTTTGTGCTTTAATTTATGAGTGTGTTTATTCTGAGGTACCCATGAATATCGATGATTCTGAAAATCTCATTTCAATAGATTCTCTTTCCTTTGAGAATAAACATGAGAATATTGATAGTTTCATGGACCCCAATCCCCCTAAATCCACTCCCTCAATACAAAAACCCCCAGTGTTGGAATTAAAACCACTTCCATAAAATTTAAAATATGTCTATCTTGAGGGTATTGACCAATTTCACGTCTCTATTGCCAATAACCTCTCTCCACAATAGGAATCGAAACTGGTAAAACTTTTGAGGGAGTGTAAAAAGGTAATAGGATGTACATTGGATGATATTCATGGGATTAGCCCATCAATTTGTATGCACCATATACCTTTGGATGATGAGGCTAAGCCCGTAAGGCAGGCTCAACACCGGTTGAATCCCACTCTCCTTGAAGTGGTAAAATTGGAAGTCAGTAAATTACTTACTGTTGGGATCATTTATCCTATATCTGATAGTAAATGGGTTATCCCAGTTCAAATTGTTCCTAAAAACACAAATAACAATTGTGTCAAATGAAAGGAATGAATTGGTTCCAATGCGTGTGCAAAACAGTTGGTGAGTCTATATTGACTACTATCGACTGAATCAAGCCAGGCGGAAGGACCACTTTTTATTACCTTCCATCGACTAAATATTAGAACGACTAGATGGTAAGTCCCATTATTGTTTCCTTGATGGCTATTCGGGTTATTTCTAAATCCATGTCGCCCTGGTGGATCATGAAAAGACCATATTTACCTATCCATTTGGCACATTTGCATATAGAAGAATGCCTTTTGGCCTATGTAATTCTCCTGGTACTTTTCAGCGATGTATGTTGATTATTATTTCTAAGTCCCTTGAGAGTTGTATGGAAGTCTTTATGGATTATTTCATGGTTTATGGTTCTTATTTTGATGATTGTTTGGAAAACCTAGGTTCTATCCTCCGCTGCTGCATTGAAAAAGATCTTGTTTTAAATTATGAAAAATGTCATTTCATGGTCGAGCGGGGGATAGTTCTTGGGAATATCATTTCAAATAAGGGAATTCAAGTTGTTAAATCTAAAATTGAATTAATTTCATCCCTTCCATATCTAAAATGTGTTCGTGAGGTGCGGTCTTTCTTAGGTCATGCTGGTTTTTAACGCCGATTCATTAAAGACTTTAGTAAGATCGCACTTCCCCTATCTCGGTTATTACAAAAGGATTCGGAATTTATTTTTGATAAAAATTGTGAGGATGCTTTCAATTCACTAAAAATTAGTCTCACATCACCTCCCATAATCCAACCACCAAGGTGGGATCTCCCCTTCGAGCTTATGTGGGATGCCTCTAACTTTGCAGTTGGGGCAGTTTTATCACAAAGGGTTGAGAGGGATCCTCATGTCATTGTGTATGCCTCACGTACCCTTGACCTTGCCAAGGTAAACTACACAACCACTGAGAAAGAACTCCTTTCTATTGTGTTTTCCTTGGAAAAATTTCGTCATATCTTCTTGGGTCAAAAGTGATTGTGTTCTCTGATCATGCAGCCCTTCGTTTCCTCCTAAAGAAACCTGATGCCAAACCCCACCTCATTCGATGGATGCTCCTCCTACAAGAGATTGACGTTGAGATTAGAGATAATAGAGGGGTGGGGAATATGGTAGTTGACCACATTAGTAGTATTTCCCCACCATTGGACCATCATGTTGACTCACCCATACCCATTGGAGAATTCTTCCCTCATGAGAACCTTTATGATGTTGTGGACCTTACCCCCTGGTATGCGGACATTGTGAATTTTCTAGAAACATCTAGGGTCCCCACTGATTTTAGCACTTCACAATCCCAGATACTTAAACATGATTCTTGATGGTACATTTGGGATGACCCATATTTGTGGAGGATCTGTAGTGACCAGGTTGTTCATAGGTGTGTCCCTGACTATGAGTTCACCTCTGTTTTGACCTTCTTCCACACCTTGGCATGTGGGGGACACTTTGGCTCTCAATGTACTGCTCGAAAGGTCTTGACTCAAGATTATATTGGCCAACATTGTATAGATATTCCCATAGGTTTTTCAAATCATGTACTCGATGTCAATTCACAGGGAATATCTCTAAGAGGAATGAAATGCCCTAACAACCCATGTTATTCTATGAAATCTTCGATGCATGGGGAATTGACTTCATGGGGCCTTTTCCAAATTCATTTGGCTTTGTGTACATATTATTGGATATTGAATATGTATCTAAATGTGTGGAAGCAAAGGCCACCAGGACCGTCGACTCTCGAGTGGTTGTTGATTTTGTGAGGTCCCAAATTTTCAGTAGGTTTGGTCTACCAAGATTCATCATTAGTGATCAGGGTTCTCATTTTTGCAATCGTAACATGAAAAACTTGCTTCTTAAGTATGGGGTTGTTCATAAAGTCTCCACTGCATATCATCCCCAAACTAATGGACAAGCAGAAATTTCAAATCGGTAAGTTAAACGAATCTTGGAGAAAACAGTACAACCCAATAGTAAAGATTGGAGTTTGCGCTTGGATGATGCACTTTGGGCATACCGTACTTCTTTTAAAACCCCAATCGGAATGTCACCATATAGGATTGTATTTGGAAAGGATTTTCACCTCCCGGTTGAGGTAGAACAACGTGCATATTGGTCCATTAAGCAATGTAATATGAATCTCTTAGATGCAGGTGTGCATAGGAAGTTGCAGATTCAAGAGTTGGAAGAAATTTGGAATGATGCATATGAGAACTCTCGAATCTACAAAGAAAGGAAAAAGGAAATACATGATGTGATGATTCATCAGAGGAAATTTTATATTGGTGAGAAGGTCCTCATATACAATTCCAGGCTTAAGCTCCACCCAGGTAAGATTCGTTCCCAGTGGCTCAGTCCTTATATTGTTACTAATGTTTACCCTTTTGGTGTAATACAGGTTTTTCATGAGAAGAGTGGACGAAGTCTTACCGTCAATGGGCAGTGACTTAAACACTTCTATGAGGATTTTCCAAATAATCTGGTGGAGGAAATCCACCTTCTCGATGCATCATACCAATAAAACACACCAGGTTTTATCCTTCCTTCTCACATTCTCAATTATTTCAGTGAGGACAATTCACACTCTAGGTGTGGGGGGTGGATACATTCCTCGGTTAGATAGTAATTGTCATCGTTTTCTCCTTTTTTTTCTCTTTCTGGCCTTCTTTATGGTATTTTCATTTTTTTCACATCAACAATTTCGAAGTTCCATGATTTGGAGACCATAAAGGGGGGAAAGTAGAAATACCATAATGAAGGCTAAAAAGAATTTTTTTATGAATTTTACATCATGGGGTGATTTTTAGTGAATTGGTTTTATGTTAATGATATAAATGGTTGTATCACTGTGAAAAATTTGAGATGATTGATGCCTCTTGTGTGAGTAGTTTTGGGAAAACTGTGTCACTAATATCTCCATACATTTTTGCACCAAACCACGGAGTGTGAATATTTCTTACTTAATATAAGGTAAATATATGTTGGGTTAATATTTTTCATCTTGAAATGATATTTCCATACATTCGTTCCTTATTCTATCTGTTTCATTACTGTACCAGATTTACCTATGTGTGTGTACCTAATGTTTGACTGTTATATGCCCTCAAAAAAATGGTTGTGTCTTGGGTAGGTCAAAAACCACACCTCCTCAACCTTTGATCTTGTTATAACTATTGCAATTAGTGTCGTGAGGAGATCAAACAAGGGTTGAGAGATGAGTGTGATATTTGTTCCAAATGCAACATCAAAAATAATAATAAATGAGGGGAGTGATGAAATGTACAAAATATGAGGATATCTAGGTTGGGATCTTATGGTTTGACTTCTGAGAATGCTTAAATGAGTGGGTCTTGAAATATGATTGCAATGGATGTACGGAAGGATCAGTGAAAAATCATTTAAAGCTGAATAATGTTAAAATAACCTATATTTATTTGATAGAAAGTGGAAAGAATAACATGGAATGGTTTTCACACACACACATGGAGAGTTAGTGTAATGGTTGACTTTTGAATTCCTTGCTCATGTTGGTGTCATAAATCTCTTTGAATTTTATTGTGATATGATTTATGAAACATCTTCTTCCATTTTCACTGAGAAGAAATCCTTGGTGTGGTTCATGCATTGATCACTTTACTTTAAATAACATTTACTCAAATGTTGGAATATATAAATATGCAATATTAGGATATGCGACTTTTCCCAGGAGTGCAAATGTTTAGGTGTGGGGGTGTGATCGTACCACAATTCACTGTTTTATTCCACCCTTACAGCGTTGTTTTAAACTAGTTTTTTAATGAATATTCTAAATATAATAATAAATTGCACTTTATGTTTGAATCATTTAATTAATGTTAATAAACATTATAATGGTCAATGTTACTTTTTTTATTATTTCAATGTAGGTGGGGGTGATTTGGAGGACCTTTGATGAAGTGGAAGAAAAATGGGCCAAAATTGCATGGTTCCATGGACATCTGTCCACTTTTTTGCATAGTACACAAAATAAGTGCATCCAAATGGGCTGATATTTTTTGGGATTGTCCAAAATGTTTTAGGCTACATTTCATATTAAGAAAACCAATACTGATTCGCCTTCTATAGGGCCCATCCGAACTGATCTGTCCAAGACACCGAATATGGACCAAGTCAAATGCGGTGTTTTGTATTTTATCAATATCTTGACTGTAGTTCTCCAAAGGGTGCCAAACTTTCGGTGGAGACATTAAAGAGGTAGGGATACAACTTTTCTATTTTATCAAAATCGATATAAGAATGTCTAAAGGCCGAACTGCGTGGTACAAGTGGATTGAGGAAATCTGTGTCCCAAAAACTACCTTCCAATTTTCCTATAAAATGACACCTTGGGATCCCCATTTGCAAGTTCGGCCAAGAGGCAAGGTGCTGCCATTTTGGAGTCCCCAAGCAGTCTTCTCAACATACCTATAAGTTCTGGGGGCTATGGGATGTGGTACATCAACATCTTCTTCTTCTTCCCCTCCCATGGGTTTCTAAACCCCTTGTGATCACACATGGAGGAATGTGATGTAATCTCGAGCTTCAAAGTTGTATTAATTTGAATGACCTTTTTAATTACAGGTTGTATTTTGTTTTTACTCATACTCTATTATTAATTTATTGAGTAATGTACTGGTATGTCATGCTCAACTCATATGATCATGTTTGGGGGTACCCATTCATGTGATGTTTCACACACCGTTCACCACTTTCTTTTCCCCCTTTCAATTGCGGTGCTTGAGTGATTCATATTTGTCAATAGAACTCAAAAAAGCACTATAAAGTCCATTTACATTTATTTCATGGTATCACAAATAAATAACATACAATCCTGGATAGCGCATCGAGTTTTCCGGGTGTTTCCTTGGTGAGTTTTGGTTATGAAGTCAAACACAATTCACCCAATCATCGGCGTTGTCCGGTGAATCATTGTGTGTTTTAGACTGAACCCTAGGAGGTATCCTAGTATAAACTCAGTAACATTATAGTTATAGGTGTTAAAAACCAAGGATTAAAGGATCATAACCCTATATCATGAAGCGATGAAGGATAACAATTATGTGAGTACCCCGGGTTGATCACGCTTAATTAATTCTGTTAATCTCTACATTGTTTTATGGATTTCATTTTCTATTTTCATATTTAATCATAAAACCCCAAAGTTTTACAAAACCTCATTCACCTTCTACTTTCATAATCAAAACCCTATTTTTAAATTAATGATCTAAGGCTCCGTTGAGAGACGACCTAGGGTTGCTGCTATACTGCAGAAATTCTAGTCAAAATTAAACAACTAATTTGACGCGCTCGACAATGCGATCATTTCTCCCAAGAACAACTAAAATGAAACACACAATCTCTCAACATGTCCTCCAAAACTTGGATTGTATGCTCCAACTGGACATCTATTTGTGGGTGGAAAGCGGTCCTCAAAAGCACCTGATTACCAAGCACCTTCTACATCCCTTTCTAGAAGCACGATGTGAAACGAGGATCACGATCTGAAACTATACTCCACGATACACAATGAAACCGTACTATTTCCTGAACATACAAATCATCCAACCAGTCATATGTGTAAGTCTCTTTAATCAAAAAGAAATGACCAACTTTCAATAGTCAATCCAAACCATGAAGATTGAATCATTCTTCCAAGGCTTCCTCAGAAGATCCACCCCAAAATCCATCGTCACATCCTCCCACTTCCATTTTGGAATGGGAAATGGATATAACAAACGACCTGTGAATTGATGATTGGACTTCACCTACTGATAGGCAAGGCACTGTGCCACAAATCCCACAACATTCTTTTTAATTATCAACCACCCAAAATATTTGCAGAGATCATGATATATCTTGGTCAAACCAGGATGTACTGCCGATTTTGATGCATGGAAATTCCGCATCAACTCCTCCCGCATGAATACCGGCACAACCACATGACCATAACCACAAACAACCCTGTCCATACCGATATCCCAACATGATGGTGGCTCCCCACCATTTTGACTTTCCTTCATGGCCAAACATTCGGGATCATCAAGGTAGCTTTCCCTAACTCGACTCAAAAGCGTTGACTCAACTGTCATTGAAGTAAGAGTCACCTGACTATTTTCCTCCCGCACTACAAGGTGTACCTCTACAAACAAATCCATCACCTTGCACTCAATTCTAGATTCCTGAGCCACCTGGTTATCATCCTCCTGCTTAAAGCATCAACAACATTGTTCCCTTTCCCCGGTGTATATACCCTCCAAAAGTCGGAATACTGGAGATACTCAATCTATCTTCATTGTCGAAGATTCAAATCCCACTATGAAAAGATATAATTTAGAATCTTTTGATCGGTATACATAGTGAATCGTTCCCCCAACAAGTAGTGTCTCTAGCACTTTAAGACATACACTACTACAACCAACTCAAGATCATGAGAGGGATAACTCCGCTCATGGGGTCTCAATTGCCTCAACCCATAATCCACAACCCACTCATCTTGAATCAACACATACCCAAGCCTGATACTGGATGCATCAAAAAATAGAACATACTTCGTACTTAGCTCAGGTAATATCAAGATTGGTGCATTCGTCCATCACTTTTTCAACTCTTGAAAGGCATTCTCACAAGACTCAGACCACTCAAAAATGATTCCCTTCTTGTTCAAGCATAACAGTGGTACTGCTATGTGAGATAAATCTTCGATAAACCCCTGGTAATATCTGGCCAAACCCAAAAAACTACGAACATCGGAAACACTCTTGGGATACTCCCAAGACACAAAAGTCTGCAATTTCTCTGGATCCATCAACACACCTACATCAAAGATGATGTGACCCAGAAAAAGCACTTCTCCAATCTAGAACGAACACTTTGATAGCTTGGGGTATAGTCAATGCTCTCTTAGTGTACTCAGAATGATGTCAAGATGTTGGGCATGACCATAATTTTTTTCAAGTATACCAATATGTCATCAACAAAGACAACCAAAAACTGATCAAGATAAGGGTGAAAGATATGGTTCATCAAAGCCATGAACATTGTCAGTTCATTGGTCCAGCCGAAAGGCATCACCACAACCTCAAACAACCTGTATCGACTTCTAAAAGTTTCCAGCAGTACATTAGAAGGCCTCACCCTCAACCGGTGATAAACTGATCTCAGATCAATCTTATAAAACACTGATGCACCCATCAACTGGTCAAATAGGTCATAAATTTTTGGAAGAGGTTACTGATTTTTCATCCTCAACTGATTTAACTTCTAATAATAAACACATAGCCTTAACTAAATGTCATACTTCTTTGAAAAAAGCACAAGAGATCCCCATGGAGAGATACTAGGACGTATGAACCCCTTAATCTCCAACTCCTCAAGCTGAACCTTTAACTCCTGGAGTTCTACCGGTGCCATTTGGTATGGAGAAATAGAAACTGGCTCCGCTCCTGGAAGAATCTCAATTGTGAACTCAACATCCCTCTCAGGTGGAAACCCCAATAAATCCTTAGGAAACACATCTTGAAATAGATACACTACTAGAGAGAAGATAGATTATTCCCCTATTTCATCATCAAGCACAAGACATGATATTTGAGCCGTGAGCCTACCCAACTGCTCACAAAATGGTCCCTCATGACCTGCTCGAACATCCCAATTTCCAAGATGGACATAAGCATCACCCTCAAGTGACCTAAATGATACCCTTTGATGGTAATAGTCTATGCGAACCTAATACAACACCAACTAGTCCATACCCAATATTATTTCAAATCCTGACATCTCGAGAATGAACAAGTCTCACAGGAAATGATGCCCACTAACTTCTAGAGAAAATTCCTTACATTTCTTGATATCTTCATTTCACACCCATAATAGAGTTTCAATCAACATAACCCCACACACACTCTCCATAGGCAAACCCAATGCTACCAAAAGCTGAGCATCAATAAAAGAGTGTGTGGCATCAGTGTCGAAAAACACACTAGCAAGCATAGAAACTACAAGGATCATACCTCAAACAGTCGATGGCACATGCCTCACCATCGCCGAGTGATGACTCAACTGCATGAACCTGAAATGACCCACTAACCTAGGCTCCAAACAGTGTCCATGCATTGCACTGCCCTGCTAACGTGGGAAATCCTGCCCAAGAGTTCCACATCTACTTCCCCTACTAGTACATCCCGTGGAGCATCAACTGCCCGCCTGATATGGAGGAACTGATCCCTTGCCTCCACATGGAATCTGCCTATCACCAACAATCATAATCACCTGCAGAGGGTTCCTGCAAAACCTCTGCACGTGTACCAATCTTTCTCACAACCAGCACTCAACTAGAGGTCAAGGAAATTGGACACACATGTTCCCCGACCTTCCACACTGATATTAGAACACATAATCACCACCCTAAGAGGATGGCCATATCTTCTAACCAATTTTCACACTTCTACTCTACTAGAAACTTCCAAAACGATGCTTTCAGCCCTCAGAAACTGCACCACTTGTCTGCCCAGCCAGCACAACAAGACCACTACCTGAAGCTCCCTTCAGGTTCCCTTCTATGATCAGCGCTTTATCCACTACCTCTATAAACCTCTTAAAGAAAAAGATATTCACCTGATACCTAATCTCATGTCTCAACCCATCTAGGAAATTCCTCGTAACTGTTGCCTTATCCCCCGCCAACACTGGAACAAAGCGCCACAGGTCAGTGAAGTGGCCATCATACTTCATCACCGACATCGATCCCTGAGTCAGGATCATGAACTTTTTAGCCCGCTCTTGCCTCAAAGTATTTGGGTAAAAATGATCCAAAAACATTTCCTAGAAATCATTCCACAACATCCCCTTAGCCTACTCAGTCTAATCCAGGATGTCCCAGCAATGCTATGCCTGGCCCCACAACATATAAGCTACAAAATTGACTCAGTTCCTAACAGGTATCTCCAGATGATCAAGTGTCGTATCGACAAACTCTATCTAGAACTCTGTTTCCTCTAGCCCACCCTCTCTGATAAATGTCATAGGGTGCTGCAGCTGAAACTCTCTGGTCATCTCAAATATACTCGGTGCAACCCTCCCTGGTTCCTGATCCATCATCTGCACAAAACTAGCCAAGTTCACTCGGAAATTCTCTTCTCTACATTCCTAGATCACCACATTCTCTTGATCTTCTACTGGAGGAGTGTTCTCAGCAACATCCTCTTGTTTCCCAATCGATTCTTGACATTGTGGTGGAATTTCTCTACATTTCCAAACATGACGCTTAGAACACATACCATAAAACATTGAAAATTTCACAACAAGAAGGATCTTCACCAGCCACGACAACCCACCATACATTCACCAACCCAAAAAACCTTAATATTCTAAAAACATCACCCTGACTATCCCTACCTCGGGCCATGGTCTACATAGGGTAAACAACCATACACCACCACAAGGCTCACAAAACATGTTACAAACAACATTTTCAATTCATTACAAACCCTTAATTACACATATTTCATTAATCATCACTTATAATTCTCTTATCTTCACCCAATTACATTATTTTGTTAACAACATTTTTCCCTTTTCAATTATCATGATGCAAGGTGTATTCTATCTTTCATGCCTCACACACCCAACCCATGTGTTCCTACTGTGATTAAATTCACCTATCCCTCTAGGTTACTATAATGATGCATGAATGCCCAGCCTCTTTCCATTGACTCCACAAGCCAAATATCATAAAACCATCACATCACATAACATGTTCATAACCCAATAGAGAAATATCATCAACCGTAACATCGCACAATCAAGAACAATAGTTCCCACCCTCAGTGAATTGGGTTTTCCACTGTACATGGGTTTGATACACCCAAGAACGAGCTCATTACCATGGATATACACATCATAACTTCCGTCTACCATCCCAAATAACAAGATTCCAGAGAAGGAGAATAAAGAAATCCTCTGATACCACTTTGTAACGTCCCTGACCCAGATTCCACTAAACTAATGCTCTGATCTGGGTGGTTATATGACCTTAAAAACACATCCCTATACGCCAAAGGTTGCTGACTAGCAATGGGTGTCAAAATAATCAATTGGTGAGAATATTCCCCCTTTTTATTTGTGTAAGACATAGTAGAAGATAAAAAAAATAGCGGAATAATAACCAATAATACCAGAGCATGCATAAAGAACCATTCCCCAAAATAGGGTACAACCATGTCCAATAATAATTATGCCATTTCATGCTACAAGTGAAAAGGGGAGAAAACCCAAAAATGAAGACAAACGGAAAATCCACAAATTGGTCCTGACACCAAGTCCAGGTCCTCCTCCACATAAACCCATGCCAACCCAACTACCAAGCAAGGGCCTTTTCCCTTCTCCTGACCTGAAAACATGAAATCTACTCGGGTACCCAATGGCAGCCTGAGTAGGGTATGAGTAAAACATAGTAGGCCACTACCAAAGGTGTCTACAAAATATCCAGTATAAACAATTGTGCATGAAAAAGGGAAATAAATAATAAATTAAAAGGAAAAGATTAAGTGCCCTTAGATGATTTAGGTCCATTACCAACATTTATTACCTTTTACATATCTTTCCATTTCATCCCATTTCCCATTACTTACCATTTCCAACACATTTAACATGGGTTCATCAAGAACAAAAAGTTTCATAGGTTTAAGGTACACAATCACATGCCTGAGGGAAACCACACTGTAATCATATCTCACTAGGAATAAATTCTTCATGTAACCTATATACTAACCTCAAAGCCTCATTTAAGGTGGATCCAACCATTAGGGGAATAGAGCCTTAGTCCTCTTCCCTAAATCATTCATTAGGGGTGGAGTTTAGAGCCTCAGTCCAACTCGACCCGTGGGCATAGAACCTCAAGTCAATACCCCACTTTACCAAGCCATGTGCACATGCTATACATATATGTATCCATTAACCATTCACAGAACATCACAAACATTTTCCAAGGAAAACATAAATCATAAAAATAACATGAGAGTTAATACCATTCCTTAAACCATTAACACATTTACCACTTTTCACAACATTTATCCATTTATCCAAATTACCTTTTATTACACTTATCTCACTAAGAATTCATTCATTATACCTATCTCACTAGGCTTCGTTCATTATGTCTAACTCACTAGGATTCATCACTATGCTCATAATTCATTCCATTATGGTCCTTAATCATTTCCACATATTAAAACAATATCCCTTAGGTTATTATCAAGCCTAGGTGCATCACCTAGCTTCTATCCTAACACAATCAATCACATCAACATGTTTATCAAGAGATATACATAAATACAAAACAATATCACTTCTTCTTCACAAATCCCTAGGTCCGAGGAAGTTGGAACACCCCATGGGTGTCCCTAGATTTCTCTCATAACCCTCAACGCATCCCATAGTGATCGTGGGGGTTTCCATTTACATTCTTAATAACCATTTTACCTAAACATTACAAGGGTGATCAAAACATACCAAGAGACACCCAAGAACAAAATCTCACATGCACAAATCCACAAATTAACCATGGGATATAAATCATAGACCACCTACCACGATTCTTCGAGTGAACAAAATCTAAATTGATCCCTTAGATTCTACTTCAACTAACCTTTGAAGCTTTAACCTGGATCTCACCCAAGGAGTAGGGTTTTAGTGATTCGGAAAGAGAGGTGAAGTAGAAAAAAACCCTAAACTCAAAAGAGAAGTAAGGCTAGGATTAGCCTTACATGGAGCTTCTATCTACAACCAAAAGAACAAGAAACTCTTTAGAAATGAGAGAGATTGATCTCTTAGAGATCTTGGGAGAATTGGTTCGTTCCTAGGGTAAAGAGGGCAGAATGGGGAGGAAATCCTGAGTTGGGGTTTAAAATCCCAGAGTGGAAAATTTTTAATTTTTTAAAAGCTTCTGGGCCACATAGTTTACACACATGGTTTTCCAAACCGTGCGCAAACCATGCATAGTCCAATTTCCAAAATCACACCTCATGCACGGTTTCTTAACCTGTCTGCATAGTTAGCACTAATCATGCCCAGATTGTGCGGCCTACCCAACCCCCCCCCCCCCCCCCTTTCTCCTTTTTTGTGTCCTAAACTCTCAAAACACCCCCAAGCCTCCTTAATTACTAGGTTAATCACTTAATTAACCAAAAAAGGGATTAAAAACACATCATAAAAAATATCATACCTTTCCATGATCTGGGATCTTACATCAAGTGACGAAGATTTTTATGCCATAACTTGTTTTCTTCTTCCTTAGACAGAAAGCACATATCATCTTCTTCACTCACAAGTTAGAGATTACCTTTCATATTCCTTACCTAGAAAACCATTGTACAATTTTTTTCCTTGAAGACACATAATTTCTTGGAAAAGATTATAGCATGTCATGAGTTTCATAGTTGACTAACACTAAGAATGGTATGACTCAAACCTTCAACAATTAATACATCATCATGTCTCATGTCTCTTCCCCCAAACTTGGCTTTTACCAAGGCAACATTATTTCGGCCTTTATCATTTCCAAATCTTACAATACCTTCCTTATAATATATGATTTTCGTCAACATATCCTTATTTCATGTCATATGAGAGGTGCATCCACTATCAATGATCCATATTCTAGTGTGATGTGATGCTTTAAAAGAAATATCTTCCACCACTTCCTATTCATATATCCTTTTTTATCCATGTTATTTACTTCATACCCGATACAAATTGATGATCTTGATCTTCCTTGAAGTATGATGGACCAACTTTATCTTTTAGATATGCATTTTTTTCATTTTTATCTCATTTGATGAAACATTTATCTAATGCTTATAATCAAATTTACTCTGCTTCAGAACATTCCTTTACATAGTTGATGAGAAATATCTCACCATGTGTCTAAATCCTTCACACATGAAATAGTGACCATCAAATGATTACCTGAAATTTTGAGATCTTTATGTATACCTCTATTGATTTTGTTCCCTTAAGAACCTCTTGGAAATAGAACATACATTTTGTGAGTGTCCCGTTTTTCACAATAATAACATCTTATGTGTGGATCATTCTTATGTGGATATATTACATTGCTAGTTCTCCCTTAGGGTTTCTGAATCTTTTTATTCTAATTCATACCCAAATCAATCTTCAATATTAGAGTGATAGATTGTGGTATAACTTCAACCATTACTTATTTTTGTTTGTGATGAAACCACATACCAGTTGTGTCATTATAATCAACCATTTTCTTTTCAAGACACTATTTTCTATACTTCACTGGAACATTCAATTATACTTTTACATTTTATTTCACATTTTTATACTGATTTTCTGGAATATAGATTTTATCTTGATCTTTCACTTTCCTTTCCATACTGACAACTTCCTCTTCGTGTTCTTCAAAACACTTGATTTGATCTTTTCAAGTGCCAGTCAAAATATCAATTTCTATTTTCTATTATTTTATTTTTATCTTGTACTCACTGATCGGTTCTGAGATATTCAAAATTGGAGAATTTAGTTTTTTAATTTCTTCATTCATCTAAGACTTTTCATCCTACTACTACATATAATTTTTTCCATCACGAACCACTTTATTGGATTTATTCATCTTTTATCTCTGAACATCTATTTCCTCAAGTGAAGATTATAATTTATCCTATATATAAAATCTTCCTTTAAATTCATCTACATCATTGTTACTTTCTTTCTTTTTTTGAGAGCTACCAACAACTTCCAACATAGCATCTACTTTAGGATCCTTAATTTCCTCCAACTCTTTAGCCTCGGATTCATATGAACATTTATCTTCTTTTGAAAGAAGATTCTTTTTTTTGAATGAATTGTTCTTAGATTTATTATAGGATGAAGATTTATTCTTTATAATTTCGAATTAATCCTCATCATCATCTTAAATCTTCTTAGGGCACCTCACTACAAGATTTAAAACATTTCCAAATTGAAAGAACACAATTGGGAGTTTCCCTTTGAACTTTCCTTTTCATCTTTGTAAATTTGATAAAAGTAATGACATGAATTAATTTGTATCATCATATTCTTAACATTCTTCAATAGTGAGCTTCTTCATTTCCTTTAATGACACTTCTTTAGACTTCCCATTTTCCACGTACTCATTATCATCATTTATCATCTTGTATGCAACAAGAGTACTATGCAAGGTATCCAATGTCAGCTCCTTTGGATCTTTATCTTCCAATATATAAAATTTAAAATTTTACCAAGATGGAAGTATTCTCAAGATGCACTTGATAATAATTACATATTCAACAATTTTTCCAAGACCACACATTTCTTCCAAAAAAACATTCACTCATTCAAAGAATGCATCAATAGACTCATTCAGGTGGATTCTGATATCCTCATACTTGATCTATAGAAGCTAAAAGTTTTATTCTGTAAATTTTGAGTCTCCCTCATTAATATTTATCAACTTTTTTCCAATATCATGTGATTAATTACATGATATTACCTTTTTATAGAAATAATTAGGTAGGGCTCCCCCTAAAGCATGTTTTGGAATCAGCATCTAATTCCCTTCAGTCAACTTCTGATAAAGAACCACTGTCAATACTGGCTGCAATTCCATGCATCGATGCATAAAGGAATCCATTCATAAAGATTATAAGTAGTGCTGCATCCAATTCTTCCATTAATGAAAATTGTTTCATAAAATATCGTAAACCCTTTGTGATTGAAAACCTCTATTTATTCTACTTAGAGAAAACCACAGACTTTCAACCTTTACCTCTAATACTAATGGTGATCCCAACATGGTTAAATACCCTGGGGGTAAATTAGGGTATGGTAGATTATAACAACTTCCCCTTCAGTTCTTTTTTCTTTATTAAACAAAATACTATTCTCTCCCATTCCTGTAGTAAGGTATGAACAGAATTGAAATCATGTATGAGACATAACAATTTTACTTGGTTCACCCTCACTAGGATACGTCCAAGGAGAATACAATGGGGATGTGCCAATGCACCAAATCCACTAAGGCTCACTACCAAATTACAAGGTTCGGACTAGATAACTTCTATTCCCAGGCTCACTGCCTTTACAAGATTTAGGGTAAACTCACAGCATTACCAAGGGGAAATCCCTATGTCTCTTTCTCTAGCTCACTTATAGTAGAAAGGATCACTATATTCCTCTTCCTTTACTCACTAGTTCGAAAAGGATTCACACATAGTTTAAAGACATGTTGGCCCTTTCATTATCGATAATGAATTCATCCACAACTATATGTAGATCCTCTGTTAATTCTATTCTTGGGTTTCTTCTTCACTTCTAGAAAACATCTATTTGCAACACGTACACTTTCCAGAAAACTTGAAAAGTATTCTATTTACTATAAAAGCAATAATTACCTCTTATTTGGAAGGATATTCAAGTGTTTTCAAGTCTTCCTTTCACTTATCTGAGTGTATAAGTGAATAACCTCTTTCTAAAAATATTATCAAATTTTGAAGATCCTTTTTATTATTCTTCTCCTTCAAAAATCAGATATAAAAATGACACTATTCATAGAGAAATATAAGCATGTGTCTCCATGAATAATATTATAGTGTGATACCCATGTGTGAGACCCTAGTGCATTACCAATTGCATGATATCCTAGTACTTATCCTCTTGTGAAAGACCCTAGAATGTATCCTCTTGCACAATACTTTGGTGCAAGATCCTGGCATGAATCCTCTTGCACAAGACCTTAGTGCGAGAACCTGGTGTGATTCCCTTCCTAGGGAGAGTCCCTTCCTAGCACGAGTCCCTTACATGAGTATGATTTCATGAGTCTCTTTGGCGAGTATCCTATTTTTAGTCTCTATCGTGAGTCTTCTTTCATAAGTCTGCTTCAGGGATTCTGATTTCTTGAGTCCCTTATGTGAGTTATCTTTCACAAGTCATTTTTCAATCTTTGTGCAAAACCCTATTCAGATCATGCAGAACACCTTGGAGTGAGTCCTCTTTGAGTTAAAACATTATCATATCCTTCTCAACACCTTGTCTTGAGTCCTCTTTATGCGAGACCTTGTTCAAATCATGCACAACACTTATGTGATGTCAATCTCATATACTCCATCTCAATCCTCTATCGCAAGATATCACCACGAGTCTCTTCTTCAAGTGAGCTTCAGATCAATATTTTTTAGAAAAACTTCATCAGTATTTAAGTACGGGTTAGGGGTTATTTATAGGAACAAACTCACCACCTCAACTCCACAAATCATAGACAACCATCCACCTCATGGGCATCACGTGCTCTGTGATATACAAGTGTGAGATCTTTTTGTGCATTGAATGAGATCTAGGTGCGATTACTCTTTAAACATTCATGATTTTCATGAGTCCTTGGTCATCATTCACACTTTTCGTGAGTCCTTGGTGTGAGTACATGTTTGTGCATTGCGTGAGTCCCTAATCAGCATTAGTTCTTTCCGTGAGTCCAATGTTAGCCTTCATTCTTTATGTAAGTCCCTGGTCATCATTAATGCTTTGCACCATATATGAGAGGGAGTACCAGAGACAATCATGTACATTGTGTGAGATCCCTCCACGAGATCCAAAGACAATCGTGAGTGTTGTTTGAGACTCCTCTGTGAGATTAGTTCAGCATTCATACTCTTCATTCCTTCTTTGACAACCATCATTTATCAATAACCTCTAACCTTGTCAACAAACACAATCTACCCAAGGATGGGGGATTTTTTTATAATAAGAATAATTGTTTTGGGTATCCAATGATAGGAGAAACAATTCCCAGTACCACGGTCAAGTAACCAATTTGGTGGAATATAATCATCTCTATCCATTGGGAGTGCATAATCATCTGGGAGTATAATTAGATCAAGGAGAGCATAATCATCCTCATCACATATCAAACCGAGGAGAGAAAAATCATCCTCATTACTTGGGAGATCGTAATCATCCTCGAGTATTGTTACTTGGGATTCCATGCATGTATATCATAGTCATAGACTCAATAGATGGATTCCAGGAAAAACCTCTAAACAACCCAATAAAATAAAATAAAAATATGGATCAATATCCAAATCCTAGGTAGTACCTTTGCGTATACAAGTAAGCATATAAAATAATAGTTCTCAAAATCTAGATCCTAGTAAATGATGTATATGAATCCCAACAATCATGAAATATACTAGGAATACCATCAGGGCATCCCAACAGAAAAAGGATACCTCGCATCCAGATCAATATCCACTAACTAGGAAGCACATATGGATAACATCGTTGCATCAACAATAAACATGTGAACGTATATACAAATAGTGAGGGTGTTTGATCGCCTAAACCAACACTATAGCCACATCCCCAAGGGCTTACAAGTTTGGCAAAGGTTCTAAGGTGACACCCACTACCGTAACTACCCAAACCTAACATACTAACTCAGCGTTGGTCAAACAATGAAAACCGACTAGGTCATTCAAAGAAAACACATATAGGTATCCTATTTAAGAGGCTTTAGGTAAATACACAAGAAAAGGCATCCTGCTAGGTATCCTTAGCTATAAGATAGAGGAGGAATCCTAAAAGGGATCCTCTAATGGTAAGAAAATTGAGGCATCCTACAAGGGATGCTCAAAATGGTTCTTAGGAAAAGGTTTCTTATACAGGACCCTCGTAAAAGTGTAAGAAGTAGATGCATCCTACATGGGACCCTCAAGACAGTGTACTAAGTAGAGGCATCCTATTGGGGATCCTCAGAACAGTACACATGAAAAAGAATTATATGAGTGACTCCCTAGATTAAATATTTTGCAGAGGCATATCCCAAGGAATCCTCATTAAATAGAATGAAGATAGAGGCATCCTACAAGGGATCCTCTAGGTTGAAACATAATTTGAGCAATTCCTACAAAGTGCCCACAAAACATCAAGTATCACAAACTCCTAGTCCATAAGGGCACATATCCCAAGGGATAAATCCTCATAATAAATCCATGAAGGAAACAACCAATAGAGACATCCCATAGGCCATATCAGATCAAGGTCTCAAAATAGGTTGGTCTAAACACCCAACCGATCACTCTCACTTCAATTATCTCTTAGGAGATAACTGAAATCAATTATTAGAGGAAGAGACACTCCATTATAAAAATCATGAACCACCACCTAAGTGTCCTTAAAACACCCCACAAATCTTACCTACATAATCTATATGAAAACATTCTCATATTGGATTACTCATGGTCCAATTCCAAATCTTTGGTTAGAAAATATGCAAATCCTTACAGGGTTACAAAGGAGGAGTACACGACATGTTACCTCAGTACACAGTGTGTACCCTCAATGCTCCACATGGGTGTGTACTCTCGTCGGCATGGGCGTGTAAATTCCCCAGGTATACTGTGTGTGAATTGGGTACACTTCATATACCTGACATGAGGTACCAACGCATGTCCCTCAGCCAACCTATCCATGTACATGGAAATATCGTTTACTTGTAGACGGCATGCTACTCACATGGGTTTAGGCTGTGTACTCTACATGGCCATGTACCCCTACACGAGAATCCTAGTCGAGTACTCGGTTACACGTTCGAGAGCCAATACACAGTGTGTACACCCTAGTACATGGCGTGTACTTTTAAAACATCATCTGAACCAAATGGAAAAAACACATGGCATGTGACCCTAAACCACTACCCATGTAGCCTAGTTTTCCCAAATTGAAAACCTCTGGATTGCCCAAAACCCCCATTTTCACCCACATATCAACTAATCGGACCTCAAGGGGCCTTTAGAAAGCATAATAAGGTGTTTAAAACTTAAAAACAATGATTCTAAGGGTATTTTATGTAAATCTCAAAAATGGCCTACCTTTGGGAAGAAACCGCTAAAGATTCACCCAATTTCACAGTCCACGGTTGTCCCACGCTGATCCAGTGCATCGAGAGATCCGAGACAATACCTCCCTTATTTTGTCTCTATCTTTATATCTCTATCTCCTTATCTCTCCCACTCACATGAAAAAGGATCCCATATATGGGAATATGTGATAAACAGGAGAAAAATTAAAGGAAATAAATATGAAAGAATGAAAACAATGAATAAAAAGAAAAGGGGGGCCTCGGCCAGCCCTAACACCCAACCTAGCTTTATACCCTACCTAGAAAAAACTCTCTTTTTAGGACTCAATAGTGAAGATGGAATCTCAATATCATTCTCTATTAAAAATATAAGACTGAACGAATCTGCGTGAATAAATTAATATCTATTTTATTAGTAATTAAATATTAATTATTTTGTTAAAATATGACGGAATTAGATTTCCACCAAACTATTGTACTATGGTAAAAATTCTATTCTAGGACCAATGGAGTGGTTAGTAAAATTATCCAAGATAACTTGCTAATAGAAAAAAATTATTTTTACCCCTAACAAGCATCTAAAAGAAAAAAAACAAATTTCTTTGCAAAATTGCAATCTGGAAAAACACAGGTCTTCAGAACCTCCCCACCATAAAACTTCTTGTCCCTAAAAAGCTTGGTGGTAAAACTAGTATGAATGATCTCAACCTGAGAATATGCACAACCAAGCTATTTGGACTATCCAATGACAAGTCTCATAGGAGAAATAAATGTATCCTATATAGAATACGTTTAAATTAAACCAATCTGATATTCCCACCATAAGAATACCCTTATCTATGTCTAAAAACAAACTCTGAGCTCAATAGCTGATCAAAAACTATTCAACTGAAAACGAGGGTCACCACCCTCAAACAACCACTGGTGAACTCCCAACTATATGGATTTCCTTACCCTGCTACTCAAGTGAAACCTCAATATGATTCCTTCCCCAAACAAATATGAACATTTATAAATAAAATAACATTATAATAGAGTCGGTTCTCTGTTAGCATACTCAAGATGAAGTCAATATAGGTAAAGACCATCTCAACCAGAAGTATGCTAAGATTCTACAAAAGGGTGAGTACAGCTCCCTCTAAGCCATGATCACAATAAAATAGGCTAACCAACTTATGATAACCCCTCCAATGTTGATATCTTCTCTACCATGGAGGTACATTCATCACATTATCCAAAACTCCTAGGAAACAAAACCTAATGTGATTCTTTGAAAGCATCAGTCCCCAGCTCGCACTTGGCCACTCACCAATTACAATTTAACGGCACCATGTGTAAACTGTATATACCTTTATCACCTAACTATTACTCTAAAAAGTCATCCATTATAAGGATAATCTAACTGTGATACATATAATGTTTGTTTCAATAATCTTAAATCCTTATTGGAACTCCTCTTAAAAATCAAGCACCTCACATGGTCCACAATTTTTTCCACCACTTTATATCACCTGACATCATTCCATTCACTAGCGTATACACATACACTTACTACACTAGAAATTGTATTAAAAATTTTATACTGATTAGGCACATGAATAGTCCTTCCCATAAAATATATTCTTGAAAGCAAAGCACCCTAGTTGCTTTCCAAAAGATAAAGGCATCATCATGCCCATAACGAAAAACAAGATCACCTACCATTCGTCGATCACAAAATGAGCATATAACTACATCAATGCATAAAAAGTCAACATAAAACACATTCCACCCCCTATCACATAGGTTTACCTTGAATAAAATGGATGTATACTTACAAGGGTCTATGTTAAACTATGGGAATCTTGGTCTCCCACCTAACCCTATAGAACAAGTATCGCAACTGGGTCACAATGTCTAACCACCTAATCCAAAAGATAAAATATCTATAAAGAAGGTAAATATCACAATGGATTATAGGGGTCAAAACTAAAAACATATCCTACAAGGGACTAATCCTCATCAAGTGTCATCATAAGGAACTACTCCCCATAGTCCATGATACTAACGAAGTAGAGGTACTGAACTGACACTCACCAGAAATACGTATATGGTAATACCCCCTAGAGGGCATGTTCAAGAGAGATATCCTACTACCTATTGAAATTAGACTAAAAAATTATACTAGGTAACCATTAACTGAGAAACAACACATTACAAGGGGTAAAATAGAAAGGAATTGTCTTCTATATTGGCCTACTCGGGTCACTGCACCTCCCATGATTATGGACTGAGTCATCAGCAACAACACCAACACCTAAATGTAGATCAATATAACATGACATTAGAAGAAAAAAATACATATATAGTTGGTACCAAAGGAATATTCCTCAATCATCATAAATAATCACACACTAGTACGACTATATGATGTGAATCATATGTGCTACGTATGATGTATGATATGCCTCATACCATTTCCATCCAAGAGTCATAATTCATCCCTAGCCTCCTACCAATAGTTCAAGATACATAAATACATAATAAATCATAACATTCACACCATATGTGCATCTCTCAAGGATAAAATCATAAAAAATTGTAAGATCAAAGATCAAAACAGTAATCCCATACCCATGGAAACAAGGACTTCTTACCAAAATAAGTATTCTCGATGCACTGATCTGATATCCATCAAAGGATCTGAAAAATTAATAATAATCCTATATATCATATTCAAATTTATAAATCTATGGATAGTAACACCTCTAATACAACTTTGTAACATTATGACCCATATTCAACTAAAATGGTGCCTCAACCTGATTGTTTATAAGGCCCCAAGCACGCCTACCCATATTTCATAGGATGACCACTAGCAACTAGGGCATAGGGTGTGATAGTGGGGATAGATTGCCCTCATATTAGAGTATGAAAACAATGAAAATAGAAAATTATCATACACAGTAGTAAATAAAAACAATGAATAAGTAGTAAATAAATAGAAATAGAACATTCTGTAATAATGAATGAAAAAACTATAAAATCCAAAATAGTTATGCAATACATACAACACTAGTCACCCACTGGGCTTACTATACAGATGCAGGTAACAAAATAAAATGAAATAAAACAACTTGGCTCTACTATTAAATCTGAGTAAGATCAAATACTCAGAATACAGACATTGTGAAACTGCAATAGCCCAATCATAAGAACCCACTCGATAAAATATACTTGATCATGAAACTCTTTTCCTCAGTCTTATCCACCATGAAAACTATTCTCAACCTAAAAAGAAGACATAAGGTATACATGTACATTGAGGTGCACATGTAGGGATGGGAAATAATCTTGGTAGGACACCCTGATGATGAAATTGTAAAGTATGCTACTATAAGTGTATAAATAAGAAAACTGATCAGCCTAGTTAAGTCACAACAAAAATATATATAAAAGTAATAACATGAAACCACAGTCGAACCCCAGGTCGGTGATCTTAGCCAACTAGGAAAGTTCCAACATGGATGTCTAAATATATATATATATATACATGTATATTCCCATGCCTATACAAATATACATAAATACAAATATTCATGATTAAGTGATGGAAATAACATAAAAACCAATAACAACTGATTCTTAAGTCTGTAATCCCATCCAACTGGACATCCTGTGCAAGGAAAATGAGTTGAATGTTGTGTCACTTGAGTCATGTAACATTAAGTTGATCTCTGGGTTTGTAATCCCAATATTTATATACCTACTCTAGATAGTTCCATAAATATAACTAAGCAAGCTATGTCACCATAGGGGGATACACGTCCCACACTTGGGTTCACAAGTACTCACCTCAAATCACTAAACAATGGATTCTAGGGAAATAAATATAAACATCTTGTGAATGGTCACAGAGCTAGATTCCATGCTTACCAGTCTATGTAAATAAATTCCAATATATTATCCCTAGGTATCAACCTATAGGTGGTCATGACATTCGGAACTCAGATAATCTCCAAGGCTCTAACCCTTAGGTGATCTGAAATGAGAACTCATTGGTGAGATTATATGCCAACCCATGGAGTCTCTAATGAGAAATAATGTAATCATTTGTATCATCTATAAGAGCATAATCAATCTAAGTATCCAACAATGTGAGATGTCATTCCTAGCACCACATTCGAGTAACTGACAGGGGAGAGCCAAATAATCTATGTCCCTTGATAGAGAATAATGATCCATGAGTATAATCGGATCGAGGAGAGTGTACTCATCCTCAAAACATATCAAACCATGGATAGAATAATCATCCTCCTCACTCAGGAGAGTGTAATCATCCCCAAATATCATTACTTAGTATTACATTACCATATATCATATTCATATGATCAACATCCATATTCGAGGAAACACCTCTAGGCATCCCAATAATATAATAATCAAATATATGTCCCAGTAGCCAAATATAAGGTAGTAACTTTGGGTATACCAGTAGACATATAAAATAACTGGGCGCAAAATCCGAATCCCAAGAAAGCATGTATGGGAATCCCAAAAATCATGAAGGATCTTGTGAAGAACATTCATGCATCCCAAAAGAAAAAAGACTCCGCGTATCAGGCTCAAAATCCCCCAACCAGGAACCACCTTTGGATAACTGTCACAAACAGTCCTAGGGGATCCCATATTGTGACTACAATATGTCTTCCTTTGATAGGCCAGAGGCTAGTGACTAGGGCAGAGTAGGTATATCCCACAAATGGGAGGTATTTGCCTAAGAACATGTACACACACCAACTTCTTGAATCCCAAACTACTAAAAATTAAAAACACTAACAAAAAAATGAATACATACAACTATATCCCAACCAAAAGAGTATGAAAGGAAATTAAATTATGGTAAAGTAAAATTGGGCCATAATACAATCCCACCAAAAAGAAATAGTTTGTAGCAAAAGTTCCTAAAGCTCATCTACATAAAACCCTACCTGAAGGGTAAGTACAAGAATAACTGTCTGAAGATGTTGGAGCATACCTCAACTCTCTAGTCTCTCTCTAAGAACTACCTAGTCTGGGTCAACCTAGAAATATTTCAAAGAAACGATGGTCTACACATGACACAAAATTTATGGGAAAACCCCATGAACGTGTGAGTAAAATAATACTTAGTAGGACACCCTGAAAACACAAAGTAATTATAAAGACCCAGAAATTCTGTGGAATTTTTTTTCTTAAATACATGGGAATTTTACGAGTCCGTGAAAATTTACGGTGTATGATTCTGAGGCCCAGTGTGCCCAGAATCAATTTATAAAGTTTTGTTCGGGTATGTTCAGTAAACGTACGAGCGGGTTTTTATAACTTTAGAACCGGTGATCAGAATTGAAATATGAGGGCAACATTGAACTCAAAGTGTTGGTATTCGCTTAAGAATACTTTCACCTCGACAGAAGTTGGTCGAGATTAAAAGATACTTTTTTGGGTTTTAGAGAATGTTTTAAATAAAATAAAGTATGTGGATTTTTTTTATTTTTTGGTTAAAACCTCCACATGGAAGTTGGTGGTGGGGACCGCCCAAACATAATCTCCTCTTCATGTTTGATGTGGTAGGGACCACCTGAGGTTAAAACCTCTTTAACTCCCCATTATGTGGGGAGAAACCTCTTGATCTCCCCACTTAATGGTTCCACCACCCCTCTACCTTAATGGAGCCAACTCCCCTGATTAATTTGTGCTAACACTCCTGAATTAATAAAGGGGGAGCCAAGTTAATTAATTATCCTTTTTGAATTTTAAACCCAACAATCTAAAATAATATTCAAAACTTTTATCTAGAGGGGGCTATCTATTCACTTTGGCATTTGGGTGGAATATTGGGGAGAGGAGAGCTTGGGAGGATTAGAATTCTCCAATGAAGAATCCCATCTCCCAACGAAGAATGAATAACCAAGAACACATTCTTCCAATGAAGAACACAGGAAAAGATCCTCTTCGAACTTCTTCCCCATACACCTACCAACGTGGAGCGTCTTCCACAGCCGACGTAACATGGGATTGGAAGTGTGCGGCGGACGTGATGAAAGACGATCTTCCTTGTCTACTTTCTGCGACTTCATCGTCGAACAACGATCAAAGGTATGGGGTTTATTATACATTGATGATTTCCTTGAATCTTCTTATTCAGTTGGAAAAGAATTGTTGCGGGTGGGTTGTTGTTCATCATACTTCTATCTTGATGAAATGATTGTTACTACCCTAAAAGCGGAGGGTGCGGGCCAAACCAACATGGCCCAACCCCTCCGTTGTTCTTGTATGTGATAATCTTCGGTATGGCGATGAGGCAACGGAACGATGAAGGCAGCGACGAAAAGGCCATGCTACCTGCGGCCTCTAAGAAACTGCACTGCCCCCGCGGTGCTCTGGGCAGAATCACGGCCCTCCGGACGAGCCACCTCGGCCGCACCACTGTGGGCCCGTGCCACCCTGCTCCCGGCCACCGTCGGCCTCCCGTGCGCCCCGGCTGAACCCCGCCATCCTCCCACGCGCCCCAGTCGAACCCCGCAGACCTCTCGCGTGCCCCGGCAGAACCCCGCGTGCCTGCCCCTGCCCGAGTCGCGCCGAACCGTGCCGGTCCAGCCTCTCAACCGCCTGCCAAGCCGCCTCTTGTGCACCCGACCGAACCCTGTGCACCCCGTGCCACCCACGGACTCTATCACGGTGCCCTGGATGAACCGTCCCGACCACGCCCTCCGAGCCATGCCACTTCGGGCCTCACCATCGCGACGCTCCTGGCTGAACAGGCCCCAAGCTCAGGCAGAACTGCCCACACGGCCTACTGGGTTGGGCCCAGCGGCTTGGGATGAACCTAACAGGCTGGCCCGCCAAATGGTCCGGGCCAGACCCAACTGGTCTGACCGGGTTGACCCGGACCGGGTCGGCCCAAACGGGGTCCGACCGGGTTGGACTGGACTCGGGCCCACTACCGACCCTTTACTTTCTTGGGCCATATCTTTGGCACCTGATGTTCGTTTGACGAACCGTCAGTGGAACTTGTAATCTTGGAGCTTGATGGTCCCCTTGAGTATACCCCACTGGAGTTTGGGGTTTAGTTGAGATACGATCAGGTTGGATCGTACACGAATCTAACCGGGCCCCCAGAACTAAAATGCTAATAACTCACAGACCGGACATCCGATTGACGCGCCGTCTGTTGCGTTGAGACCCATATGACGTGGCGGACCTTTGAGATACTTCTACATGGAACTTTGTGACAGTTGGAGTATCAACCAGTAGCTCATGGAGCGGATCCTCCCAAAGACAAGCAATGGTTAGTGCGGACACCTAGTATCTGACTGAGACCTGACGACTGATGACCGATTCGACTCGGAGTGATTCAAATAGCCCAATGGGGAGCGCCTTGGAGTCACGGCAGACCCACAGTGGGGAGCACCTTGGTGTCGCAACAGACCCATGGGACTCGGTAGGAGGAGTACCTCAGCAGGCTACGTAGGGGAGCGCCTTGGTGACGCGACAGACCCACGATACTCGACAGGAGGAGTACCTCAGTAGTCCAAGATTAGTGGGAAGCACCTTGGTGATGCAGCAGGCCCACTATACTCGACAGAGGAGGAGTTCTCTAGCAGTCGAGGTTTCGATAGTGTGACTGGGGATGTTACTTGATACTACCCCTAGAATAAAATCCTGGTTTGAGCTGAGTTAGTGACTTTTGTCTTTACCTCATGATTGATATGGATTACTTGATAACTTAGGTATATGTATGGGCATATACCTAAGTGGGGTTATCTGTTGTTTTCATACTCTGTGGTTTATCCTTGGTGGATTTTGAGAGACCTTTAGGGTCTCGGGGCCCCTACTGAGTATCGTTATACTCACCCCTGCACAGGTTATTCCCGCACATCGTTGTGTTGGATGCAAATGACAGACATTGTTGACCGAGGATGAGTGTACCAGGACTGGATGGTACCCAGAGGTGGACCACACAGCGTGATGGTACAGGGAGGAGACGGACGGACGTGGAGTCTTGTGGAGACTATCTATACCTACCCTTCAGGTAGGACCCATGGTGGACAATCCAGGAGCTGCTTTTCACCTTTTAGCTATTTTTTCCTTTTCAGTTGTACTTGTACTTTATAGTTGGGCTTGTATTTCCAGCCCCTTTACTTTTTCAGCACTCTCTTGTAATACAGATTTACTTAGTGTTTTTCTTCCAGCTTGTACTCTGTTGTATGCGTTTTTAATTATAAAGGCAATACCTTCTCGTATTTAGGGAATTATGTATTTAGTGCTAGTCGTTAGCCCTTGGCCTATGGAAGAAAGGCTTGGGGTAGTCACGGCACGGGCCCCGGGGGACAGGTCATGAAAAATTGGTATCAAATGAGTCAGTTCTATCACAAAAATTAGGACTCTGATCTTTTCTATGATGTAATAGTGTTAAGGGTGATGAGTGTGGTTTTTAGTTTAGGGAGTCCAGTGTTGGTGCAGAGGCCGGCGTATCCGTACACTAGGACCCTGACTACTGATTTCCGACTCAGTGCATGAAAACACAGATTGTGTGTGTTTTTTCAAAAAATTTCTTTAAGTCAGGTAAACCAGGTCATCTCATCATGTATAATCTTTTGATCGTGTCACATTTGTTTCTTTCAGGATGTCTGCACACAGACAGCCATCCAGGTTCCAAGCTTTGTAGGCAGAGATAACCCACTGAGTTGTAACGACCCATACTTTACATACATTTTTATTACTTCAGAATTGAAGCACACTTGTTACAACATATAAAAAAACTAGGAAAGGACCGTATAGGTATAGTGTCTTTGGAAACTGGGAAACATAAACAACTGGTTCATAAAGCATCTACATTGTCTCCCATTTATTTCATCATATCTAGAGTCCCTTTTGGCATATCCAACTTAATAACTTTCTTCCTGACCTGGGGAAATAAAACATACAAAAGGGTGAGCTCAAATTCTCAGTAAGGGTAAACAAAAGAAATATCAATCACATCATATTCATAAGAACATAACATTTTGGAAATCTTAACCTGCAAAAGAGATCATAATTTCATAACATGGGCTGAATCATAGTAGTGAAATGTAATCCTAATAATCAAAAATTAAATCATAAAACATTGTGTCATACACACATAATCATATAGAATCATTTCTTAGTATTCAAGACTCATTGCCAAGACTATCTTAGCGGACAAAGTCCATTTCTGAACCGAGTTCACTCCTCGTTTCAGTCTTGTTTCACTGAACCGGTTTAACCTGCCATTCCAACCATGTCTATCTCATTAGATATAAATCTTTACCCAATGAATTGGAGGGAGATATAGGTCCCACCCATCTCATAATGATACCATTCTTATGTGTTCCACAAAATCATAAATCATACATCATTGCATAACCCATGTAATAAAAATGGGATTCCTAAACATCATGACATCATAAAACAATTCATATAAGATAAATGAATTCATAAAAATAATTCCCTCACAAAATAACCAAATAAATGTAATAATAGGGATAGAAATAGAAACCTATTTTATCTTAGATGGAAAATAATTTTGATAAAACACTTGAACTCCATTTTTGAGGAAAATATCCTTTCTACTTCAAAAATATTTTTCCTTTCTTAATATGTCATACAATTTTAAACTAATAAAAATTGATTAAAAATAAACTTGAAAACTTTTAAAGGAAGCTTCTTGGAAATAATGTTTTAAAAATCCATTCTTGCCGTAAAAAAACATTCTTCTCTTACTTTTGTCGGAAGAGTCAAAAAGTACCTCGTACGAAAAACGAAAAATAATTCCTTTCATATATTTTACTAAAAACTCACCGAAGGGTAAAATTGGATTTAAACAATTCTAGGTGGATGGAAATAATATTACATATTGAGGAAACATGGATGTTGATGATAAAATACACCTCAGTAAATACAAAAGTATAAACAATCTCAGATAAAAATGAGATTGTGATATTTTCCCTTACCTTAGGTTTGATTTTCTTCGTAAGTGTCCGAACCTCCTGTATAATGATTTAAATAATGTCATTGACTTATTCCAGAATCATACTCATTGTTATGATATCATATATGTAACAGCCTGAGATTTAATAAAAAAATATTCTTTATAATTTTATTAATGTCTTGTGTTGTACGCTACACAAAAAGGAGCTTGCACAACACGCATCTTTGACTTACCTTGCATTACACGCAATCGCAACCTTCCTCGATAGCGTGTGTAGTACGCAATATTGAGTTTCACGAAACAATGATATGCTATTAAAATATTATTAAAACTAGCCGTTATGAATAGTAATAACCACTTTTTAAATTTTAGAAATTTTAGCTCTCAAAATGGACTTCATTTTTGGATTCAGAGTATCGAATTTAGCCTAAGGTGAAATTTTGGTACTTTTCGGATAACTTTCATATTCTGATGAATAGTGAAAATTACTAAATTATAATTACAAATAACTTTTTTAATCGAAATAATTAATAGTGATAAATTATTAATTTGAGTGGTTTTAAAGTATATTTAGAATATATTTTTACAATTTAATACAATGTTGGTCATTGAATGTAATTTCACATTTAAACCAGAAATAATCAAGTGTCAATCTTTTGATAGATATTGTTTCATAAAAACACGCTATTTGTTTTAACAGCGGGATTTAATTATAAAATTAATTAATGCAACTTCTATGTTATGAATTTGGTAAAATAGACTTCATTTTTGAATTCGAAATATGAAATATAGCTTAGGATAAAATTTTGGCATTTTTCTGAAAAACATCAATTTTTGATGAATAGTAAAACTACTAAGTGGTAGTTAAAAAACTGAATTTTTCATAAAACTTAATTTTACCGCTTCTGTGAATGGAATTTCAAAAACCCGATAGACACGGTTGATTTCAGTAAGTAAAATTTGGTTCAATGAGATGAAAATAATTTTTGGTGAATAGTAACTGTTTACTTTTATTTACCACGGTTAAAAGTAAATAGGGTAATTAAGGGTAACAATGATATTAATATTACCCTAACACATGTCCTAATCCTATTGGACAAGTTTATCTCGACCAAAAACAACCTTAAGTGTAAAATATTATCATTTAGGCCCACTTGGATTAGATTAAGACATTTATTATTATTTAATTCAAAGAAGAGTTAAAAGAGTTAAAATCAAAGTTTATTTACTAAAACATTTTTAATATAGGGTTATACATAAGATAAATTCGATTGTAAATATTCATTATAACGATAAAATTATTTCCTACATAATTGTATTTTATTTGTAATTTTTAGACATCATATAAGTTAATTTATTTATGACACAAAGATGATGTAGTAATTATCTTATTAATGAAATATTGACATAATTGATATTATAAATACCAAAATAAATGTAATTTAAGACTTTTTATGAATTACACTAATTTTTTAGGTTACTATGATATATTAGTGTTGATTTAATAAACTTGGTTCGAACATATAATTCTTTTATGACTTTCACAAAAATCATATATCAAATAGTTTCAAAATTGACACAAAATAGTTTTTAAATTAAATATTATATTATTAATTGTTATTTTATTCCTAAAAATCTAAGGTTCTGGAAAATTACTTATATAAGGATATATATATTAATAATAAACAATTTGGGGTTCGTTTGGCATGTTATAGTAAGTGTATTAACCATATAGTGTAAGAAAACAAAAAGACACGGTAAAAGTTAAATTATTTAACGTAAAGTTAAATCTAATTGATAAGGTTAAAATAATAACCTAAACTTGTCTAAATACTATTGGTTGATAGTATTTCGACCCATCCCCACTTTAGCTTCGAAATAAGACCCTTTGGAACCATTATAAACTGATTTTGACTTTAATATAAAATAATATTTTGAGATATTCCTAAGGTGCCCCTTTCCTCCCTTATAAAAGGGCACCTCCTCCCCCTTCTCCTCACACCAATTTGAGCACTCAAGCTCGGCCAACCCCTGCCAAAATCTCTTCTACACTTCCCTAGTATCATCCTAGAGGTCCTGGTCTTCTTCAAGGACCATACTTAGTTCTTTAAGTGGAGGATAAGTGAAGGCGCGCCAAAAAGAGGTAATATCCATTACCGATCTTTTTCAATTTCTTTCTTCTTCAACTTCTTCTTATTTAGTTGTTTCATGATAAAGTAATAACATCAGTATTTCTTATATACTTATATGTTATTATAAATATGAAACAACTCTAATTAACCTTCTATCCATCCTACGGAAAAAGGAAATCACCGCGCGTGCGTACGTACGGAATACCGTCTCCACGCCGTGGTTTAATCTATTTTCCACCACCATATTAATTGGATGGGTATAAATGTGTAATGAGTAACTATATATGATTATTATAAAGTTATATTGATACTGAAATAGTATACATACACTTCAACACAATTTCACGACCATGGGAACGATATCATCGCTCGTGCGTACGTACGGACTACCGTCTCCACGACGCGATGAGATTCATTCTCAATGATTAACCATTCATGAATGATTATAAAGTATATATAATAAGTACTAATGAAATATATGACCTAATAATACTGGAATTATTTATATTTATATGTATTTCATCTACTTAATTCCATTCAATTCAATAAGGAAATGAAAACAGCGTTCATGCGTACGTACGGACTACCGTCTCCATGAACGATGTATTTCTTTCCATTTACTGATTTATTATATATGTGTATTATGAATATATATATATAAATCATGTTTTATATTCTGTAATTAATTAATCATGATCTAAGTATCATATGAATAATTACAAGTTAAAAACACGAACGACAAATGAGACGATTATACCCAAAATGCCACTTTAACATGAATTTACAAAAGAACGGGTAATATAAAGTCATAAGTGGACCATATATGATATAATAACAATGAATATGATTCTGGAATAAGTCAATAACATGATTTAAATCATATACAGGAGGTTCGGACACTCACAAAGCAAGTCGGACCTAAGGTAAGGGAAATATCACAATCTCATTTTTATCCGAGATTGTTTATACTTTGGCATTTACTGGGGTGTATTTTATCATCCACATCCATGTTTCCTCAATATGTAATATTTATATCCTTATACAATAATTTATATTCAATTTTACCCTTCGGTAAATTTTTAGTAAAGGATATGAAAGGAATCTTTTGTCGTTTTTCGTACGATGTACTTTTTTGGATTTTCCGACAAAAGTACGAAGAATGGTTTTTTTAACTTATACGGCATGAATGGATTTTTAAAAAATTATTTCAAAAAGCTTCCTTTACAAGTTTTCAAGTTTATTTTTAATCAACTTCTTTTATTTTAATGTTGTATGACATGTTATGAAAGGAAAAATGTTTTTGAAGAAGAAAGGATATTTTCCTCAAGAATGGAGTTCAAGTGTTTTATCAAAATTATTTTCCATCTAAGATAATAAAGGGTTCTGTTTTTATCCCTATTATTACATTGATTTGATCATGTTGTGATGGAATTATTTTTATGAATTCCTTTATCTTATATGAATTGATTTATGATGTCATGATGTTTCAAGAATCCCATTTTTGTTACATGTGTTATGCGATGATGTATGATTTATGATTATGTGGCACACATAAGAAAGGATTCATTATAAGATGGGTGGGACCTATATCTCCCTCCAATGCATTGGGTAAAGATTTTATATCTCATGAGATAGACATGGCTGAAATGGTAGGTTATACCGGTTCAGTGAAACAGGACTGAAACGAGGGCTACTCGATTCAGAAAGGGACTTTGTCCACTAAGATAGTCTTGGCAATGAGTCTTGACTAACAATAAATGATTCTCTATGATTATGTGTGTATGCCACAAAGTTTCATGCTTTAAGTTATGATTATTGGGATTTCATTTCACTACTATGATTTATCCCATGTTATGAAATTATGATCTCTTTTGCAGGTTAATATTTCCAAAAGTTATGTTCTTATGAATATGATGTGATTGATTTCTCTTTTTTTTACCCTTACTGAGCATTTGAGCTCACCCTTTTATGTTTTCTTATCCCCAGGATATAAAGAAAGGTTTTAGGTAACAAAAAAGGAAAGATCTTTATGGGAGATATTGAAAATCTTTCACCACGATTAGAAGATTACGTTCCGAGTTTCCAAAGATACTAAACTATTACGATCCTTGTGTGTGTGTTTTTGTTATGTACTAAGTATTCCGCAAAAGTAATGTAATGTCCATGTACGTCAAGCTTCGGGTCTCTACAGTTGGTATCAGAGGAAATTTTTAGTCAACCTTTGGAAACTAGGATGCGAAAACGTTAGTGAGATCCCTAGAGATATTTCTAAGGTATGTCTAGGGATGTCCCTAAGGATAAGTATACGTATAGGTTATAGTACTAGAACTACGCTAATGATCATAGAATTAAACCTAAGATGTTAGATATTGAAGGTACTCCCCCTTTATTATGTTATTTTCCCTAGCATTATTTTTTCCTCTCACGCTATTCTTTTTGGGTTTTAGACTATGGATGGAACCCGAAGGAACCGTGTTGATCAATGCAATGGACAATGCAATGATTGTCCTCCTGAACAAACAAATGTTATGGGTGATGGAGTGCAAAATCTTATTGCTATCCTTACACAAGCTATGAATCATTCTGGACTTCCAAATGAGCAGAGAAGGGAACAATATTCTATTGAGTCCTTCATGAGGCAAGGTCCACCTTCTTTCAGTGGGTCTTATGATCCACTTGTTGCTGAACAATGGATCAGTACCACTGAAAAGATATTTTCAGTTCTTCAATGTTCTGAGCATGATAAAGTCATCTTAGCAGTATATCATTTGGAAGGTGAAGCTGATCAATGGTGGAATCTTATCAAGAATACGAGGCAAAGAGATGAAATTGAGTCCATGGAATGGGACGAGTTCAAGAACTTGTTTTTCAGTAAGTACTTCCCTCGTATTCTTCGAACAAAGATGGAGAAGGAGTTTCTTGAACTAAAGCAAAAGGATGATGAATCTGTTGGTATATACGAAGCGAATTTTACAATACTTGCAAGGTATGCATCTGGCATTATCATCCAACCTGAAAGTAAAGTTGATCGATTTTTCAGTGGCTTAAAACCAAGTCTTCGAAGGGCCTTAGCTATAAGAGACTTCAGTAGCTATGAAGAAATTGTGCGTTGTGCTATCAAGGTAGAAATGGAAGTTGGTGTTACATATCCATCTTATGGTTTTGAAAAGAAACGAAAGATGGAGTTCAAGGAGAAATCTCCGAATAATGGTGAAAAGAAGATGAATGTTTCCTTATGCACAAAGTGTGGAAAGAAGCATGGTGGATATTGTCTTAAAGGGACTAGAAAATGTTTTAAGTGTGGAAAAGAAGGTCATCGAGTAGCTGAGTGTCGAAGTAATGGAAAAAGGGATTCTAATGATGTGAATAAAGCAAACACTGTAGAGAACGCACCCCCAACACTTCAATGCTTCAAGTGCAAGGAAATGGGGCATTATGCTAATAAATTCCCTAATCCAAGGGTTAATGATGATCAACATGAGAAACCACTGAAGGCAAAGGACAAAGGGAAGTCACATGCGATCACTATTGGCGATGTTGAATATGATAACGATGTGGTGGAATAATTAAGTGTGTATGTAATGGGATTCCAAAATAATGTTGTATCATAAAGTATTGGAATATTTATGTATTGGTCTATTGTGGTTTTCAATAATTTTATAGTACCAGTAACCATGTAAAGTGATTGGGATATTTTTGGAAAAAGAATGATATACGCATAATGAAGGGAAAATGAGAAAATTAAATATTTGACAATACTCATGAGCTCATGATTGATATAAGGACTAAGTGATATCATGGATTGAGTATATAGAATTTTGAGGATTTTGGTATGCGGAAAGTGTTAAATTTTAACTGCGTTCATGTTTTCACTAAGTTATTCAAGAGAATACATGATTAAGGACTTTGAATGTTTGGAATGTGACCAACAAAACAAATCTTATGATATATGGGGATCAACGATGGTATTAAATCTCTGGTAATCGTTTTCACTATGTTATGAGAATGGACTGCAGTATTATGGATAAGCCTAAAGATTGGAATGGATTATGTTGGACATAAGTTAGTATTGTTTAAGGATAGAAGTTTTTTTCGATATTATTGATGGGATGTTATAGTAATATAGTTTTAGAAAAAGGACAACCTACAGAACGGGCGACAGCCCATCGCGTCGGACAAGGCTGTGGGAATCGAACCCACAACCGAAGTGCGACTGGCCTTTATCGCCTACCACTGGCCTACAGGAAGTCCCTGTTTAGTAGAAACTAGTTTTATTATATTAAGCAGTATGATATATGAAGTATAAGCCCATTTTAGGAACCATATATGATTAATCTCACTATAGATCGACTTATGTATATAAATTTTGCTAACCTTTTGAGACAGATGGAATTACCCGTCATTCTATCACATGATCTGCTAACACTTCACAGATAACAAATTCAACTTCATTTATTTAAGAGATTAAGTTGAAATTGTTAAAGGCACGAACAACAGTGAGGTTGTACCAACATAAAGTAAGTATTTATTCTAATTCAAATTCTTTAACTTTAGGGAAACGATCTTGAAAACCAAAAATGTTGTCCTAGTGATCTTATATCTGATGAATCAGATGGTACCTTAGATCGTCACAAATTTATGGCTTTGTGATTACTAGCTTTTCCATAGCCATGTTCTCTACCACTCTCCATCAGAACATGATGGTTAGATTTCTCTTCCATATCCATATTTTCACCTATGTGGAAACCCAGTGATTAGTTTATTTGGGTAACCATTACGTTTCATACTTTTGTTTTTAAAGATTGGTTTTGATATTCCTTTTTACGATGTGGGTTTCTATTAAAGAAACTTTCGATTAGTAAACCATTTATAACCCCGACGAATTTCGAGGGCGAAATTCATTTTAAGGGGGGTAGAATGTAACAGCCTGAGATTTAATAAAAAAATATTATTTATAATTTTATTAATGTCTTGTGTTGTACGCTACACAAAAAGGAGCTTGCACAACACGCATCTTTGACTTACCTTGCATTACACGCAATCCAAACCTTCCTCGATAGCGTGTGTAGTACGCAATATTGAGTTTCACGAAACAATGATATGCTATTAGAATATTATTAAAACTAGCCGTTATGAATAGTAATAACCACTTTTTAAATTTTAGAAATTTTAGCTCTCAAAATCGACTTCATTTTTGGATTCGGAGTATCGAATTTAGCCTAAGGTGAAATTTTGGTACTTTTCGGATAACTTTCATATTCTGATGAATAGTGAAAATTACTAAATTATAATTAAAAACAACTTTTTTAATTGAAATAATTAATAGTGATAAATTATTAATTTGAGTGGTTTTAAAGTATATTTAGAATATATTTTTACAATTTAATACAATGTTGGTCATTGAATGTAATTTCACATTTAAACCAGACATAATCAAGTGTCAATCTTTTGATAGATATTGTTTCTTAAAAACACGCTATTTGTTTTAACAGCGGGATTTAATTATAAAATTAATTAATGCAACTTCTATGTTATGAATTTGGTAAAATAGGCTTCATTTTTGAATTCGGAATATGAAATATAGCTTAGGATGAAATTTTGGCATTTTTCTGAAAAACATCAATTTTTGATAAATAGTAAAACTACTAAGTGGTAGTTAAAAAACTAAATTTTTCATAAAACTTAATTTTACCACTTCTGTGAATGGAATTTCAAAAATCCGAGAGACATGGTTGATTTCAGTAAGTAAAATGTGGTTCAATGAGATGAAAATAATTTTTGGTGAATAGTAACTTTTTACTTTTATTTACAACGGTTAAAAGTAAATAGGGCAATTAAGGGTAACAATGATATTAATATTACCCTAACACATGTCCTAATCCTATTGAACACGTGTATCTCGACCAAAAACAACCTTAAGTGTAAAATATTATCATTTAGGCCCACTTGGATTAGATTAAGACATTTATTATTATTTAATTCAAAGAAGAGTTAAAAGAGTTAAAATCAAAGTTTATTTACTAAAACATTTTTAATATAGAGTTATACATACGATAAATTCGATTGTAAATATTCATTAGAAATCTAAAAAGATTTCCTACATAATGGTATTTTATTTTTAATTTTTAGACATCAAATAAGTTAATTTATTTATGACACAAATATGATGTAGTAATTATCTTATTAATAAAATATTGACATAATTGATATTATAAATACCAAAATAAATGTAATTTAAGACTTTTTATGAATTAAACTAATTTTATAGGTTACTATGATATATTAGTGTTGATTTAATAAACTTGGTTTGAACATATAATTCTGTTATGACTTTCACAAAAATCATATATCAAATAGTGTCAAAATTGACACAAAATAGTTTTTAAATCAAATATTATATTATTAATTGTTATTTTATTCCTAAAAATCTACGGATCGGCCAAATGACTTATATAAGGATATATATATTAATAATAAACAATTTGGGGTTCGTTTGGCATGTTATAGTAAGTGTATTAACCATATAGTGTAAGAAAACAAAAAGACACGGTAAAAGTTAAATTATTTAACTTAAAGTTAAATCTAATTGATAAGGTTAAAATAATAACCTAAACTTGTCTAAATCCTATTGGTTGATATGATTTCGACCCATCCCCACTTTAGCTTCGAAATAAGACCCTTTGGAACCATTATAAACCGATTTTGACTTTAATATAAAATAATATTTTGAGATATTCCTAAGGTGCCCCTTTCCTCCCTTATAAAAGGGCACCTCCTCCCCCTTCTCCTCACACCAATTTGAGCACTCAAGCTCGGCCAACCCCTGACAAAATCTCTTCTCCACTTCCCTAGTATCATCCTAGAGGTCCTGGTCTTCTTTAAAGACCATCCTTAGTTCTTTAAGTGGAGGATAAGTGAAGGCGCGTCAAAAAGAGGTAATATCCATTCCCGATCTTTTTCAATTTCTTTCTTCTTCAACTTCTTCTTCTTTAGTTGTTTCATGATAAAGTAATAACATCAGTATTTATTATATACTGATATGTTATTATAAATATGAAACAACTCTAATTAACCTTCTATCCATCCTACGGAAAAAGGAAATCACCGCGCGTGCGTATGTACGGAATACTGTCTCCACGCTGTGGTGTAATCTATTTTCCGCCACCACATTAATTGGATGGGTATAAAGGTGTAATGAGTAACTATATATGATTATTATAAAGTGATATTGATACTGAAATAGTATACATACACTTCAACACAATTCCACGACCATGGGAACGATATCATCGCTCGTGCGTACGTACGGACTACCATCTCCACGACGCGATGAGATTCATTCTCAATGATTAACCATTCATGAATGATTATAAATTATATATAATAAGTACTAATGAAATATATGACCTAATAATACTGGAATAATTTTTATTTATATGTATGTCATCTACTTAATTCCATTCAATTCAATAAGGAAACGAAAACAGCGTTCATGCGTACGTACGGACTACCGTCTCCATGAACGGTGTATTTCTTTCCATTTACTGATTTATTATATATTTGTATTATGAATATATATATATAAATCATGTTTTATATTCTGTAATTAAGTAATCATGATCTAAGTATCATATGAATAATTACAAGTCAAAAACACGAATTACAAATGAGACGATTATACCCAAAACGCTACTTTTACATGAATTTACAAAAGAACGGGTAATATAAAGTCATAAGTGGACCATATATGATATAATAACAATGAATATGATTCTGGAATAAGTCAATAATATGATTTAAATCATATACAGGAGGTTCGGACACTCACAAAGCAAGTCGGACCTAAGGTAAGGGAAATATCACAATCTCATTTTTATCCAAGATTGTTTATACTTTGGCATTTACTGGGGTGTATTTTATCATCCAAATCCATGTTTCCTCAATATGTAATATTTATATCCTTATACAATAATTTATATTCAATTTTACCCTTCGGTAAATTTTTAGTAAAGGATATGAAAGGAATCTTTTGTCGTTTTTCGTACGAGGTACTTTTTTGGCTTTTCCGACAAAAGTACGAAGAATGTTTTTTTTAACTTATACGGCATGAATGGATTTTTAAAACATTATTTCAAAAAGCTTCCTTTACAAGTTTTCAAGTTTTTTTTAATCAACTTCTTTTATTTTAAAGTTGTATGACATGTTATGAAAGGAAAAATGTTTTTGAAGAAGAAAGGATATTTTCCTCAAGAATGGAGTTCAAGTGTTTTATCAAAATTATTTTCCATCTACGATAATAAAGGGTTCTGTTTTTATCCTTATTATTACATTGATTTGATCATGTTGTGATGGAATTATTTTTATGAATTCCTTTATCTTATATGAATTGATTTATGATGTCATGATGTTTCAAGAATCCCATTTTTGTTACATGTGTTATGCGATGATGTATGATTTATGATTATGTGGCACACATAAGAAAGGATTCATTATAAGATGGGTGGGACCTATATCTCCCTCCAATGCATTGGGTAAAGATTTTATATCTCATGAGATAGACATGGCTGAAATGGTAGGTTATACCGGTTCAGTGAAACAGGACTGAAACGAGGGCTACTCGATTCAGAAAGGGACTTTGTCCACTAAGATAGTCTTGGAAATGAGTCTTGACTAACAATAAATGATTCTCTATGATTATGTGTGTATGCCACAAAGTTTCATGCTTTATGTTATGATTATTGGGATTTCATTTCACTACTATGATTTATCTCATGTTATGAAATTATGCTCTCTTTTGCAGGTTAAGATTTCCAAAAGTTATGTTCTTATGAATATGATGTGATTGATTTCTCTTTTTTTTACCCTTACTGAGCATTTGAGATCACCCTTTTATGTTTTCTTATCCCCAGGATATAAAGAAAGGTTTTAGGTAACAAAAAAGGAAAGATCTTTATGGGAGATATTGAAGATCTTTCACCACGATTAGAAGATTACGTTCCGAGTTTCCAAAGACACTAAACTATTACGATCCTTGTGTGTGTGTTTTTGTTATGTACTAAGTATTCCACAAAAGTAATGTAATGTCCATGTACTTCAAGCTTCGGGTCTCTACAATATATGGTCATATTCTTAGCTTCTTATTAGTAATATTTTATTGCTCCTTGTTATTCGGGTGTTTATTACTTTTTGTTCTTATGCGTGTTTTGTCCAATAAATTCTAATTCTTCTATTTAGGTTATAGATACCACATTTCCAGAATGGTATTAGTTTAATATATATCATATTCATTCATTCAATTCATTTATATAATCATTATCCAATGAATATCATGTAGAACGAGTCACATCACATCGTGGAGACGGTATTCTGTACATACGCACAAGCGATGATATCGTTCCCATGATCGTGGAATTGTATTGGAGTGTATGTATACTATTTCATAATCAATATCAATTTAAAATAATCATTTATAGTTATTATTTACACCATTATACCCATCCAAGTAAGGTGGTGGTGGAAAATAGATTACACCACGGCGTGGAGACGGTATTCCGTACGTACGCACGCGCAATGATTTTGTTTTCCGTAGGATGGATAGATGGTGAAATATGGTTGTTCCATAATTAAAATAACATATCAGTATATGAGTGATACTGATGTTATTACTTCATAATTAAACAACTAAATAAGAATAAGTGGAAGAAGAAATAAAGTTGAAAGAATCGGTAACGGACATTACCTCTTCTTTGAAGCACCTCTTTGAGACCTCCTCTTAGGGCACTAAAATTGGTCTTTGAAGAAGACCAGGAACTCTAGTATGTTTCTACGGAAGTGGAGAAGATAATTTTTCAGGGTTTGGACGAGCTTGGAGGCCCAAAGTGGTGTGAGGAAGAGAGAGAGGAGGTTCCCTTTTATAAGGGAGGAGAGGGGCACCTTAGGAAAAACAAAAAATATTATTTTATTATAAAGTCATATTCGGTTTTTAATAGCTCCAAATTGATTTATTTAGAAGATAATGTGGGGATGGGTCGAAATAATCTCATCCAATAGAATTTAGACAAGTTTAGGTATCTATTTTAAACTTATCATTTAGATTTAACTTAAAGTTAGATAATTTAACTTTTACCGTGTCTTCTTGTTTTCTTACACTATAAGGTTAATAAACTTACTATAACAAGTCAAACGAACCCCAAGTTGTTTATTATTAATATATATTACCTTATATAAGTCATTTGTCCGAACCTTATATTTTTAAGAATAAAATAAAAATTAATAATATAATATTTGTTTTAGAAACAATTTTATGTCAATTTTGACACTATTTGGTAATTGATTTTTTGAAAATCATAACAGAATGATTAGTTCTAAAAAGGTTAATTAAATCAATACTAACATGTCATATTAACCTATAAAATTATTTTAATTCATAAAAAGTCTCAAATTACATTTATTTTGGTATTTATAACATCAATTATGTCAATATTTCATTAATAAGATAATTACTGCATCATCATTGTGTCATAAATAAATTAAATTATTTGTTGTCTAAAAATTAAAAATAAAATACCATTATGTATGAAATATTTTTATATTTCTAATGAATATTTATAGTCGAATTTATCTTATGTATAACCCTATATTAAAAATGATTTAGTTATTAAACATTGATTTTAACTATTTTAACCCTTCTTTAAATAAATTAATAATAAATGTCCTACTCTAATCCAAGTGGGCCTAAATGATCATATTTTATTCCTAATGTTGTTTTTGGTCTAATTACAGTTATCCAATAGAATTAGGACATGTGTTAGGTTAATAATAATAACATTTTTACCCTTAATTTCCCTATTTACTTTTAACCGTGGTAAAAAAAAGTAAAAAGTTACTATTCACCAAAAATTATTTTCATCTCATTGAACCACATTTTAGTCCTTGATATTAACTGTGTCTCTCGGATTTTCGAAATTCCACTCACATAAGTGGTAAAATTAAGTTTTATGTAAATTTGCAAATTCTCCTATGAGGTGGGTAAAAGACGGTGAAAAGTTCAATAAAATTTTTATATATCTAAATTTATTATAAACTGACCCCAATGAATTGCATTGAACTTATATAGGTATTTTGTATCAATTTTTACCTACAATAAATTTAAATAAAATAAATAATTATTTAAATAAAAATTCGGTTTTTAAATAGTAACCTAGTGTTTTCACTATTCATCAAAAATTGAAGGTTTTCAGAAAAATACCAAAATTTTACCCTAGGCTAATTTTGATATTCCGAATCCAAAAATGATATCCATTTTCAAAAATAAAATTTACAAAATTTCAAAAAGTTGGTATTACTATTCATAATAGCTAGTTTAGTAATATTTTAATAGCATATCGTTGTTTAGTGAAACTCGGTATTGTGTACAACACACGTTATCGTGGAAGGTCATGATTGCGTGTAATGCAAGCCAAGTTAGGGATGCGTGTTGTGAAAGCCCATTTTGGTATAGCGTACAACACAAAACATTAATGAAATTAAAAAGAATATTTTTCATAAAATATCGGGGTGTAACATTCTACCCCCCTTAAAATTAATTTCGCCCTCGAAATTCATCGGGGTTATAAATGGTTTACTACTCGAAAGTTTGTTTAATAGAAACCCACATCGTAAAAAGGAATAGAAAAACTTGGCTTTAAAAACTAAAGTATGAAATGTAACTGTTACCCAAATTAACTCATCACTGGGTTTCCATGTAGGAGAACATAGGAGAAAATATGGATATGGAAGAAAAATCTAACCATCAAGTTCTGATGGAGAGTGGTAGAGAACATGGCTATGAAAAATCCATCAATCACAAAGCCATATATTTGTGATGATCTAAGGTGCCATCTGATTCATCGGATATAAGGGCACTCGGACAACATTTTTGTTTTTCAAGATCATTTCCCTAAAGTTGATGAAATTGGAATTAGAAGAAATACTTTCGTGATTTTGGTATAGTCTCACTATTGGTCATTATTTTGAAAATTTCCACTTAATCTCTTAAAGAAATGAAGTTGAATTTGTCATTCGTGAAGTGTTAGCAGATCATGTGATAGAATGATGGGTCATTCCATCAGTCTTAAACAAAAGGTTATAAAAGTTATCAAAAATACATAAGTCCATCTATAGTGAGATTAATCATATATGGTTCCTAAGATAGACTTATACTTCATATATAATACTGCTTAATATAATAAAACTAGTTTCTACTAAACAGGGACTTCTTGTAGGCCAGTGGTAGGCGATAAAGGCCAGTCACACTTTAGTTGTGGGTTCGATTTCCACAGCCTCGTCCAACGCGATGGGCTGTCGCCCGGCCTGTAGGTTGTCCTTTTTCTAAAACTACATTACTATAACATCCCATCAATAATATCGAAAAAAGTTCAATCCTTAAACAATACTAACTTATGTCCAATATAATCCATTCCAATCTTTAGGCTTATCTAAAATACTTTGGTCCAAGCTCATATTATAAAGAAAACGATTACTTGAAATGTCATCAACCAAGCATGTGAATACCATCATTTGTCCCCCATATATCTTGTTGGTCACATTCCAATCATTTGAATACCTTAATCATGTATTCTATTGAAAAATCAATACCCATTAAACCTTAGTGAAAACATGAATTCTGTCAAAAGTTAACTCTTTCTACATACCAAAATCCAAAAAGTCTATATACTCAAACCATGATATAACCTTCTCCTTATATTAGTCATGATCTCATGAATACTATAAAACATTTAATTTTCTCCTTATCCCTTCATTATGCGCATATCATCTACTTTCCAAAAATATTTGAATAACCTTTGATGGTTACTAGTACCATTAATCATACACTTTCAAAACTTAAGGAAAGACAACAGTGTAACAATCCTAGATGTCTCTTTATTCCATAGTACCATGAGATTACTTATACAACATTACACCAAATAAACATGTAATCATTCCACTACCTTCTTAAACCATTGACCAAGCTTCAACAATTATTTCATCTCACATATCATTTGTAGTCTCTTTATCATCATCAACATAAATACTACCCATACGACCGTACTGATTCTCTTCATGAGACTTTCCCTTAGGGTACTGGTTTGCATAATGCCCGTACTTTCCACATTTAAAACATTTAGTCATTTTTGATGTCGTACAAATACCATTATCATCATCCATGGTGTTAACTGAACCTTTTCCTTTGCACTTACTGGCTTTGTGTCCTTTTCCACACCCAAAGAATCTTCCAGTTCCTTTGAAACAATCTCCCCGATGCCTCTTCCCACATGATTTACATGAGGGAAATTGAACTTTTTTTCCTCTATGTTCATCATGAAACTCCATATTTCTCTTATTATCTGAGTCGGGAAACTTACCAAAGTTGAGATTATTGATCATATTATGAGATTGATGATTAGACATAATAACGATGTTTGGACTTCCAAATCCCATTTCATTTGGTTTCTCGTGAAGAATATCATTCCATTGTCCGTCATATCCTCTATTATCATGATTTTTTTTTGTTTCCAGCCATTTTCTAAAACCCAAAAAGAATAGTGTGAGAGGAAAATATCCTGCTATGGAAAACAACATAGTAAAGGGGGAGCACCCTCAATATCTAACATCATATGTTAAATTCTAAGATCTTTATCGTAGTTCGAGGACTATATCCTATACGTATACTTATCCTTAGGGACATACCTAAACATACCTTAGAAATATCTATAGGGATCTCACTAACGTTTTCACATCCTAGTTTCCAAAGGTTGACTAAACCTTTCCTCTGATACCAACTATAACGACCCATACTTTACATACATTTTTATTACTTCAGAATTGAAGCACACTTGTTACAACATATAACAAAACCAGGAAAGGACCGTATATGTATTGTGTCTTTGTAAACTGAGATACATAAACAACTGGTTCATATAGTATCTACATTGTCTCCCATTTATTTTATCATATCTAGAGTCCCTTATGGAATATCCTACTTAATAACCTTTTTCCTAACCTAGGGAAAGAAAACATACAAAAGGGTGAGCTCAAATGCTTAGTAAGGGTAAACAAAATAAATATCAATCACATCATATTCATAAGAACATAACATTTTGTAAATATTAACCTGCAAAAGAGATAATAATTTCATAACATGAGATAAATCATAGTAGTGAAATGTAATCCCAATAATCATAACTTATAACATAAAACTTTTTGGCATACACACATAATCATAGAGAATCATTTCTTAGTAGTCAAGACTCATTGCCAAGACTATGTTAGCGGACAAAGTCCATTTCTGAACCGAGTTCACTCCTCGTTTCAGTCCTATTTCACTGAACCGGTTTAACCTGCCATTCCAGCCATGTCTATCTAATTAGATATAAATCTTTACCCAATGCATTGGAGGGAGATATAGTTCCCACCCATATCATAATGATATCATTCTTGTGTGTTCCACAAAATCATAAATCATACATCATTGCATAACCCATGTAATAAAAATGGGATTCTTAAACATCATGACATCATAAAACAATTCATATAAGATAACGGAATTCATAAAAATAATTCCATCACAAAATAATCAAATAAATGTAATAATAGGGATAGAAATAGAAACCTATTTTATCTTAGATGGAAAATAATTTTGATAAAACACTTGAACTCCATTCTTGAGGAAAATATCCTTTCTACTTCAAAAACATTTTTCCTTTTTTAACATGTCATACAATTTTAAACTAAATAAATTTGATTAAAAATAAACTTGAAAAATTTTAAAGGAAGCTTCTTGGAAATAATGTTTTAAAAATCCATTCATTCCGTAAAAAACATTCTTCTCGTACTTTTGTCGGAAAAGTCAAAAAGTACCTCGTACGAAAAATGACAAAAGATTCCTTCCATATCTTTTACTAAAAACTCACCGAAGGGTAAAATTGGATTTAAACAATTGTAGGTGGACAGAAATAATATTACATATTGAGGAAACATGGATGTGGATGATAAAATACACCCCAGTAAATACCAAAGTATAAACAATCTTGGATAAAAATGAGATTGTGATATTTTCCCTTACATTAGGTCCGATTTTCTTCGTAAGTGTCCGAACCTCCTGTATAATGATTTAAATAATGTCATTGACTTATTCCAGAATCATACTCATTGTTATGATATCATATATGGCCATATTCGTAGCTTCTTATTAGTAATATTTCATTTCTACTTGTTATTCTGGTGTTTATTACTTTTTGTTCTTATGCGTGTTTTGTCGAATAAATTCTTATTCTTCTATTTAGGTTATAGATGCCTCATTTTCAGAATGGTATTAGTGTAATATATATCATATTCATTCATTCAATTCATTTATATAATCATTATTTAATTAAGATCATGTAGAACGAGTCGCATCACATCGTGGAGACGGTATTCCGTACGTACGCACGAGCGATGATATCGTTCCCATGATCGTGGAATTGTATTGGAGTGTATGTATACTATTTAAGAATCAATATCACTATACAATAATCATATATAGTTATTATTTACCCCATTACACCCATCCAAGTAAGGTGGTGGTGGAAAATAGATTACACCACTGCGTGGAGACGGTATTCCGTACGTACGCACGCGCGATGATTTCATTTTCCGTAGGATGGATAGATGGTGAAATAGGGTTGTTTCATAATTATAATAACATATCAGTATATGATTTATACAGATGTTATTACTTAATAATGAAACAACTAAATATGAATAAGTGGAAGAATAAATAAAGTTGAAATAATCGGTAACGGACATTACCTCTTCTTTGAAGCGCCTCTTTGAGACCTCCTCTTAGGGCACTAAAATTGGTCTTTGAAGAAGACCAGGACCTCTAGGATGTTTCTAGAGAAGTGGATAAGAGAATTTGGTGGGGTTTGTCCGAGCATGAAGGCTCAAAGTGGTGTGAGGAAGAGAGGGAGGAGGTGCCCTTTTATAAGGGAGGAGAGGGGCACCTTAGGAAAAACTAAAAATATTATTTTATTATAAAGTCGTATTCGGTTTTTAATAGCTCCAAATTGATTTATTTCTAATATAAGGTGGGGATGGGTCGAAATACTCTCATAAAATAGAATTTATACAAGTTTAGGTATCTATTTTAACCTTATCATTTAGATTTAACTTTAAGTTAGATAATTTAACTTTTACCGTGTCTTCTTGTTTTCTTACACTATATGGTTAATAAACTTACTATAACAAGCCAAACGAACCCCAAGTTGTTTATTATTAATATATATAACCTTATCTAAGTCATTTTACCGAACCTTATATTTTTAGGAATAAAATAACAATTAATAATATAATATTTGTTTTAAAAACCATTTTATGTCAATTTTGACACTATTTGGTAATTGATTTTTGTGAAAATCATAACAGAAAGCTTAGTTCTAAAAAAGTTAATTAAATCAATACTAAAATGTAATATTAACCTATAAAATTATTTTAATTCATAAAAAGTCTCAAATTACATTTATTTGGGTATTTATAACATCAATTATGTGAATATTTCATTAATAAGATAATTACTGCATCATCATTGTGTCATAAATAAATTAAATTATTTATTGTCTAAAAATTAAAAATAAAATACGATTATGTAGGAAATATTTTTATATTTCTAATGAATATTTATTGTATAATTTATCTTATGTATAACCCAATATTAAAAATGATTTAGTTATTAAACTTTGATTTTAACTATTTTAACCCTTCTTTAAATAAATTAATAATAAATGTCCTAATCTAATCCAAGTGGGCCTAAGTGATAATATTTTATTCCTAATGTTGTTTTTGGTCGAATTAAACTTATTCAATAGAATTAGGACATGTTTTAGAGTAATAATAATAACATTTTTACCCTTAATTTCCTTATTTATTTTTAACCGTGGTAAAAAAAGTAAAAAGTTACTATTCACCAAAAATTATTTTCATCTCATTGAACCACAATTTAGTCCTTGATATTAACCGTGTCTCTCGGATTTTCGAAATTCCACTCACAGAAGTGGTAAAATTATGTTTTATGTAAATTTTCATATTCTCCTAGGAGGTGGGTAAAAGACGGTGAAAAGTTCAATAAAATTTTTATATATCTAAAATTTTTATAAAATGACTCCAATGAATTGAATTAAACTTATATAGGTATTGTGTATCAATTTTGACCTAAAATAAATTTAAATAAAATAAATAATTATTTAAATAATAAGTCGGTTTTTAAATAGTAACCTAGTGTTTTCACTATTCATCAAAAATTGAAATTTTTCAGAAAAATACCAAAATTTCTCCCTAGGATAATTTCGATATTATGAATCCAAAAATGAAGTGTATTTTGAAAAATAAAATTTACAAAATTTCAAAAATTGGGTATTACTATTCATAACGGCTAGTTTAGTAATATTTTAATAGCATATCATTGTTTGGTGAAACTCAGTATTGCGTACAACACACGCTATCATGGAAGGTCGTGATTGTGTGTAATGCAAGACAAGTCAGGGATGCATGTTGTGAAATATAGTTTTGGTGTTGCGCACAACACAAGACATTAATGAAATTAAAAAGAATATTATTCATCAAATCTCTGGGTGTTACATGAGCGATGAGGCCTTGGTGTAGGGACCTCTTCTAGTAGAGGCACCAGTGGAGGCTCTAGAAGTACCATTACCCGTTGGGTCACCGATGCCACCAACCCGAGCAGCAGACGGTGCACGTCGCTTGATCACGTTGCACGAGTTCTTGTGCCATAGGCCGCTCAGGTTCAGGGGAGATACGGACCCGCAGGCATTTGAGGATTGGCTGGAGGCTGTGGTGAGAGTCTTCAGACTGGTAGGGACACCAGCCTACCTTATAGAGATTATTTCCTCGAGTCTCCTTCAGGAATCAGCAGGCATATGGTGGAGCCTAATGCTCGAGGTGCATGACGAGGCAACACTACTCTAGGCAGAATTCGAGAGCCTGTTTCGAGCAGAGTTTGTCCCAGCCACCCTACGTGCAATGTGGATATAGGAGGTAATTCATCTGCAGTAGGGAAGCATGATGGTGGCACAGTACTTAGCGAGGTTCACCGACCTCTCGCGCTACTCCACAGATATGGTACAAGACCCATTCTTCAGGTCCCGGACCTTCGAGCAGGGGCTCAGGAAAGACACCAGGGCTTCGATGATCTCCCCCAGCATCCCGACGCTGGAAGGGGTGTTGGAGTGAGACCTCTTAGAGGAGAGTTTCCTTGCTAAGCAGTCTTTAGCAGTGAGACCCACCAATAGTTGACATGCAGTGGTGTCTTCTGCAGGTGGAAGTAGATAGATGTCGCAGAGGTCCAAGAAGACGAGACCCACGGGTGGACGACCACATGACTCAGGATCGGTTGTGCGGGGCACCCGGGGCAGAGACATACAATCCATGAGTGGGAAGTGTTTCTCGTGCTGCGATTAGGGTCACATGGCTCGTGATTTTACAACCTACCGTTCGGATGATTAGTAGACGATCGAAGAACCACCTAGGCAGAGACAGAGATTCGATCGAGGCGGTCTGCAGGGAGCAGGCGGATGTGGCAGAGGAACCGGTTGAGCAGTTGGCGGTGGACGACGTTTCGAGGTGTTACCGCCACCACCACCATGAGGTCCACCCCGACCACAGGTAGTAGGTGGAAAAGCAAGAGTTCTGCATCAGGCAGCTGAGGCTTACGATCATGGAGCTCCGGAGATGATTCGAGGTATGATATGTGTCTACTTTACCTTAGATATAGAACTTATAGACATAGGTGCCAGTCACTCTTTCATTTCCACTACCCTCATTCGGAGCTCGGAGATTCTGATGGAGCCTTTGGCTCAATCTTTATGGAAAGAGACTCTTACGAGAGCAGACTCGACGATTACGCACTGGTGTCGGCAGTGTGAGATTACTCTAGGACGCAAGGGATTAGGCTGTGATCTCCTCATACCGGCGTCGAGGACTTATAACGTCATCTTTGGTATGGATTGGTTATCTACAGTCTATGCTCAGATTGACAATATTAGGCGCAAAGTGTGGTGTGTCCGTACGGATGGGACCAGGTTTACCTTCACCAACGAGAAGGGAGCCTTTGCAGCATAGGAGGGAATTACTTGGAGGAGGGTGCAGCCGATCACTCATCAGTTGGCCTACCTTACCCTCAGAGCAGTGGATGTGGAGAGTCCTAGTTATCCAGTAGTGGTGGACCAGTACGCAGATGTTTTCCATGATTATGTATCAGGTCTACCTCCTCGCAGAGAGGTGGACTTCGACATTGACTTGTACCACCGAGACAACACTGATATCTACACTAGCATATCAGATGGATCCCACGGAGCTATGCGAGCTGTGGGTACAGCTAGAGGACTTGCAGGGGAAGAGATTCATTCTGGCCAATGTTTCTTCCAAGGAAGCCCCAATTCTATTCTCCAAGAAGGCGGATGGGAGCTTGAGGCTTTTTGTTGACTACCATCACCTGAACCAGGTGACTGTGAAGAACAAGTACCCACTCCCGAGGATTGAATATCTCTTTGATTAGCTGAAGGGAGTATGGTGGTTCTCAAAGATAGAACTCAGATCAGGCTATAACCAGCTCAAATTTCAATATGAGGATGTGAAAAACGAATCCTTCAGATGTCGGTATGGCCACTATGAGTTCTTCGTTATGCCTTTAGGAATATCCAATGCTCCAGCAGTGTTCATGGGACTCATGAACATGATCTTCCAGTCATACCTCGATCACTTTTTCATAGTATTCATTGAAAAAATTATGATCTACTCGACTACTTAGGAGGAGTATGTCTACCATTTTCGGGTAGTACAGGACACACTCCGAGAGTACCAGCTATATGGTAAGCTCTCGAAGTGCCGGTTTTGGATCCTAGAGGTTCACTTCTTAGGACACGTCATCTCTGAGGCTGGAGTTTCATTATATCCAGCGAATATTAAGGTGGTACTTTCTTTGGATCCACCCAGGAGTGTGACAGAGATACAGAGATTCCTAGGTTTAGCTGGATATTACCGGAGATTCTTTTCAGACTTCTCTAGAGTTTCAAAACCACTATCATCCTTGACGAAGAAGGGGAAACCCTTCGTGTGTTCGGAGAGATGTCATCAGGGCTTTCAAGAGCTAAGGTAGAAGCTGACTAGTGCCCCCATCTTGAGGCTTCGAGAGGAGGGTGTTGGGTATGTAGTTTACTACGACGCATCAGGGACCGGACTCGGGTATTTCCTGATGCAGGAGAAAACTATGATCATGTATTGTTCAAAGAAACTGAGACAACATGAGAAGAACTACGCTACCCATGACCCGGAGTTAGTAGCTGTGGTCTTCACCTTGAAGATGTAGTGACACTATTTGATGGGTGAGCATTTTACTGTGTACTCTGATCACAAGAGTCTCAGGTATATCTTCTCTCAGAAGGACCTAAACCTGAGACAACGACATTGGCTTGAGTTCCTCTTGGACTATGTCTTCCATATAGTCTATACTCTTGGGATGGGCAACGTTTTTTCGGATGAACTCAGTAGGAGGTCTGGTATACAACTACTAGGTGAGGCGACAGAGTAGCTGGCTGCTTTACAAATATCCTTTGTGGATAGAGATGGAGCAGTCTTCCTTCAGTCTTTTACAGTCACTCCCCCACTCCTTCAGCAATTCAGGGAAGCACAACATGGGGATGCTGACTGTGAGACGCAGCGTACTCAGATATCCATAGGGCAGGCACCTGATGCATTTTCTGAAGGTGGGGAGCACATCATCCACTTCAAAATACGTACTATGGTACCAGTGTCACTTTAGGAGGAAGTGTTGATGGAGTTCCATACATACCCTTTAGCGGTACATCCAGGAGTGGCGAATATGTACTAGGACCTTCAATGATAGCACTGGTGGCCATGTATGAAGAAGGCGGTAGTGGAGTTTGTCTCCTTATGCCTCAGTTTTCAGCAAGTGAAAGAGGAGAACCAGCTACCAGCAGGCTTGGTTTAGTCTTTAAAGGTCCCAGAGTAGAAGTGGGATGGGATATCCATGGACTTCGTGATAGGACTTCCATGTACATCCAGGGGTCACGACTCAATTTCAGTGATCGTTGACCGACTCACCAAGTTTTCCCACTTCCTACCGATCAAAGAGCAGGGTTCAGTAGAGAGCTTGGGATGCCTCTATGTACATGAGATTGTGTGGCTACCTGGGGTACCTTCATCTATTGTCTCTGATCGTGAAACACGGTTTACTTCCCGACTATGGAAGGGGTTACAGGAGGCTTTCGGGAGGCAGCTTCGTCTAAGAACCTCCTTTCATCCCCAGATGGATGGCCAGACTAAGAGGACCATTCGGACCCTTGAGGACATGCTTCATGCTTCTGTCCTCGACTTTGGTTGCAGTTGGGAGGATCACTTACCTTTGGTGGAGTTTACATAAAACAATAGCTATCACTCCACCATAGGGATGGAACCTTTTGAGGCGTTATACGGGAGACCTTGCTGATCACCTTTGTGTTGGAATGACCATGGGGATTCAACACTAGTGGGACCAGAGATGGTACGAGCTACCACGGAGAAGGGGTAGATCATCCAGGAGCAGATGAAGACTGCACAGAGTAGACATAAGTTGTATGCCGACAGGAGATGGAGACCTCTAGAGTTCGAGGATGGTGACCACGTCTTTCTACGGGTCTCACCCTGACAAGGTCTATGGAGATTTGGCCAAGGCGAAAAGTTATCTACGAGATTCATCAGACTATTCCAGGTCCTTAGTAGGGTTGGCGAGGTGGCATACCGGTTAACTCTTCCACCTCAATTGCACCAGGTGCACGACCCCTTCCACGTATCCCAGCTGAGGATATACGTGTAGGAACCTTCTCACATCATCAACCATGGAGATCTGGACATCGACGATGGGGAGACTTTTACAGAGGTTTCAGTGGATATTGAGGATCAATAATAGTGGGTCCTACGTAGATGATCGATACATCTGGTGCGCGTTCGCTGGCAGTATGACAACCTCTAGGAGAGCACAGGGAGCAGGAGGCTCAGATGCATGCTCAGTACCCCCACTTGTTTCGATAGTTTGAGTTGTAGCTTACGGGGACATAAATCCCTGAGGTGGGGAGAATGTAAAGACCCAGAAATTCCATGGAAATTTTTTTTCTTAAAAACATTGGAATTTTACGAGTCCGTGAAAATTTACGGAGCATGATTCTGAAGTCCGGTGTGCCTAGAATCAATTTCTGAAGTTCTGTTTGGTTACATTCAGTAAACGTATGAGTAGGTTTTTATAACTTTAGAACGGGTTCTCAGAATTGAAATCGGGGGGCACCATTGAACTCACAACGCTGGTATTCGCTTAAGAATACTTTCACCTCGACGGCAGTTGGTCAAGATTAAAAGATATTTTTTTGGGTTTTTAGAGAATTTTTTAAATAAAATAAAGTGTGTGGATTTTTTTTATTTATAGGTTAAAACCTACACGTGGAAGTTGGAGGTGGGACCACCACACCTTAACCACCCATGAGAGGTTATGGTGGTAGGGGCCCCCCAAACTTAATCTCCTCTTCATGTTTAATGTGGTGGGGACCACCCAAAGTTAAAACCTCCTCAACTCCACATTAAGTGGGGAGAAACCTCTTGATCTCCCCACTTAATGGCTCCACCACCCCTCCACCTTAATGGAGACAACTCCCCTAATTAATTTGTGCCAACACTCATGAATTAATTAAGGGGGAGCCAAGTTAATTAATTCACCTTTTTGAATTTTAAACCCAACAATCTAAATAATAGAAAAAACTATTATTTGGAGGGGGATATCTATTCACTTTGGCATTTGGGTGGAATATTGGGGAGAGGAGAGCTAGGGAGGATTAGAATTCTCAAACGAAGAAACCCATCTCCCAATGAAGAACAAAGAATGAACAACGCGTTCTTCCAATGAAGAACACCAGCAACGATCCTCTTCAAACTTCTTCTGTGGACACCTACCGATGTGGAGCGTCTTCCACAGCCGACACAACATGGGATTGGAAGTGTGCGGCAGACATGAAAAACGATGATCTTCTTCATCTACTTTCTGCGACTTCATCGCCGAACAATAATCCAATGTAGGGGGTTTATTACATGTTGATGCTTTCCTTAAATCTTCTTCTTCGGTTGGAAAAGAATTGTTACCGGTGAGTTGTTGTTCATCGTACTTCTATATTGATGAACCAATTTTTACTACCCTAAATGCGGAGGGTGCGGGCCAAACCAACATGGCCCGACCCCACCACCGTTCTTATTTGTGATAATATTCAGTATGGCGATGAGGCTAAGGAACGAAAAAGGCAGCGACGACAAAGGCCGCACTACCCATGGCCTCCGCAAACCACGCCGCCCCCGTGGTGCTCCGGTGCTCCGATCTGAACCGCGGCCCTCTGGCCGAGCCACGCCGGTCGCACCGCCGCCGGCCTTCCGTGCACCCCGTCTGAACCCCTCCAGCCTCCCGCGGACCCATTCCGAACCCCGCCGGCCTACCGCGCACTCCAGCCGAACCCCGCCGGCCTGTGCCAACACGTGCCACGTCGAACCGCACCGGCCCAGCCTCCCGGCCGCCTCCTGTGCGACCAGCCAAACCCCGTGCACACCGTGCACCCCGTGATCCTTGTGTGCCCCGTGCTGCCCGCGGCCCCCCTTGCAGCACCCTGGTCATACCGGGCCGGTTGTGCCCTCCAAGCCAAGCCGCACCGGTCTGCGCCCTCACGACGCTCTAGGCTGAACCGGCCCCGAGCCTAGGCCAAACTGCCAACGCGGCCTGTTGGGCTGGTCCCAGCCTAACAAGCTGGACCACCCAATGGGTCTGGCCAGACCCAACTGGTCTGACTGGGCCGACCCGGACCGGGTTGGCCCAGACTGGATCAGACCGGGTCAGTCCGACCAGGTCAGACCGGACTCGGGCCCACTTCTGACCCTTTACTTTCCTGGGCCATATCTTTGGCACCAGACGTCTATTTGACGAACCATCAGTGGCGCTGGGAATCTTGGAGCTTGACGGTCCCTTTGAGTATACCCCACTGGAGTTTGGGGTTTGGATAAGATATGGTCAGGTTGGATCGTACACGAATCCAACAGGGCCCCCGAGACTAAAAGGATAATAACTCATAAACCGGGCGTCTGATTGACGCATCGTCTATTGCGTTGAGACCCCTATGATGTGGTGGACCATTGAAGTAAATCTACATGGGAATTCATGAAATTTTTTGTATCGACCAGTAGCTCATGGAGTGGATCCTCCCGGAGAGGAGCGATGCTTAGTATGAAGACCTAATAGCTGACAGAGACGTGAGGACTACTGACCGATTTGACTCGGAGTGATTAAACTAGCCTAGTGGGGAGTGCCTTGGAGTCATGACAGACCCACTATGGGGAGCGCCTTTGTGTCACAACAGACCCACAGTACTCGACAGGAGGAGTAACTCAACAGGCTACATAGGGAAGCACCTTGGTGACGCGGCAGACCCACGGTGGGGATCGCCTTGGTGACGCAACAGACCAACTGTACTATACAGGAGGAGTACATCAGTAGTCCAGGGTTAGTGGGAAGCACCTTGGTGACGCGGCATGCCCATTGTACTGGATAGAGGAGGAGTTCTCCACCAGCCGAGGTTTCGACAGTGTGATTGGGGATGATACTTGATACTACCCCTAGAATAAAATCCTTGTTTGAGCTGAGTCAGTAACTTTTGTCTTTACCTCACGATTGAGATAGATTACTTGATAACTTAGGTATATGTATGGGAATATACCTAAGTGGGGTTATCTATGTTTTTCATACTCTGTTGTTTATCCTTGGTGGATTTTGAGAGACCTTGAGGGTCTCAGGGCCCCTACTGAGTATCGTTATACCGACCCTTGCAAGGGATATGCCCGCACCTCATTGTGTTGGATGAAAATGACAGAGAGTGCTGACCGAGGCTGAGTGTGCTAGGACTGGACGCTACCCGGAGGTGGACCACACGGCGTGACGGTACATGGAGGAGACAGACGAATGTGGAGTGTTGTGGAGACTATATGTACCTACCATTCAGGTAGGATCCATGGTGGACAATCCAGGGGATGCTTTTCACCTTTCAGTTGTTTTTTTCCTTTTCAGTTGTACTTATAATTTACATTTGGGCTGGTATTTCCGGTCCCTTTACTTTTTCAGCACTCTCTTGTTATACAGTTTTACTTAGTGTTTTGCTACCAACTCGTACTCTGTTGTGTATGTTTTTAGTTATAAAGGAAATGCATTCCCATATTTAGGGAATTACGCCTTTGGGGATAGTCTCCATCACATGGGCTATGAAAGGCGGGCTTGGGGTAGTCACACGGCATGGGCCCCGGGGGATGGGTCGTGAAAAATTGGTATCAAAGGAGTCAGTTCTACCGTAGAACTTTGGACTCTAATATTTTCTTTGAAGCAATAGTGTTAAGGGTGATGAGTGTGGTTTTCAGTTCAGGGAGTCCAGTGTTGGTGCAGAGGCCGACGTATCCATACACCAGGACCCTGACTACTGTTTTCTGACTCAGTGCACGAAAACATTGATAGTGTGTATTTTTTCAAAAGTTTTCTTTAAGTCAGATTGACCAGGTCAGCTCATCAGGTATAATCTTTTGACCGTGTCATATCTGTTTCTTTTAGGATGCCTCCACACAGACAGCTAGCCAGGGTTCTTTTCTTTGTATGCACAGATAGCCCACCGAGCGATGAGGCCTCGGTGCAGGGCCCTCTTCCAATAGAGGCACCAGCATAGGCACCAGTGGTACTGTTACCCGTTGGTCCACCAATTCCACCACCCCAGCAAAAGACGGTGCATGCCACTTGAGCTCTTTGCACGTGTTCCAGCACTAGAGGCTGCTCAGGTTCAGGGGAGAGACCGACCTGCATGGAGATGAGGATTGGCTGGAGGCTGTGGTGAGAGTCTTCAGACTGGTAGGGACACCATCCTACCTTATGGTGATCCTTGTCGCGAGTCTCCTTCAGGCAGCTGCAGGAAAATGGTGGAGCCTGATGCGCTAGGTGCATGACAAGGCGACACTACTCTGGGCAGACTTTGAGATCCTATTTTGGGCAGAGTTTGTCCTAGCCACCCTACGTGCAGTGAAGACACATGAGCTACTTCATCTGTAGTAGGGCAGCATGATGGTGGCACAATACTCAACAAGGTTCACCGATATTTTGCGATACTCCACAGACATGGTATGGGACCCATTCTTCAGGACACGGACCTTCAATAAGGGGTTTAGGGTAGAAATTAGGGCTTCTATGATCTACCTTAGCATCCCGACGTTGGCAGGGGTGTTGGAATGAGCCCTCTTAGTGAAGAGTTTCCTTTCTGAGCAATCTCTAGCAGCGAGTCCCACCACTAGTCGCCATGTAACGTTGTCTTTTGTAGCTGGCAGTAGACAAATGTCGTAGAGGTCAAAGAGGAACAGACCCATGAGTGGATGACCGCATGACTCAGGATTGGTTGTGCAGGTCACCCGGGGCAGAGACATACATGAAAGGAGTGGGCAGTGTTTCTCATGCGGTGGGCAAGGTCACATGGCTCGTGACTGTCCGACCCGCCATTCGGATGATCAGAAAATGGTTGAAGTACCGCCTAGGTGGAGACAGAGATTCGATCGAGGTGGTCCGCAGGGAGTAGGAGGACGTGGAAGAGGAGCTATTCGAGCAGCTGGTGGTGGGGAGGTTTCGAGGTGTTATAGCCACCACCACTAGGAGGTCCACCCCGACCGCAGGAAGCAGGTGGACAAGCAAGAGCTTAGCTTTAGGCAGCCGAGGCTTACAATCATGGAACTCTGGAGATTATTCTAGGTAAGATCTATATCTACTCCACCTTAGCTACAATACTTATAGACACATGTGTTAGTCCCTCTTTTATTGCCACTGCCCCCATTCGGAGCTTGGAGATTCCGACGGAGTCGTTGGCTCGATCCTTACTGATAGAGACTCTTAAGGGAGTATACTCAATGATTATTCACTGGTGTAGGCAGTGTGAGATTACTCTAGGAGGCGAGAGATTCGGCTGGGATCTTTTCGTAGTGGCGTCGAGGCCTTACAACGTCATCTTCGGTATGGACTGGTTATCGACATTCCATGATCAGATCGACTTTATTGGGCACAAAGTGTGGTGTGTCCACATGGATGGGACCAGGTTTACCTTCACCATTGAGAAGGGATCCTTTGCAGCACAAGACGGACTTACTCGGAGGAGGGTACAGCCGATCACTCATCAGTTGGCATGCCTTACCCTCAGAGCGGTGGATGTGGAGAGTCCAAGATATCCTATAGTGGTGGACCATAACGTGGATGTTTTCCTTGATGATGTCCCAAGTCTACCTCCTCACAGAGAGTTGGACTTATACATTGACATGTACCCTAGGATGACACTGATATCTACACCAATGTATCGGATGGCTCTCGTGAAGCTACGCGAGCTGCGAGTATAGCTAGAGGACTTGCAGGGGAAGGGATTCATCTGGACTAGTGTTTATCCCTGACCAGGACCGATTCTATTCACTAAGAAGGCGGATGAGAGCTTGAGGCTTTATTTCAACTACCGTCGCCTGAACCAGGTGACCGTGAAGAACAAGTACCCACTCCCGAGGATTGACGACCTCTTTGATCACCTGAAGGGAGCACAGTGATTCTTGAAGATAGCCCTCAGACCAGGATATCACCAGCTCAGAGTTTGAGATGTGGATGTTCAGAAGATAGCCTTTAGATGTTGGTATGGCCACTAAGAGTTCTTGGTTATGCCTTTCACCATAACCAACACTCCATTAGTGTTCATGGGACTCATGAATATTATCTTTTAGCCATACCTTGATCACATTGTCGTAGTATTCATTGACGAAATTCTAATCTACTCAACTACTGAGGAAGATCATGCCTACCATTTTCAGGTAGTACTGGACACACTATGAGAGTACCAGCTGTATAGTAAGCTCTCGAAGTGCCAGTTTTGGATTCGAGAGGTTCACATCTTGGGACACGTCATCTCGGAGGCTAGAGTTGCAGTAGATCCAATGAATATTGAGGAGGTACTTTCTTGGGACCCACCCAAGAGTGTGAAGTAGGTATGGATTTTCTTGGGTTTAACTGGATATTACTGAAGATTTGTTCCAGACTTATCCAGAGTTGCAGCACCACTCTCAGCCTTGACGAAGAAGGGGAAACACTTCGTGTGGTTGGAGAGATTCCAGTAGAACTTTCTGGAGATGAGATAGAGGCTGACTAGTGCCCCCATCTTGAGGATTCCAGAGGAGGGCATTGGGTACATAGTTTACTACAACACATCAGGTACTGGACTCGGGTATGTCCTCATGCAGGAGTGAGCTATGATCGTGTATGGTTCACGGTAGCTCAGACAACATGGGCAGAACTACGCTACCCATGACCCGTAGTAAGCATCAATGGTCTTCGCCTTGAAGATGTGGTGACACTACTTGATGGGCGAGCGTTTTACTGTGTACTCTGATCACAAGAGTCTCAGGTATATCTTCACTCAGAAGGACCTGAACCTGAGATATCGACGTTGGATTGAGTTCCTCTAGGACTATGACTTTGATATAGTCTATACTCCTGGGAAGGGGAACGTTGTTGTAGATTCACTCAGCAGTAGGTCTTGTATACAGCTACTAGGAAAGGAGACATAGTAGCCGGTTGCTTTACAGATATCCTTTGTGGATAGAGATGGAGCAGTCTTCCTTCAGTATTTTAGAGTCACTCCCCCACTCCTTCAGCGATTCAGGGAAGCACAATATGGGGATGCTGACTACGAGACACAACGTACTCAGATATCCACAAGGAAGGCACCTGATGGATTTTCTGAAGGTGGGTAGCATGTAATCCTATTCATATGACGTACTATGGTACCAATGTCACTTTAGAAGGAAGTGTTGAGAGAATTCCACACATCCCCTTTAGCAGTACATCCAGGAGTGGCGAAGATGTACTAGGACCTTCGACGACAGCACTGGTGGCCATGTATGAAGAAGGCGATCGCGGAGTTTGTCTCCTGATGCCTCACTTGTCAGCAAGTGAAGGCATAGAACCAGGTACCAGTAGGCTTGGTTCTATCTTTAGAGGTCCCAGAGTGGAAGTGGGATAGGATATCCATGGACTTCGTGACAGGACATCCACAAACATCCAGGGGTCACGACTCAATTTGGGTGATCATTAACTGACTCACCAAGTCGTCCCACTTCCTTTTGATCAGAGAGAAGGGTTTAGTAGAGAGATTGGGATGCCTCTATGTATAGGAGACCATGTTCCTACATTGGGTACCTTCATCTATTGTCTCTGATCATGACGCACAGGTTACTTCCAGGCTATGGAAGGGGTTGCAGGAGGATTTTGGGGTGCAGCTTCGTCTAAGCACCGCCTTCCATCCCCTGATGGATGGCCAGACTGAGAGGATCATTCAGACCCTTGAGGATATGCTCCGTGCTTTTTTCCTCGACTTCGGTCACAGTTGGGAGGATCACTTACCTTTGGTGGAGTTTTCATATAACAACAGCTATCACTCCACCATAGGGATGGAACCTTTTGAGGCGTTATACGGGTGACCTTGCAGATCACCTTTGTGCTGGACTGACCCACTAGTGGGACCAGAGATGATACGAGCTACCATGGAGAAGGTGTAGATCATCTAGCAGCGGATGAAGACTGCACAAAGCATACAGAAGTCATATGCTGACAGGAGACGGAGAACTCTAGAGTTCGAGGATGGCAACCACATATTTATATGGGTCTCACCTCGATGAGGTCTACCGAGATTTGTCCGAGGAGGCAAGTTATCTCCAAGATTCATTGGACCATTCCAGGTCCTCAGCAGGGTTGGCGAGGTGGAATACCGCTTAGCTCTTCCACCTCAGTTGCACCGGGTGCACAATGTCTTCCATGTATCCTAGCTGAGGAGATACGTGCACGACCCTTCTCACATCATTGACCATGGAGAGATGGACATCGACAATGGGGTGAATTTTATGGAGGTTCCAGTGGAGATTGAGGATCGAAAAGAGGGGGTCCTACTTGGATGATTGATACCTCTATTGCGCATTCGCTGGCAGCACGAGAACCTCCAGGATAGCACATTGGAGCGGGAGGCTCAGATGTGTACTCAATACCCCCACTTGTTCCCATAGTTCGAGTTGTATCTTATGGGGACGTAATGCCCTGAGGTGGGGATAATGTAAAGACCCGGAAATTCTATGGAAATTTCTTTCTTAAATAAATGGGAATTTTAAGAGTCCGCAAAAATTTACAGCGCATGATTCTGAGGCCCGGTGTGCCCGAAATCAATTTCTAATGTTTTTTTGGGTACGTTTACTAAACCTACAAGCATGTTTTTATAACATTAGAACCAATTCTAAGAATTGAAATCTGAGGGCACCGTTGAACTTGTAGTGTTAGTATTCTCTTAAGAATACTTTCACCTCGACGACAGTTGATCGAGATAAAAGATAGTTTGGGGGTTTTTAGAGATTTTTTTAAATAAAGTAAAGTTTGTGGATTTTTTTTATTTGTTGGTTAAAACCTTCACATGGAAGTTAGAGGTGGGACCACCACACCTTAACCTCGCATGAGAGGTTATGGTGATGGGGCCCACCCAAACTTAATCTCCTATTCAAGTTTGATGTGGTGGGGAACACCCGAAGTTAAAACCTCCTCAAATCCCCATTAAGTGGGGAGAAACCTCTTGATCTCCCCACTTAATGGTGCCACCACCCCTCTAACTTAATGGAGCCAACTCCCCTAATTAATTTGTGCCAAAAATCATGAATTAATTAAGGGGGCGTCAAGTTAGTTAATTCACCTTTTTGAATTTTAAACCCAACAATCTAAAATAATAGACAAAAGTATTATTTGGAGGGGGATATCTATTCACTTTGGCATTTGGGTGGAATATTGGGGAGAGGAGAGCTTGTGAGGATTAGAATTCTCCAACGAAGAACCCCATCTCCCAATGAAGAACGAGGAATGTTTTCTTCCAACGAATAATGCCGGCAATGATCCTATTCGAACTTCTTCCCCGAACACCTACTGGCGTGGAGCGTCTTCCACAACCGACGCAACGTGGGATCGGAAGTGTGCGGCGGACGCGACGAACGACGATATTATTCATCTACTTTTCGCAAATTCATCTCCGAACAATGATCAAAGGTATGGGGGGTTATTACATTTTGATGCTTTCCTTGAATCTTCTCCTTTGGTTGGAAAAGAATTTTTGCGGGTGAGTTGTTGTTCATCGTACTTCTATCTTGATGAACTGATTGTTACTACCCTAAACATGGAGGGTGCGGGAAAAACCAACATCGTCCGACCCATTCATCGTTCTTGTTTTTGATAATATTCGGTATGGAGATGAGGTGACGGAAAGACGAAGGCGGCGATGACAAAGGACGCGCTACCCGCGGCCTCCACAAATCGCGTCGCCCCCGCGGCGCTCCGGTGCTCTGGGCCGAACCGTGGACCTCCTGCCGAGCCACCCCGGCCGCATCACCGCCAGCCCATGCCACTCAGCTCCCGGCCATCATCGGCCTCCCGTGCGCCCCAGCCGAACCCCATCCGCCCTCCCGCATGCCCCGACCGAACCCCGCAGGCCCGCGCTGACCCGAGTCGCGCAAAACCATGCCGGCCCGGCCTCCCGGCCGCTTGTCGTGCGCCCGGCCGAACCCCGTGCACCCCGTGCCGCCTAAGAACCCCCTCTTGGCACCCTGGCTGAACTGGCCTGGTCGCGCCCTTCGGGTCGAGCCGCGCCGGGTCGCGCCCTCACGACGCTCCGAGCAGAACTGGCCCCAAGCCCCGGCCGAACTGCCCACATGGACTGCTGGGCTGGGCCCAGTGGGTCAGGCCGAACCAAATGGGCTGGCCCACCCAATAGGTCGGGCGAGACCTAACTGGTCTGACCGGGTCGACCCAGACCGGGTCGGCCCAGACCGTTTCGGTCCCACTACCGACCCTTTACATTCTTCGGCCATATCTTTGGCACCAGATGTCCATTTTACAAACCATCAACAGTGTTGGTAATCATGGAGCTTGACGGTCCCTTTGAGTATACCCCACTCAAGTTTATGGCTTAGCTGAGATATGGTCATGTTGGATCATACACGAATCCAACCGGGCCCCTGGGACTAAAAGGCTAATAACTCACAAACCGGGCGTCCGATTGACGCGTTGTCTGTTGCGTTGAGACCAATGTGATGTGTCGGACCTTTAAGATACTTCTACTTGGGTCTTCGTGATAGTTGGAGTATCGGCTAGTAGCTCATGGAGTGGATCCTCTCAGAGACGATCCATACTTAGTGCGGAGACCTGGTAGCTGACTGAGAGCTGACGACTACTGACCGATTCGACTCAGAGTGATTCGACTAGCCCAGTGGGGAGTGCCTTTGAGTCATGACAGACCCACAGTGGGGAGCGCCTTAGTTTCGTGGTAGACCCATGGTGGTGAGCGCCTTGTTGACGCTGCCGACCCACGGTACTCAACAGGAGGAGTACCTCAGAAGTCCAAAGTTAGTGGGAAGCGCCTTTGTGACATGGCAGACCCACTATACTTGATAGAGGAGGAGTTCTCCAGGAGCCGAGGTTTTGACAGTGTGACTTGAGATGTTACTTGATACTACCCCTAGAATAAAATCCCGGTTTGAGATGAGTCAGTAACTTTTGTGTTTACCTCATGATTGATATGGATTACTTGATAACTTAGGTATATGTATGGGCATATACCTAAGTGGTGTTATCTATTGTTTTCATACTTTGTGGTTTATCCTTGGTGGATTTTGAGAGACCTTAAGGGTCTCGGGACCCCTACTGAGTATCATTATACTCACCCCTGCACGGGCTATGCCCGCACCTCGTTGTGTTGGATGCAGACGATGGATAGCGTTGACCGAGTCTGAGTGTACTAGGACTGGACGGTACCCGGAGGTGGACTACACAGCGTGACGGTACCCAGAGGATAAGGGCAAACGTGGAGTGCTCTGGAGACTATATATACCTACCCTTTAGGTAGGATCTGTGGTGGATGATCCAGGAGCTGATTTTTACCTTTCAACTATTTTTTCCTTTTCAGTTGTACTTGTACTTTACAGTTGGGCTTGTATTTCCAACCCCTTTACTTTTTCAGCAATCTCTTGTTATACAGTTTTACTTAGTGTTTTTCTTCCAGCTTGTACTCTATTGTGTGCGTTTTCAGTTATAAATGCAATGCCTTCCTGTATTTTTGGAATTAAACCTTTGTTGCTAGTCTCCATCCCCTGGCCTATGGAAGGCGGGCCTGGGGTAGTCACGTCAGGGGCTTCGGGGGATGGGTCGTGACAGTAATTCCACATAGGAAACACCACAAAGAAGATACCACACAGAAATACCACAAAGGGAAAAACACTAAGAATATATAGTTAGATTAACATAGGGATATTTCTATAGATCATATAACAAGAATGTCTAGGTATACTCATAATTGATACTAAGCCTCAATGTCTCATCCACTTCTAGAAACATGGTTCCACTCATAGCATGCTCATCCCGAGAGATCTCAGTCCTCAATATATCTGATGGAAGCATGCAGAACATGCCTACCAAAAGTACGTAGGAGAACACTAGGGTCTCAAAAAGTTACATAGTTTCACTGAGACATCCAGCCTCGCTATGATATGGAGTTTCGATGAAAAATTGAGTGTCATTAACCCATAGGGTGTTAGTAACACACGGAATGTCAGTAACACATGGAGTGTCAGTAACACACGAAGTTTCGATAATTCATGTATCCCCCAAGTCACATAGTAATTGATTCATATCCAAACATCAACCACTAAAAACAACCTGAAGCACACTCATCATTTCTAGTCATTTAGAACAGAAATAATATGATCTCGATACAAAGATAGGTTTCAATGCCCAAGGCTCATGGTGGGGACACCTGGCCCCACTGGAAACCTCATCCTAGATAGGGGATAGGGGCCTGTGTAAATATTCGTCCCACATTCTCCAAAAAACCTATATATGGTACCTGGAAGAGAAGTGAGGACTGACCAAGCCTCTTGGTGTGATACATTCTCCATCCCATTGAGTGAACTATCAATACCGGGCTAAGACAACTCACTTCAAAATACAGGTCATCTTCTAGGATGGAAACGGGATCCTGTATCGAAACCTCAAAGGAAAATACCAAGGGTAACTCTCATACTCTTTTGATCCAACTAAAAACCCACCAATCCATCTTAAAAGGACCTCCTCATCGTAAGGGTCCCAACTCCATAGATGGATCTTCAATCAGATGCTTCGTTTGAATGATATGTTCATTTTAGTAAGAATACCTGATCTAGGTATCATCGGGGTCTGACCCGACCCTCTGAACCTGACCAAGCCCAATACAGCTTGAACCAACCTAGACTGCTAGGACTGCTGGACCACGAACCACTGGGTCCAGCCCACTGAGCCACTGGAGTGGCCCAAGTCATCTGGTCCTGCCTATGTCGTGGGCTGGTTTGGTTGCACTTCATGTGGTCTATCGGACTGCGTGTCCCCACTTGAGCAATGTGGCACCACCACATTCCACATGGATGGACTCTGCGTCCCAACTCCCCCATGGAGTACTACCGTCGTGGGCTCTACGAGGACGCTAATCATGTATATGGCTCCCTTCGTCATGTCCCTAGTCACTGCTCGCATCACTGCTCTAGATGCAGGCTTCCACGCAGCCCCGTTGGGCCATGTTCTTCCTATTATAGTTGCTACCAATAGCCCAACCTCATCCATTTCATCCACATGTGGTCGCGGCCACATGCCACCACCAGCTGTTGTGTGCCACCATTGTCCACTGCGTGCCATCGCCGACCGTCGTGTGCTATCGTCAATCATCATCGCCACTACAAGTACACCAATGGCCCCTCATACAAGCCACCATTAATATCTGATGCTCCATTTTTTAAAATAGAATCACCCCTATGATCCTTGGGTCAAGTTATTCATCACCCTGGGCTCAGATCAACTTCATGATCCATTTTATGAAAAGTCACTCAGACTGTGATATCTCATGAACCACTTTGATACATCCATCATCGGCGTCACACCTCCAATATTCCATGCTGATCCAAGATCTACAATATCAGATCATTACACCAAAGATCAGGTGTGAAATGATCGATCAATCACAACATGTCGAGTCATGGTCCAAACGAAGAATACCCGTGATAAATAAAAAATGGGGGAAGAAAAGAATAAATCAACCAAGAGGAACTAACCTTGATTGATATTAATGTCGATTGTGGTTTTTTTCTATTATAATTACAATCAAAATTCAACAAATAATTACAATATCATTCTCCCATCACAACCCTGCAAAGGTAAATCACATCCCGCAACAAAGATCAATCTGTGGGCCAATAAAATTGTTTATTGGACCGTTTTCATCATGGGATTCATGAGTGGGGAAAAGAAATCAAATCACATATGACCTAAATTTATTTGGTTCGATCCCTGATGAAGAACCGTCACTACATCGTTGTCATGGGTGAAGATCCTTTGATTATGAGGTTCACCGTTCATCGTCGATCCACGATTCACCACTGTTCTTCAAGATAACTCCATCTCCTTTACCTAGAGGAATTATAGGGTTATGGAGATAACCCTGAATCCTATAAAAACACATAATAAAATAAAATGCTTCGTTTCTTCAAAAATAATTTCTTTTATTAAAATATTTTATTGACGTTTACATCCAAAAACTATCTTTCATAGTTGGCCCACCCAGGCCGATGTTAGGACTCGCCTAAGGAAAACTTCCCCTTAAAAACTCAACGGTGCTCTTATTGTATTTTTCTACAGATGACCCGTGCCGACCAAGGTTAGGTTGTGCATAGGGTAAAGCAACTGTTATGATATCAACAGTTCCCTCAGATTACTAATCTGGGAAACTATTTAAATGTTATTCCACTTCCTAAGAAAATTTGTGCATGCATGCTATTAAAAACTTTTCATTTTTCAAAGAATTGTTCTGGGAAGACCGGGCCTCGCAGTCTCATGGCGTCTCATTGCCTAGTCTCAAAATTTTCCCAAATAAATTCTCAAAATAAATTTGCGGAAATCTGAGTCATTACATTCTTCCCACCTTAGGGATTTAGATCCATGAAAGCCAAAATAAAGGGATACTCAACAAATTGAGGGTACTGAGCATGAATCTGAGCTTTCCAATCCTATGTGGTCCCCTGGAGATTCATTTACTACAACTGAATGTGCACCAGATGAATCAACCACCCATGAAGGATCCCCTTATATCGATCCTTGGTCTCCACTAGGTCCTTAGAAAAAGTCACCCCCGTCAATGACGTGTGATGAATCATGCACATATCTCCTCATATGAGACATGTGGAAGACATATTGTACCCAGTTCAACTATAGGGGTAGAGCCAAGTGGTATGCCACCTCACCAAATCTAAATAGTATTGGGAAGGTGCCGATGAACCACCGTGATAGATTTCCATCCTTTCCAAATATATGTATCCTACATCGAGGAGATACCTGAAGGAACACATGGTCTCCATCCTCGAACTTCAAAGGCCTTCATCGCCTGTCAGCATAAGATTTATGACATCACTATGTAGTCTTCATCCACTCCTAGATGACATGAACTTTCTCTATAGTCTTAAACACCAACTCTGGGCCCATGAGAACCAACTCTCCTTGGTCATCCCAACAAGGTGGTGACCTGCAGTGTCGCCAGTATAGAGCCTCGAACAGTGCCATGCCGATGGTGGAGGGGTATTTTTTATTGTATGCAAACTCCACCAGATGTAAGAGATCCTAAAAACTAGGACCAAAACATAACATGAAATCCTAAACCATGTCCTCTTGAACTAGAATGGTTCTCTTCATCTCGTCATCCTTTGTGGGATGAAATGTTGTTCTCAAGTGTAACTATGTACCAAACACCTCCTGAAATCCTTTCCACAATTATGATATGAAGTGAGGATCATAATATGAATAAATTTTCGATGTAACTCTATGAAACTAAACTATCTCCTCCATGTAGAGGTTTCCCAATCTCTCTACTGAACTCTATTTCTGAATATGTAAGAAGTGGGCCAACTTGGTGAGACAGTCAACAATCACCTAGATGGTATCGTGCCCCCGAAAAGTATGTGGTAAACCCATCATGAAGTCCATTGTTATCCCTTCAAACTTCCACTCTTGAGCCTCAAATGGTTTATTCAAACTGGAAGAACCTGATGCTTATCCTTCATTAGTCTTCAAGTAAGGCATCGAGACAAAAACTCTACAACTTCCTTCTTCATCCCTAAACACCAAATTAACGTTGGAGGTCCTGGTACATCATTACCACACATGTATGTATCACTAAATGGAATGCATGAAACTCACTTAGAAAATCCTCTCACAATGACATTGGTTTCATCATGCATCCTCAAAATAGAACAGTTTGCTCTCCACCTTTTGAATGTCCATCAGGGGTATGCCCTGCAGAAACATGAACACAAAGATCCTCGCAATAAATATCCCTATGTTTTGCCTCCCTGAATCACCATACGAGTTGATAGGTGACATCCATTAACTAAAGATAAGATACTCCAAGTCCATCCACAATAGATATCTACAATGAAGCTAACTACTCTGATGCCTCATTCATTAATTACAGGTAAGATCTCCTACTGAGAGTGTATGCTACCAAATTATGCTTTCCAAGAGTATAGATAATCTCCAAGTCATAGTCCTAGAGGAACTCTAGACATCACCTATATCTAAATATTTAATAAATCTGAGATAATATATACCTGGGACTCTTTTTTTCAAAGTAGACGATAAACCGCTCTCCCATCATGTAGTGTCACTACATCTTCAATGCGAAGAATACTACTGCTAACTCGTGATCATGGGTTTTATAGTTCTACCCATGTGATTTCAACCTGAATGAACCATTGGAAATCAATTCTTTCTTCTACATCAAAACACAACCAAGATCAGTTCCCGATGCATCATAGAACACTACGTACTTGACACCCCCCTCTGGAAACCTTTAGAGGGGAGAAATTGTCAAACTATACCTCAAATTTTGTTGGATCCATTTCATCTCCAGTCTCTTTGAGGATATGTTTGAGATCAAAAAAGGTCACCTCGGGATGCCTAGGGTGAAACATTGGGTCACATGAATCCCTTCCTCTACAAGTCCTCCAAATTCACCCTTAGCTCATGAAGCTCTACAGGAACCATCTCATATGCTGGAGTAGATATTGATATCATCACAGGCTATAGATCAATGCAGATGTATTTGTCTTGGTGGGGTGGTAAAACTAGAAAATCTTTAGGTAAGAAGTCATTATACTCCTCCACCATTATAGGAAACTAAGGACTCAAAACAACTACTGCAATGAGGGTTAAGATATCCAAATAAAGAATAATTTGTTGAAACCTTCTATGTGTAAGTCCATACAAAGATGCAAGTATTTTCCTTTCTCCATTAAAAAGGAAAATATAATTCTATTGTAATGAAAGAACCCCACCATTTTCCTAAAACAATCAATTAGATCATGAACGGTGGCTACTACTCCATACCGAGAATGACATCATAAGGCCTAGACCCTCTACCTAGATATCCAAAATAAAACTCTCACATTTAACAGTCAAGGCAAACTATCGGTGCTAGTGTGTGATCATTGGGTATCCTCTAGTAAGACTCTCTAAACATGAGGGTCATGTCAATAATTTAAGTAGAATCTCTAAGTATCAAACTAGAAAAGTGGTAGGAAAGGAAGACACTAACATAAGTATCTATTTACTATAGCTAAAGTAGCAAGACATTGATCGTACCTTGAACCATTCCAGGAGTCCTGGAGCCATAAGTCTTGAAAGCCTGCAATTTTCTCCTCCCATGTCCTCCATCTCCCTGAGTATGGTATGGACCACCTGGGGGTGGCAGTGGTCACACGTCAAAACATTGGACACCTCCTACTGCTTCCCTAGCTCCTCTTCCATGTTTGATGCTCGATGGATCTTTCTACTCCTACCACTACCTCTTCCATAGAGGTTCATCAACCACCTCTCTAGATTTATCCTGAATAGTGGGAAAATATCTCATGGAATTTACCTTCCCACTAAAATCATAGAAACACCTCTTCCTTGGGGAACTGGCAAGACCCCAAAATTTATGATGAAACCTCCAATTCGGTGGCTTACATCGTGCACCTGCTATTGATAGCTCTTTCTCACCATGCATCCTGAGTGATTACTTCCTATAAATCCTATGATATGTGTTCGAACCCTACATATCATCATCTAGTGCCAAAATATCCATCAATAACTTATTCCAGCAAGCTGCACCCACATGAACCACTGGAGGTGGGTCTACAAATTGATCAACATGAGAAAGAGCCAACTTCTTACCATCCTGAAGAAAAACTAATCTGTGATTGGATCCCCTCAGGGAGGCCCCATCAAACATCGGTTCAAACTCTGGATCCTACTACAAAAAACCACACTAGATGGTTTCATGAATACATCCTATAAGAAAGCAAGTTTTATCAAAGTTAAAAGAGTATACCTGGTGAGATGACTCAAGAAGGACATGGAAAACACAACTCATTCGTATATGATGCATGTACCTTTATTTTTTCCTACAAATAGTGTTTTAATGTTTTTAATTGAAGAGAAGGTGTCCAGATTCCTAGTGTATGGATATGTTGGCCTCCATACCAACACTAGATTCCCTAGATTGAAAGTCGGACTTGAAACACTTAACATTCTTTCTCCAAACCAATCTCACAGACCCTCAATCCTAAAGTAGAACTGACCACTCTGATACCACTATTTATTGACCCATCCCAGTGGGTCCCATGATGTGACAACCTCAAGCTCACCTTTTATATGCCAGTAGGTGGAGACTAGCACCGAGTCAGAATATCCCACAAATGGGAGGCATTTTCTTAAGTACATATACACACAAAAACATCTCAAAACCCAAAATACTAAAAAGTAAAAACATAGAGTAATCAAATGCATGCATACCACTATATCCCAACTAATAGAGTATGATAGGAAAGTAAAATGCAGTATAGTACAACTATTCCAGAATACAAGCCCACCAAAAAGAAAGAGTCAGTGACACAAGCTCCTGAAGCTCGTCCACATAAAACTCTACCTAAAGGGTAGGTATAAGAACAATTGTCTAAAGCTATAGGAGGACAGCTCAACTATCTTGTCTCCCTATTAGAAGCACATGGTATTGGTTTACGACTCTATCAAAATGTTGATGGTCTTCACAATACACGACATGTATAGGCAAATACCATGTAGGGGTGAGTAAAAAAATACTCAGTAGGACACCACAAAAACACAAAGGAATGACACAGAGGAAACACCATGAAGAAGATATAGCATAGAAATACCACAAATGGAAAACACCACTAAGATGAAATAGTCATCTCAACACAGGTATATATCTGTATAACATATAACAATAAACTCTAGGTATACTCATAAAGGATTCCAAGCCTCAAAGTCTTATCCAATTCTTGCTAAGAGGATTTTTTCATAGCATGATTTTCCCAATAGATCTCACTCCTCAAGATATCTGATTGAAGAATATAGAATAGGTCTACCAAAATCACCCAAGAGAACACTAGGGTCTCAAAAAGTTATGTAGTTTCCCAGAGACATCTGGTCTCACTGAGACATGATGTTTCGATAACATATAGAGTGTCAGTAACACATGGATTGTCGGTAACATAGGCAGTGTCGGTAACACACAGAGTGTGGGTAACACACGGAGTGTCGCTAACACAAGGAGTTTCAGTAACACATGGAGTGTCGGTAACACACGGATTGTTGATAATTCATGCATCCCCCAAGTCATGTAGTCACTGAGTCACAACGAAACATTAACCATTGAAACCTGCTTGAAGCACACTCGTCTGGTCTATTCATGTAGAAGGGAATGAATATAATCTTGATACATAGATATATGGTCAATGCCTAAGGCCCATTGGGGGAGGCCTGTGCCGTCTCCAGAATCGTCTCCCCCCGCTTCCCTCTTCTTCATTTTTCCCTTCCCTTTATCCCTTCACTTGATTCTTCCTTGTTCCTATTTCCCCTCTCCTTCACTCCCGTCGGTTTCCTTTGGCGGCCTTGTCCCCCGGTGGAGCCCTCATTGTCTCTTCCCCTACTCTGCCCTCCTGGATGGCCATGTTTCCAACCCCACTCTGGACTGGTGCACCGGTTCTTCTCTAGAAGGTTTGGGATGTGGCGGGTAGAGCCTCGTGGGTTTCCTAGATCCATGGCTTGCATCTATCCTCTTTGTGGATTCGAGGGTTCGGGTTGGAGGTCCTTGCGATATGGTTCTCTATTGAGGCTAGGTCTGATTCTTCATGGCTCTGGCTTCATGTTCCTTCATCGCTCTCTAGGTCGGATTGTTGTGATGGTTTCATGAAGGATCTGGGATGTGCGATCGTTCGTCCACGGTGTTCCAGGTGGCGATTACAGGCCTCGATCTGATCTTTGGTGGTCTTATCTGATCTTAGATGTTGATGGTTATGGTGTGGCAGTATGAAGAATTTCCCATCAGTGTTTGCAGCATCGACATTGGATCTGTTTTTCATCTAGGATTGAATTGTTCTCTGGTTTCGTTTGCTCCGGTCACGGGCTCCGGCGGTGTTGGATGGTGTTGAAGATGATGGTAGTTCAATTATGGAGATTTGCAGGCGATGATTGTGGATGCAGGTGACAAGACTCCGGCTGTCGCAGGTGGCCCTTGGATTGAGGCCTCCTTGGGTTGTGTGTTTTGAATTACAAATTTAGTTTGAACTTGTATTTCGGTATCCCTCGTGAACTCTGTGGTTACCGCTTATCCTCAAAGAGGATTTTTGGAAATAAAAAATATAATTTTCAGTCATTCACACCTTCTCCACAAACTCTATCTAAGGATCCACAAAGATAAGTGAGGATCGATAGGGTCACTTGGTGAAATACATATTCCAACCCACTTATTCAATAGTAGAACTTAGGCTGAGACAACTCACTTCAAAATGCAGGTCATCCTCTACGATGGGAACGATATCATGCATCGAACCCTTGTAGCAAAAGCCTAAGGGTATTCTATCGAACTCTACTAATAAAACTAAAACCCAAAAATCAATCTCAAAAGGACCATACCATCGCAAGGGTTCCAACACCATAGACGGATCATCAATCAGACGCTTTGTTTGAAAGATATGGCCATTTTAGTGAAAAGTCCTGATTCGGGTCCGACCCAGCCCGCCATACCCAACCTAGCCCAGTCCAGATCAAACCAACCTGAACCATTGAGCTCATCCCACTAATCCTACTATACCACGAACCAATGGGCCCCACCCATCAGGCCCTTGGAGTGTCCTGTCTCATCTGGTCTGGACCACGTTGTGGGTTGGTTTGGTTGCACCGCATGTGGTCTCTGGACCGCGTTCCTCCATTTGGTCAATGTGGTGCCACTTCTTTCAATGTGGATTCCCATTGTGTCCTAACTCCCCCACATCCTACTACCTAAATAAGATCCATGTGGACCCCATCCACATATGCGGATCCCATCACTACGTCCCTAGTAATCACCTGTGACACCACTTCGGCTGCCACCGCAGCACCGCTTCGGCCTCGAGCTCCCATGTGGCCCCACCATTCCACATTCCTCCTTTGATGACCGATACCCATAGTCTACTATCATCTACTATATCCTAATATGGATACCATCAGGTGCCACCACTAGATGTCGCCAACACCGGTGCACTAGTGGCCCCTTCTGTGAGCCACTAGTTCATCTCTAGTGCTCCATTTTTTCGAAATAGAAGCATGCCTTCTATCCTTGTTACAAGTTCTTCATCAGCCTAGGCTCAAATTCAAATCACGATCCATTCTGATGAAAGGTCTCTTAAAGGGTCATATCTCACAAAATGCTTCAATCTGGCCGTCGCCGTCATCGTCGCACCTCTTCCATGCCATGCCGATCCCAGATCTGTAATATCAGATCGTTGCGCTATATATTGAGTGTGTAAAAATCAATCGATCACAACATGTCGATTCACGGGCCAAATGAAGAATTCACATGATGAACTAAGAACATTGGAAGAGAATCATAAATCAACCAAGAGGAATAGACCTTGATCGATGTTCATTTCGATCATGGTTCGTTGCTGTTAGAAAAAAAATCTAATTCGATAAATAATCAAAAGATCATTCTCCCATCAAAACCCTACAAACGTAAATACCATCTCGCAACAAAGATTGATTCATGAGACAATATTTTTTTTGATTGGTCCAATTTCACCATGAAATTAATTAACATGAAAAGAAATCAAATCACAAACTCCCTGCCTCGATTCGGTTCGATCGCTGATGAAGAATTGTCACCACTTAATTGTCGTGGGTGAAGATCCTTCAAATAGGAGGTTCATTGTTGATCATCGATCCATGATATGCCACCATCCTTCGAGAGAGCTCTGTCTCCTTACCTCAGAGTAATTCTAGGTTTATGGTGATAACCTTGAATCCTATAACAAATTTGTTTCAAAATAAGATGTATCATTGCTTCAACAATAAAATATTTTAATGACAGTTTACGTCCAAGAACAATCTTTTACAGTAGGCCCGTGCTGTCTGATGTTAGGCCTCACCTAAGAAAGACACCCCCTTAAAAACTCAACAATAATCTCAAATTTCCAATTTGAGTTACCATATATGAGTTATTAGGATTTTAGAATAAAATAATTTTATTTAATTATTTTATTTACAGTTACTCCCTTAGTGGGGTTTTCTACAGATGACCTGTACTGACCAAGGTTAGGTCGCACCTACGGTAAAGCTACTATTACGAGATCAATGGGACCTCAGATTTTTGATCTGGGAAACTGCATAAAAGTTATTAAACTTTTTTTAAAAAAAATTACACACGTGCAATTAAAAACTTAACATTTTTCAACGAATCATTTCAGCCACACCGGTCCTTGGAATCGCACGTCATCTCAGTTCCAATTCATTGAATTTTACAAATAATTTCTAAAAATAAATTTGGGAAAATCCAAGTCATTAAACTAACATCATTGCATAAAAAACATGTAAACATGTAATGAATGATTGGGGGTGGTCAAACACCTAACCCAAAACTAACACCACAACCCTTTGGGCTTACAAGTTAGGCATGGGATCTAAGGTGACACCCAGCACAATCTCTACCCAAACCCAACATACTGACTCAGGGTTGTTCAAACAATGATCACCCATTGGGTCCCTCAATCCAAACATTGTGAGGCATCCAACTTAGGATCATCAAGGTTAACACATAAGAAAATGCATCCCACTTGGAATCCTTAGCGGTAAGGATGGGGAAGAATCCTATATTGTAACAAACATTCCCCTTTGATAGCACATATACCCCACCTTAACATGGTCATCAGGTCCTGGCCCACCCAGTACCACCAGTTCCCCCATAGACACGTGTCCCCATCATGGGGCCCACCCATGTGCCCGAACTGGTCATCTGACTAATGATTTTCCCCAAATCCAACACATGTCCTTTCCAGTGTGCTTTTTCCTCACTCACAGACACCCTGGAAAACATCAAAGAAGGTCACCCATCCTGATCACTATTCTAGTCCAAACACTCTTTATTATGGAGTTCTAATAAGTTAGGCTCTAAAAAAAGACGGTTCACCTTGTTCACTTGAATCGTATCTTTTATTCATTTAACCCTTTATCATTTTGGGGTGTTACAATCACCCCCACCACCTTTAGAGCATAACTTCCTCATTGTGGACCCTAAATCTCATCCCAGGTGGTGCACCGCACATAAGGATGAGTTCCTCCTCTGATACAAAATGTATCAAAAGGGACATGGTGAAAGCACAGACACCCCACCTTAACATGGCTGTCAGGTCCTGACTTTCCAGGTACCACCAGTTTCCCCAAAAACATGTGGTTCCCACCATGGGGCCCACCCATGTTCTTGAACGGGTCATCTGACTAATGACTTTACCCACAGGACAATACATGTCCTTTTTAGTGTTCTTTTTTCTCTCATGCACACACCCTGGGAAACTTCCTAGAAGGTCACCCATCCCGATCACTGCAACAGGACATGCACACTTAATTGTGGAGTTCTAATCATGTAGGCTCCCGACAAGGAAGGTTCAACTTGTTGACTTGAGTCATATCATTTAGCAATTTAACCCTTTATCATTCTGGGGTGTTACATGTAGTACATGTCACATTGATAAGGTCATTTTAGTTCCATACTATGATGAGAACCTTGATGTACTATGATGATATTATAAAATAATGTTCTGCGGTTGGATAATGTGCTATAATTGGACACATTGTACACAGACTGTCAGGTGGGAGTACTCGTTAGAAGATGAGGCTTCTTCTAATGAAGTTCACACTTATTAATCTTCAGGATAATAGATTATGAGAATATACCTAGCATAAGTAATCTCGCTTTTTTTAGTTTCATCAGATATTTTTATCTATGAGTGTGGGTGATGGTCCATGGAATTTAAGATTATTTTTAATGCATGTCGCAACTCGCGTGTTTAGATGTATTTCGTAAAGCATGAAGATAATTGTTCATGGAAAATCTAGATATGTTGGGTGTTTCATGAGTGACATGTCATTAATGAATAATTCAAGGAAGGATTTGTCCCTTCCATCTTTATGTAAGTTGATATCTCGGCCCATTCATTGGAATAGAACCGTCACATTAAGTTATATGGCTATGGTGGAATGATGTGTTTATTTCAGAGAGTCAAAGAAAGACATATCGAGCATATAGGTTGGTGACATGGATGTGTAACCTGTTTGATGATATATTGTGAAAAAAAATGTTATATTACATAGTGAGTGTTCGTATGTGGATTTCTACATTATGACATAAAGATCTTTATCTTGGGTTCCTTGACCTGTTTCTATACAGTAATCTTTGACTTTAAGGGAACTCGATTAATGCCAACAATAAAGAATCCAAGAGGGTCACACACTAAGTGTTTCTATTGATATCAATTTAATTCTATTTGAGTTTAAATAATGTAATAAAAATTATTCTCAAGTTTGATGAATAATTTTATATAAGTTATATTGATCGCATGAATTAAATAAATATTTATTATTCATTTTGTGAATAAAATATTTATTTTATTTATTGAATATTTTAATAAATATTTATTATCTTGATTGTGAATAAAATTTTTATATATGAATAATATGTTTATTAAGTTATTCAATAAATTATAGAGATGTTCGAAGGGACCAAGACTGAGTCTGATGATAAATGTTAATTAACATGACTGTTACATAATATTTGTTATTGTACAAGTTGGTGCACACCACAAAATAATAATTATATAATTATTATTATGCAGCATGGGATTTATTAAAAATAATAAACATTATTTTATAGCTCATATGAAATTAAATAATATTTTAACTCAAATCCTAACTCTATAAATAGAAGGATATGTCTATTATGAAGATCATCTGAAATTGAGAATAGATAATTTTTTCACACAATGAATTCACTCTCAACTCCTCCTCTTATCTCCCTCTCAAGAATGATAATTTCAAGAGAGATTTATTCAATACGAATCAACGAGAGATCAACAATGATCAATGCTTGTAATGACCCAAATGTTTACTAATGAAAATTTCTCTTGATCTGATATAATGTATTATTATGTAAGATGGTTATATAAAACATATTCAATTCTATGGTTTTATGTTTTTAGATTTTAAAATATCATTATGAATTTTTATCATTCCTAATATAGTCGTTGAATAGTGATCACATGATTAGTATAAATATAGAGCTTTAACAAATCCAATTTACTGAGAAAAAGGAAGCGATAGCCTCATCCAGTAGAATTGCTCCGTATGAAGCTAATTTTTCGGAGCACGAAAAGGAGGTGGAGTCACTGGGCTTCGCTCTCAACCAAGCCCAATCCTATCTTCAACATGTTAAGCTTGAATAGAACTACCTATGGGAGAATTGAAAGTTGATATATATTACCACCTGAGTGATGTTGTAATGCACCGACCCCAGTTACCCAGAGTCGGTGCATTATTACGTAACATTTTCATGATCACAAAAGATCAAGTTTCGAAAGACCGATTAGTTTAGTAGCATTGGAAACAATAGATACATTCATAAACGTTACATTACATCATAAAGTGAAAAACTACAATAACATGGTCTCCATAGTCCACACTCATATCCCCTTCCGACTATCCCTACAGTTCATTCATAAAATACTTCTTCACATCCTGGAAAAATTAAAACATTGAAAGTTGTGTGCTCATATGCTCAGTAAGGATAACAATAGAGCGGAAACTTTAATAAATAAACAAAAAAATTTAAGGCAATGTATAACTAAAACAAAAGCCTTTTAAACATGAACTTCAAAATAATATGGAAAAAGTAAAATGAAATAATTCCATTTACTTATTCACATGGATATTCTACTAGTTGAATAATCACATGCAATATAAATAACCACTTTCATAATGATGGAATGCATAATGCCAGACTATCATAACCACGTATCCAAGGCCTCGTGACAAGACTACAAATAAGATTTTTTCAAGGCCTCATGCCAAGACACTAGTTGGTCTCATGATACCTACCGATGCATTGAGGAGCTATAGCGGGCTCCACCCGTCTCTTATTAAGTCCAATGCATTCCTTATATTAAAAGGTTTAAACATATCATAAACCATAACATAATCGTATCACATAAAACATGCATAAAGGAAACATAGCATTTCCACATTTCAATCACGAGATATCAATAAGAACAAATTGATATAATAAAAACATTATCAAAACCATTTTCAATACCAATATAAAAGAAAAGTAAAACATGGTATTCATTTTTCAATTTAAAAAAGTTATGGTTGGTAGAGGAAGCCGAAACTCAAATAATGGTCACGGCGGTGGAGAAGTCATTGTCGCTACATATGTATGAAAAAAACATTCCTTTTTTTCATATATTAAAATGCTTCGTATGAAAAATATTCCTTTTGAATAAACGTAAAAGTCAAAGGGGTTTATACACCGTATAAAAGAAAGTTGTGTATAAAACAAAATATGCCTCAATGAAAGGAGATTGAGACGAAGTCCCTTACCTCGTGTCCGACTTGACTCGATTGTTCTTTAACCTATTGAATAATAAACTAGAGTTAATTTATACTTTCTTAAGAACCTTTTTCAAGTTCATTATTCCTTTTATATCACTTATTACCATGTTATGAAAATTATGTAATTATTTAAGTTAATAACGGTCATTTTGTCGATCGTTGGTACTTGGGTCAAAATAAACTTCTTATAATTACAAGTTGTTCATGTGATAAAATATCCATTATATACAGAATTATATTCATGATGTAGATATCATATATATCATATATATCCAGTATATACATGCATTTATAATATTACATAACATTTAGAGGTATGAAATGAAATGCACCGTTTATGGAGACGGTAATCCGTATGTAGGCATGAACGCTACTTTCATTTCTATTCCATATTTAATGGAATAAAATCATAATGATATAAATTTATATTATAATTCCAGTATAATATCATATATAATATCATTTACTCCATCCTTTATACATCCCATATATGGCATTAACGATTCAAATCACTTTGAGGGGGCGGTAGTCTGCACTTCCTAAAATGAAATTATCACGTTTACCCATAATGGAAATCATAAAGGTATGCCATAAATGAAAAATACAGAATCATAATGAAAACATAAACATAATATATATCATATATAGATATAGTGAAATCTTAATGGCCACCATGAGATGTGTTAAAAGAATATTGAACAATCATCGTTTCGTGAGGCAGTAATTCGCCACCCACAGAAACAGTATGTTCTTTAACCATTAGACGAAGGTGTGTGTAAGTTTAAATCAAATAATTCTCATAAAAACATTCTAGTATATTTAAGATACTGGTTTTGTTACAAAATAAAGGAATAAAAGTAGTTTAAGGGGTTGGAGAAGCAAAATAAAACAAAAGAAAATAAGAGAAGACATTACCTTAAAATCGGGTAACTCTTTTTGATTTGAGCCAAAGGATTCCTTGGGAAGACTTCTGCCCAAAGTGAGACTTCTAGGAGTAAGAGAGGGAAGTTGAGAGAGTATTTGGGCAGAGTTTTCCCGAGCCAAATGGATTTGAATGTGTAAATAAGGTGGTAGAGGTAGGGGCCTTTTATAAGAGGAGAGGAGGGGCACTTTTGGAATGTCAAGAAATGTTACATTATTTTGAAGTGCTTTTCGGATTTAAAAGGTCCCAAAATTATATATTTCGTGGATAAGGTGATAAGGGTTCGAAATATACTCCTCTAATAGGTTTTTGACAATTAATTATTATATTTTATATTATCTTTTCATTTAATTTAAATCATTAATTAATGTGGTAATCGCTGCATCATCATGGTGTCATAAAAATTTTAATTTATTTAATGTCTAAAAATTATAATAAAATTACCATGATGTAGGAAATATTTTTATATTTCCAATGAATATTTATAGTTAAAAATTTAACTTATATAACCCCATGTAATAATTGTTTTAGTAAAACAACACATGTTTGTGACAATTTTATTTTTACTTTAAATAAAAAGTTATTAATGACATTTTCTTACCCAAGTGGCTCCATGGGGTCCCCAAGTTGACCCATGGATTGTCTTGGTCGGCCATGACTCATAAAATAAGTGTAGGACAAGTATAAAGGTAATTTCATATTATTATATCATTATATTTACCTTAAATTACACTAATTACCTTTAATCGCGATTAATAGAACGTAAAAGATACTATTCACCAAAAATTATTTTAATCCCATTGAACCACATTTTACTTCCTAATGAAAATGATGTATGTAGAATTTTTTAAATTCAATACACATAAGTGGTAATGTTTCATTTAAACAAAATATTAGTTTTTAAACTACCACTTAGTGCTTTCACTATTCATCAAAATTGATGTTTTTCAGAAAAAATACCAAAAATTCACCCTAAGCTATAATTGATATTCTGAATTCAAAAATTATGCCTATTTTAAAAAATTCCAAACATATAAGTTGCCTTAATTAATTTTATAATTAATTCCCGTTGTCAAAACAAATAGCGTGTTTTTAAGAAACATTATCAATCAAAATATTGACAATTGTTTATGTCCAATTTCAAAGTGAAATTAATTCTAATGACCACCATTGGATAAAATGGTAAAATTATATTCTAATTATAATTTAAAACCACTCAATGGTATAATTTACCACTATTAATTATTTTGATTTAAAAATCTGTTTTTAATTAAAATTTAGAAATTTTCACTATTCATCAAAATATAAAAGTTATCTGAAAAGTTCCTGAATTTCACCCTAGGATTAATTCGATATTCAGAATCCAAAAATGAAGTCAATTTTGAAAGATAAAATTTATAGAATTTCAAAAAATAGGTATTACTATTCATAACGGCTAGTTTGAATGGTTGTGGTGTGTGTTAAAACTCGAAGTTGCGTACAACACACGCTACTGTATTATTCAAAGAGAAGCGTACCATGGAAGCTTGGAGTGTAATATTCTCCCCTCATTAAAATAATTTTGTTCTCAAAATTTTGTTTAATATCACTGTATAAAAAGACTCAGGTGATTATTCATCATAAGTTCCTCAGGTTCCCACGTTGCCTCTTCTATCTTATGGTTTCTCCATAGAACTTTTACCAGACGAGTTGTCCGGTTTCTCAGCACTTGTTCTATTGTATCAAGAATCCTGACGGGCTCCTCGCAATAAGGAAGATCGGGTTCCAGTTCTAATTTCTCATAGGTGAGTACATGCGTTGGGTCAGGCTTGTATTTTCTCAACAGTGATACGTGGAACACATCGTGATCTTTGGAGAGACTTGGCGCCATTTCCAAACAGTAAGCTACAGCGCCAATTTGTTCTAGAATTTCGTAGGGTCCAATGTACCTGGGACTCAATTTACCCTTCTTACCGAAACGTATAACTCCCTTCCATGGAGATACCTTTAAGAAAACATGATCTCCTACCTGAAATTCCAAATCCTTCCTTCGGTTGTCAGCATAGCTCTTCTGCCTACTTTGAGCTGCATCGATGTGGTTTTGGATTACTTTCACTTTTTCCATCGTTTCCTACACTAGTTCTGGGCCTACAAGTTTTTTTTCACCAACGTCATCCCAACAGGTTGGTGTGCGACATCTCTTTCCATATAACACTTCATATGGTGCCATCTGAATACTTGAATGGAAGCTATTGTTATAGGAAAATTCGACCAGGGGTAAATATTGATCCTTCATACCCTAAAAGTCAAGTGAGCTTGATCTCAACATGTCTTCTAAGGTTTGAATAGTTCATTCTGATTGTCCATCTGTTTGAGGGTGGTATGTAGTGCTCAAACGAAGTATAGTATCCAAGGCCTTCTGAAGACTTTTCCTGAATCTTGATGTAAAACGGGGATCACGATCTGAGACAATCGATAGGGGTACTCCATGAAGTCTCACAACTTCATTAATATATAGTCTTTCTAGACGTTCAAGTGGTAGATCATCTCTTATAGCAAGAAAATGTGCTGACTTGGTAATATGATCAAAAATGACCCATATTACATCATTCCTTCTAGGAGTCTTTGGTAGTCTCATGACAAAGTCCTTCGTGATATTATCCCATTTACACTCAGGTATGGGAAGAGGTTGAAATACTCATCTATGATGTTTCCTTCCAGCTTTCACTTATTGACAAATCATACATCTTGACACAAAATCAACAATCTCCCTCTTCATGTTGTCCCACCAAAAATGTTCCTTCAAATATCTATACATTTTGGTTCTTCCAGGGTGTATAGAGAAATTGTAACTATGAGCATCATCCAACAATTCTCTTTTTAGATCCGGTATATCAGGAACACAAAGTCTCTTCCCAAACTTCAAAATTCCATCTTCATACACAAAGTCACTCAATTTACCATCATTCATAGCTTTAATCTTTCTTTTTAACTCCCCATCACCGGTCTGAGAACTCTTTGTCCTTTCTAGTAAAGATGGTTTGGCAACCATTTGAAAAATCATTGATGTTTCACCTTCCATGGTGATTCCCATATCTATCTTTACTAGATCCATGTATATAAGATCTTTTTCAACTCTCATCTTGTTCAAAACTCCATGATCCTTTCTACTCAAAGCATCTTCCACCTTATTTTCCTTCCCTAGGTGGTAGTGTATCATGTAATCATAATCCTTGAGTAGTTCAAGACATCTCCTTTGCCTCATGTTGAGTTCTTTTTGTGAGAAAATATACTTCAAAATCTTGTGATCAGTATAAATCTCACATTTTCACCATAGAGGTAGTGTCTCCATATCTTCAAATCAAAGATCACAGCTGCTAACTCAAGATCATGAGTAGGATAGTTCTGCTCATGAATTTTTAGCTGTCGTGATGCATAGGCAATAACCCTATCATTCTTCATAAGGACACAACCAAGTCCTTTCATTGATGCATCACAATAAATAACGAACTCATCATTCCCCGATGGTAGAGTCGATATAGGGGAATTGACTAATCTTCTCTTCAGTTCTTCAAAACACTCTTCAAACTATTTTTTCTAGACAAATTTAACCCCTTTGCGTGTGAGCTTCATTAATGGGGTAGCCAATTGGGAAAAATTCTGGACAAAACGTCGATAATAACCTTCCAAACCAATAAAACTGCTTACCTCAGTTATACTCATCGGTGCTGGCCATTCTTGGATTTCCTTGGTCTTAGAAGGATCAACGGAAATTCCATCCTTAGAGACAATATGTCCTAGAAAAGAAATCTTCTGAAGCCAGAATTCACACTTGCTAAACTTCCCATATAATTCATGCCTTCTAAGAGTCTTCAGGATAATGCACAAGTGATTTTCATGATCTTCGTAGCTTTTGGAGTATACCAATATATTGTCAATAAATACCACAAAAAAATCATCAAGATATTCCTTGAAAACTCTATTCATTTGATCCATGAATACAGAGGGTGCATTAGTCAATCCAAAAGGCATTACTATAAACTCGTAATGCTCGTACCTTGTTCGAAATTCTGCCTTCGGAATGTCTTCCTTCTTCACACATAACTAATGGTATCCAGATCAAAGTTCAATCTTTGAAAAGTATTGAGATCCATGCAGTTGGTCAAATAAATCATCAATGAGAGGTAGGGGATACTTATTCTTTATTGTTATAGCATTGATCTCCCTGTAGTCAATGCAAAACCTCATAGATCCATCTTTCTTCTTAACAAAAAGGACATGGTATCCTCATGGAGAAACACTAGGGTGAATAAATCCTTTATTACTCAATTCCTCTAGTAGTTTCTTTAGTTCAACTAATTCCATAGTGGCCATTCTATACGGGGTCTTCGATATAGGCCTTGATCCGTGAATTAAATCAATGGAAAACTCAACTTATCGTTCTGGTGGATGTCTAAGTAAATCTTCCTGAAACACATCTACATATTCTCTCACAATAGGTAAATCCTCTATTTGAACATTCCTTTCCTCTCCCTCAGTCATTTCATTCTCTTCCTCCCCAATAATTGAATTTTGTTGAGCTACTGGGGGTGAATCTAAATAATAATTAGGTGGTGAGGATTCTTCTCTAAAGATAAGGTGTTCCTTATCATCATCATAAAAAATCATAACCTCCTTCTTCTTACAATAAATCTTCGCATTATAGTCTGAAATCCAATCCATACCGAGGATTATATCAAACTCAATCATAGGTATGACAATGAGATTAGTGGATAAAGAACATTTATGTGCTCTAATGGGGACTGATTCACAAAACATTGTTGCAATGATACTTCCCTTAAGAGTTTTGACTGACAATTCTCTTATTAAATCAAATTGGAAATATCTAATTTTCCTAGAAAAATGGGAAGATATGAAACAATGCGATGATCCAAAATCAAATAATGTATTTTCTAAACTTGAGGAAACCATTAAATTACCTGCCACCACGTCTTTCGGAGCTTCAACCTCAGCAATGGTGATAGTATAAGCTTGGCCCTGATCCCTTGGCCTCTTCTAAGGTAAGTTCCCCTGATGCTTAGAACATTAATTTGCATAATGTTCCACCTCTCTAAAATTATAGCATTCCACATTGATAGCAACTCTCTTTCCCTTTCAATCATGAGCTTGGTGGCCTTTTTCACCACACTTGTAACAGACTCTCATTCCCTTCAAGCAAGTACCAGGGTGTTTCTTCCCACATTTACTACAGGACTGATATTCAAAATTTCTCTTCTTCCCCTTATTTCCATTTCCAGATTGATTAGAAGATCTCTTCTTCTCTTGCTTCGCTTTAAAGTTATAAGACTTAGAGAATTCCATTTCCATCTTGATAGTACACGAGACAATATCTTCGTATGACGAGAAGGTTTGTGAGACTAATGCTCGATGGATAAATGGTTTTAACCCATCAAAGAAATGATCAATCTTACTTCTTGGGTTATGTATATAATCTGCATCATGCCTCACTAACCTTGTAAATTTAGCCTCATACTTTGCGACATTCTCATCCTCCTTCTGCCTTAGACTCAGAAATTGTCTATCTATATCTGCTCGATGGTCATGTGGAAAGTATTTTTCTAAGAAAATTTCCTTAAACTCCCTCCATTCCATACTTGATACTTCTTCATCTTCCTTTGTGTTTTGAATCAGCGACCACCATTGATCGGCATCTCCAGTGAGGCGGTAAACTGTCAGGACAACTTTCTCCCTTTCGCTACTTCCCAAGGCCTGGAATATTTTCTCTAAGGAGTTTATCCATTGCTCAACTAATAATGGATTTTTACCCCCATTAAATGTTGGTGGTTGTTGCCTCATGAAATGATCTAACATTGATCCTCCACATTGCGGATCAGGGTGCTCCATACGAGTAAGGTTATTATTCATAACCTGACTGAGTTGTCCCAGTATGGTGATAAGGTGATCAGCACCAGTTGTATCACCAGCTCCACTATAATTATCTTGAGCAAGAGGGAAGTCCCTACATGGAGTGCATGCATTGATACGGTTTCCATTCCTTCCACTAGGCACCATTTCTAAACAATGTCATAAACTAGATTAGTTTATGAATCAAAATACATAATAACAAATATGGAAAACAATTAACATAAATTGAACTATTTATGGATATAATCCATAATCATAAAAATGTTTTCTTTGAGGAATTATATACTCATAAACCTTTCATAATGGTTTTTAAAGAAAATGATAATTATCCTAAGCATATCCCCCGAGAGTGTCGTAACCAAGAGTGCAGCAAGGCCCGTTGTCGTGCACCAGTTTCAGTTCGAGTCTAGCTCAAAGCGGTGTTTTCGGGTTTTACCCCTAGGTACATCTGTGCCAGAGCCGCCTCTACCTGCTCATATCCAGACAAGGCTGTATTGCTCGGAAAACTCACAAAAATATCTATAATACCAAAATTCTAGGAAGTTCTTCTATACTAATACTCAAAGTCTATCTTAGGGCTATGTGCTCTAATCAGAGTTCATCTAAATCTATCTTCCAAGGTTAGTACTAAACTACCTCTGATACCAACTGTAACGCCCCAACCCTAGTTACCCAGAGTCGGTGCATTATTACATAACATTGGCATGATCACAAAAGATCATGTCTCAAAAGACCGATTAGTTTAGTAGCCTTGGAAACACTAGATATATTCATAAACGTTACATTACATCATAAAGTGAAAAACTAAAATAACATGGTCTCCATAGTCCACACTCATATCCCCTTCTGACTATCCCTACAGGTCATTCATAAAATACTTCTTCACATCCTGGAAATATTAAAACATTGAAAGGGGTGAGCTCAGATGCTCAGTAAGGATAACAATATAGCGGAAACTTTCATAAATAAACATAAACATTTAAGGCAATGTATAACTAAAACAAAAGCCTTTTAAACTTGAACTTCAGAATAACATAGAAAAAGTAAAATGAAATATTGTCATTTAATTATTCACATGGATATTCTACTAGTCGAATAATCACATGCAATATCAATAACCACTTTCATAATGATGGAATGCGTAATGCCAGACTATCATAACCACGTATCCAAGGCCTCGTTCCAAGACTACAAATAAGATTTTGTCAAGGCCTCGGGCCAAGACACTAGTTTGTCTCATGAGATATACCGATGCATCGAGGAGCTATAGAAGGCTACACCCGTCACTTATTAAGTCCAATGCATTCCTTATTTTAAAAGGTTTAAACATATCAAAAACCATAACATAATCGTATCACATAAAACATGCATAAAGGAAACATAACATTTCCACATTTCAATCACGAGATATCAATACAAAAAATTGATATAATAAAAACATTATCAAAACCATTTTCAATACCAATATAAAATAAAAGTAAAACATGGTATTTATTTTTCATTTTAAAAAAGTTATGGCTTGTAGAGGAAGTTGAAACTCAAATAATGGTCATGGCGGCGGAGAAGTCGTTGTCACCGCATAAGTATGACAAAAAAACATTCCTTTTTGTTGTCTAGTAAAACACTTCGTATAAAAAATATTCCTTTTTAATAAACGTAAAAGTAAAAGGGGTTTATACACCGTATAAAATAAAGTTGTGTATAAAACAAAATATGTCTCAATGAACAGAGATTGAGACGAAGTACCTTACCTCGTGTCCGACTTGACTCGATCATTCTTTAACCTCCTGAATAATATACTAGAGTTAATTTATACTTGATTAAGAAACTTTTTCAAGTTCATTATTCCTTTTATATAACTTATTACCATGTTATGACCATTATGTAATTATTTAAGTTAATAATGGTCGTTTTGTCGATCTTTGGTACTTGAGTCAAAATAAACTTCTTATAATTACAAGTTGTTCATGTGGTAAAATATCCATTATATCCAGAATTATATTCATGATGTAGATATCATATATATCATATATATCCAGTATATACATTCATTTATAATATTATATAACATTTAGAGTTAAGAAATGAAATGCACCGCTCAGGGAGACGGTAAGCCGTATGTACGTATGAACACTACTTTTATTTCAATTCTGTATTTAATGGAATGAAATAATAATGATATAAAGGTATATTATAATTCCAGTATAATATCATATATAATATCATTTAATCCATCCTTTATACGTCCCACATATGGCATTAACGATTAAAGTCACATTGAGGGGTCGGTAGTCCGCACTTCCTAAAATGAAATTATCACATTTACCCAAAATGGAAATCATAAAGGTATGCCATAAATGAAAAATACAGAAGCATAAGGAAAACATAAACATAATATATATCATATATAAATATATTTACATCTTAATGTCCACCATTAGAGGTGTTAAAAGAATATTGAACAATCATCGTTTCGTGAGGCAGTAATTCTTTACCCACAGAAACAGTATGTTCTTTAACCATTAGACGAAGGTGTGTGTAAGTTTAAATCAAATAATTCTCATAAAAACATCCTAGTATATTTACGATATTGTTTTTGTTACAAAATAATGGAATAAAAATAGTTTAAGGGGTTGGAGAAGCAAAATAAAACAAAAGAAAATAAGAGAAGACATTACCTTAAAATCGGGTAACTCTTTTTGATTTGAGCCAAAGGCTTCCTTGGAAAGACTTATGCACAAAGTGAGGCTTCTAGGAGTAATAGAGGGGATTTGAGAGAGTATTTGGGCAGAGGTTGGCCGATCCAAATGGCTTTGAATGTGTGAATAAGGTGGTAGAGGTGGGGGCCTTTTATAAGAGGAGAGGAGGGGCACTTTTGGAAAGTCAAGAAATGTTACATTATTATGAAGTGCTTTTCTGATTTCAAAGGTCCAAAAATTATTTATTTAGAGGATAAGGTGATAAGGGTTTGAAATATACTCATCCAATAGGTTTTTTACAAGTTTAAGTCTTATATTTTACATTATCTTTTCATTTAATTTAAATCATTAATTAATGATGTAATCGCTGCATCATCATGGTGTCAGAAACAATTTAATTTATTTAATGTTTAAAAATTATAAAACAATTACCATGATGTAGGAAATATTTTTATATTTCCAATGAATATTTATAGTCCAAAATTTAACTTATATAACCCCATGTAATAATTTTTTTAGTAAAACAACACATGTTTGTGACAATTTTATTTTTACTTTAAATAAAAAGTTTTTAATGCCATTTTTTTACCCAAGTGGCTCCATTGGGTCCCCAAGTTGACCAATGGATTTTCTTGTTCGGCCATGACTCATCCAATAAGTGTAATACAAGTGTAAAGATAATTTCATATTATTATATCATTATATTTACCTTAAATTACACTAATTACCTTTAATCGCGATTAATAGAACATAAAAGTACTATTCACCAAAAAATATTTTAATCCCATTGAACCAGATTTTACTTACTAATGACAATTATGTATATAGGATATTTTAAATTCAATAAAAATAAGTGGTAATGTTTCATTTACATGAAAAATTTGTTTTTAAACTACCACATAGTGGTTTCATTATTCATCAAAAATTGAAGTTTTTCAGAAAAATACCAAAAATTCACCCTAGCTATAATTGATATTCTGAATTAAAAAATGATTTCTATTTTAAAAAATTCCAAACATATAAGTTTCATTAATTAATTTTATAATTAATTCCCTTGGTCAAAACAAATAGCGTGTTTTTAAGAAACAATATCAATCAAAAGATTGACAATTGTTTATGTCCAATTTCAAAGTGAAATTAATTCTAATGACCAGCATTGGATAAAATGGTAAAATTATATTATAATTATACTTTAAAATCAATCAATGGTATAATTTATCAATATTAATTATTTTTATTTAAAAATTTGTTTTTAATTATAATTTAGTAATTTTCACTATTCATCAAAATATAAAAGTTATCTGAAAAGTTCCAAAATTTCACCCTAGGATAAATTCGATATTTCAGATCCAAAAATGAAGTCCATTTTAAAATATAAAATTTATAAAATTTCAAAAAGTAGGTATTACTATTCATAACGGCTAGTTTGATTGGTTGTGGTGTGTGTTAGAACTCGAAATTGCATACAACACACGCTACTGTATTATTCAAAGAGAAGTGTACTGTGGAAGCTTGGGGTGTTACAGATGTTATCTGAGCCACCCCAAGAGTCTGTCACCATCGCACACCTTACACTTATATCATATTCAGGTGTTATAAGGGGTTATGTAACAAGACACTAGCACTATAATTATGTGCATTATTTTTTATAAAAAAAATGTATATTCATTTTATTATTGTTACTTTTTAAATAGTTTTTAAAGAACAAATAGTATTTTTAGTTAATATAAAATTAATAAATCTATTTTGATGAATTAATGGATTTTTCAATTAAATAATATTTTAATAAAATATTATTACGAAATTAATTTTTGTTTAATATAAATAATAGAATAATTTTTATGAATACAATTGTAATTTTTATTAAGCTTTGAAAGCTATTTTTGTCAAAACCCATGAATTTTCAATAAATGTTGGTTTTTATTTTAAAAGTAAAAATTCACATAATTAGAAAATTATTTTGATAAAATGAATATTATTTTTGGAATCAGGATGTCAAAATTATCAAATGGTGAATTTTTCATAATTTTCTGAGATAGTCAAATCCTTTGGTAAAAATTAAGTACCAGTTAAATATATAATATGGTTTATGAAATCATAATTATGCAATAGTTATGTAGTAAAATAAAATAAATGGAATTTTCTTCCAATATATTTTTTACCTTTAAAATAATGTCATTTTATTTTTTTTTTTGATTTATTTTACAATGCCTTAGTGGAACGTCCAAGACTTATAAAACATTTTAACATTTTAAAATGATTTCCTTGTGAGTGTGACTCACCTCTACATAATAAAGACTAATATTTTAATATGTTCGGAAATTTTCATTATAAAATAATGTTTTCCACTCTAATTTATCAAAAACCATGGGAAAAACCATGGTATGGTTTGTGGTTTTGATTAGTTTAATTTGTTGTGTCCAAAACCTAAATAATAATGAATTCTCTATCCTTTCCTATATAAACCCACTCAATCTCTCATTCCTCTTCACTCAAACCATTTGGAGCTCAATAAACCCCTAAAATAATCTCTCTATAAAACTCCCAAGGTTCCCCAAGCTCCCAAAAATCCTCTCTCAAGCCTCTCCCAAGCCTTTGGGATCACACTTCCATGTAAGGAATTTCTTCCTTTTTCTTTTTTGTCTCAAATTTCATTATGTTGTTATACGCTTTTATTTTCAATTAAAAATATTGGGGTATGATTTCAAACCTCCCCCATACTTCCATCCTTATGATTTAATTATTATATTCCCATTTCTCTCTCAATAATTCCTCTCATTAACACCCATTACTATACTAAAATTCAGTAAGGGACTTCTCTCTCCGCATTTAAATTCAAGAAATTCTTTTATTTTATTATTATAAATTTCTTTAAATATGTTGGTACATGTATCTATATTTTCCCCTTACTATCAATTTCATGTAAATATGATGTGATACCCCTTTCTCTCTCATCAACCATTTTTATTAATTTTTATGTCACACCGTTATGCTGTCGAAATTGCACCGTGATTTTCTAATCCAAAGTCATTGTGTAGTGAATATCATGCTCGTTTCTCTATCAAGGGTATTAACCTTTATGAGAGTTTAATTAATGATTATAGATTATCATGTATTAATTCCACATTCCTTTATCATGGAATAAATTATTATGTATAATGAATCCATGTTGTATGATCTATGTGGCACACTTATGCATGAAATGAAATAATTTAGAAGGGTGTGCCCTGATAGTGCTCCAATGCATTGGGTAAAGATTAGTATCATGAAATATCAAGTGAAATGAGGGTTTAATAATTCTAATTCAAGTTCAATGAGAGTTTACTCATTATAATTCAAGTTCAATGAGGTTTTACTCATGCTCCATGTGCAATGAGCCTGCGATTATGCTAATATCATGTTAAATGTTGTTGGCACATTTATCTGTTTTGATAACCATGCTATATCACGACCTTATGTTCATGTTTCTCTTATGATCCATTGATATTCCTATTTCCTAACATGTACAATATTATTCATGTTATTTCTTGTTTACTCCCTTATTGGGCTTTATAGGTCACCCTTTTCATATGCATGTCCTTAGGTTATCCCATGCAATGTTAAGTACGAAGGAATGTTGTGGTCATGTAAAAAAGGTTTTCAATAAAGATGTTGGGGTTTATCTTCTAAGTTGTTATGTAATGTTCCTAATTTCCCAAGACACTATACCTATCAATCCTTATAGTTTTCTTAAGTGCGATTTTAAATAAGAAATCATGTTTAAGTGTATAATAAAGAGCAGGGCTGTTATAATTGGTATCAGAGGATAAGTTTAGTTATTTTGGGATTAGGATTAGAAACACTAATAAAAACCTTAGGGATAAGACTAAGTATAATAAAAACATCCCTAAATTTTGGTGAGTATTGATTAAGTGATTTTTCAAGACAATACATCCTTGTCTGGATACGACCAGGTGGAGGCGGCTCTGGCACAGATGTATATAGGTGTAAAAACCAAAAACATTGTTTTGTGCTAGACTCGAATATGAAATTGTGTGGAACAATGGTCCTCACTGCACTCTTGGTTACGACACTCTCGAGGGATATTCTTTGGTAAATTCATAAGCTATGTATGAACCATTATTATGGGAATTAAAAAAATTCCCCTAAGAATATATGTTGGGAAGTAGATCATGGACAACACAGATAAGTTATGGAAATAAATTTAATTTATAAGTTATCCCTTTTTTTCATTGGATTCACCTTTATTTGTTACCCCTAACTTTCCTTTTTTTTCTATCCAATGGATGTTAATAGGAGGACTTGGGCTAAAAACTGATGTGAAGATCAATGTGAGGACTATTCTAATGAGATTCCCAATCTGTTGGGAGTGGGAATCACAAACTGTCATGATACTCTCTTAGTTAACTCAGGTTTGGAATAGAAACATGGGTTGACAGGAATGTTTAACCCCCCCTAAGAATGAACAAGCTTAAATCTAGAGCTTCATGATATAAAGGTCTCCAACTTTTAATGGATCATTTGATACCTAAATCGTCGAACAATGGATCAACTCCATTGAGAAGATCATCTACATCCTTCAATGTTCTAAACAAGAGAATTTAATTATAGATGCTTATTATATGGGGGTGAAGTTGATAAACGGTGGACATTGAAAAAAAATATGAGGCCTGAGGAGGAGATCGGGGAGTTGGAATAGAAGGATTTCCAGAAAATGTTTTTTGATATATATTTTCCTTACACCCTCTGAATTAATATAGAAATGGACTTCCTTTCCCTCAAGAAAAAAGATGATTAATCCATCAGAGCGTACAAGGAAAACATCACAAGGCTTGCATTATATGCCTCCAGCTTTGTTGTTACACCTAAATGCAAGGTTGACCACTTCTTTGGTGGGCTAAAACCTAGATAATGGAAATCCGTAGAAATTTGTGACTTCGAGAGCTATGAGAAAATTGTACGATGTGCCCTCAAAGCAGAAATGGAGATCGGAAAATCTTCGGGGTATCATGGGGATAAAAAGAATAAGGTGGACTTTAATTCTAGTGTTCTAATGGATAAATCCAACGGTACTAAAGAATTAAATCACCCCGCTTTCCAAAGGTGTGGAAAGAAGCACCCCAAAAATTTCCTGAAGGGGGTGTGGAAATTCTTTAGGTGTGGAAGAGAAGGGAACCTGGATATTAAGTAATGACAAGAAAAACCTACTTCTATGATAGAGGATAGGAAGGCTCCATTAAAACCTCAACGCAATGTTAATTTCTTTAACTACAAATAACCAGGACACTTTGAAAATGAGTTCCCTAAGACAAGGGTTTTCAGAGGAAACCAACTACATCTGAGGCAGCAAGGTTGATCTTTTAACATCACTACTATCGAAGAAAACCCTGAAAGAAAAGTATTGATAGGTACTCTAGTTATTAATTCAAGAATAGTGAATTTAATTTTTTATTATAGTTCTACACATTCTTTTGTATCCCAAAAGTTAGTATAGTAATACCAACACCACCACAAATCATGGAAGTAAATATGTCAATAAGAACAGAAAATGGGGAAATCATTACATCCCATGAATATAACTCCTCCTGTTACAATTTATGGATTGAACTTCTCAGTGAACCTTATAATACTCCCTCTAGTGGAATTTGATGCATGTTTTGGCATGGATTGGATTTACCTATATAGAGCCAACATAAATTGTCGTGAGAGGTAAATCACTCTCCATATGGAGAATCGACCCCCGATTCTATACAAGTGCAAGGAGGAGGTTTAATATTCATTAGAACCATTATCTCAAGCATGGATATTACTACCCTATGAGCATGATTATCTTTCTCAGATGATTGAGTCTAAGGAAGAAACCATCCTTAAAGACATATCTATTGTGATAGAATTTGCTGAAGTGTTTCCTAAGGAATTTCCTGGTCTTCCTCCTAAAAGAGATGTTGAATTCTCAATTGATCTTATACTTGGGGAATCTCTAATATCCAAAACTCCATATAGAATGGATGTTTTGGATCTTGTGAAGTTGAAGAAACAACTATAGGAGAATCTGGATATAGGGTTTATACACTCAAGTGCTTCACCATGGCATGCACCAATTATCTTAGTCAAGAAGAAGTATGGGTCAATCCGACTTTTCATGTATTATCGTTGTAACGACCCGAAATTTTGAATAAATCTTGTTTCCTAATTTTATGTGTTATTTTATTTTATTTTTGTACTCAACAAAAATGTTTCATTTGATAACATGAGTATAATTAAAATGAGACGGTTGGGTTTTGACCGTTATTTGACCCTTGGTCAATGTGACCGCTGTAAACTAAACGTTTCGATTATTGTATCTAAATATAAGTAATCTTGGTTAATTAATATAGAAAGAATATTTGATGGCCTCACCCAAAAGTATTGGAACGACCGAAGCCCATCTAACAGAACTTGGGAAGGAGGTAGCACCACTGGGCTTTGCTCTAGACCAAACCCAAGCTGAACTTCATCGTATAAAGCTAGAACGGGATCGCCTTCGCGAGAAGTTCAAACTGATAGAAATTACTACTCATGCTATGTTGGCCGAGCCTCCCTTGGATTCTCTCAACTTAGCACACCTCACACTTAGGTCCTATGCTGGTGTGATAAGGGGCTATGTAAGGAGACTGTAACTGCCTTGTGTAATCCTTTGTTTTAAATAAAAATTTGGATTTCTTATTTTGATGAAGTTTATGAATTTTCAAATGACTGGATAAATATAGTTTGCATATTTTTGATAAATTTTTAAAAAAAAATGATATTTTAAAAATATTTATGTAAACCTTAAATAATTAAAAATGTGTAATGATTTTCGAAAAATGATCTTCTATAATTATGTTCAGTACAAAATTTAGAGTCTAATAAGATCAACTTAATTTTTGATGAATAGTAAATGATGAATAGTGATTTTATTCTTAGGATTAGTAATGTGACCAAATGGATTAGTAATCTCACATAAAGAAAGTATTAAAATAAGCTAGGCACTTTTATTAAGTAATGTGATTCAATAAAAAGGTTAAATAACAGTTCCATAAATTATTATTCAAGTATTAGTTTTTTCGGATGAATAGTGTTTTTTAATTAAAATTTTAATTAAAATTAATTAGAAAATTATTTTTATAAAATGGACTTCATTTTTGAACTCAGAGCATCGATATTATGTTAAGGTAATTTTTGGGGTTTTTTCTGAAAAAAATGAATTTTCGATGAATAGTGTTTTTAATTAGAAATTTAATTAAAAATAATTAGAAAACTATTTTTATAAAATGGATTTCATTTTTGAAATCAGAGCATTGATATTTGGTTAAGGTGAAATTTTGGGATTATTCTGAGAAAGTTGAATTTTCGATGAATAGTGAAAATACAGTTTTTAAGTTACGGGTGTTTAATGACATCATTAAATGATGTATTAAGTATGTAATCAATATGGTCTACTTATGAATAGTAATATAAGGTATGAGGTGTCCCAAGTGGCCAATACCATGGGCAGATACCATGGGAAAGCCCATGGTTTTTCCAAAACCACTAATGAGGTGTCCCTTGGCCATTAATGTCGTGTCCCCTCACTTTCCCTATAAATACCAAGCCATCCTCTCATCCATTCGACTCCCCACTCTCCCCCAACGAATTTCTGGTCTCATTACCTCCCAAGGAGTCCTCCCAAGGTTCCTCCAAGCCCTCAAGGTTCCAACCTTTGAGTTTTAAGAGTTATGTTTTAAGGTAAGGGATCTGACCTCTCTCTTTCTTTTCAAGAAATCTCTTTTATGTCATTTCTTTTATGCTCCATGTTCTCATGTTATAGGATGTTATTTTATACTCCTCTTACTTCCCTTTTCATGTTCATATAATGAGAGATCCCATTTTACTCTCATTATTTCGTTTTATGATGTTTTAAGTGGCGTCGTTAGGCTGCCGAAATTTTTGTAACGGATTCTTTCTCCCTTCTCATTTTTCCAGATCTATTTTCATGTAAAGTACTTCAAGTTACATTTTTTAGGGTATGATCTCTAAATTTATCATATTGAACTTTTATTATCATATGATGAGAGACCCCATTTGATCTCTTCAATTCAGTATTTTGAAGTTTTAAGTGGCGTCATTAGGCTGCCGAATTTTTAAGTGGATCTTTCACCTTTCTTCTTTTTCAAAGTTCTAATTCCATGTCAAGTGTTGCAAGTTCCTTTTTATTATTTTGGGGTATTATCTATAAATTTATCATACTGATATTTTATGATCATATGATGAGAGACCCCATTTGATCTCATCAATTCAGTATTATGAAGTTTTAAGTGGCGTCGTTAGGCTGCCGAATTTTTAAGTGGTTCTTTCACCTTTCTCCTCAATGTTCTAATTCCATGTCAAGTCTTGGAAGTTCATTTTTATTATGTTGTGGTATGATCTATAAATCTGTCATACTGATATTTTATGATCATATGATGAGAGAACCTATTTGATCTCATCAATTCATTTTTTTTGAAGTTTAAGTGGCGCCGTTAGGCTGCCGAATTTCTAAGGGGTTCTTTCACCCTTCTCGTTTTCGAGATCTACTTTCATGTCAAGTCTCTCAATTTAATTTTTATTATTTTGGGGTATGATATCTATATCTATCATCCTGATCATTTATTTTCATATTATGAGAGACCCCATTTGATCTTGTCAATCCATTTTTGGGAAGTTTTATGTGACGTCGTTAGGCTGCCGAATTCTCATAAGAGAAATCTTATTTTTGTCTTCCTTTCAAGTTCTTCGTTTCATATGGTATATCATTAAAATTTCATTACCATGTTCTTAAATACTATATATTCTGTTCCCCTACTGTTTTATGTATCATTTTTTAGTGGGTGATCCATGCCCCCTCTCTTTTTAATGTTTTCTAAAACCATGTATCGTAGACGTTATGCTGCATAGTTTTCGTCTCAAAATGCCTCCCTCTTTATCTCAACATTATTTTATGTTATTAAGTGAATACTCAAAGATCTTATTTTTATAGGGTTATTCACATATATATCAAAATTTTCTATATTAAATTTTGTGATTTACATACATGAAACCCTCTTTCCCTTTTCCGTGGGTTTAAAGTGACATAAAGATCATGTCTTTAAGCAGTTTTTAAAACGTTATGATTATGAAATGAAACTCATTTCTTTTATGCTATATGGGTTGTTTATGAAATGATTGATGATGATATATGTGGATCACATGATAATAAAGACATGTCAAGGGTGCGCCCAGATAGCGCTCCAATGCATTGGGTAAAGACTTAATCTCTAGAGATGACTTTTTAGACTGATACCTTGGTGAATAACCTTGGTAATTTTTAATGACACCTTGGTGATGGACCTTGGTGAAATGAATTAATTGTCAATATTAAATGTTGTATACACATATTAAATTTATAAAAAATGTTATTTTTATTATGATATTCCACATGATTCTTTCTCATGCCTTAAAGTTCATTTTCATGACATAGTTGATGTATCTCAAGTTCACATGTTAAATGTTTATCTTGTTTCCCTTACTGGGCCTTCTGCTCACCCTTTCTTTTGATGTATGTCCCCAGGTTATGAGATGTAGTAATGAACCTAGGACGAACATCAGGAAAAGCCTTTCAAGTGTTTAAGAAGAATGTTTTATGTTTTCATGTTTTAAGTTCCTGGTTTCCAAGACACTAAACCTTAAAGATCCTCTGTTTTGTAAAATGTAATGAAAGTTTATGTGATAAAAAGGCGGGATGCTATAGTTTATACAAAGGATGGTTTAGTTATTTGTGGAAATTAGGATATGAAAACTCTAGGAAGAACCCTATAAAAAAGATTAAATATAGGAAATCTTCCTGGTATTTTGGTGAGTATTGAGTAAGGGGTTTCCAAGAAAATACATCCATGTCTGGATACGAGCAGGTAGAGGTGGCTCTGGCACAGATGTACATAGGGGTAAAACCCGAAAACACCGCTTTGAGCTTGACTCGAACGGGAACTGGTACACGACAATGGGCCTTGCTGCACTCTTGGTTACGACACTCCTGGGGGATATGACTTGGTAAATTCATAAGCTTAGTATGAACCATTTTTAAAGGAACAAAGATAAAATAAAATAAATATTCACATAAGAATATATGATCATGGATAACCTAGTTTGAAACCTAGGGGATCACAAGTTAGGGTACACTTTTCTTCTACAAGTTATCCTTATATGATTTAAGTTCTTTTTCATTATTATTGGCTAAGTATTTAAGCCCCTAATTATTCTTTCTCTTCTTAGTTAATGGTGGGAAATGGAAGAACATGTCCCAAAAACCAATGTGATAGGAAATGCACTGATTGTTGTATTAATATGACAGAGATGATTAGTGGATTAAAAGATGATTATTATTTTGGAAGACGTTCACTATTTTGGAGACCCTATTTGATCGAGGTAAATAGATTAGTGTGGTACTTTCATTGAGTAGTAATGTTGACTTATATTTTAAAGAATCGATGAATTCAAGGTGAACTTATGGTAATTTAGGTTACTTATGGAAATTATTAACCTATCTTGGGTAAAATATTTTTAGGTTAGCTACTTTTGTTATAATATATTAGTAGTGGTTGATGTTGTCTGGAGATAAACAAGGAAGTTGTTTCGGAAGACTATGTTATTAAATCCTTCTTGTATTTGGGTTTCAATCTTAGTTTGGTTTATTTTGAGGAATTTTAAGGATCGTTATTTATGGAATGGTCTATGATGAACTTTGGGTAGTACCATGGAACTTTGAAGATTTAAAATTAGTTTCCCTTCTTATGGGATTCTTTTTTTTTGAAGAGTTGTTTTACCTTAAACTTTCTGTTTTTGGGATAATGTTTAAATATAGAAGAAATAGATAGTTAATCTTTTGTGTATTATGTGATTCTTTGGAAGATGATTCTTGTGCTTTTTATGAGAACATGTGTTTTTGAATTCTCATCATTTGGAGAAAAGATTAGTTTTGGTAGAGACTTATTAAAGGATGAAACTCTACTTGAAGGTAGGTATATTTTCTTATGTTTTTGTTCTATGTAGTAAATGAATTACTCAAAATTTTGAAAAGGAATGTAAAACAAAAACGTTGTCGGTTTACGTTTCCTACTAGGTAATCAATGACCGTTTACAAACATCGTAATTTTGGGATTTTCTTATGGTTAACTTTCTCTTAATCATGTTTTCTATCACTCTCCCTCAAAACTTGACCCTTTGTTTTTATTCCATGTCCATGTTTTCCTACATGGAATCCTAGTGTGGGTTATCTCGGGTGGCCTTTGTACTTCCCTTTCTTTCTTTTAAAGTAATAGTTTTACTGACTCCTTTTCCGATGTGGGACTTTCAATGAAATTTCAAAACCCAATTTTAAAAATTGCGAGGACGCAATTTCTTAAGGGGGGAAGATTGTAACGACCCGAAATTTTGAATAAATCTTGTTTCCTAATTTTATGTGTTATTTTATTTTATTTTTGTACTCAACAAAAATGTTTCATTTGATAACATGAGTATAATTAAAATGAGACTATTGGGTTTTGACCGTTATTTCACCCTTGGTCAATGTGACCGCTTTAAACTAAATGTTTCGATTATTGTCTCTAAATACAAGTAATCTTAGTTAATTAATATAGAAAGAAGATTTGATGGCCTCACCCAGTAGTCTTAGACCGATCGAAGCCCATCTAACAGAACTTGGGAAGGAGGTAGCACCACTGGGCTTTGCTCTGGACCAAACCCAAGATGAACTTCATCGTATAAAGCTAGAATGGGACCGCCTTTGCGAGAAGTTCAAACTGATAGAAATTACTACTCGTGCGATGTTGGTCGAGCCTCCCTCGGATTCTCTCACCTTAGCACACCTCACACTTAGGTCCTATGTTGGTGTGATAAGGGGCTATGTAATGAGACTGTAACTGCCTTGTGTAATCTTTTGTTTTAAATAAAAATTGGGATTTCTTCTTTTGATGAAGTTTATGAATTTTCAAATGACCGGATAAATATAGTATGCATATTTTTGATTAATTTTAGAAAAAGGATATTTTAAAAATGTTCATGTAAACCTTAAATAATTAAAAATGTGTAATGATTTTCGAAAAATGATCTTCTACAATTATGTTCAGTACAAAATTTAGAGTCTAATAAGATCAACTTAATTTATGATGAATAGTAAATTATGAATTGGGATTTTATGCTTAGTATTAGTAATGTGACCAAATGGATTAGTAATCTCACTTAAAGAAAGTATTAAAATAAGCTAGGCACTTTGATTAAGTAATGTGATTCAATAAAATGGTTAAATAACGGTTTCATAAATTATTATTCAAGTATTAGTTTTTTCGAATGAATAGTGTTTTTTAATTAAAATTTTAATTAAAAATATTTAGAAAATTATTTTTATAAAATGGACTTCATTTTTGAACTCAGATCATCGATATTATGTTAATGTAATTTTTGGGGATTTTTCTGAAAAAAATGAATTTTCGATGAATAGTGTTTTTAATTAAAAATTTAATTAAAAATATTTAGAAAATTATTTTTATAAAATGGATTTCATTTTTTAAATCAGAGCATTGATATTTGGTTAAGGTGAAATTTTGGGATTATTCTGAGAAAGTTGAATTTTGGATGAATAGTGAAAATACAGTTTTTAAGTTATGGGTGTTTAATGACATCATTAAATGATGTATTAAGTATGTAATCAATATGGTCTACTTATGAATAGTAATATAAGGTATGAGGTGTCCCAAGTGGCCAATACCATGGGCAGATACCATGGGAAAGCCCATGGTTTTTCCAAAACCACTAATGAGGTGTCCCTTGGCCATTAATGCATTGTCCCCTCACTTTCCCTATAAATACCAAGCCATCCTCTCATCCATTCAACTCCCCAATCTCCCCCAACAAAGTTCTGGTCTCATTACCTCCCAAGGAGTCCTCCCAAGGTTCCCCCAATCCCTCAATGTCCCAACCTTTGAGTTTTAAGAGTTACGTTTTAAGGTAAGGGATCCGACCTCTCTCTTTCTTTTCAAGAAATATCTTTTATGTCATTTCTTTTATGCTCCATGTTCTCATGTTAGAGGATGTTATTTTATACTCCTCTTACTGCCCTTTTCATGTTCATATAATGAGAGATCCCATTTTACTCTCATTATTTCGTTTTATGATGTTTTAAGTGGCGCCGTTAGGCTGCCGAAATTTTTGTAACGAATTCTTTCTCCCTTCTCATTTTTCAAGATCTATTTTAATGTAAAGTATTTCAGGTTACATTTTTTGGGTTATGATCTCTAAATTTATCATACTGATCTTTTATGATCATATGATGAGATACCCCATTTGATCTCTTCAATTCAGTATTTTGAAGTTTTAAGTGGCGCCGTTAGGCTGCCAAATTTTTAAGTGGATCTTTCACCTTTCTTCTTTTTCAAAGATCTAATTCCATGTCAAGTGTTGCATGTTCCTTTTTATTATGTTGGGGTATGATCTCTAAATTTTTCATACTGGTCCTTTATGATCATATGATGAGATACCCCATTTAATCTTTTCAATTCAGTATTTTGAAGTTTTAAGTGGCGTCGTTAGGCTGCCGAATTTTTAAGTGGTTCTTTCACCTTTCTCCTTTTTCAAAGTTCTAATTCCATGTCAAGTCTTGAATGTTCCTTTTTATTATGTTGGGGTATGATCTCTACATCTATCATACTGATCCTTTATGATCATATGATGAGAGACCCTATTTGATCTCATCAATTCATTTTTGTTGAAGTTTAAGTGGCGCCGTTAGGCTGCCGAATTTCTAAGGGGTTCTTTCACCCTTCTCGTTTTCGAGATCTACTTTCATGTCAAGTCTCTCAAGTTAATTTTTATTATCTTGGGGTATGATATATATATCTATCATACTGATCATTTATTTTCATATTATGAGAGACCCCATTTGATCTCGTCAATCCATTTTTGGTAAGTTTTAAGTGACGCCGTTAGGCTGCCGAATTCTCATAAGAGAAATCTTATTTTTGTCTTCCTTTCAAGTTCTTCGTTTCATATGGTATATCATTCTAATTTCATTACCATGTTCTTAAATACTATATATTCTGTTACACTACTGTTTTATGTATCATTTTTGAGTGGGTGATCCATGTCCCCTCTCTTTTTAATGTTTTCTAAAACCATGTATCGTAGACGTTATGCTGAATAGTTTTCGTCACAAAATGACTCCCTCTTTATCTAAAAATTATTTTATGTTATTAAGTGAATACTAAAAGCTCTTATTTCTACAGGGGTATTCACATATATATCAAAATGTTCTATTTTAAATTTTTGGGATTTACATACATGAAACTCGATTTCCCTTTTCCGTGGGTTTAAAGTGACATAAAGATCATGTCTTTAAGCAGTTTTTAAAACGTTATGATTATGAAATTAAACCCCTTTTTTATGCTATATGGGTTGTTTATGTAATGATTGATGATGATATATGTGGCTCACATGATAATAAAGACATGTCAAGGGTGCGCCCAGATAGCGCTCCAATGCATTGGGTAAAGACTTAATCTCTAGAGACGACTTTTTAGACTGATACCTTGGTGAATAACCTTGGTAATTTTTAATGACACCTTGGGGATGGACCTTGGTGACATGAAATGATTGTCAATATTAAATGTTGTAGCCACATCTTCAAGTTATAAAAAAAATTATTTTTATTATGAAATTCCACATGATTCTTTCTCATTCCTTAAAGTTCTTTTTCATGACATAGTTGATGTATCTCAAGTTCACATGTTAAATGTTTCTCTTGTTTCCCTTACTGGGCCTTCTGCTCACCCTTTCTTTTGATGTATGTCCCCAGGTTATGAGATGAAGTAATGAACCTACGATGAACATGAGGAGAAGCCTTTCAAGTGTTTAAGAAGAATGTTTTATGTTTTCATTTTTTAAGTTCCTGGTTTTCAAGACACTAAACCTTAAAGATCCTCGGTTTTGTAAAATGAAATGAAAGCTTATGTGATAAAAAGGCGGGATGCTATAATCGTGATCTCAACAAAATCATGATTAATAACAAGTATCCTCTTCCCTGAATTGATGACTTTTTCAATCATCTATGTGGAGAAAAATACTTTCTCAAGGTGTATTTTCGGTCGAAATGTTACCATGTAAGGGTGATGAAGGAGGATATCCACAAGACTGCTTTTGTATAAGGTACAAGCACTATGAATTCATAGTAATTCCTTTCAGAATCACTAATTCTCAAGAAATATTAATGGACATGATGAATATATTATTTATCGATTACCTTGACAAATTTATGGTAGTATTTATAGAATATATTCTAATATACTAAAAAACCAAGGAGGATCATGAGAAGAATCTAAGAATTGTACTAAAGACCTTGTGAAAGAATAATCTATATGAAAAGTACCTAAAGTGTGAGTTATGGTTGGAGGAGGTATCATTATTGGGCTATACAATCACTAGCATTGGAAAATATATGGATCCCTCTAAGAAAATTGCGATAGAGGGATGGCCAAGGCCAACATCATTTATGGGTATATGTAGCTTCTTGGGGTTAGCTATATATTATCTCTAATTTGTGATAAATTTCTCATGATTGTTAAACAATCTTATTAAGCTAACTCAGAATGGAGTCAAGTTTTCTTAGAGTGATGAATGTGAATAGATCTTCAAGGAGTTGAAAAAGAGGCTTATCATTGTGCCCCTTCTCACACATCCCACAAGCGGAGATCATTCTATGGAATTTATTTTTTCTTCAAAGAAGGGTCTGGGTTGTGTGTTGATGAGAAATGATAAATTTCATTGCCTATGCTTCAAGGAAATTGAATGTTCCTGAGAAAAACTATCCAACACATGATTTGGAGTTGGTTTCAGTAATCTTCTCTTTGAAAATCTGGTGACATTTCCTCTTTGGGGATAAGTGTGAAATATACACAGATCAAAAAGGGCTCAAGTATATATTCACATAGAAAGAGTTGAACATGCGCCAACGAAGATGGTTTGATATGATCAAAGATTGTGACTTATCAATCCATTACCACCATGGAAAATCAAACAAGGTGACTGATGCCTTAAGTAGAAAGGACCCATCAATAATATCATTGATGAGAATTGAAAAGGATGAAATCTTTTTAGATTTGATGAAGATGGACATGTGAATTATAAAGAAGGGAACATAATCAATCATTTCACAAATTATTTCTCAACTATCTATTTTAAAAGGGTTAAAGGATTCTCAAAAGGATGATGTGGGAATTTAGAAGAAAGTGGAAACTATCATGAAAGGAAAATCCTCGGAGTTCATTGTTAATTAAGAATGAATTGTGAGATTTGGGTCACAAATATGTGTTTCATCAAATATTGATTTATAGAAATAACTTTTGGATGATTCACATAGTTCAAATTTCTCCATTCACCCAGGAAACCCAATGATGTATCAAGATCTTAGAGAGAATTATTGGTGGGATAACATAAAGAAGTATATCATTGAGTATACATCAAAGTGCCTCGTATGTCATCAGGTGAAGGATGAGAGGAAGATGTCTAAGGGGATGATGTGCCCATTACCCAAACCAATGTGGAAATGGGATAAAATCACTGTGGGCTTTTTCACTGGACATCTGAATGCATCCAAAGGAAATAATTCTATATAGTTTGTTGTGGATCGTCTTACAAAAACTGCACACTTCATTAAAATTCAGGAGGATTTATCATTAGATCAACTGGCACAGATATATATCATAGAATTGAAAAGGCTGCAAGGAGTAACACTATCTATTGTATCCGATCGTGATCCAAGATTCACCTCTATGTTCTGGAAGAGTCTTCAACATTCTCTAAATACTATGATGAACTTTATTAATGCTTATCATCCTCAAACTTATGGCCAATCTGAGTGGACTATCCAAACACTTGAGAACATGTTAGGATCATGCTTAATGAAATACAAAGGGTGATGGGATCAACATCTACTTCTGGTTGAGTTATCGTACAATAACCATTTTCACTCAAGCATCCAAATGGATCCATATGAATCCCTTTATGGGAAGAGGTGTCGAACACTGGCATGTTGGTATAAAGCTGGGGAGTGAAAACTCCTAGGTCTATAAATAGTTGAAGAAATGGTGGAGAATATTAAGACCATCCAACAACACATTAAATCTTCTCAGAGTCGACAAAAGAGTTATTCTAATAATCATCGACAAAACCTATAGTTTTATGTTAGGGACATGTTATTCCTTCACATATCTTTGTGGAAGAGAGTTATGAGATTTTGGAAGAAGTGAAAGCTTAGTTTCAGGTACATCAGACCTTTTGAGATCTTTGATTGCATTGGAGCAGTGGACTATTGACTAGAACTCCCACCGAACCTATCTCGAATACATGATGTATTCCATGTATCACTATTGAGGAAGTAAATACCTGACCCATCACATCTAATCGACCCATAGGTGGTACCATTGTAGAATGACCTCTATTATGAAGAGAAGTTGGTGAAGATCTTAGATCATAGAGAAAAGGTTCTACAAAATAAGATAATTCCCCTCGTCAAGGTGTTGTGGAGAAACCACATGATTAAAAAATAAATGTGGGAATTAGAGGAAGTGACGAAGCAGAGTTACCCTCCGCTATTTTAGTGTAGGAAAAGTCAATTTTTAGGGTGAAATTTCTTAAGGGGGGAATATTGTAACGACCCAGACATTTGCTAATGAAAATTCTTCTTGATCTGATTAAATGTATAATTACGTAAGATGGTTATATAAAATATATGAACTTATTTGGTTTTATGTTTTTGGATTTTAAAATACCATTAATAATTTTTATTGTTTCAAATATAGTCGTTGAATAGTGATAACATGATTAGTATAAATATAGGGCTTTAACAAATCCAATTTACTCAGACAAAGGAAGTGATGGCCTCATCTAGTAGAATTGCTCCATAAGAAACCAATTTTTCAAAGATGATAAAGTAAGTGGAATCATTGGGCTTCACTCTTGACCAAGACCAAGTTGATCTACAACACATTAAGCTTGAATGGAACCGCCTATGGAAGAAGTGGAAGTTGATAGCGATTACCACCCGAGCGATGTTATCTAAACCGCCCCAAGAGTCTGTCACCATCGAACACCTTACCCTTAGGTCATATGCAAGTGTTATAAGGGGTTGTTTATCAAGTAAATATAACTATGATTATTTTCCTTATTTTTTTATAAATAAAGAATATATATTTATTTAATTATTGTAACTTTGTAAATAGTTTTTAAAGAATAAATAGTATTTTTAGTTAATATTCAATTAAGAAATATATTTTGATAAATTAATGGATTTTTAAATTAAATAATATTTTAATAAAATATTATTACTAAATTATTTTTTATTAAATATAAATTATATAATATTTTTTTAAATATATTTGTAATTTTTAGTGTAGTTTGTAAGCTGTTTTTGTCAAAACCCACGAATTTTCGATAAATGACAGTTTTTATTTTAAAATTAAAAATTCACATATTTAGAAAATTATTTAGAATATAAGAATATTATTTTTGGAATCAGGATCTTGAAATTATCCAACAGTTAATTTTTCATACTTTTCTAAGACCGTCAAATTTTTCGGTAAAAATTAAATACTATTTAAATATATAATGTGTTTAATGACATCATAATGACCCCATAGTGATGTAATAAAATATTATAAATGATATTTTATTCTAACATATGTTTTAACTTTAATATAATTTTATTTTAGGTTTGTTTGATTTATTTTACAAAGCCTTAGTGGACCCTCCAAAACTTCTAAAACATTTTAACATTTTAAAAGGATTTCTTTGAGAGTGTGACTCACCTCCACATAAACGAGCCTAATATTTTAATAAGTCTAGACATTGGAATTATAAAATAATTTTTTCTCCACTCCACTTTGGAAAAAACTATGGGAAAATCCCATGGAATGGTATTTTTATTAGTTTAATTAGTGGTGTCCAAAACCTAAATAATAAAGAATTCCCAATCCTTTACTATATAAACCCACTCAATATCCCATTCCTATTCACTCAAACCATTTGGATCCTGAATAACCCCTAGAATCCTATCTCTATAATCTTCTCTAGGATCCCCAAGCACCCAAGAATCCCCTCTCAAGCCTCTCCCAAGCCTTTGGAATCACACTTCCTAGTAAGGGATTTCTTCCTTTCTCATTTTTGTCTCAATTTCATTATATTGTTATACCCTTTTATTTTCTATTAAAAATATTTGAGTATCATTTCTCACCTACCTAGTACTTCCCTCCTTCTGTTTTAATGATTATAGACCCCTTTGTCTCTCATTAATGCCTCCCATGGACACCTGTTACTATGCTGAATTTTTGTAAGGGATTTCTCTCTCCTCATTTACATTCAAGCAATTATTTTATTTTTTGAATATAAATTACATTAAATATGTTGGGAAATGTATCTATATGTCCCCATTAATGTTAATTTCATGTAAATATTATCATATACCCCTTTCTCTTTCATCAACCATTTTTATGAATTCTTATGTCACGTTGTTATGCTACCGAAATCACACTGTGGTTTTCCAAGCCAAAGTCATTGTGTAGTGAATACCATGCCTATTTCTCAATCAAGTGTATTCACCTTCATGAAAATTTACTTATTTATTATAGAGTTTCATGTATGAATTCCATAATCCTTTATCATGTAATAAATGATGGTGTTTAATGAATCCACATTGTATAATCTTTGTGGCACACTTATACATGAAATGAAATTATTAAGAAGGGTGTGCTATGATAGCACTCTAATTTATTTGGTAAAGATTACTATAAGTCAAGTTAAATGAGGGTTTAATCATAATAATTCAAGTGAAATGAGGTTTTTCTCATGCTAATGAAAAATCAATGAGGATTACTCAAGATCTACGTGCAATGAGCCTTGGATCATGCTAATATCGTGTTAAATGTTGTTACAACATTTCCATGTTATAATAATAATTCTATATCATGCATTTATGTTCATGTTTCTCTTTTGGTCCATAAATATGCCTATTTCCTAACACATACAATCTTCTTCATGTAATTCCTTGTTTACTCTCTTACTGGGCTTTATAGCTCACCCTTTTCTTATGCATGTCCTCAGATTATCCCATGCAATGGTAAGTACGAAATAATGTTCTGGTCCTGTAAAAGAACCTTTCAAAAAAGATGTTGGGTTTTATGTTCTAAGTTGTTATGTAATGTTTATATTTTCCCAAGACACTATACCTCTCTATCCTCTTATTTTTCATAAGTTAAAGTTTATGTAATAAATAATGTTTAATTTTGTAATAAAGATCAGGGTTGTTATAATTCATGACAGTCAACTCACTTTACTAGCACTCGGAGATTGATTGGTGTTTCTTACAGATCATAATAGCATGTGTAGATCACCGCTAGAGGGATTTTTTCCCTTGGATACTTATAGTGAAATGAAGATAATCTGAAATCGTCTTTTTTGTTGATCAACATTCACCAACAATGAACATTTATAAGCATAGGTATTTATTTCTTTGAATATTGAAAAATTAATTATGAATTTGACTTACAAGATCCTCGCTCTTGGTTTCGGGGAACGATTACTAAAATAAATTTTAATATATATCCAACCTCCGCATGATTCTACTACACTCAGGACCATCAAGTGGTATCAAAGAAATTACATTTACATTTATAATTATTTATTTGATTGTTTATCTCTGTGAAACTGTGGTTAGATTTTCATTGTCATTTATTTGTTCTTTAATCCAATTTAAATTAACATTTTACTAGAATATTAATCAAGCTCATTCAGTGTTTCATTTTCTTAAAGGTGTAATAACAAATGAAAAATGACCAGATATTCCATTGGTAAGTTCCAAATCATTTTCCTTTAAAATAGGGTCATATGGAATGCAGCCATAGTACATGATGTATTCCCATGTATATTGTATCAATATTTTCTAAGCAATTTATTACACGTGGTAATTTTATTACACACTATGTGTTGACCGGGCCAACCTAGAACACAATTAGTGGATACAAAGGATGTAACTATCATGTACACACCATGTAGTCTGACCGAGCCAACACGCCAAACCGCTAGGCATGTGACTTGGATATAGGACAATTAAGGTATATAGTGTGTAGCTTCATGTACAAACAGTTTAGTCTCCCATTTATGGAAAAAATTGAAATCACATTAAATTTTAAATTGTATCTTTAAAACATTATTTTATTGATTGGAACGACATTTTAAGTTTGAACTTTTAATAATGGTTTCAATTAATTTTAAATGCTCAATTAATTTATTGTAAATAATTTTTCATTGTTGGTTATAATACTTATTTTCCATGAATACCATTAATGATTGGTATCTCCAAATAATATTTTATTATCATTACGATGAAAATGAATGAATTAATTAATTAATTAATTAAATCATTTTTATCATAAATAATGAAATAAAAAATAAATAAATAAATGTTATCTGTTTACTTTTTCAAATTCATTACAAGTAGGACCATTCATTATCTTGACCAAGACTTGTGTATGTGTTGGATTTTTTAATTTAATTTATTTCAGGTGTTCGAAATTTTTTATTATAAAATTAAATGATGGCCATATAGTCATCATTCCCTCCCTTATTCTGTAGGACCTGTGTGTCTAAAGATATTTAGGTAATTCCCCTTGACCAATACTTTGGTTCCCCTCACCATTGTGCAAGTAATAAATATTTGTAACTAATGGATAATCCCTTAGGTGTGTAACGGAAGTTCAATATGAAACCATAATTATTCCATCCCAGGTGATACATATATGGACATGAGGAATGAAGTAACTCATTCCTAGACTGGAAAAAGGATTTATTTTCCCTAGGTCAAAGGTTGATTTAATGTCTGATCATTAAATCAATTGTTTGATGAATCACATGATTTTTTCATTTAATTATTTAATTATTATTTTATGTAAAATTATTTATTTTATGGATGCAAGGCCACAATCACATAAATAAAATAATTAATTCACAAATATATAAATTACAATAAATGAGTTATGCGTAAATGGTTTATCAAACATTGTTAATTAATTAAGTAACATACACTTAATATTAAAAGGATGTGTAAAGTATAAAACAAGAGAAAATTTATATATAATAAATTAAAATCCCTCACATAAATATTAATTCATACTAAGCCTTCCATTACTTGATTGGGAATGAAACCATAGAACTAAGTGTAGTACCTGGACACAGTCTGGACACTTACTTTTATCGGGGAGTTATCATGAGAGTTTTGGGTTGAGTTAACTGAAATTTTATTGAGTCTAATGGATAGAGTATGTTAAATACATATTTAGATGAATGTTTTGAGGAAATTCATGTTAAGATTTCAGGATAAGGGAATTCACCCAATGGATCAAGGAGCTATAATTATACAGTTGGAAAGACTGCATACCAAATTACTTCATTATAGTTTTAATGGAAGATTTTGGATCATTAATAAAAGTAACAGGGATCTTAGACAATAGAATGTTAAAGAAACTATGAATTCTGAGTTCAATGGTGACGGTTATTGAGACTTTATAAAATAGTGGGAGATTTAATAAATAAATGAATAAAAACATTTAATTTATTTTATCACACTTATTTTATAATCAAGAAAAGTACTAATAATATGATCTTTCTAGTTTTAGAATAAAATGAAAATTTCATCCACCACACTATACCTATGATCAATATTGAAGAAAGATAACCTCTAAGTTGGAAGTAACTTCCAAGAGTGGTTTAGAACTCTTTGATTTTTGCTACACCATGAACAAAAATCTTTCGTTCTAGAATCCACAATGCGTGATCGACCTGCTAAAGTGGTGAGTGATGAATAGTTCCTTATCAATGAAATGCATTTAAGTGAAATGGTTTAAATTCAATGTTTCATACTTTAATTGATTTCTAGTGAACTGATAAAGTCTCTCGAAAACATTGTTGCTTATTGCATGCTTAAGCATGTCTATGGTCATTACCAAGAGAGAGATGGATAAGAATAGTTTTAGATTTCCAAGGAGCTATTTCAGATAAATCATAGAGAGGGTGCCCCATCTTGGACTCATATAATCAATATCATTGTATACATTGAGTTCTTAGAGGTTATAGGATTTAAAATTCCTAAAGAACTGGGCACCGACCTTATTCTGGCATCACCCCCTCAGATCTTCTCCAACTTTATTGAGAATTTTAATTGGAACAATATTGTCTAGTCTCTGCCAGATATTCTTACTCTTCTTCTCCATGTAGATAAGTATATAAATTTTGAAAAACCATCCATACTTATGTTTAATAAATGGAAATAGAAATCGAATATCTTTAATCCCAAAGATTCTTCACACCCTGTCAAGAAGAGGAAGATCAAGGGGCAAGCAAGGGAACATGATGTTGTCTGTTTTGCATGTGGTAAGAAGGGCCATTGGAAGAAAAACTGCACCCAGCCAATGAAGCAAGGAGAATATTTAGGTTCATTTTTTATCGATTGGAATTTATATGTTTCTAAAAAAATGGTTATTAGATACAACTATTTGTTCTCACATATGTATTCAAATAAAGAAAACAAGTAGATTTATAAAGATTTACTGAGGATAGATAGATCTTAGAACAGACAATAAAGATAAACATGATGTTATATCTATCATTTACTACCACCTCATGTTGCCAACAAAAATTATCTTGATTTTAAAAAGATGTTATAATGTGCCTTTTGTTACTAAAAACATCATTTTTGTATCCAAACTTGATACATAAGAATTTATTTTCATATTTGGGAATAAATTATTCTTATTTTATAATGATAACATTTTTATTGTAAAGAACATTTAAATAATGGCCTTTATGTGTTGGATTACCTGACCCAAATAATGGAAACTGATAATAAAGTTACTTCATATGACTCATACCAAACACAACTTCGTCATCACAGGATAGGTCATGTAAATGAAAATCACTTGACTAAATTACATCAAGATGGATATTTAGATTCATTTAAACTAAAATAACTTGGTGTATTTCACACATGTTTATTAGGAAAAATGACTAAATTCCCATTTAATTGGAAAGGTGAAAGGGCTAAAGAGCTTATTGAATTAGTTCATACTGATGTTTGTGGAAAATTTCTTGTTGAAGTAAGGGGTGGGTACTCATAATTTATAACTTTTACTAATGATTTTAGTAGACACGGATATGTCTACGTAATGAGGTATAAGTTGAATTCTTTTAAAAAATTAAAGGAATATAAGAATGATGCTAAGAACTAACTTTCTAATAATATTAAGAAACTTCACTCAAATCATGAATGGAGAATATCTTAATTTAAATGTTAATGATTATATATGGGATTTAGATATTTTATCTCTACTAAATCCTCCTTATATGCCTTAGTGTAATGGTGTAATTGCAAAGAGGATTCACACCTTGTTGGACATGGTGATATCAATAATGAGTCATGCGAGTCTTCTATTAACCTTTTGGCGATACACGTTACAAACAGTAGCATACACACTAAACTGAGTTCCAACTAAATAAATAGATGGTGTGCCATACCAATTTTGGAATGGAAAGACACTCATCTTTTCCTACTTATAAGTGTTCAGTTGTGAAGCATTTCACAAAGCCTCTTCAGGTAACAATATTTCATCCCAACGAAAATAATGTATCTTTACAGGATATCCCAAAGAAACAAACGGAAATTACCTATACAATCCTTCATAAAAAAATATTGTGGTTGATAGATGTCCCATATTTTTTAAAGAGGATCTTATATCTAAAATAGATAGAGGGAGATATATATACATCGATGAAGTCCAGGATCAAGACACATAAGAGTTGGAACAATAAAAATTCAACAAAGCCCCATGGAAGAATAAATTGTTCTAGATACACAATTATTGTGTAGGAGTACTATAGAGGTTAGAGAAACCGAATGGTAGAGTTTTATAGTCACTGAGGATGGTGACTTGTTATTAGTTGATAAAAATGATCTTATAACCTATAAAAAATAAATATATAGAATAGATGTTTCCAAGTCACAAGAATCCCTAAATTGTGAAGTATATTTCATGAACAAAAACCAAGTCTAGATTCTGGAAGACCCTCTAGTAAATGTAAATATTGTTGGTTAAAAATGGGTATTCAAGAAGAAACTATACATGGAAGGACAATTCAGTACCTATAATACATGATTGTATTCAAAAGGGGTCAAATAGTGTAAAGGAATTGACTATGATAAAACCTTTTCAACAGTTTAAATGATGAAATACATCACAATTATACTTTCCATTTTGTATGTCCATGATTAAGAGAATTGGGAAATGAATTTTAAAATAGCCTTCCTTAATGGGGACCTTAAAGAAGATTTCTATATAACAAATCCCGATGGTTTTGTGACTCCAAAGGATGCCAACAAGGTGTGAAAGTTGTAAAGACCCATTTATTGATTAAATCAAGAATCTAGGTCAGAGAAAATTCATTTTTATGGGGCTATAATGGAATTTGGTTTCATAAAGAACTAATGTGAGTCGTGTGTCTATAAATAGTTTGTTGGGAGTATAGTCATTTTATTAATAGTATATTGGGATGAAATATTACCCATTGGAAAAAAAATATTAGTATTATAGTATTTTAAGTCATGGTTGGATAAATGATTCTTTATGAAATACTTGGGTGAGATAGTATATATTCATGGGATCAAGATCCATCTTCATAGATCCAAGAGGTTTCTCAGCCTTAGTCAAAGTACATACATTAACAAGATACTGATGGTATTCATTATAGAATAATAAAAGAGGGGACTATTGCCAGTGTCACTTGGAATTCATCTTTCTAGGAAAATGAGTCCTCAGGCACATGAGGAATGAAAAAAATGAAAAAGAATACATAAGAATTAGTAATTGGTTTAGTCATGTATGTTATGTTGCATACAAGGGTAGATTCTACTTACACATTAAGTGTGGTAGAAAGATATCAAGATGATCCAGCTATCCACCATTGGATGGAAGTCAAGACTATCCTTAAGTATTTTAGGAATACTAAGGATACGTTCCTAGTTTATGGAGAAGATGAGGAACTAGTCATCATAGGATATGAAGATGCTAGTTTCCAAACTGATCAAGATGACATGAAGTCACAAACAGGTTACATGTTTATTTGAATGGAGGTTTAGTGAGTTGAATGAGCTTAAAGAAGGTTGTGGTTGCAGAATCTATACCGGATTCCAAGTATATTACAGCTTTTGAGGTAGCTAATAAAGCTGTATGGATGCATAACTTCATCTAAGATATTTATGCGGTACCTAGTAGTAAATATCCTATCACACTCTAATGTGATAATATTATAGCATTGTATCTTGTAAAAGATCCAACGTCACATCAATGGAAAAATAACATACTTTGGAAGTATCATCTATTGAGGGATTTTTCTTAGAGAGGTGAAGTTTCAGTGAGTTGTATTTCAACAAAAGAAAACATGGAGGACCCCTTTACTGAAGCCTTGACTTAGTAGAAACATGGCCATCATGTGAGTTATAGTGGACTAAAGGTAATAGGTAGTGGGATCTAGTCCAAGAAGGATTTATTATTATTTTTTGTCATAGGAACAACTACTTGTACTTTGATTACATGAATATTTGATTTATTGAATATTAATAAAACTTATTATTACATTTTTTTGTTCTTCATGTCTCTAATATAATAATGTCCTAGTGTATATGTCTCATTGATAAGTTCATAGTAGTTACTCACTATGATTAGATCCTTGATGTGCTATGATGATATTCTCAAATAATTTTTTACGGTTAGATAACATAATATAATGGGACACATAGTAAATAGATTGTCTAGTGCAAGTACTTGTAAGAAGATGAGGCTTCTTCTCGTGAAGTTCACACTTGGTAATCTCTAAGATGAGATATTATGATAATCGATCCACTAGTAGTAATTATTCATGTTTTGGAGTCATCATATATTCCTATCTACAAGTGTGTTTGATGGTCATTATACTTTAAGAAAATTATGAATGCATGTTACAACTCGTGTACTTAGATTTATTTCATAATCCATGATGATAAAAATTCATGGAGAAGTTGATATGTTGTGTACATCACGAGTGAAATGTCATTAATAAATAAGTCAAGGAGGTATTTTTTCCCTTCCATCTTATGGACAATGACATCTTATCCATTTGATTGGAAAAGAACTATAACATTAAATTCCTTTTCCATGGTTTAACGATGTGTTTATTTCGAATAGTCAAAGAAATGCATATATAACATATAGTTTAGTGACATAGATGTGAAACCTTATTGATGAGATACTGTGTAAAAGGAATTATATTAATTAGTGAGCATTCTTATGTTGTTATTAAAATTTAGATATTAAGTTCTATCTCAAGCCGACTTTGACCTGTTTCTTGATAGAAACATTGAACTTTAAGTAATCCTGCCTAATGAAAATGAGAAATAATCCTAGATGGTGATACACTAAGTGTTTCTGTTGATCTTGATTAAATTCTATTTGACTTTAATTAATGGAATAAATATTATTATCAAGTTCGAGGAATATTCTTATTCAAGTTATATTGATTAAATAAATTAAAAAAATATCTATTTTCTGGTTTGTGAATAAAATATTTATTTTATTTATTGAATATTTTAATAAATATTTGTTCACTAGATTGTGAATACAATATTTTTTTATGAATAACATATTTTATTGGATATTTGATAAATTCTAGAAATGTTTTAATAGACCAAGACCAAGTTTAGTGATAAATATTAATTAATAGGACCCTTACATTATATTTGTTATTAGGAAAGTTGGAATGCACCACAAAACAATAATTATATAATTTTTATTATACGGAATGGGATTTACTATAGGTAATAAATATTATTTAATGGATCATATTCAATTAAATAATATTTTAACTCAAACCCTAAATCTATAAATAGATGGATTTTCCTATTGTGTAGAGCATCTAAAATTGAGAATAGATAATTATTGCACACAATGAATTCTTTTTCAGCTCCTACTCCTCTCTCCCTATCAAGAACAAGAAGTTCATGAGATATTTCTTCAAGACCGAAGAATGAACAATCAAGTACGAACAATGAAATACATTCAAATAACCAGGCTAGCACCTGTATATTGCGTTTTTGTTCTCAGAGATCATAGGAGAATGTGTAAATAACTTGTTGAGGGATTCTATCCTTGGATCCTTACAACACAACAAAGGTAATCTGAAAGGGACTTTTAGGATGATCAATAGTAACTAATGAAGAAATTTCTCAATCCTAGGTATTTATTTATTTAAATGTTAAATAAATTAATTATAAATTTTATGGTCAAGATCCTCACTCTTGGTTTTGGGAAATGATTATTAAAATAAATTTTATTCTATCAACCACCTATGCATGCTTCTGCCACACTAGGAACCATCATGTGGTATCAGAGTGGTCGCGATTAAATTTATAATTATTTATTTGATTGTTGATATATGTGAAATTGTCGTTAGATTTTTATTTCATGTTATTTATTATTTAATAAAATTTGAATTATCATATTATCGACAAATTAATCATGTCTGTTCAATGCTTAATTTTCTTAAAGGTTTATAAACTAATGGAGAATAAATGGAGGTTCCATCATGAAGTTCCAAATCATTGGTCAGTATAATTGATTTACACCATGTGCGGCTGGAGCACATGTCGTTTACCCTTGTGCATTGTATCTAGATTTTCCAAACAATTAATCACAGACTATGCTTTTATTGCATACTCTATGCTGACCATGCCAACCTAGATCATGGAAAAAAATATTGGGTGTGTAACTAGCCTATAGACACTATGTAGTCTAGCTGAGTCAACACTTCGAAGCCCCAGGCATTTGACTTGGATATACAAAAACTGAGGTACAAGGTATGTAACTGCATGTACATGATGTGTAGTCTCTCATTAATGGAAAAATTAAAATTAAATTAAATTCGAAATTTCAATATTAAAACCTTATTTTATTGGTTGACACGCCATTTATTGTTTGACAATTTTATAGTGGTTTTAAGTAATTTTAAATGCTCAATTAATTTATTGTAGTTAATATTTCATTATTTTTTCTACCGTTTATTTTCAATAAATTCCAATAATAATGGGTATCACCAAATAAGATTGTATTATAATTAAGATATAATGGAATTAACTAATTTTGTAATCAATTAATGCAAGAATTTTTATCATAAATAATAAAATAACGAATAACAAAATTAATGCTAGCCATTTACTTTTTCATATTCATTACATGTATGATCATTCATAATATTTACTAAGTTCTTTTTATGTGTTTGATGTTATAATTTAATTTATTTCATGACTTTTTAATTATTAAATATTAAATTAAATGATGGGTAGTGAGTAATCCCTCCCTCCATTATTATGTAGGATCTGTGTGTCAAAAGATATTCGTGTAATCCCTATTAATCAATCCATTGGTTCCCCTCAACTGTGTGTGAGTAATAAATACTTATAACTTATGGAGCATCCCCATGGTGTGTGGGGACGGTTCAAGATGGAGCCATAATGATGCCAACCCAAGTGATACACAGGTGGATAGATGGAATGTTGTAAATCATTCCAAGATTGAAAATATGAGTTATTTTCCCTAGGTTAAAGGTTGATTTCATGTTCATCCATTAAATAAACCATTAGATAAATCTAATGAATGGGTTATTTAATTAATTATTTATTTATATCTATGAAATTATTTATTTTATGGATTTTGGTTAGTGATCACCTAAATAAATGAATTAATGTGAAAAGATACAAATTAAATAAAGGATTTATGCGTAAATGTTTTATCCAACATGGTTAATTACTTATGTAATTTCCACTTAATATTAACAAGATGTGTAAAGGATAAAACAAGATAAAATTTATGCGTAATAAATTAAAATCCCTCAATTAAACATTAAGTCAGACTTATACTTCCATTACTTGATTGGGAATGAAACCATAGAACTAAGTGTAGTACATGGACAATGTCGGGACACTTAATTTTATCGGAGATTTATCATGAGAGTTTTGGGATTACATTAACAAAATTTTATTTATTTTAACAGCCAAATTTTATTCAATACAAATTTGGAGGCAGGTGTTGAGGAAATTCAAGTTAGGATTTTAGAATATGGGAATCCAGTCAATGGAACAAGGGGCTGAAAGTCCACAATTGGAAAGACCGACGACCTAATTAATTTATTATAGTTTTCATGGACAAAATCTAGATCATTAATAAATGTAATGGGTATATTTTCCACTATAATGTTTTAGAAACTAGAAATTATAATTTCAATGGTCTAGTATATTGAGTCTTGATAAAAAAGTGGAAGATTTAATAAATAAATACATTTAATTTATTATATCTCAGTTAATTTGTAATGAGGAAAATTACTTATAATCATATCTTTTTAATTTTATAATAAAATGAAATGTTTATCATCAACACTATCCTTATAATCAATATTGGAGAAATACAACCTCTGAACTGGCAGTAACTTCTATGAGTGGTTTATCCCCCTTTGGGGTGTGCTACACCATGAACAGAAATCATACCTTCTAGAATCCTCAATTCCTAGTCCGTCTGCTAAAGAGGAGAGTGATGAAGAGTTCCTCGTATAAGAAAAACATTTAAGTGATTCATTCGACATTTAGTGTTTGATTATTTCTTCGTTTTCTAGTGAACTAATTATGTCTCATGAAAACATGGATTCATATAGCGTGTTTGAGAACCTACGAGGTATTTACCCTAAGAGAGATAGACAGAAACGGTTTGAGATTTCCAAGGAACTATTTTATAGAAATATTGGAGAGGGTTTACCAGCTAGGCCTCAATTAGTCAATATCATTAGCTATATTTAGTACTTAGAAGTTCTAGGAATTAAACTCCCTAAAGAACAGGGCACCGAACTCATTTGGGCATCACTCCCTCAAAGATTCTCCAGCTTTGTTGTGAATTTTAATATGAACAACATGGACAAGAATCTTCCAAATCATATTACTATTCCTTTTCAGGTAGATAAGTATATGAAGTTTAAAAACCCTTCCCTCCCTAAGGTGAAATAAATGGAAAAGGAAAGATAAGATATTTAAGCCCATAGATTCTTCATTCCCTTCGAAGAAGAGGAAGATCAAGGGGAAACCAAGGGAACCAGATGATTTTTGTTTCACATGTGGAAATAAGGGATGCTAAAAGAAAAACTACACCTATCCAAAAAAGCAAGTGGAAGCTTCTGGTGTATTTCTTATCAAGTGAAATTTATCAATTTCTAAAAATTTGTAATTAGATACATATTGTGGTTCTCACATATGTATTCAAATATAGGAACCAAGTAGATTCAAATTTTTTGACTAGGGATAGGTAAATATTTGAGCAGACAATGAAGCTAAACATGTGGTTGTATCTATCAGTGACTACCACCTTACATTTCAGACCATAATGATCTTGGTTTTAAAGGGTTATTATTATGTGCCTTCAATTACCAAAAACCATATTCTTGTATCCATACTTGATGTAGATGGATTTATTTTAAAATTTGGGAATAAATGTTGCTTATTTTATAAGGATATTATTTGTTAGGGTAAGAAACATTTAAATAGTGGAATTTATGCGTTGGATTACACAAACCAAATAATGGAAATTGATAACGGTGTTACATTACATGACTCATATCACACCCAAATTTGTAATCACCAGTCGGGTCATGTAAATGAAAAGCACTTGACTAAATTACATCAAGAAGGATAGTTTGATTCTTTTGAACTAAAACCACTTGGTTTATGTCACATATGTTTACAAGGAAAAATGAATAAATCCTTATTATTTGGGAAAGGTGAAAGGGTTAAATATCTTCTTGAAATAGTTCATACTGATTTGTGTGGACCATTTCCTTTTGAAGTAATGGGTGGGTACTCATACTTCATAACCTTTACTAATGATTTTAGTAGTTATGGATTTGTATACTTAATGAGGTATATATAAGATTATTTTGAAAAATTCAATGAATACAAGAATGAAGTTGTGAAACATATTGGTAAGAAGATTAAGAAACTTCTCTCAGACTATGGTGGAGAATATCTTAACCAAGAATTCATAGATTATCTACAAGGGTTAGGTATTTTATCTCAAATCACTCCTCCTTATACACCTCTGTGGAATGGTGTTAGTGAAAGAAGTAATTTCAACTTTTTAGACACGGTGATATCAATTATGAGTCATGTGATTCTTCCATTATGCTTTTGGGGATACACATTACAAATAGAAACATATGTACTAAATTGAGTGCCAACTAAAGCAATAGATGGTGTACCATACCAATTATGAAATGGAAAGAAACATGTGTTGTCTTACTTACATGTGTGTGGTTACAAAGCATTTTTTAAGACCTATTAAGGTAATCGACTTGCACCATGAGGTCCAAATTTTATATATATAACATATCTCAAAGAAACAAAGGGATACTATTTATACAATCTTTCAAAAGAAAATTATATTCATTGAAAAATGTCCCACATTTCTTGAGGAGGATATTATCATTAAAAGAGATAGTGGGGTATAGATAGACCTCAATGAAGTCCAAGATCAATCTACACAAGATTTAGAACATGAAAAAATTCCAGAAATCCCCATGGAAGAATAAATTGTTCCAGAGACACAATTACCTCGTAGGTGTACTAGAGAGGTTAGAGAACCATAATGGTAAGGTTTTTTAATCACTGAGGATGTTGACTCATTATTATTTGATAATAATTATCCTTTAACCTATAAAGAATAAATGAGTGGCATAGATGTTTCCAAGTGGAAAGAAGCTATGAATTATGAAATGGATTCCATGTTCCAAAACCAATACTGTATTTTGGTAGAACCTCCAGTAGATGTAAATATCTTTGGTTTCAAGTGGGTATTCTAGAATAAACATGACATGGAAAGACAATTTAGTACCTATAAGGCGAGAATAGTTGCAAAAGTGTTTAAATAGCATTAATTCATTGACTACAATGAAACATTTTACTAGTTACAGTGTTAAAATCCATCATAATTCTACTTTCCATTGTAGCTTTCCATGATTTTGAGATTTGGAAAATGGATGTCAAAACCAACTTCTCTAATGGGAACCTTTAGGAAGATGTCTATATGACACATCCCAATGGGTTTGTGACTCCAAAGGATTCCAAAAAGGTATGAAATTTTCAAAGATCCATTTACTGATTTAAGTAAGCACCCAGGTCATGGAACATTCATTTTAATGAATCCATTACATAATTTGGATTCATAAACAATGAATGTGAGTTTTGTGTCTATAAATAGTTTAGTGGGAGTGTATTTGCGTTCTTAATAGTATATTTTGATGAAATATTACTCATTGAAAATGAAATATCATTCTTGTAGTATGTTATTTTTTTTTGAATTAATTATTTTTTATGAAGAACTTGGGTGAGGATGCATATATTATTGGGATCAAGATACATTGTGATAAATCCAAGAGGTTTCACGGCCTAAGTCAATGTACATACATTAACAAGATAATTAGGAGATTCATTATAGAATAATCCAAGAGGGTATGGTTTCCAGCATCACATGGTATTCATATTTCCTAGAAAATGTGTCCTCAAACACATGAGGGAAGAAATAAAATGATTATGATTCCATACGCATCAATAAAGGGGTCAGTTATGTATGTTATGCTATATAATAGGCTAGATTTTGCCTCCAAATTATGATTGGTAGGAAGATATCAAGCTGATCCAACTGAATTTCATTGGAAGGAAGTCAATATTATCTTTAAGTATCTATAGTAATGGATCTTGCAAAAGTGCTAAGGCCACATCAGTAGATGAAGAACATACTTCAGAAGTATAATCTATTGAGTGATTTTTCTTACAGAGGTGAGTTTGTAGTGGGTATTATTTCCATGGAAGACAATGTGGTTGACCCCTTAACTAAAGCCTTGACTCATCAAAAGCATGAATATCATGTGAGGTCTCGTATACTGAAGGTTGTAGGCAGTTGGCTCTAGTCCAAGTGGGATTTTGTTGGAGTTGGTGTCATAGGAACAACTACTTGGACTTTTATTACATGAATATTTGATGAATTTAATATTAATAAAATTTATTGTCAAATATAGTTTCACTGCTACAAAAATGGCATTTAACAGTGCTAGAAATGGCCTTTATGAGTGATAGAAAAGCACTGACTAAATGAGCGAGGTTAAAAGCCTTAGTCCTTTATCAACACTTCTATGAGCACAAATAAAGTATTCCTTTGTCGGTTATTTTAATAGTTCTAATAAATGTGGAATCTATCCATGATTTTAAAATCTCTGATAAAGGGTCACACTATAGTGTGCTGCAACAGCACATTGCCGCACCACTGTAGTGTCCTGTTACATCACACTACAGCACCAGAAACACACCAAATATATACAAAAACAAGTCCTAATACATGATTTAAATGAGGTGAAATTTATAACACAAACACATGAATATAATATTATATTATATAAATTTCATACATTGGTCCTTACAATTACATAATTAAAAAATTATTACATACATTCAAAAGCATCAATGTTCCTTTATCTTTTCATCCTGACTTGACTCATGCTATTACCAAAAAACCACCCCTGCTCAAGGAAAATAACACACCTGTATAAGAAAACAATTCTTATGTTTGTATTAATATAATGAAATAAATTTACAAAAAGTGGTAATTTAACTAAAATTGATGTCAATTTTAAATAAAAAGATGCACTTGGAGTCATACCGGTCACACCATGTATCGGATTGAGGTGTGACTGATTCCAAAATGTCTTAATTTTTTTTTGATTTCTTTCCTAAACTATAAAAACAATATGAATGTTTTTTCTTGGTTTTGAGAACGTTATTTGTATTTTTTACTAAAATGTCATTTTAAATTGGAAACACACACTTTTGACTCATTCTGATCTCATTGTGTATCAGTTTGATGTTAAATAGATTTCTACAAGTCAAAAATGACTTATGAATCATTATCCTAAATTATCCATAAAATATGAGCATGTTTGATCGGGTTTTATTGAGTGACACTTTTTGAACTAAAATGTTGATTTTAAAATGATAACACACAGTTTGAGTCATACCGGGAACATCGTATATCAGATTGAGGGGCGACTTATTCTTACACATCACAAATGACTTATGGATCATTTATTAAAAGTATCTAAATAATCAGAATGTGATTGATTAGTTTTGAGTTGGAAAATTGTCTATTTTACTAAAATTAAAAACAATATTAAATAAAAATACGCGCTTTGAGTCATACTGATCATACCATGTGTCGGATTTTGGTTAGGCTAATTCCTACACATCCCAAATGACTTATGGATCGTTTCCTAAAGTATGAAAACAATATGAATTTTTTCTTGGTTTTGAGAACATCACTTGTCTTATTTTTTTAAAATGTCATTTTAAAATTGAAACATGCACTTTGACTCATATCGATCACATTATGTATCAAATTGATGTGAGGCTAGTTCTTACACAACAAAAATAACTTATGTATCATTTTAATAATGTATTAAAACAATTTTAATGGGTTTTCTTGGTTTTGAGTATTTCATTTGTCCTTTTTACTAAAATTGAAGTCAATTTTAAATAAAAACATGCACTTGGAGTCATAACTATGAAACTGTGCATTGGATCACTATCCTAAATTAGAAAAACAATATAAACTTGTTTGTTCAGTTTTGAGTAGTACATTTTGTTTTTTTAAAAAAAATTGATGTCAATTTTAAATAAAGACACGCTTAGAGTCATACCGGTTACACCAAATATCATATTGAGGTGCGGAAATTCCGACATGTTCCAAATCACTTATGTATTTTTTTATAAATTATCAAAATAATATGAATGAGTTTTTTCAATTTTGAGTGTTCCACCTATCTTTATTACTAAAATTGATTTTAAACTTGAAACACGTACTTTGAATCATATAGATCACATTGTGTATCAGTTTAACATGAGACTAATTTTTACATGTCATACATTATTTATGAATCGATGCCCAAAATTATCAATAAAATCCAGAAGTGTTATTCAGTGAGTGAAACATTTTTAAAGTCAAATGTTTATTTTAAATTGATAATGGACACATTGAATCATTTTTCTTTTTTACAAAAAAATAATCTCAATTTCAAATATAAATAAGTAATTGGAGTCATATCAGTCACATCATGTGTGATATAGAGGTGAGGTTAATTCCTACACATCCCAAAGTCTCAAAACAATCCTAAATGTCAATGTTACCAAGATTTACATTGAATTTCTTTGTCAAAATTATATAACTACCTGAGAATCCCAGAACAACCACATAAAATCGAAAAAAAGAATCCAAATATATAAGAAATAAATTATTATGAGTAATAATAAAAATAAATAAATAAAACATAAATATGAAATAATACATTAATTATATAGAGAATTATTTTTCTCTGAAAATATCAAGATTACCTCTATAATTTATTAGTGGAGGGAACTTGAAGGAAAGTGATAAATGTAAATACTGCAGGGGTGAAAGGATTTGAGGGAGAAGAATTTTGTGGATGATTTGATGTAGAAAGGGATGAAAGATGGACATAACACCCCAACTTGAACAAAACCATCCACCTATACAAGAAAAAAATTATTATGTTAGTAAAACTAAAAAGAAATAAATGAAACATGAATATAAAGACATACATTATTTTTATGTACAATAATATTTGTATGAAAACATCAAAATTACCACAGTAATTGATCAGAGGTATCGACATTTATCTTCCTGCAAAGGTAATGAAGGTAATTTAAAAGAAACTGATAAATAAAACACTATAGGGGAAAAAGGATTTAAGGGATAAGAAGCATAAAAGTTGTGTAGATAACCCCAAATCTAAAAAAATAATTCACCTTTATAAGAAAATAATTATTATGTTAGTAATACTAAAAATAAATAAATTAAACATAAATATGAAATAATACACTAATTATACGGAGAATTATTTTACTATGCAAAAATAAAGATTACCTCTGTAATTGAGCAGAGGTAAAATTATTTCTCTTCCTATATAGGTATTGGAGGTAATTTGAAAGAAAGTGATAAATGAACCACTATAGGGGAAAACCGTTTTTAAGGGATAAGAATCATAAAAGTTGGACAGATCACCCCTACTTGAACAAAAAAATCTACCTATATAATAAAAAAAATTGTGTGATTAATAATAAAAAGAAATAAATTAAACCTAAATATGAAAAAATACATTAATTATATGGACAATGATATTACTATGAAAGAATCAATATTACCTATGTGATTGAGAAGAGGCAGCATTGTTTCTATTCCTAAAACGGTTATACATGTAATTTGAAAGAAAGTGATAAATGCACCATTGTAGGCGTGAAAATGTTTTAAGGAAGAAGAAGCATGAAAGTTTGATAGAGCGGACCAACTTGAAAAAAAGAATCCACCTGTATAAGAAAACAATTATTATGTGAGTAACATTAAAAATAAATAAGTTAAATATAAATACGAGACAATACCTTAATTCTATGGGAAAATATTTTATTGTGAAAAAATCAATATTACCTCTGTGATTGAGAAGAGATAGTGTCGTTGCTCTTCCTACAAAGGCATGAAACATGGACAGAAATGTTCTAAAATAAATGAACTCTACAAGGAATAATAAAAATTAAATCATCGTTTTATGACATAAATTTTTGGTAAAATAGAGAATGTATATCATAACATTACCTGTGCATCTTTACAATGGGTTTATTCGGTTCAAATATAAGCTAATGACAAAGCTAGGGATTCTTTGTGTACTTTATTATGGTTTGAAAGACTGTATGGATATCAAAAAATTACAAGACAGTTAATGATACTCATATCTATTTGGATCCATTGATAAATTGATCCAAAACAAGTATTGGTTGTGCATCCCTTACAAATTAAAAAAAACTAAGGATTCCCTGTGTACTTCACTTCTGTTGGTTAACTACCTCTTAGTATATCATATGACCTAAAATTTGTGTATGGTGTCCACACGATGCCCTCATCCCACACACGCTCACCACTATCTCTATTATATCACTATTCAGTATTCACTTTTCCTTCTCTTCCTCACAATTTTATTCATTGTTTAAACGAGTTGGAATATTTTTCCTTCATAGCATTTTCTGATTCTCATGTTGCTTCTTCAATCATATGTGTTTTCCAAAAAAACTTTACCCAATGAATTAGATTTTTCTATAAAATTTCTTCTCTATGTTGAAGAATCTAATTAGTTTGTTTCTCTCTATGTGTGGGATGAGAGCATCATAGGGACATTGGGCAGGAAGTTCAGGTCAGATTCTATGCTAAGTGGTAGTTAACTAACAATAGTGAAGTGCACATATAATCCTTAGGTTTTTTATTATCTTTATGAGTTATGAAAAACCAATCCTTTTTTGGGATACATTGATATATGGATCCAAATAGACATAAATATTCTTCCAACTATACCAGACTAATTTGTCTTGAATAACAACAAAATAAACATGGATAGAAAATTTTAGAAGGGTCATTTGCAGACTCTCTTGACAACTTGATTAGCTCTTTAACTCCATCTCCATATTAGTTTGTTAAATGATTATCTTTCATCCATTCTCGGTTCATATCCATCCTATTGGGTTCATAATTGATTATTTTTTATAAAATATATAAATAAATACACATAAGATATTCATTATAAAAAGTGAAAATTATAGACAATTCTAATAAGGTAATCTCAACATTTGATTATTTCAAAGAATTTTTTTGTTGAATGAAATGGGTAATTTAATTTAAGAAAAGAATTAATCCATATAAAATCTTTCTTAAATCCCCTAAACAAATTAAAAAATAATATAGGCAATTAATGAGTAATGTGAAATTCCAATGTCATAAAAAATAATAATGAACACTCATTTAATCAACTAGAAGATATAAAATGTATTAGAACAAGTGATGTAACAACCTAAGGAATAATTACATTTAAAATTAATGGTATATAAATATTTGAAAACGTCACAAGACTCTTAGGATGTCATATCACCACACTGACCCATCCCAAGTAAATTCAATGTACTCCAGCTAGATATAAAATTAGCATTTACTAATGGATTTCATAAATAGAAATTACATCAAACAAATAGATAGTTTTATCATTCTTTAAAATGAGAATATATTTCCTAAATTGATAAAGGTGATATATGAATTGAAACAAGAACTATGAGATTGGTATTGAAGGTTAGATGATTTATTAAATAAACTATAATTTAAAAAATAATGAATTGATCATAATTACATAAAAAATAATTTTACGAATAGATTGAAAGTGTTTTTCAATGTGGATGACATAATATTTAGTGGTTCAAGAGCTAAATGATGATAATAATTTTCTACATTTAAAATTACCAATTTCTAAATGTTGATGATTAGTGAGTTGATGTTTTCATTTGTTTATAGGCAACTCACAGAATTCATGGGATATTTATTTCCCAAACCATGTATGTGAGGGAAATGTTTTATAGATTTAAAAAGGAAGATTGATAACCCATGTTAACACCAATTTAAAATTGAATAAAATTTTCAAATGTTGTGGGTGGAATGTCCATCTATATCATGATAGTGTTCAAGGGACTTTCTTGACCCCCCTTAGGCTGGCAACATGCGCCAGGGCATGAAAAAAACACAGTGGGGATAATTTATCCCAGAAAATAAATAAAATTAGTAGAAAGAAAATTTAAAAAAATAGCCCTAATAGATCCATACATTGGATTATCACACCAACCCAGAATAGTATAAAAAAGAAGATATAAAGTAGTAAAATATAAAAGAAATTCCTTAACCTGCCTTCAACTCCCTCATAAACCAAATCCCTAGTTTCAATTTCTAAAATTTCACATGTATAGAATGCATTGATAAAATAAGGAATGAAAAATATGTATGATAAATTTTGGTGATAAATTTGTAAAATTAAAAAAAAATCAAACAACTATCTAAACTCAATGTGACTCCATGTGTCACCATTGAGTCCAGAAACAATAAACTCCCCATAAGCGTTCAAGATTTGAGTTAAAATAGGAAACTGAAAAAAATGGATGGCCTACCTCACTAGTATAAAATCATTGGAATACAAATAACAACATCATAGAAGAATAAATAAAAAAGTAAACAAAAAATACAAAAATAAAATCAGAAGGACTACCCTGCCAGGTTGAAGAAAATACTAGAACCTCTTCAAAAACGCTAATTTTGATCGAACAATGGATGTCCAAAAATTTACTTGGGAAACTGGAGGAAGTCGAGGGGTTTGATTCAAGCTTTAATTCACCAAGGACAACCACCGATAGTGGGTGGATTCTTTGGAAATATTCTAATATCATGACAAGTTTGCAAATGGTTAGGGTTTTTTAATTAGATCATGACCCTTTTATAATTGATTATAAAAAAGTGCTTATAAAAAAGAACTGATAAATATTCATTTTATTAGCGCTTATTACATAAGCTCTAATAGAAGAACTCTTTATTATGACGAAAATTATAGCACTGATAATTTTTCATTTTATCATCACTTTGTTTAGAGCTGATAAAGCCTCATTTTTATCAGCACAAAAAAGTGCTGATAAAGATGCTTTTATCTGTGCTTATTAATTAAGTGATGTTAAAGTATTTATAATTATAATTATAATTAAAAAATTGAAAATATTTATATATAATTAATAAATATATATAAATTAAAATATTGTAAATATATTCCTTTTTAAATATATATATTATAATTTTATTATTCTTTATTTGTAATTATAGAAATATCTTTAAAAAATATTATGTATATCATATATATATTTATATAATTAAGCATATATATATTTAATAAATAGATATAAATATAAATATAGGAAACATATTCAATATTTAATTAAATTTATTGTAAATTTAATAATTATTTACATATATATAATTATTTATTTATAATTATATAAATACTTTTTTAAAAAAATATTTATTTATGTATAATTATAAATATATAATTGTATAAATATAGTAAAAGTAAATTTATAAATATATTTATTTATAAATATTTTTATACAATTTGTTTTTTTAACGTTATTAATAAATATCTAATTTTAAGTGCATGCATATATATTAAAAATGAGTGAAATTGAATAAATTAATATAAACTACACTTTAAAAATATTGAAAAATGGATAAGTTTTATGTATGTTAATTGTATAAAAAAATGAAATAATTACATATATATGAAAACAGTGTAAAACAGATTTAATCTATGTCAAATTGAAAAATCAAATGGCATTCAATTATATGTCGAGTACTATGAAATTATTTAATATTTTTAAGTCGTATTAATTTTTAATTATAAACCATTAATCAATAAATATATAAATATTTAATTCAAAGTGCATAATTTTTTTTAATATATAAATAATATTTATATACATTAATATGTATCTATATATTAAATATATACAATTTAATAAAATTTATTATCATAATTATCTAATTAATAAAATTTTTAATTTTTAATAATTTATAATCAATTTATTCATTTTTAGCAATAATTGTTTAATTAATATTTTTTTTAATTTTTTTAATAAACTCGTTTTTATTATTTATTTATTTTATTTTATTTATTTAGGCCTTTATCAGCTCTAAAATGGTGATGATAAAATAAATATTTATCAGTGCTAAAAATAAAGTGTTGATAAAGGGTGACCTTTATCAGTGCTAAAAATAAAGTGCTGATAAATGTTACACTTTATCAGTGAAAAAAATAAAACCATTGATAATGGATACCCTTTTTCAATACTAAAAATAAAGCGATGATAAAAGTTCCCTTTAACAGTGCACAAAAAAACTCTGATAAATGGTTAAATTTGTCAGCACTTTCCTTAGCACAAATAAATATGCCATTTATCAGCATCTTCTTATAGCTCTAATAAATAACAGTGCTGTTAAAGGCTAGTTTTGTAGAAGTTCTTATTGTTCTACATGACTCTAAAGTAATAATTTCCTAGAGTATGTGCCATATTGATAAGGTCATAACAGTTCCCCTCTATGATGAGAACCTTGATGTGATATTATGATATTCTCAAATAATTTTAGACGGTTGGATAACCTACTATGATGGGACACATAGTACATAGACAGTTAGGTGTGAGTACTCATAAGAAGATGAGGCTTCTTCACATGAAGTTTTCACTTGGTAATCTCTAAGATGGGAGATTATGATAACAGACCCTCTATTAGAAATTCTTCATGTTTTTCTGTCATGACTTATTCCTATCTACAACAATATGTGATGGTCGTTAGAATTTAATATTATTATTTATGCATGTTGCAACTCTAAAACATAGATTTATTTTGTAAACCATGAAGATAACAGTTGAAGGTGAAGTTGGATACATTGGGTGCGTCATAAGTGACATGTCATCAATGAATATGTTGAAGAATGACTTTTTTCCTTCCATCTTTATAGAAGCTAATATATTTTCCCTTTGATTGAAATAGACCAATAATATTAAATTCCGTAGACATGGTGTAACGACCTGTTTATTTTAGATAGTCAAAGAAAGACATATCGAGTATATAGGTTGGCGAAAAGGATGTATAACTTGTGTAATGAGATGTTGTGACAAATATATTATATTAAAAAGTGAGTGTTCATATGTGGTTTTAAATGTTTCACCACTAATTTCTTTCTCTTGGGTTCTTTGACCCTTTGCTAGACAGTAATCTTATATTTGGTAAAGCCTATTTAATTTCAATGAGAAGGAATCCGAGAGGGTCAAACACAAAGTGTTTCCATTGATTTCGATTAAATTCTATTTGATTTTTATTAATGTAATAAATATTATTCTCAAGTTCTAGAAATAAGTTTACTCAAGTTTTATTGATTGTATAAATTAAATAAATGTTTATTTGTCATCTTGTGAGTAAAATATTTATTTTCTTAATTAAATATTTTAATAAATATTTATCATCTCTATTGTGAATAAAATATTTATTTATGAATAGAATATTTATTCAGTTATTCAATAAATTCTAGAGGAGTTCGAATGGACCACGACCAAGTCTATTGACAAATATTAATTAACAAGACCATTACATTATATTTATTATTGTGAAAGTTGGTGCCCACCACAAAATAATAATTATATTATTATTATTATGCATCATGTAATTTATTAAAGGAAATAAATTATATTTAATTGAAGGTATGTAGTTAAATAATATTTTTACTGAAATCATTACTCTGTCAATAGACGACTATGTCTATTTTGTAGAGCATTTGAAATTGAGAATAGAGAATTTTTGCACAGAAAAAATACTCTCTCAACTCCTCCTCCTCTCTCCATCTCAAGAATGAGAAGTATAAGATATATTTATTCAATACCAAAGAATGAGAAATCAATAATGAAAAATACAATACATTCGACTTTCCGCGCTTGCACTCAGAGATCGAGTGGTGTTGGATGAGATCATAGGAGCAGGTGTGGATCACTACTAAAGAGATTATATCCTTAGATACTCATAGTGCAATGAAGGTAATTCTAAAGGGTCTTTTTGGATGATCGACATTCACCAGTGAATAAATTTATTAAACCGAGGTATTTATTTCTTGAAAAATTAAATAAATTAATTATAAATTTGACGTGAAAGATCCTATATCTAGTTTTTGGGAAATGATTATTAAAAGAAATTTTAATATATCACCCACCTCTATATGCTTCTGTTATGCCCAGAACCATCATCTTGGTCCAGAAGGGTACATATCACAAGTGATACATCCTTAAAGTAATTATACGAAGGAAACAACCAAGAGTGGAAACTCATAGCCCATCTTTGGTCAGGGTCCCAAACTAGGTCGGTTCGAACACCCAAATGATCAATCTCACTTCAAGTTTCTCTTAGGTGATGACTTAATTAAATTACTGGAGGAAGAACCTATAGATTAGGAAAATCCTGAAACACTATCTAGGATTTATTATAACACCCCAAGGGTCTTACCATCATGATCTATGTAAAAAGATACTCAGATTGGAAAACTCATGCTCTAATTCCAACTCCTGGGAAAAAAGATATGAAAACCCCATGAAGGGTGGGAAATGATGATTATATGGCATGTAACCTTGTTACATGTCATGTACCCTCAAGGCCTCACATGGTCATATACTCCCACCAGCCTGGGTGTGTAAACGCCCCTAGTATACAATGTGTGAATCAGGTACATGACATGTACTCAAAATGGGGAACATGCCCATGTCCCTCAACCATTATTTCCATGTACTTGGCCAGTATGTGTACTTGTAGACAATATGCTTCTCACACAAGGTCTAGCTGTGTACTCTACAAGGCCAAGTACCCCTACACAGGTAACCTGGTTGGGTACTCAGGTACACGACTGAGACCCAGTACACGGCGTGTACACCCTATTACATGACGTGTACTTGAAAAAATTCATCTTCCACAAATGGGAAGAGCACAAATTGTTTCACACCGAACTACATGTTGTGTAGCATGGTTATCTCCAATAAGAAAACTCTGAATCACTCGAAACCCCCATTTCACTCCCAAATTAATAGATCGGGACTCAAGGGGCCATATGCATGCATAATAAGGGGTTAAAAATTTAAAAACAACCAACATAAGGGTATTTTTAGTAAATCTCAAAACGACTTGAATTTGGAAAGAAACCATTGAAACTTTACCCATTTTCATGATCCACAGTTGTCACATGCCGATCCAGTGTGTCGAGAACTCCTAAATTGTACCTCCCTTCTTCTTTCCCTCTCTCTATACCTCTACCTCTCATATCTCAGTAGCATAGAGAAGGTGCCTATTAAGGGGAGTATGTGATAAGTAGGAATGAGAATGAAAGGAAATAAAAATAAAATAAATAAAAAAAGGAATAAAAAGAAAAGAAAAGAAAATGAGAAAGGGGGTCCCCGAACGGCCCTGGTGCCCAACCAGAGTTTATCCCCTGTCTAGGAAAAACATCTTGTTTTGGACTCAATAGTGGAGATAAAATCTCAATATGATGCTCAATTCAAAATAAATGACCATACGAATGTGCATGAATAAATTAATATTTATTTAATTAAACTTTAATTATTAATTATTCGTCTAAAATTCAAAAGTCTTGGATTTCCACCAAACTATTATCCTAATGTAAAAACCCTATTCTAGGATCAATGGAGTGGTCATAAAAATTATGCGAGATCACATTCTATGAGAAAATTACATTTTACGCCTTATAAGAATCTAAAATCAAAAACTCAAATTTCTGCTCAAAATTTCAGTCTTGAAAAACACGGGTTATTAAAAATGTTATAAAAGATCTTCGGATGACATAGTATCTAATTTAAACCAAATACTTTGACCCAAAATACATCATATATATATAATTGTTTTAATAATTAATATATATTAATATATCATATTTGTATTAACTTTTAGAACCAAAGGGGGCCTAGATTCCCTAAGAGGGGGTGGATCAGGGTATGCATATTCTTTTCAAAATTATCCCTGACCCACTAGATCTTGACCTCTTTATTATAAGGGTCACTTATGTTTTACTATTTTTATTATTCTTCCCTTCTTTATATGATGATGCTGCTTTAAATGCAATGTAGAAAACTAAGAAGACTGACAAAAAAATTACTTGGTTCACCCTCTTTGGGATACATCCAAGGAGCATACAACAACGATGTGCCAATGTAACAAATCCACTAAAGCTCACTGCAAATTTACAATGTTTGGGATAGATCACTTCTATGCCCATGCTCATAGCCTTCACATTTTTTAGGGTTAGCTCACAACTTTCTCAAGGGTCACTCCTTGTTTCTCTCTCTGGCTCAATGTTGGTAGAAAGGACCACCTTCTTCTTCTTCCTTTTATCACTATTCTAGAAAGGATACACACAAAATTTATGGATTTGTAGGTACCTTTATTATCTAAAATTAATGCATATTCCTCTATATATAGATGATCTATTGAAGTTCCACTTCCATCCACTGAGGAATAAAACTTTACCATGGATGTACTGGGAAATTTTCCAACATTCATGAAGCCCTAGTATGACCGGCATGCTTCTCTAAGACTAGAGCCTAGGTTTCACCAAACCACTTATGCAACACTCCCTTATTCATCACAAAACAATAGAGACTCACACCCTTTTATGACCAAACCAATATTAGCGCGCAACTTTCAATTGGCGCGCTTCTACAAGTCTGCCACACATGTGTCACTGAACCACTTGCAAGACACTCCCTTTTCCAACTCAGAACATGGGAACCCACACCCTTTTATACCCAAACCAATATTGGCATGCAAATAACAACTGGTGCACAAATTTTGAATATCTTTATTCTTGCATGCCCAAACCACCACTTGTGCGCCCAAACCACATGCGCGACTGGTGATCAAATTTTCTCTATGTTTTGAGCATCTTTACCAAATGAAGAGGGGTAAACTTCTATTTATAGGAATTTTAGGCACATTGAGAGTCGCATGTAAGTCTCCTCCTAGTGCGCAAGTCTATCCACCAAAGCCTCTTTCGCCCTATTTACCTTGAACATCGTGGTCTGGTTTGTCAACAAACACAACATGGAGGCAGGATTTGTCAACAAACACAATCACCTCATAAATGCTTCAATATTGCCTTGAGGGATTTTTTCCCAACATTAATTATGTACATGCATTTTCAAATTATGGTATATAAATAAACATAATTTTTTGTATATAAATATTATAACTTTATACACATTAATAATATTTTTTATTAAATGTTTTACCAACATTAATAAAAACACTGATATAGATGAACCTTTATCATTGCTAAAAAACATTGATAAAGGGTATAACTGATCATGTTTTCTAATAATGTTCAATTTTTTTATATTTGAGTATGAATAATTGACCTTGTTATGATTATTCTGTCTCGAATTAGATTTGATTTATTGATCAATTATATTTTTGAATCACTTTTTAACTTTTTGTTTCATTTTTTTCATTTTGATTTTTTCATCATATTTTCAAATTTGAAAAGGAATTTTCAGGATAATTTTTTTCTTATTTCTAGAAACTAAAACTGAACTGATTTATCAAATTTTATTTCTGTTTGTTTTCTGAATTTTGAAAATTGTTTATATACCAATTGAATATTTCAAATTTATTGAATTTATATAATTAGGGATCACAGAATATTGGATGTGAAATCTATCTTTCCACATAATATCACAATACATTTATTTTAATTTCAAAAAAAATAAGTGGATTACAGCCATTCAGACCAAATCGCAGTTCAATCATAGTCTGAGTTCCAATGTCAGCCCATTCTGGTCCACCCTGTTCGGTGTAAGGTTCTCGATAAGGGGCAGGAATGAAAGTACTTTTCCCTCCTCCAAAATTGAAAATTTGATTGGGGGATGCATATGGACCACTAGATTAATGTATTAATTTTCAATTAATTAATATTCTAAAAGGCCTAAAATTTAGCCTCGAATCAATGCCTTCAAAATGAGATATGGTATTTTGAATCATTTCATTTCGGATCTCCTTTGGTTGGATGACCTTTCTCCTTCCCTCTCACTCACAAGTATACCTTTATGAAAACCCTTCTTTTATCATTCATTTGTGTGGTGATATGGGGGACACCTTTTTCCTCTGAAAATTAAATACTGCACCCATTGAGAATAATACAGACTAAAAGTGGTCATAAGTTCATAGTTGGCGTGGTTGTAAGACATACTTAGAGACATTTGATCATAGCACCCATTAAGGTTATGTTATAACTTGGTTATAAAGTTGTGGTTGGAATGGTTGTGATACATGCTCAGTGATATTTCAACATGGTGTTGAAGCAGGTAGATGTGGAATTAAGTAAATTTTTTAATAAATTAATACTATTGTTTATTGAATTATTTCATACACTTGTTATTATACTGGTAATATTAATACACAGTGGTTTCAACCTACTATGTTATACTCACACCCTATTCGGGGATCCATTTGGAACCCAATCAGATTCTATGGATGTTGGTTTGCACAAGAGAAAATGATCTTGTGGTTAATTTTTTGCTTGCTAGATGGGCTAGAGTTTGGAGATGAGACCAATATCGGGTTAGTGATTAGGGAATTTTGAATCATTATTTGAGTCTTCTAGTCTTTTATTTGTGTTGTTTGTAGCATGAAATTTAGTTACATTCTAGAATGTCATTACATTATTACTTTATTATTTATTGGATTATTTAATTGGTTTATTAGTTGGTTTCTGCTTTATCCTTTGGTTTATATTTTTTTGCGCACTGATATTCATGTATATAGTTATTTTTATATTTTCCACTCTGTTGTAAACTCTGAATCTAGGGAGAATAGTCTTCCTAGTATACTTATCACACCCTTCCTTCTAGTCAGAAGTCTCTAGAATACGGGAAGGTAATGTAACGTCCCCTAATTGGGAACTATCTCACATGGATAGAAAGGGTTAGTTTTGAGACATCAAGTATTACTCCCCATATACCTAAGGATTTGGAATTATAACGATGGTGTGAAATTTATAATGTAGATAACATACCCCCTAGTATAAAGTGTCATAGTAGTAGAACAATTCATATTAAAATATAAATAATAAAAATAAAGAAATATCATAATACAATAATACAAGACAACTAAATAATAAATAAATAAATAAGGACCAATGTAATGACATTCTATAATGTAACTAAATTTAATGCTAGAACAACACAAGAAAATTAATAGAAGACTCAAATAAAAGAATCAAATTCTTGGGTCTCGAATCCCATATTGGTCCCATATCCAATCTCTAGACTGACAAAAAACAAGAAATCAACATAAACATCTTTTTCCCTTATCCAAACCTAGACACATGAAATCTACTTGGGTACCAAACGATGGCCCGAATAGGGTATGAGTATAACTCATTATATTGACACCACAATGTCAAAACTAAACCAGCCTGCTAATAATTTTATGCAATAAAGAGATAAACAGTTGTATTAATTAATTAAACAATTAAATAAATACAACAAAAACCTAATTTGGAACCAGTCAATAATATCTATGATTGTGTATTATATCTATGAAAACCACAGTCATATAACCAAGGAAAGATTACCTACTTTGTTTCCATGTTGGAATATCTCTGAGCATGTCTTACGATCATACCAACCACAACCATATAACCAAGGTAAAATAACCGGCTTTGATTACATGCCAAAATATCTCTGATCATGTCTTATGACTATGTCAAATATAACCATATAATCATGGTAAAGTCACAAAAATTTGGGTTAAAGCCCTATAAGCATTTCAACATTTTCATGACAAATCCCTATAAGTATTACAATATTTTTATGTCAAATCCCTATAGGCATCACATCATGGGACTGGGCACAGCCCACTCTCTAAAATCATTAAACCATGATAATGGGTTGAGTATGCTCAATATCATCATTACAACATATAAGTGTGCAAGTTCCAAGGAAAATCTTGATATATAAGCATTACAAAATGGAATACATTCCCTTTAATATAGCATGGATATCACAATATCGCATCACAATTATCAATGGTTAATTATGAAAATTACCATTAATCTTTCATATTCCACTTCAATTTAATCCACAGTTGATTAAAAATTATATAAATAAGAAATAAGCCACAATTTATGGATTCTTTAAAAGTAAATCACCCTAGGTCACATGTCATGCTACACATAATTTAAGCCATTAGCCAATTAAAAATCCATTTGAAAAAAAGGAATTCAAGGAATAATATCACTCAATTATTTAATTTATTTGGGTCCATACTATGTTGGTGCTATTATAATATTGCATTAATGTTGACAATAATCAATCTATAGAGTTAAGATTTAGACCCCCTACCTTTAACCAATGATCCAAAAATAAAATCAATGGCCAACACCAATGAGGAAGAAGGTGAGGCTGATTTCAAATAGGTTCCTAGATCAAAACTAATTAAGATCAAAACCAAAAATGAATTTGGGAAAATAATTTCACCACAAAGGTTGAAGAATAAAGAAGATAAGAACTAAACATGACTAAAACAACTTACTAGGGATTTATCACACAAATGAGATGTTCGAAATTAAATTTGGCACCCCAAAAATCTTTGGAGAATAATCTAGGGTTGAGAGAAGAGGAGATGCAGCTGATTGGAAATAAAATCAGCTATACAACATGTTTAAAACAGTAGGTCGGGAATTTACACATCGTGTAATGTTATTACATGCTATGTAAATGTTTATAATGGAATGCACTGAAAAAACCATGACCTCATATTTATTTTATTAAAATCCGTGAACAATTACATGATGTGTATTCCCTTTACACCGTGTGTACATATTTCATAGTTTATTTTTCAGCCTATTTTCCTTTTAAACAACACGAACCCCCTTTCATGCTTCTCAACTTACCATGAACCTATGAAACACTTAACCCATTTATTCCCAGACTCTATTAACTCAAACAAGAATACATCCCCAAAATTTAGGTCATTTTATCCAATAACGGCTCTCTATTTCCGAACAAGACTTATCCACCAAGGATCAAATGAAAAAATCAGAGAGAAATGTACTTGGAAAATGATGGGATATTACAACTTCCTCACCTTATAAAAAATCATCCCTAAGTTGATCCAATTGTAATCGTGAGGTCTCAGTAAAAAATTTAGGACATTGTGTTTTCATATCAGAATCCATCTCTGATGTCTCCTCTTAAACTCACCCATGCTTCTACTACACTCAAACCAACAGTATAGTCTGACCCTGATGATATTTCTCACTGTGATCCACAACCCATATCGGATGATCCTAAAATGATTTATTTGCACAAAGCTATATTTTTTTACATCTATCACATGGGAAGGGTGTGGATGATATATTCATAGTTTTGAAACATGGAAAGCATTGTGCATGACACTATAGAACTTTGGAGGCTCTAAACGATATACCATTAGAACGACCATTAGCACAATTTCAAACATCCTGAAAAAACTGGGTTCTAACTTTACATATTTCGTGATATGGCATTCCCCTATTCTAGGAAAAACCTAAATGAAAACATGATGAAAAACCTTGAATTCTATAGGTTATCTCTGATGGTCAGCATATGATTTATGTCTACTCTATACAATCCCCAACCATTTTCTGATCAACTAAACCTATTCTGATGTCTCCTACAGAGTACTAGGCACAACAAGTGATGAATCACGTACCTTTATCCAAAAAAGAGTCAAACGACATGAATTTACATACAAGACCTCAAAAGGTACCATTTGAATTGATTCTTGGAAGCTATTATTAAATGAAAACACCATGAGTTCCATATGTTTCTCCCATGACCTACCAAAATCTAAAACACAGGCTCGTAACATATCCCCTAGAACCTTAATAGTCTTCGCATATTGACTATCCATATCTACATGATAGGATGTGAAAAAAAAGGACTCGCAATAACATAGATTTCTGAAGACCCTTCTAGAAACACAATTTTAAATGAGGAACTCTATATGAAATGATACTACTCTGAACACCATGAAACTGAACTTCCTCATGCATGAAAATATTTATTAGGTCATCAAATATAATGGTTTCTGTAATAGGTAAGAAGTGGGGAACCTTAGTTAGTTGATCTATGAAAAACCATACAATATCATTATTATGGGTCTTCCTGGTAGTCCTATCTTGAAATCCATTGTGACATCATCCCATTTCAATTTTGGAATTGGTAAAGGCTACAAAATCCCAACTGGCCTCTAATTCTCAACTTTCACCTACTGATAAGTGAATCATCCAGGCATGAAGGTTTCCACCTCATTATTCCTTACTAACCACTTATTTTATCTATATAGATCATGATACATATTTGTTAAACTAGGATATAATACCTATCTAGAAGAATAAAACTCCCTCATCAACTCCTCATGAAATTCCATAGAAACCCATACTCGGTGAAAAAAAATTGGAGAATTAACACTTCTAAGCGATGATCCTAATAGAGTATTCCCACCAAATAATTTGTTTCTTGGAATTGATTCATGCAGATCAAGAAATTTATTGCTCTTAATCTAATCCAAAATCATGGGTATAACAGATGATGAAGTCATGTCTACCAATCCCTACGATTCCTAAACATCCATATGCATGTCTATAAAAGGACCATTATCAACCACTCATCACAAGACTCTCATACTACCTTTGTCTATGTATTCTAACTAAATTTTTTCGCAATTATGTTTCACAATCCAATAGTATAAGCCAAATCAAAGTTGAAAGACTACAAATACACAACCAACCTCTTTTTCCGAATGATAAGGTCTTACTGAGAAAAGATGAACTTGAGGCTCCAGTGATCCGTGTATACCTAAAACCTATCACCCATGAGATATTGTCTACAAATTATAAAGGTATATGTACCATTGCTACTAACTCTATATCATGAGTAGGTTAATTTCCCTCATGTGGTATCAGTTACCCTAAGCTATAAGAAACCACTTGATCCCCCTGCATTTGTAATTCTCCGAGTCCCACTCCAGATGCAGCATTGTGTGTGGTGTCTTCTTTACTGAGCATAGGTAAATTGAGGATAGGTTCTGATGTCATCCTTCTTTTTAGATCTTGAAAATCAATCTTGCAAGAATAAAACAAAACAAACTTCACCCCTTTATTATCCATCCCAGACATTGGTAACAAAAAACATGAGAAATCTTGGATAAAATGATGGTAATAACCTACTTAACACAAAAAGATCGAGATTTAGAAGAGTACTTGGGGATATCCCCAAGACATCACGACTGTGACTTTCTATGGGTCCACTAACACTACTACCTCTAAGATGAAATTTCCTAATAAGTTCACTTTATTTAACCATAAACTACATCTAATAAGATGGGAATAAAGTCGATTCTCTCTTAATGTACATAGGATGATGTTAAGATGTTTGGAATAATCATCTACTGAATGGGAGTACACTAAGATATAATATATGAAATCCCAATAGAAAAAATCCAAAAAATGGATAAAATATATTATTCATTAAGTCTATGAATACTGCAAGCGCATTAGTCAACCTAAACAAAATCACTATAAAATTATACAAGCCATACCTGCTCCTAAAATCAGTCCCAGGTATGTCCGATAGTCTCACCCTTAACTAATGTTATCGTAATCTCAATTCAATATTATAGAATATTTTAGAACATCCCAACTGATTGATAAGATCATCAATATGTGGAAGAGGATATCAGTTCTTGACCGTCATCTGGTTCAACCTCCGATAATCCACACATAACTGAACATATCAATTATCCTTTTTAGTGGAGAGAACTAGAGAACCCCAAGGAGATGTACTCAGATATATGTATCCTTTTCATTCTAGATCTTCCATCTAAACCTTCAACTCCCAAAGCACTACTATTGACATTCTGTATGGTGGGATAGAATTTGGCTTTGCTCCCAACCACAACTCGATTATGAACTCAATCTCTCTCTCGGGCGGTAAGACATAGAAACCATGAGGTAGAAAATCCCAAAAATGTTCTACCATTGGATTAAAAGAATACTGATGCATTGCATCATTATCTAGAGCAAGAATGGTGATATGATCCATGAGACAATCAAATCTTCACTGAATTGGTCCTACACAACCGACTTGAAGATCCCACTCACCCTAGAGAGAATAACTATTTCCCTCTAGAGATATGAAGGTAACTCTCCTTCTTTAATAGTTGATATGATCCTGGTATAGAAATAACCAATTTCTTCCAATAATCAATTTGAAGGCAATCATTTCCTACATGAATGATTCCCAAAATAAATGATAACCACCAATCTATAGAGAAAATTCCTTGAAATGTTTGATATTTTTATACCACAATCCCAATTGTGTGAAAGTGGTTAAAAAACCATATAATATTTCCACATCCAAGACCAAATAATTTTCAAAATAATAAGATATTAAATAATGTGATGATCCTATATCCAAAAAAAGAAGCTAATGTAGATGATACAAGAATCATACCTCTGACGGTAGGCAGGCCTCCATCCACATTAGTTGGAGTAGTTTGCATAACATGAAACTAACTAGTCCATTTTCCATGAACTCTAGTCTGACTACCCTGAGCTACATTCTTTGATTGGTATTGTTGCTCATGCACTAGGGTACCACGTCCCTAGCCTCATCCTGATTGACCTGTGGAACTCTAGATACCAGCCTATTGAGGGATAGTTGAGCCCCTTCTAGACTCAGGTTCCAGTCCTGATACATTACCACTAGTTTTATATAGAATTTTTTCATAGAACCTCTGAAGATGGCCCATCCGGGCACAGATAAAACACTCAATTATGGGGTAAGGACACTATGGGTGCTTGTGACAAAACTTTCCACATTGATAGAACTAGAACATAACACAATCTTGATATGGTAGTCCATTTCCCTAACTACTCTTCCTACTAATTATTTGGAAGAAAAAATCATAATGGTGATTCTTACCTCTCAAATATGAAATTATAGATCACCCTGCAGAAATATTCTAGCCGCTGCTGAGAGCCTCTTTCATATTCCCGTCTATGATGAGTTTTTAATCCATAATGTCATCAAAGCTGCTTAAATGGAAAATGTTTATATGTGTCCTGACAGTAATGGAAAACTGGGCTATAGCCACGAACCTATAGCCATGGTTTTCTAAAACAGAGGCTATAGGTATTTATACTAATTCTATATCTATGGTTTACATGGGCTATATCCATGGTTTTCCACCACAGATATATACCTATAGCCATGGTGGAAAATTATGTGAGCTGTTGTCAAGGTTTCCAAAACCGTAGTTAGGGCCTCTTAAAATCATGAATATAGGTTTTTTTTGGTTTATAGCCCTGGTTTTCCAAAACCATGGATATATAGTCTTTTTTCTATATCCACAGTTCATCAAAACCATGTCTATAGGTCCACATCCCTTGCATGCAAAAAAAATTGACCTGTGAAAAAATGAAGGGATGGCCTATAGCCACGGTTTACATGATATAACCATGGTTCTTAATAATAATATATAAAAATATATATATTTATATACACAAACGCATATGTGTTGTAGTGGTAAGGTGATAGGTTCGGATAACGAAGGTAAGGAGATCGAATCTGGTTGGGCCCCATTTATTTTAAATTTATAGCCACATCGGACAACCATGTGATCTATTTACATAGTTTCCTAGACTATGTCTATAGCCACATAAAACCACGGCTATAGATTTTTTCTATAGCCATGACCAGTAAAACAATGGATATAACTTATAGTTGTGGTTTTGAACCATGAATATAGCCTAAATTTCTAGTTGTGTGATCTCATAATTAATACTATCCTAGAATTATCTCACCCTGAAGATCTCATCAGCTTCCAAATATAGCACAAAGCATTGTAGGTTAGTAAAACGTCCAGCATAGTCCAGCACTGAAAAACCCTCCTAAATAAGATGCATAAACTCACGAGATTTTTCATTCCTAAAGGTATTAGGATAGAAATGAATTAGTAACTTCATCTCTAATTCCTTCCAAGATAGTCCATCATGCTACTGAAATTCCTCTAGAATATCCCACAAATTCTTGGAAGGTCCACGAAGCATATTTTTAATAAGCTTCACCCTCCTATCCATGGGTCTCTCAAAATGATTAATGATTTTCTAGAATAAATAAATCTATAACTCGACTTCCTAGGTCCCCCTTACCAATTAAACATAAGCATATGCTGAACCAAAAACTCTTTTGTTAGCTCAGACATTGAAGGAATGGTACAAACAGTCTACCTTTCCTTGGATCAGATGAACCGCATGATGCTTTTGTGAAGCTAAACATCCATCTTCTCATCAAGAACTATAAGATGTTTTGGTTCAACTATTTTAAGAGTATACTGATTTCCACTCTCCAAATACTCGAGTAAAAGATGACGAGGCATTTTCTCTATGAGAAAAATAAAAACTTTATTGAATTGGATTGGAACAAAGTTAACCCAACATGCAACTACAATAGAGAACCACTAACTCTTGGTCTCTCTAGACATGCCTTATAATTATTTTAGCATGAAACAAAAACTCATTTCATTTATCCAATGAAATAGATATCTCATATCATAGTTTTAAGGAAAGTATATATCACATGAAAAATAGATATGTCCTTATTATGAACAATTCAAGTTAATATATCCCAATGTTCCTATTATGATGAATGTATTCTCATCTCTCACCATACCAGGACATGAGTAAAAGTATTAAGAAACAATAACTTCATAAAACAATAACCTCACACGACATATGAATCAACTATAGTGAAATAATGCCAACAATAAAAACCACATAGCACAAACAACATCACATCCCTAGGCACTTGGATTTTTCCCCATACATGGGTTAGATACCCCCATGCACAAGATCATTACCACATCCCAACACATCCTAGAATCCTTTATACCTTTCCCAAAGTGTAATGAAAAATTAAACAAAATAAAACCTGCTCCTCTCATACCTCTTTGTAACATCCACCAATATGGAACTCTCTCATGTTGTTGGAAAGGGATGGTTATGACACCTCAAGCATACCTCCCAGTATGATAGAGGCTTCTGAGTAGCAGAAAGGGTGTGAAATGTATATTGGGGAGACTATACCCCTATTATGAAGTGTCATAGAAGTTAAAGATTACATATTAAAAAGGAAATAATCAAATTAAAGACATAGTATAGGATAATAATAAAATCCCACTAAATAATACAAGAAATAAATAAGAAATAATGTAATGACATGATACGACCTTACTTACATGGACATTCTAGAATGTAACTAAATTTAATGTTAGAATAATATAAGAAAATGACTAGTAGACTCAAATAAAATGCCCAAAGTCCTAGGTCTTGAATCCCACATCGGTCCCATCTCCAAACTCTATCACAAAAATAAACAAAAAATCAACAGTAAGGTCCTTTTCCCTTGTAAAAAATTTCATCTAAAAAATCTTATTGGGTATCAAACAACAACCGAAATATGGTGTGAGAATAACTTAGTAGGTCGACACCAACGTTTATAAACTAAACCAGTATGATAATAAGTGTATGCAGTAAAGTGATAAATAAGTGTACTAATTAATTAAATAATTAAATAGATACAAAAACGACCTAGTTCAGCTTCATGAAATTATATCTCTAAGCATGTCTTATAACAATGTAAACCACAATCATATAACCAAGGTAAGATAACTTGATTTGGCACCATGATGGAAAATATTTTATTATGTCTTATGACCATGCCAACCAAAACCATATAACCAAGGTAAAATAACCTACTTCGGCAACATGATGGAATATCTTTGAGCATGTCTTATGACCATGCCAAAAACAACCATATAATCATGGTAACGTCACAATAATTTGGGTCAATTCCATATAATCATTATAGTGTTTTTGGGAAAATCTCTATAAGAATTAAATCATTTCTTCGTTAAGGCCCTATAATCATTACAACATGGGAATGGGCATAGCCCACTCTCACTAAGAATTACAGCATGGAACTGGGCAGATCCGTCTCAATATCCACATTACAACATATAAGGGTACAAGTTCCAGGTGTGAGCCTGGTATATAATCATTATATCATGGAACACATTCCCTTTCATACAACATTAATATCACAATATCGGATCACAATTATCAATGGTTAATTATGTGAATTTTCATTCTTCTTTCATATGCCACTTTCAATTAAATTTACAATTTATTAAAAATTATATCAATAAGAAATAAGCTATAATTTAGGGATCATATAACAAGAAATCACCATAGCTCACATTTCATGCTAAAAATATTTTAATCCATTATCCAATTATAAATCCATTTAAAAAGGAATTCAAGGAATAATCTCTTTCATATATTTAATTGATTTGGGAACATACTATGTTGGTGTTATCACAATATTGCATTGAAATTGACAATAATCAAACTATAGGGTTAAGATTTATACCCCATGCCTTTAACTAATTATCCAACAATGATTCCAATGGCCAACACCCTTGAAGAAGAAGGAGTATATGATTGTGAAGAAGTTCCTAGATTAGAACTGATAAAGATCAAAATCAACAATGCAATTTGAAAAAGTATTTCACAAAAATGAATGGATAAGAAGGAAAAAAAGGAAGAAACGTGACTAAAACCACAAACTAAGTATTTCTAAAACAAACGGGATGTTCATAAGGGAAGTTGTCACCCCAAAAACTCCTAGATAATTACCTAAGGTCAGGAGAAGAGGAGATTTAGCTGATTAGAAAGAAAATCATTGGAACAACATGTTTAAAATAGATAGTAAGGAATTTAAATTTCGTATAATGTGATTAAATGTTATGTAAATTTTTTAATGGAACACACTAAAAAACTCATCAACTCATATTTATTTTATTAAAACCCTCAAACAATTACACAACTTGTAACACCTTTACACAGCGTGTAAATATTTTACAGTTGATTTTTTAGCCCTTTTTTTTAAACAACCTGAACCCCCTTCAAAGATTCTATAATTACCAGAAACCAATGGAACACTTAATCCATTTATTCATGGACTCCATTAACTCAAACAAGCATACATCCCTGAACTTTAGGTCATTTTCTCCAAAAAAGGATCTCTGTATCCAAATAAGACTTGACAGTTAAGGTATTATTTATTGTTTTTATTATCAAATATTGCAACTTTATTCTAAAGAAAAAATGGTGAAAAAATCCACATTATGTACCATTAATATATTATAGACTATTATCCCCATGGAATGTAAGAGTGGAGAGATAGAGCTCGGCATGCACAATGTACCTCAAAAAATTATCCTGTTAATTTCAATTCAAAAAATGGAAGGCTGATTCTTTTCTGTTTAAGATACCAATGGTCAGCCCAAGGATAGACATGAAGTCATTTTTCCTTGAGGACTTAACCTGATACCCTCTGACAGTTGAACAGAACTGAAAATCATCTTCATCCACCTAACTATGATTGGTACCCCTACACATCCATGACCACTCCTCCTCTCTCATTTTCAAAATCAAATTTCTCTCTCCCTACTAGATTCCAATCTACACAATGCCTTTGAGAAACCTTCCATGTGTTCATCAGGTCCTGGAACCTGACACCATTTCTCCTGCATATGTCATCATAGATTTAACGACGAGGTTCATTCTCACTATTGCATCCTCCTTCTCATAACCTTTATCCTCCCCAATGATGTTAGACATGTATTTTATAAACAACACTCTATAAATCATATTTATTTTGATTCTGAAAAATGCCCCAATTTTTTTTTACTAATGAAATTACTTTAAGAGAATTTTAGGAAATTAATATTTGATCAAATATTTATTCTATAATTATATTTAAGTATTTGATCCATGGGGAATATTTTTTAAAGTATTCTAAATGCGTTTTAGAGTATTTTGGAAACATTGTTCATACCCTACCTTAGAAAACATAATGTAATGAATCAACTCTACATTTCAAACAATTTGTATGGATCTTATACCCTACATTGTTGAGAAAGTAAGATTAATCAACCCTACTTTTGGATGGAACCTTACGTTTTAAAATAAGGAAAGTATGGATAAAGAACCCTATGACGGTATGGAAACCTACGTTTGAGGAAACAAATGTATGGTATATAAAATCTACTTTGGTAATCAACCATATGTTTTAAACTCTATGTTTGGAGTTTTTTCATCACATGAAGGAACCCTACATTTGACTATTCAATGATGAAGCATTTAAATCCATGATATTATCTAAGATTTATGCAACAGTCTCGATGGAAATAAAGATCATTTCAAAGCTATTTTTTGACCAATTCAAAGGCAATTATTGAATGGTGTAAATCATTATTGTTTATAAGGGAAGTTAAAACTCTCTTGAATGATTTAAATTTAAATGACTACAATCTTCCCAGAGACATTCTTGGATATTCTCAACCGAAATAAAGTTTTTGTTTCAATATATATGACCAGAGTATTTTTTCTATATATATGATATAAAACTATATAATTTTTTAAAAATCTTTATAACATAGAATTTCTAAAATGATCAAGTTGCTCTTTTATTTTATGAAGAGGCTACACTTCTAAGATATATATATTTTAACCTCATACTGTCATGTAACTTATTATATTTGTTTGTTGCTATTCTTATAGAAGACCATTCACAATCAGGATATTTTCATAGCTATTATTACTTGGTAAATTTAATATTTGAAGAAGAAGATCCATATTATGTTAGTTGTTATTGTAATTGTGATCAAGAATGTTTCAATTCAAAAAATAAAAAAAAATTGATTTATTGTAGTTTAGAATATTTAGACTCAGTCATGGAAGAGTTTTAGCTTCTCGGACAAATATTTTGTTGATGCTCATGATCACACATAACACTCTTTCACACATAACACACTTTTCCATAAATGGAAACATTTGATGAGGGATTAGATGATAATAATTCATACACATATGATTCTGATGCTTGGGTTATGTGTGAGTAAAATCTTCACAATACTCCATCTCTTTGCCTCCTTTACTCAATCACATGATGAATTGGACATCCTATGACACCCTCATGTGATACTTCTATAGTAAAACACATTCAAGTGGGTTGGGTTATGTGATATTCATTCGATGTATTGAACGACTTTCTATACACCCTTTGGCTGCTGACTTTGACATGAAAACACCCTCAATCATTCTATGCATCATAAGACCATTAATATGTTGCACGTCAAAGGTGGATAGAGTAACTATCACTGATAATGTCTACATGTCATTGCAAGCTCTATCACTGATCATGATATGCTGCATAGACAAGAACAAGGGTTGTCTATGGTAACTCTCACATGTTGTTGTGAGATTAATTATTGATCACATGATGTGTCACAAACAATGACAATGATTATCTTTGACAACACTCACATGGAAAAACAAGGTCTCAAAAATCCATATAAAATAAGGATAAAAATCTGCAGAAGGAGGGATCCACTCATGAATGTAAACATCATGTGACACACCCCTTTTAACCCGCAGGGCACCACGAGACCTCAGTGACATGATCACCTTGTCTCACGAAAGCCCTTTAGCTAGTAATCCTCGATGCGTGAAGCACCTCAGATATGTCTAGGTGGTCTCACACTTCCCCTTTGGCTCCCTATGTAAAAATGGATAGCATTATCCAAGAAATTCTAACACATCTCCATGAGACCTTTATTGGCCACAAGATGAATCATCAAGAGGTAGATTAATTGTGTTAAACATTACTCATGTAATTTCACATGACCTCAACCTTTGGAGAATAAAATAATAGAAAAAAGAGGGAGGAGGTAGAAACCTCTTACTACTATAAAACACTTGTAATGCGCTAAGGAAGTCTGCATCAATAATTCGTGAGACTCCTAGAAAATCCTCCATTATATCATGAAGACCCCTAGAAAATCCATCCTTGCCTCACAAAATTTTCTAAGGAAGGCATAAATCATCCTGTGAAGGCCTTTTAGCAGGAACTATGATCTAGAAAAATCCCTTGGACATGTTAATAGGAAAATACTAAGTCCTTCGACATGACCACATAATTCAAAAATTCCTCATTAATTGAAAATAATCCAATAAATGAGGCTTTGACGAGAGGGACTCACGATCACTAAAAATCAGGTGACACCCTCAGAGTGATCCATGATAAAGGATCATAAAGACATGTCATACTAGGCCTCTTTACTGACTCTATCCTAGATTCGCGTGAGATACACCACACAAACCAAAGAACAACCAGGATGGTGGGGCCTACAAACCCCACACTCCAATATGATAAAGGGAGGAGATATGATGAAAACCTATCGTAATGAAGAGAATGAATTATAGGTATTTCACATCGGTGATAGAGTGGGTTTTTTGGAGTGGATGATATCACAACTAGCATGTCTTCAATCTAGTAATCTACCCTTGAATATTCAGATCAATCATGAACCATACATAAATCAACTCACATTATCATTTATAGATTAGGTGAAGGGTCCCTGGTAGGACATACGAAGAACATATTTCACATCTTCTAGATCATATTATACTCAAAATAAATTGACACTAAATAAATCTGAGTCATTCAAACATAAGTTCTATAAAAAAATTTAAAGGTGGAAAAATTAATAAGAAAATGTGTTCATTGACCCTCATGTGATTTGGGTGAACCATCCAGGACACACGACAACACCAAGATAGGTTACCCAGATCTCACGACCCTCCTTCCGCATGTTATTTGGGTCATTTGAAATATTTTTTACATGTCAGAGGAAGTCACATGGTTCTTATGTATCTGACACTTTAGTCTCACTATGACCTCTAGGATCATTACCCAAGCCTTGTGATGCCTTAAAAATACATTTCCTAACACATGTAACAGAGCCATATGATGTCAAGAAAGTCTGGTGATCCCATATGGGCATGGAAACTAGCTCTCACAACATCCTTAGGGAAATTCAAATGAGACTCGCGATGCCCTCCATACATGTTTACCAGGTAACATGATGCCCTCCAGGAGTGTTAGTAAGACATGCGACACCCTCTGAGACATGTCATATTGACTCTTGTGACACCCTCTATATGTGTCAAATAGGTCATGTTATCTAGATCATGTGACACTTTCTAGACAAGCCAGCTGGGTCATGTAATGGATTCCAGGACAAACCATCCGGATATCATGAAATCCTCTTGAAAAGTCATCCTTGATCCTGCAACAACCTTCAAATATGCCACTTGGTTTATGTGAATTCCTTTAAAAATTTTAACTAGATCATTTATTTATCTTCAGATATTCTAGGAATATATTATCCTATATATCAAGACAAGAAGACAATTAGTGCAAGATAATTAGGAAAGAATTTCAGATCAACATGGGAAACATTAGTGTGTAAGCCTTGATCAATGGAACTATAAAGCAATTTATTCCTATCATAACCATGATACATAAGAGGCCTCTAAGATGTTCATTATCCATATTAATCATCTTAGTAGATCCCTTCATATAAGTACCACATCCATAATAATTGAAATTGATTACTTATTATCCCTTGTTTCACACAATGAGCATAGTTCACATGGTATTAGGAAGTTTCAATGGTCATATAATTTGCACTATAAACCTATAAAAAAGACTATGGAAATGCCATTGTGTAAGCCTTGATAAATTGAATAATGAGAACTCTGATTCCTATAATAACCAGGATATGAAAGATTCATTCCTAAGGCTTGAGCTCAGATAAATACACCTTTTCGTGTATGTTTTTTTAACTCTAACATCTTATCCACTGGGACAAAATCATTACAATAATATGATCACTCTACTTCATCCATCAGTCGAATGATTAATAAATTGATCTTTGAAGACTCTGATTCCTACAACAACCAAGATACATAGGATGTCTCTCTAAGGCCCGAGCTCTATAATGAATCCTCTCAAGGAGGTTCTGACACATAAGTACAACATTATGAGCAATGAAAAATCATCATTTTCTATCCATTTTTTCACATACTGAGAATAACTCACATGGGAATAGCGAATTATAATATTCTTGCCATCTATACCAAGATTATCTAAAATGTAAAAAGAAACATCAGTGTGTAAGCCTCATACAACTGAACTATGAATAATTGATTCTCTCCATAATAAAGAAACATACAAATCACTCTAGGACTTGGTCTTGAACACCTGATGTCCCAGAGCACCCATATAAGTCATTTCTGCATGATGTTAAACTGCATGGGTACAAAAAAAATATGGGTTTTGATTCCTACAATGGCCAGGATATGTAGGATTCCTCATAATAGACCAATCCCTTCCTCAGAAAATTAACCACCTCCTCGAGTGGCATCAAATTATGAAGCTCTTGGTTCAATTTCTTCATCACATAAAAAACCTCCCATTGCTGGAAAATGGTGGAGAAACTCGGATACAAACAGATGGATTCGCTAAAGGGGACCTAGTCTTTTACACTAGAAATATAATTAACCCACGATCATTTTTTAGGGTAAATGGTCCCATATCAGGATTAAGAGGATATTCTGGAACATATCTTAAATCTTTAAGAGAGTTCTATAGTTGGAAATAATCCACTCCAAAGGGGTGCGATGAGCCCGACCTCCCATCCTCTTGACCAATGCGAGTCTCCAAGATTCATTGGGCTTGAAAACCCAGATGACCTATGACCTTTAGAAAGTAGGATTATACCTAGTAATAGATGGGGGGACTATTAGGATTTTCTAGGGAATACTAGATGGATGGAAAACCCAATGTGAGCAATAAATCAAGGGTTTAAACCCTCGTAATCAATCAATCTAGTGAGAACAATCCCATTCCATGTCACTCAGAACCTGGAAGAAACTAAACGGTGATCCTGATGTGAAACTCTCTAAAACAAATGATTGGTTATTATCCATCAAGCCATTTTGTTTGCAAATTATAAGTAGAAAAAACAAGAAAACCCAATCTGAATCTCTCAAATGATAGGATATTCATGTTTCAGACCACATTGTTTTGAATACCATATACAAACAAAGATGTATTACTAGAAAGATCCTACAAATAATCCTATGTAATCAAGGTTCTCAAAAAATAAGTCCATCCTCATTTTGATAAGTCCAAGGGAGAATAATGGTTTAATCAAGAATAAAAGAACAATTGGGTTAAACATACAAATATGATTGGGAAAATTTTTTCTATGATATTCCACTAATCAGTAACCTTGTTCTTTATCATCTATACAACTGTAGATTCTATTCTCAACATCTTGATTTGAGATAATGTATTCATCATCCATCATTATCTCTAGTAAATAATTTGTGACTGCAACCCCCATGGGTTATAAACTGATCTCACCTGCTTGAAAACTCTAATGTTAGGTGGAAAACATGATGGTATGGGATTACCACCAATATAGTACAATCAGGACAATAGAAGGTACCCGTGCTGTTCTCCAAGCATGGAAACTAGTGAGTCCTCATCACCCATGAAATGATGCCACTAAGTTAGTAGTCCTTATTTCTTAAACCAACTGCTTTGGAATATTTTCCATAAAATGTGACAATTACCACATTCAATCTCTAATGAAGGTGGATCAGGAATCCAAATACAGCTACCATTCGGTTCAGGTGCTGCGGAGGAGGGAACCTATCAACCATCATTGGGAACACCTTCCCACCGGTACCCACCAATCACTTAATGAGGGTACCACCCAACATGTTTCTTCCTCTGATGCCCATGAACAAGAAACAATAAAGGCTCATCAAGGGAGGATAGAACTGTATATCCAAGGGAGGGATCATACCCCACTCCTACTGATGATGCATCCTATCATATTTCGGCAGGAACAAACAAGTAGGCTCATATCCCTGCTGATTGAGAACAAGTCTGTGGGATTATTCCCATAGCAGGCATGGGGGCATATATACCTACCTCTATGAATGAGTTTCATCATCATATTCTAATAGAACAAGGAGGAAAAAAGTGGTTGCATATCCCCACTTCAATCAAAGACATCCTTCATTGTACAATGGAGACGAAAAATGTGTATGCTTCTATCCCTACACACACTTTGTTAAAATGCCAATATATTTTAGCAACAGCTGAAGAACTCCACTTTCATATTTCAAAACTATTACAGATAAAGGGATAGGCACATACTCTTATCCCTACAGTCAGGGAAACTCAACACTCATATCATCGTGAAAAAGTGGTTGTATCGTAGAAAACACACATTCTTGCTCCTATCTAGGAGGATTATCAACATATTACGATAGAGGAAGAGGCATAGTATTGGGATCATACTTACATTCCCACAAGGGATCACCATGTAAGAGTATAACATGCCTCGGGATAGAGGCACATGCCCAAAGAAAAAGTATGGTGGCATACTCTTAAGGATGATAATCGGGCTCATATTCCCATTCTGGCAAAGGATAACTATGAGAGAGGGGGGAAAGCCATAGTAAATGAACATATTTCTATCAAATAAGTCCAATGGAATTCTCCAAAGGTCCATGTTCTAACATATATCATCATTCTTCTAAGTTCTGACAAAGTGAGAATGGAACATGCCTCAGGATAGGCTCATATTCCTATCAGTGAATCTGCCTGGCATATTCCTACAGATCATGGAAGCTAGGTGCATATTCCTACTTTTGTCGATTAATAAGTGTTCCAACATCATTAGAAGTAAATAAAAGAGGAGGCTCATATCCCTTCTCCCATTCTGTATGTTTTCCAACATATTTTGTTGGGAAATACATATTCAGACCAGGATCATATTCCTATTCCAACTAGTGCTTACTAGGTTGGAGTAGCACATGCCTTGGGGAAAGTTCATATTCATTCCAAGAAATACCAGTTACATATCCCAAAGTATCAATATCAGGATCATACTCATGTATTTATTGAGGCTCACCAAGTGAGAATGTAACATGCCTTAAGAAATTCCTATGTTCCTATCAATAATGAGACCGCTTATTGGAATATTCCAACAGCTACTCAACACTAAGCGCATATTCCCACAACACCAAATGGTTATAAAAATGTTCTGGAAACCATCATATAATAGGACCATATCCCTGCACAATCCCAAAAGAGATGTTGGAATATTCCAACCACAATTCAGAACATGGACCATTTTCATAATCTTCTCAATGACGGTGTCTTTGAGATTATTTGAAACACATTCTCAGTAATATGATGGTTCATCGACTCTTCTATAAAAGAAGAAGTATAAGATGTTAATTACCATGATAGTCCTCCTTATGGTAGTATGGATATTGATCATATGAACTCTACTCCTAACATCCACCATGTTAAACCTTTCCACAGTGATATCTCCCACAGAGATAGAAATCCTCACCTTTCCTATACACCTCTATATAAAGAGGTGTTCAAAACTACAACACCAACATATAGAGAGGATTTCAAAACATCGGGGTCAACTGTGTATGGTTCCCCATCAACTTATAGTGTCACTCTACTCCCATCACCAAGAAACCATCAGAGCCATCTTCTATGGTATGACTAGATGGAGGCAAGTAATTCTGATGTAGAGGAGGCCTACATTTATATATGCTGATAGTTTACTAGAAAAAAACCACCCCATTATGTTATGGAACCATTCTAATTTTGACTATGATATCCCAGATGATCTAGAAAATGAGTTCATACCTTATCTACACCAAAATATGTAGGCTAATCATCAGTGAAAAAAGGCTCAACATATCCCTTATCTAAGATATTAGGGTCACCTTAAGAAAATCAAGATACTCTATTGTTAGCTAGACCCGGTTACTATCTCTATAGCTTGTGATCCAAAATAGAAAAAACACAGTAAAAATCTACAACATGATTGCCTCCATAGAATCATGAAAGTTATGTAGCTAATCTCCTAATCCATTTCATATATCTTTATTCAAGTATGGGGAGATTATAAAGTGTTAAACATTATTGAACCCCTATAATATAAGAACCCCTCATATTCAGCATCCTGTAATATTATAGACTGCAGAGAAATAAAGGGACTGGTTAATGATTGGGCTAGTTAGTCACTACAATGGAATTCTCCTACTTCAATGAAGTCTATACATCACAAACAAAGGGATAGGATAGACAATGGAACATCAAACAGGGAACCTAAAATTGTTGAGAATGCATTCTGAACACAGATAATGAATTTTTGATCATTCGAACAACTTACTGTAAATAATGGTTCTTATAATGGGCTTTCATCTCACCTAGCTCTCACGCAAGCACATATGCGCTGCATCAAAGGAGCTAAAGTAGTAGTACCTTCCATAGAAGCCATCTAGGAGTGGAACTATCCCCCTAGTCTAGGGGAATATCTACCACCACCTCCACCCCTCAGATAGTCAATTTTCGAGTAGATCTATGATATATCCTCGATAGCTACTATAAAACCTTAAACCACTAGGTTGGGGGAATTTATATCTCAATCACCATCCCCATGTTGATCTACCCCAGAGAGGGTCTTTGAAGAATCAATGGTGATTACAAATCATCCCCACCCCTATTAGACTGGGAGAATTTATTTCTTCTTGTCAATCCCAAGAATCACCAAGTCCCCAACAGGAATCATTGTATCCTCAACAATAGGAAAAATCAGTAACAATTGCATCCCTGGATAATCCCCACCCCACAGGGCTGGGGAATTTTCATCATCATCATAACCATAGATAGAATGAGTCTCCTATAGGGTGGGAGGAAAATGGTTGGTGTCCCACCCATCCCTCCCACCACTGGAAAAACTTCTATTTTTTGGGGACCATACAACAATCACAACTATAAATTACCTCAAAGTCACTACTCATAGGATGAAATGAGAGGGGCTTATGATAAAAGTGATTAGACCCCATAAGGGTTGCAAGCCAAAATGAACCAATATGGAAAAGGGTTCCAATGACGACCCAAATAAAGGTACTACAGAATTAGCATATAGCATTGAAAGTAATGGAACAAACACCTTTACCCAATATGATTCTTTGAATTTCATCAATGTCAACATCCAAGAGATTGATCAAGATTAAAATGTAGAGGATCACAAAATGGAAAATGTACCCCAAAAGGAGGGTGATTTGGATGCACCAACCAAAGCTGCATGCACCTGGAACTAGAGAAGGCCCCAAAATCAAGCACCATTGAATAATGGGATTCCACCTATTAGGAGGAATTCTACCAATGAAAAATGGAATAGTGAAGCTATATCCCAATCACCATCTAGAAGAGTTGGAATTCCTTTCATGGAGGAAAAACTATTATAATGTGAGAGTGAAATACAAACTCTCTAGAAACTCAAAGAGGATCTACTCTGGGGAAATAATCTAATTGGGTATCATCTCCAAGTAGAGATGAATATTCTCTCCCCTGTAGCTATTCCACTAGAAAGATCTGTATCTGAGCATCGTATTGGCTCTAAATCTAGACTTCTGGTCTACATAAATGGGGAAGTTGAAACTGATCGTGAATTCCCTCTATTGCGAAGATAACCTATCCCACACTAGGGAAATCATTAAATTAAATTATAAATAGAGAATCAGTGGGAGATGAAAGTGGAACCACCTCATAGGCTGACACCTACTTTCTATGGCTGAGATATGGCTCAGAAAGTAGTTCCCCTAGAGTTTCTTAACATCATCATGTCTGTGGCTACTCAAATGGAAGCCACAAAAGGGTGATGTGAACCTTTGTAGTATGAGAGGACCCCATATCCCAAATGGGTGTATTATACTCCACCTATACCCAAATTCGGAAATTCTACATTCTCTACCTTTGAGGGTATATGTAGCCTTGAACAATATCTCACACACTTTGTATCCTGATGTGGGACGATGATGGGCCCTTGAGATCAACAGGAAGAAAAAATATGGTGTGTTTTGTATAGACTCTAACAGGGCCAACCTTTGTTTGGTATAGAAGCATGTCAGTAGGGTCTACTACTAGATATTAAGACCTTCTTCATTGGTTCATTTATCAATTCAGTTCCACACTGAGGAAAATGACGATCGTCGACTTGATGAACTTCAAACAACTAGAGAAATGAGTGGGTGTCTAATTTTATAGGGATGTGTAAAGGTTTAACATATTTTCTCAGTATCCCTCTCTCATAAGAGAAACAGCTGGAACTCTATGCCTAAAATCTCATTGATGTGTTGGAAACACCTTTGATCCCCATGAAGTATCAGGGTGGGTTCTGTGAGTTCACTGAAACACCTAGAACCTCCTGTCGAGTGGTGAAAACCACAAGATTTCACTTATCCAGTAGTATGGAGAAATAAGGGTTGTCCATGATTTAAGGAATAGATGAAAAAAGTATACTCCTTCCAAAATGAACAAGTCCCTGATTATTTCTTTGCATCCATGGATAATAACTAACTTAGGCTCCCAGAGCCTAGGAAGCTTGATGAGGTCAACCTCACCGACCATCCCGACTACTTCCCTTACCATAAAATGTTGGGTCTAAATATCCAGGATTGATTCATATTCAAATAAATCCTTCAAGGAATGGTCGATTCTAGACATGTGGAATTGGAAAACTCCCTAGAGTTGGTTTTATGCATAATCGTCATCCATTCATAAAAATAAGATGGATGGAAGAAAGTTACCACTATGCATGCACAAAAGCTTCACAACTGGATGACCCAAAAAATAGTTGATAAAGATCATGACACCCTAAAATAACAATTTAATATACCTAAAATAACTCCACCACCTAAGAATGATACATCATAAGTGACTCCCAAAGGTTTTCATGACCACCAGAAGTATGATGAAACAAAATATGGAGAATCATATTCTTCTCCAATGCAAGCCCTAACTCTTACATATTTCTTCCCAGAAACATCTGAAGGATGGGAACCACCCCACCAAATGGAATCCTCATCATAATAATATCTCTTATTTTGTCCTTTCAATGTGATAAACTTGGAAATCCCCTTCTATGATGATGAATATTCCCTTGAATATAAATTTTTTGAACACAACTGGGGAAGGGGAGGTTGCATGTGTCGAAACTGAGGATACAGGGGAATGTGCAGATGCGATCGGACCCAATATTTTGTTCATACCACTATAGAAGAAATATATGGAGCTAAGAATCATGGTAAAATTCTCCAGAAGGCCCAAAAAAGGTAGGTAGTATCCCTAGATCCCTCTATTAGTTACCCACTCCTGATTGTCTTGTTTGACCACCTAGCAGGGGTTCAATCTGATCAAACCAAGAAATAGGGAAGGTCAGTGCATCATACAACATAGGTAGCATATATTCCCTAAACATATAAACATGAACCTATCCTTTCCACATAAAATTACATAGCTCTTGAACCACATGCCCAAAATCAACCCCATATCGAGAAGCACTGATCTTTGGAAAAAAATGGCAACATTATGAAATAACAGGTTATTGTCCTAGACAATCTCTCAACCCTCAATGCACTCTTTATTTTAAAATAACTCATGGAGGTACTTGTTGAATCCCTCTTGAGACCATGGTAGTTTGAGATAGAATTCATTACATCTGAGGTATATTGAGTGGATACCATATCCTCAGAATGTCATGTCTCCATCTTGTTCACTGGCCAGAATTAGGAAGAGGTTATCCAAGGGCACATCAAACCCCTATATTTTGTAGGAAGACTCAATAATGTCAACATCCGAAGGTCCCTAATTGAAAATGGTTTTAGGATCAATCTCTTCCCTATTCGAACCCTCAGATGTTTGGGATATAGTGAAGGGGATCTGTCTCCCACAAACATGACCATTCAGGTGTTTGATAAGCATGATGAAATACCTCTCAGTACTATCAAACTCAAATCCTAATATGGAGAACTCGTATCTAATGCTGACTAAATGGTTATCTAGAAAGAGACTATATATAATGTCCTACTTGGAAGGCCCTAGATTTATAGCCACTTGGTGGTACCCTCAACATTCCATCACTGTCTAAAGTTCCCTATTGATGGAAACATCATCATACTACATGGTGACAATTCCCCCTTTAATACTTCCATATACGTATATTATAAATTATATTTCTATAAGAAGTAAGGAATGAAACCAATAGTGGATGATGATATATAGGTTTTAACCCCTAATTTCTTGGGAATTTCCCCTATAAATCCCTAGAGTATTCTCGACAAAGACTATTTTCTCCCCATAAATCTGGTTGAGGTATCAAATCTAATCAAATAGGTCTAATACATTTATTTCCTCAGTGATAGTGTAGAAGAAAATTATCTCTAACATATCTCTATGATGCCTCAGGTGGTAGGGGCTGATAATGTATCTTCTCATGGCCTTCCTCTCCCTGATAGTGATAGACAAGCCCCATAATTTTCATCCTCACCTGAAAATGTCTTCACATACATGGAAATGTAAGAGGATACAGATAACAATATAAATTTCCACCCCCCCCCCCCCACATTTGAGGAAGGTGTCTCCACCACAATCAATGATTTCAGGAAAATAAATTTGGGAATATAAGAAAACCCAAAAACTACTCTAATTAGTGTCTTCATTCTGCTCAAAGAGAAATAGATGTACATAGTATTTCTAAAGCAGCACCAATATGTGTTCTCTTAGAACTATACAGAAATTCCCAGACTAAATCTAGATGTGGATATGCATAATATTGGACTACCCGATCATCATCATGGCTTCAAACATGAATCCATAAGGATATACCCTCTCATTACACCAATGTAGAGGAGGAAGTTGATAGGTTTATCAAATCCAACTTCATTCGATAATTGAAATACCCATGGTCAATTTCCAAAATCATCTATTTCAAGAAAAAGAATAGTCATATTAGGGTCTTCATTAACTTCAAAAACCTTAACTAGAATTTTCTGAAGGATGATATCTCATTTCCAATCATAGAATTCTTGATTGATGAAACTACTATGTTTAAATCCCTATCCTTCATGGAAGGTTACTTAGGATACAATATAATCACGATGGCCCCAAATATAAATAATATACTCACTTAAAATCAATTTAATGGATCTTCTTCTATTAGGTCATTCCCTTTGGATTAAATAATGTTGCATCTACATATCAGCATGCTATGTATCACATATTTAAGACATTCCTTGGAAGGATAGCCGAGTGTTATGTCGATTACCTAGTTTTTAAATATTTAAATTAATATTATTACTCCAAGGATCTCGAAACAATCTTCAACAAGCTGTGATAACACAATTTAAAGATGAATATGATGAAATTTTATTTCAGGGAAACATCAGGAAAGTTCCTTGTATTTATAGTATTCCACCATGAAATTGAGGTTGACCCAGAAAATACTAGTTTTATTTTAGCAATTTCACCCACCATAAGTATCACAGAACAAAGGGGACTCTAAGGGAACCTCACTTACATTTGATGATTCATATCCAACTAGGTCAACAAAGATCTCCCCTACACCAGGATAATGAAGAAGGGAATCACCTATCAATGGGACGATGACTATTAAAAATCCTTATAAAGTCTTAATACGTACCTACTGCACCCACCAGTTCTGATTCCTCCGGTGGAAGGTAGGCCACTAATATTATATGTGGCTATCATGGAGCACTCACTAAGTTCCCTCTTTACACGGAAAAATGATGTGGGATGTGAGAATAGCCTCTACTACCTCATCCATATGATGCTAGGTACTGAGACTAGATATTCTGATCTTGAGAATAACTGATTTTCACTCATTTTTGCAGTGAAAAAGTAGATTCCATACTTATATCACCACAAAGTCCACATGGTCTCTCATATTGATCTTCTCAAGTACATCCTTGTCCTCCCTATATTAACGGGGCTCTTGGCTTCATGGGAAGTCATTCTACAGCAATACGATATTTAGTTCATATCACATAAGTTAGTAAAATGGAAATCCCTTGAAGATTTCCTAATCACACATCCTTCCTTGAAAAATAAAACAGAAGACACAGAGATTATAGATGAGGATGAATTCTATTCCCTTGGAACTCCCCATACTTGGGAGATGTACTTTTATGGAACCTCCTAAAGTCCTTTCGTTGCAAGGATGGAAAATCCAAATCTCAATCGGGTTGGTCTAGATATTGTATTTGTCTCTCAGGAAAAATTATTTTTTCCCTACTCTTTCTCATTGTCCAAAGGCTTCGCAAATAATGAGACAAAATACCAAGTCCCCATCACTAGATTGGAACTATCCCTACAGCTACACATAGCCTACATAAATATCAAATGGGACTCATAATTGGTGATAAAAAAGTTCAATGGTGAATATTCCATTAAAAAAACCTAGACCCCTTACTAGCTTCATCAGGGTACTGATTTTAGAGTTCCCTTTTGATCCCACATTGCATCATGTTCCCCAGTCACAGATTGATCACACCGATCCACTGGAAAATTCATCCACCATCTTTTCCAACCGTAATCTGGAGGAAGCAATCTTTTGTATCAAGATTTGAAGAATGGTCTCATCAATCATCATACGTGATATGGAAGAAATAAATCAGGTCAATACCACCCCAGAACGTGATAAACCAATGACCACCCCTAGATGGATGGATCCTATAATTGGTTATCTAAAAAACAGGATTGTCCATGTATACTAAGACATACAGGAATAGATTTGGAACCATGCAACAAACTTCACTCTACAGTATGGTCCAAATGAGTATAAATCCCTCTAAAAATGAGTCTTTGACAGTATCCTCCTTAGATTCATAGTAGGTTGTACTCTCACCATCATAGAAGAATTCCTTTGAGGCTCTTGCAGGGCCCAACAATGCAGAACTAGGATCTCCCACCAAATCAAGATTTTGTGATACAACTGTAAAACTATGATACAAGACTTTGTACTATTCACAAATAAATTTCATGTGTTTTAGATCCATACAAAATTCATCCATCAGCCCCTAGAATTTCTATGTACAGCTAAATATTCTTGGTCATTTTCTATTTGGGGAAAGGATGTTGTGGGTCCATATCCCCCAGCCATAGATAAGCAGTTCAAGTATATCCTTACTAAAAATGACTTCTTTTCCAAATGGGATGATGTGATACCCCTTAAAGAGGTTGGGATAACGACTATCATAAACATCGTAAAGTCCCATATCATCACCTGGTTTAGAGTCCCTCACTCAATATTGATGTGAAATGACACAAACTTATGTTCTACAGAGTTTAAGAGACTTTACCAGGAGTACAATATTGAATCTAATCACTCATCTTACTACCACATAGTAGAAAATAGATATATAGAGGCCTTAAATAAGTCTCTATCAATTATACATCAGAAGATGGTAAACAAGGATAAGAAGTCCAATCTGGACAAGCTCTTCAATGATTTATGGGTCTACCGTATCACCACACGTACTACCACATAACCGAAACCATACTCATTAGTGTATGTGACTGAGGTATTTTTACCCATATAGGTCCAGTATCCTTATCTCCTAATATCCATTTTCAAAAATCTATCAGATGATGAACAATCACAAAAGTGATTGGACGAATTGGAATTGCTAGATGAGAAGCGGTTGCGCACACTACACAACCTGGAGGTCCATCCTAATAATATCTTGTAGGACTTTAATAATAACTTTTTCCTTTGCTCATTCCTCTAAGTAGAACTAGTTTTGGCTCTTAGAACCCTAAAGATACCATTAAAGAAGCACCCAAAGTTGAAACCCAAGTGATAAGGGCCTTATATCATAAGTAAGGTTTATTATTATAGGTCCTACTCATTGTCCACCATGGATGGGGAGCATGTCACACCACTAAATAATGAAAGGTCTCCCAATAAATACTTTTCACAGTTTCCATCACCATGGTCATCCACATCAGTGTAAGTCCCGTAATTTTTTCTAACCACATGACGTTAAACTATATGGAACTCATCCTATCCACATGAATTTAAACCATACAGAGACATCCTGAAATCAATACGTTAAACTACACAACATCTCATGTCCTTAATATGTATGAAATTTTTTACAAATCCATAACATCCATCTTCATTCACGTCGAGTCACCCATGTACTTACCGCATGATGTTAAACTAAACGGGTTTTCTAGAAATATGTATGTCTTGATTCTCATTTCCAATGAGATACAGAGGGAATATTTGATCTTATATCTTGGTATATCCATCAAATGATACAAAATATCCCTATCCTTATCTTAAATTCCTCTGCATGGTGATAGGAATGCTTATCGTTCCTTGTTTCTCACACTGAGCATTGCTTTCATGGGCTTAGGGGTCTCGGTAAGGGATTCCCTACACAAAAAGGGCGTAACAACTTTTGAAAGGCCCTTCTTGGTCTTGAATGTAATATAGTGAAAGGAATACCATGAGTCCTTTTCATATTATCCCCTTCATGACATAAAACTACACACTCCTATGGACCTCACTCGAGAGGACCACTACAATTGGTGTTGGTATTCTACCACACCTCCATCCACTTTATCTCTCTTTATGTCAGGGAGCCCAGGTCATTTCCACATGACGTTAAACTAAACGGTTCTTTAAGAACCATGTGTTCCTTGACTCTCATTTTCATGAGACATGTAGCGATGCCCAGACATCCAACCTTAGGACCAGCCGCAATATCACCACTTTTTCACATCGTTCCATATTCATCCTTTCCAGATGATTTTAAACTACATAGTTCCTTAAAAACTATGTGTGACTTGATTCTTGTCATCATAGGATACATAGTGATGCATGAGTCTTCAATCCTGGTCCCAACTATAACAATTAACATAAATAATGTCCACATCTACGTATGGATAATACCTGCATAGAGTATTACCCATTCAAGAACTATATGTGAGTAGATTTTTATCCTCATAGGATATGTAGTGATGTTCGAATTTCCAACACCAGCCCCAGTCCCAACAAATAAATATAAATATGTCCCCTCTTTTCATATGTGTCAGACCGAATTAGGTAAATTCATTAATAACTATGTGTGGCTTGATTCCCATCAACATGGTATTAATAGTGACATCTATAATTCAATTTATGGACCCTATCTGCAATACTATAATTTCAGGTTGGGGGATCCACATCCTAACTACATGGCGTTAAACTGTGTAGCCCTTCAGAACTATGAGTGGCTTGATTCCTATCATCATGGATATGTAGTGACGTTCGGATCTCTAATAATGGGCCTAATTGTGACAATAAATAAGGAATGAACCCTATCTACATAGAAACCAAGTCACACAAGCTCATTTTCCATCATATGATCCAGATATACATATAACCTTCTTTTGTGCCTAATATATCATGAAAAAAATCTTGTTGGATCCCACATCCTTAACGCATGATGTTAAACGGCATGGAAATTCATCCTTACCGCATGACGATAAATAGCATGTAAATACATATTTACCTCATTACATTAAACTGAAAGGCAAACATCTTGGTCGCATGACATTAAAAATATAAAAAAAATATGTTTTTACTACATGATGTTAAACTATAAGGAAAATATCTTGGTCACAAGACATTAAAACTGCACAAAAAATACATCCTTATCACATGACATTCAACTTCACAAGAATATGTACTTACAACATGACATTGAATTCTAGGGGAGTACACCCTTATTTCATGACAATAAATTGAATGGAAATTTTCCTTATCTTATGAAATTAAAATACACAAAAAAAATCCTCACAACATGATGGTAAACTATGAAGACCATCACCCATTTTTCATTCCTTATCAAAGGACCATAAGAGCCTTACCTCAGTCAACTAGAGTGCAAGGTGCTTCTACCATCTTTGAAAGGAACCTCAATCCATGTGACATACACCTAGTGTTGACTACCTCAGGTTTCCATAATCCTTTTATAACCCATGAAAAAGAAAAGATATCTCTGAGTTCAGCCATTATATTGAAATAGAGGGGCTTGAGACCCACCAACTAGAGACATATTATCCCAATATAAAGGGACTTCTAATTCTTGTGAGCTTGATGTCATCGTGGCATAACTCAACACCTTAGTGCAATCTAAACCTCTCCCTATATGACCATTTCATATCATTACTCATGACGTGAGAACTTTGAGTTCTAATTTAAAACATTTTCATATCCCACTTAGAGGATATTGGAGTGATCTTAACCCTGGGTATCTCAATTAGGCTCTTGTATAATGTAACACCCCGAGATTTTATGAAAAATATTCTTTTTAATTTCATTAATGTCTTGAGTTGTACGCTACACCAAAAGGATCTTGCACAACATGCATCCTTGACTTGCCTTTCATTACACGCAATCACGACCTTCCTTGATAGCGTGTGTAGTACGCAATACCGAGTTTCACTAAACAACGATATGCTATTAAAATATTATTAAAACTAGCCATTATGAATAGTAATAACCACTTTTTGAAATTTTGAAATTTTTATTTTTCAAAATTGACTTCATTTTTGGATTTGGAATATCCAAATTAGCTTAGGGTGAAATTTTGGTAATTTTCGGATAACTTTCATATTTTGATGAATAGTGGAAATTACTAAATTTTAATTAAAAACAACTTTTTCAATCGAAATAATTAATAGTGATAAATTATTAATTTTAGTGGTTTTAAAGTATATTTAGAATATATTTTTACAATTTAATGCAATGTTGTTCATTGGATGTAATTTCATATTTAAACCAGTTATAAACAAGTGTCAATCTTTTGATAGTTATTATCTCTTAAAAACACGCATTTTGTTTTGACGACGGGAATTAATTTTTAAATTAATTAATGAAACTGATATGTTTTGAATTTGGTAAAATAGAAATCATTTTTGGGTTCATAATATCAAATATAGCTTAGGCCTAATTGTTTGTATTTTTCTGAAAACTTTCAATTTTTGATGAATAGTGAAACCACTAAGTGGTAGTTAAAAAACTGAATTGTTCATAAAACTTAATTTTACCGCTTCTGTGAGTGGAATTTCAAAAATCCGAGAGACACAGTTGATTTCAGTAAGTAAAATTTGGTTCAATGAGATGAAAATAATTTTTTGGTGAATAGTAACTTTTTACTTTTTTTTACCACGGTTAAAAGTAAATAGGGTAATTAAGGGTAAAAATGATATTATTATTACCCTAAAACATGTCCAAATTCAATTGGATAAGTGTAATTCGACCAAAAACAAGCTTAGGAATAAAATATGACCATTTAGGCCCACTTGGATTTGATTGGGACATTTATTATTAATTTATTTAAAGAAGGGTTAAAAGAGTTAAAATCAAAGTTTATTTACTAAAAAAATTTAATATGGGGTTATACAAAAGACAAATTCAACTATAAATATTAATTAGAAAGATAAAAAGATTTCCTACATAATGGTATTTTATTTTTAATTTGTAGACATTAAATAATTTAATTTATTTATGACACAATGATGATGCAGTAATTATCTTATTAATGAAATATTGACATAATTGATGTTATAAACACTAAAATAAATGAAATTTGAGACTTTTTATGAATAACACTAATTTTCTAGGTTAATATGACATGTTAGTATTGATTTAATTAACTTGGTTCTAACTAATAATTCTGTTATGAGTTTCACAAAAATAAATTACTAAATAGTGTCAAAATTGACATAAAATAGTTTTTAAAACAAATTTTATATTGTTAATTGTTATTTTATTCCCAAAAATCTAAGGTTAGGCCAAATGACTTAGATAAGGTTATATATATTAATAATGAACAACTTGGGGTTCGTTTGGCTGCTTATAGTAAGTTTATTAACCTTATAGTATAAGAACACAAGAAGACATGGTAAAAGTAAAATTATTTAACTTAATGTTAAATCTAAATGATAAGGTTAAAATAGGAACGTAAACTTGTTTAAATTATATTGGATGAGAGGATTTCGACACATACCCACCTTATCTTATAAATATATCATTTTGGGGCTATTTAAAACCGAACTTGACTTTATAATAAAATAATATTTTTAGTTATTCCAAAGGTGCCCCTCTCCTCCCTTATAAAAGGGCACCTCCTCCCTCTCTTCCTCACACCACTTTGAGCCTTCAATCTCGGCCAACCCCTGACAATTTATTCTCTCCACTTCTCTAGAAATATCCTAGAGGTTCTGGTCTTCTTCAAAGACCCATTTTAGTGCCCTAAAAGGAGGTCTCAAAGAAGCACTTCAAAGAAGAGGTAATGTCCGTTACCGATTCTTACATCTTTATTTCTTCTTCCACTTCTTCTTATTAGGTTGTTTCATTATGAAGTAATAACATTAGTATCACTAATATACTGATATTTTATTATAAGTATGAAACAACCCTATTTCATCATCTATCCATCCTACGGAAAACGAAATCACCACGCGTGCGTATGTACGGAATACCGTCTCCACGCCGTGGTGTAATCTGTTTTTCCACCAACACCTTACATGGATGGGTATTATGGTGTAAAGAATAACTATACATAGTTATTATAACATCATAATGATTCTTATATATTGTATCATCCACTCTAATTCAATTCAATAATTATGGAAATGATATCATCGCTCGTGCGTACGTACGGACTACCGTCTCCACGACACGATGAGATTCATTCTCCATGTTAACCATTTAAGAATGATTATAAAGTATATATAAGCAATAATAATGAAATATATTACATTATAAAGATATTGTATTTATGTGTGTATATATGTATGTCATCTAATTAATTCCATTCAACTCAATAAGGAAACGAAAATAGCGTTCATGTGTACGTACGACCTACTGTCTCCATGAACGGTGTATTTCTTTCCATTTACTAATTTATTATATATATGTATATTCTGAATATATATTATATATAAATCATGTTTTATATTCTGGAATTAAGTAATTATGATCTAAGAAATCATATTAATAATTAAAAGTGAAAACATGGATGACAAATGAAACAATTTTACCCAAAATGCTCTTTAACATAGAATTTACAAAAAAACGGGTAATATAAAGTCATAAGTGAACCATATATGATATAATAACAATGAGTATGATTCTGGAATAAGTCAATGACATTATTTAAATCATTATACAGGAGGTTCGGACACTTACGAAGCATATCGGACCTAAGGTAAGGGAAAATATCACAATCTCATTTTTATCCGAGATTATTTTTACATTGGCATTTACTGGGGTGTATTTTATCATCCACATCCATGTTCCCTCAATATGTAATATTTTTTCCATCCACCTACAATTGTTTAAATCCAATTTTACCCTTTGGTGAGTTTTTAGTAAAAGATATGAAAGGAGTCTTTTGTCGTTTTTCGTACGAGGTACTTTTTGACTTTTCCGACAAAAGTACGAAAAATGTTTTTTTAACTTATACAGAATGAATGGATTTTTAAAACATTATTTCCAAGAAGCTTCCTTTACAAGTTTTAATGTTTATTTTTAATCAACTTCTTTTAGTTTCAAATTGTAAGACATTTTAAGAAAGGAAAATGTTTTTGAAGTAGAAAGGATATTTTCCTCAAGAATGGAGTTCAAGTGTTTTATCAAAATTATTTTCCATATAAGATAATAAAGGGTTCTGTTTTTATCCCTATTATTACATTAATTTGATTATGTTGTGATGGAAATATTTTTATGAATTCCTTTATCTTATATGAATTGTTTTATGATGTCATGATGTTTAAGATTCCCATTTGTATTACATGGGTTATGCAATGATGTATGATTTATGATTTTGTGGCACACATAAGAATGGTATCATTATGAGATGGGTGGGACCTATATCTCCCTCCAATTCATTGGGTAAAGATTTTATATATAATGAGATAGACATGGCTAGAATGGTAGGTTATACCAGTTCAGTGAAACAGGATTGAAACGAGGGTGACTCGGTTCAGAAAGGGACTTTGTCCACTAAGATAGTCTTGGCAATGAGTCTTGACTAACAAGAAAGGATTCTTTATGATTATGTGTGTATGCCACAAAGTTTCATGTCTTAAGTTATGATTATTGGGTTTTACCTTTCACTACTATGATTGATCCCATGTTATGAAATTATGATTTCTTTTGCAGGTTAAGATTTCCAAAAGTTATGTTCTTATGTATATGATGTGAATGAAATTTATTTTGTTTACCCTTACTGATCATTTGAGCTCACCCTTTTATGTTTACTTTTCCCCAGGATATAAAGAAAGGTTTTAGGTATAAAAAAAAGGAAGATCTTTATGGGAGATGTTGAAGATCTTTCACCAGGATTAGAAGATTATATTCCGAGTTTCCAAAGACACTAAACTATTACGATCCTTGTGTGTGTGTTTTTGTTATGTAATAAGTATTCCTCAAAAGTAATGTGAAGTCTATGTACGTCAGGCTTCGGGTCTCTACAGTTGGTATCAGAGGAATGGTTTAGTCAGCCTTTGGAAACTAGGATGCGAAAGCGTTAGTGAGATCCCTTGAGATATTTCTAAGGTATGTCTAGGGATGTCCCTAAGGATAATTATACATATAAGATATAGTCCTAGAACTACGGTAACGATCATAGAATTTAACCTAAGAAGTTAGATATTGAGGATACTCCCCCTTTATAATGTTTTTTTCCCTAGCATGATTTTTGCCTCTCACACTATTCTTTTTGGGTTTTAGACGATGGCTAGAACCTGAAGGAACCGTGTTGATCAATGCAATGGACAATGCAATGATTGTCCTCCTGAACAAACAAATGTTATGGGAGATGGAGTGCAAAATATTATTGCTATACTTACACAAGCTATGAATCATTCTGGACTTCCAAATGAGCAGAGAAGGGAACAATATTCTATTGAGTCCTTCATGAGGCAACGTCCGCATTCTTTCAGTGGGACTTCCGATCCACTTGTTGCTGAACAATGGATCAGTACCACTGAAAAGATATTTTCAGTTCTTCAATGATCTGAACATGATAAAGTCATCTTAGCAGTATATCGTTTGGAAGGTGAAGCTGATCAATGGTGGAATCTTATCAAGAATACGAGGCCAAGAGATGAAATTGAGCCCATGGAATGGGATGAGTTCAAGAACTTGTTTTTCAGTAAGTACTTCCCTCGTATTCTTCGAACAAAGATGGAAAAGGAGTTTCTTGAGCTGAATCAGAAGGATGATGAATCTGTTGGTATATACGAAGCGAATTTTACAAGACTTGCAAGGTATGCATCTGGCATTATCATCCAACCTGAAAGTAAAGTTGATCGATTTTTCAGTGGCTTAAAACCAAGTCTTCGAAGGGCATTAGCTATAAGAGACTTCAGTAGCTATGAAGAAATTGTGTGTTGTGCTATCAAGGTAGAAATGGAAGTTGGTGTTACATATCCATCTCATGGTTTTGACAAGAAACGAAAGATGGAGTTCAAGGAGAAATCTCAGAATAATGGTGAAAAGAAGATGAATGTTTCCTTATGCACAAAGTGTGGAAAGAAGCATGGTGGAGATTGTCTTAAAGGGACTATAAAATGTTTTAAGTGTGGAAAAGAAGGTCATCGAGCAGCTGAGTGTCGAAGTAATGGAAAAAGGGTTTCTAACGATGTGAATAAAGAAAACACTGCAGAGAACGCACCACCAACACTTCAATGCTTCAAGTGCAAGGAAATGGGGCATTATGCTAATAAATTCCCTAATCCAAGGGTTAGTGATGATCGACATGAACAACCGCTTAAGGCAAAGGACAAAGGGAAGTCACATGCAATCACTATTGGCGATAACGATGTGGTGGAATAATTAAGTGTTTATGTAATGGGATTCCAAAATAATGTTGTATCATGGAGTATTGGAATATTTATGTATTGGTCTATTGTGGTTTTCAATAATTTTATGGTACCAGTAACCATGGAAAGTGATTGAGATATTTTTGGAAAAAGAATGATATGCGCATAATGAAGGGAAAACGAGAAAATGAAATATTTGACAGTATTCATGAGCTCATGATTGATATAAGGACTAAGTGATATCATGGTTTGAGTATATAGAATTTTTGGATTTTGGTATGTGGAAAGAGTTAACTTTTGTCAGCATTCATGTTTTCACTAAGGTTCAATGGGTACTCATTCTTCAAGAGAATACATGATTAAGGTATTCACATGTTTGTAATTTGACCAACAAGATATATCTTATGATATATGGGGGATAAATGATGGCATTCACGTGATTGTTCTGTGACATTTCAAGTAATCATTTTCTTTATACTATGAGATTGGACCGAAGTATTTTAGATAAGCCTAAATATTAGAATGGATTATGTTGGACATAAGTTAGGATAAAATGTTTTTCGATATTATTGATGGGATGTTATAGTAATATAGCTTTAGAAAAAGGACAACCTGCAGGATGGGTGACAGCCCATCGCGTCAGACAAGGCTGTGGGAATCGAACCCGCAACCGAAGTGCGACTGGCCTTTATCGCCTACCACTGGCCTACAGGAAGTCCCTATTTAGTAGAAACTAGTTTTATTATATTAAGCAGTATGATATATGAAGTATAAGTCCATTTTAGGAACCATATATGATTAATCTCACTATAGAATGACTTATGTATATTTAATAACTTTTGCTAACCTTTTGTTTGAGATAGATGGAATGACCCGTCATTCTATCACATGATCTGCTAACACTTCACGAATAACAAATTCAACTTCATTTATTTAAGAGATGAAATAGAAATTGTTCAAGGCACGAACAACAGTGAGATTGTACCAAAATAAAGTAAGTATTTATTCTAATTCAAATTCTTCAACTTTAGGGAAACGATCTTGAAAACCAAAAATGTTTTCCTAGTGCTCTTATATATGATTAATCAGATGGTACCTTAGATCGTCACAAATTTATGGATTTGTGATTTTTGGCGTTTCCATAGCCATGTTCTCTACCACTCTCCCTTAGAACATGACGGTTAGATTTTTTTCCATATCCATATTTTCACCTATGTGGAAACCCAGTGATTAGTTTATTTGGGTAACCGTTACGTTTCATACTTTTGTTTTTAAAGATTGGTTTTGGTATTCCTTTTTACGATGTGGGTTTCTATTAAAAAAAACTTTCAAGTAGTAAACCATTTATAACCCCGACGAATTTCAAGGGCGAAATTCATTTTAAGGGGGTAGAATGTAACACCGTGAGATTTTATGAAAAATATTCTTTTTAATTTCATTAATGTCTTGTGTTGTATGCTACACCAAAAGGATCTTGCACAACACGCATCCTTGACTTGACTTTCATTACACACAATCACGACCTTCCTTGATAGCGTGTGTAGTACGCAATACCGAGTTTTACTAAACAACGATATGCTATTAAAATATTATTAAAACTAGCCGTTATGAATAGTAATAACCAATTTTTGAAATTTTGAAATTTTTATTTTTCAAAATTGACTTCATTTTTGGATTCAGAATATCGAAATTAGCTTAGGGTGAAATTTTGGTAATTTTCGGATAACTTTCATATTTTGATGAATAGTGGAAATTACTAAATTTTAATTAAAAACAACTTTTTCAATCGAAATAATTAATAGTGATAAATTATTAATTTTAGTGGTTTTAAAGTATTTTTAGAATATATTTTTACAATTTAATACAATGTTGTTAATTGGATGTAATTTCACATTTAAACCAGTTATAAACAAGTGTCAATCTTTTGATAGTTATTATCTCTTAAAAACATGCCTTTTGTTTTGACGACGGGAATTAATTTTTAAATTAATTAATGCAACTGATATGTTTTGAATTTGGTAAAATAGAAATCATTTTTTAGTTCATAATATCAAATATAGCTTAGGCATAATTTTTGGTATTTTTCTGAAAACTTTCAATTTTTGATTAATAGTGAAACCACTAAGTGATAGTTAAAAAACTGAATTGTTCATAAAACTTAATTTTACCACTTCTGTGATTAGAATTTCAAAAATCCGAGAGACACGGTAGATGTCAGTAAGTAAAATGTGGTTCAATGAGATGAAAATAATTTTTTGGTGAATAGTAACTTTTTACTTTTTTTTACCACGGTTAAAAGTAAATAGGGTAATTAAGGGTAAAAATGATATTATTATTACCCTAACACATGTCCAAATTCTATTGGATAAGTGTAATTCGACCAAAAACAATCTTAGGAATAAAATATGACCATTTAGGCCCACTTGGATTAGATTAGGACATTTATTATTAATTTATTTAAAGAAGGGTTAAAAGAGTTAAAATCAAAGTTTATTTACTAAAACATTTTTAATATGGGGTTATACATAAGATAAATTAGACTATAAATATTCATTAGAAATATAAAAAGATTTCCTACATAATTTTATTTTATTTTTAATTTTTAGACATTAAATAATTTAATTTATTTATGACACAATGATGATGCAATAATTATCTTATTAATGAAATATTGACATAATTGATGTTATAAACACCAAAATAAATGAAATTTGAGACTTTTTATGAATACCACTAATTTTCTAGGTTAATATGACATGTTATTATTGATTTAATTGACTTGGTGAGAACTAATAATTCTGTTATAATTTTCACAAAAATCAATTACTAAATAGTGTCAAAATTGACATAAAATAGTTTTTAAAACAAATTTTATATTGGTAATTGTTATTTTATTCCTAAAAATCTAAGGTTCGGCCAAATGACTTAGATAAGGTTATATATATTAATAATAGACAACTTGGGGTCCGTTTGGCTGCTTATAGTAAGTTTATTAACCTTATAGTATAAGAACACAAGAAGACATGGTAAAAGTAAAATTATTTAACTTAATGTTAAATCTAAATGATAAGGTTAAAATAGGAACCTAAACTTGTCTAAATTCTATTGGATGAGAGGATTTAGACCCATCCCCACCTTAGCTTCTAAATATATCAATTTGGATCTATTTAAAACCAAACTTGACTTTATAATAAAATAATATTTTTGGTTATTCCAAAGGTGCCCCTCTCCTCCCTTATAAAAGGGCACCTCCTCCGTCTCTTCCTCACACCACTTTGAGCCTTCAAGCTCGGCCAACCCCTGAAAATTTCTTCTCTCCACTTCCCGAGAAACATCCTAGAGTTTCTTGTCTTCTTCAAAGACCCATTTTAGTTCCCTAAAAGGAGGTCTCAAAGAAGCACTTCAAAGAAGAGGTAATGTCCGTTGCCGATTCTTTCATCTTTATTTCTTCTTCCACTTCTTCTTATTAGGTTGTTTCATTATGAAGTAATAACATCAGTATCACTCATATACGGATATGTTATTATAAGTATGAAACAACCCTATTTCATCATCTATCCATCCTACAGAAAACGAAATCACCGCGTGTGCGTACGTACGGAATACCGTCTCCACGCCGTGGTGTAATCTGTTTTTCCACCAACACCTTACATGGATGGGTATTATGGTGTAAAGAATAACTATACATAGTTATTATAACATCATAATGATTCTGATATACTGTATCATCCACTCCAATTCAATTCAATAATTATGGAAATGATATCATCGCTCGTGCGTATGTACGGACTACCGTCTCCACGACGCGATGAGATTCATTCTCCATGTTAACCATTTAAGAATGATTATAAAGTATATATAAGCAATAATAATGAAATATATGACATTATAAAGCTACTGGATTTATGTGTGTGTATATGTATGTCATCTACTTAATTCCATCAACTCAATAAGGAAACGAAAACAGCGTTCATGCGTACGTACGGCTTACCGTCTCCATGAACGGTGTATTTCTTTCCATTTACTAATTTATTATATATATGTATATTATGAATATATATTATATATAAATCATGTTTTATATTCTGGAATTAAGTAATTGTGATCTAAGAAATCATATGAATAATTACAAGTCAAAACACGGATGACAAATGAAACAATTTTACCCAAAATGCTCTTTAACATAGAATTTACAAAAAAACGGGTAACATAAAGTCATAAGTGAACCATATATGATATCATAACAATGAGTATGATTCTGTAATAAGTCAATGACATTATTTAAATCATTATACAGGAGTTTCGGACACTTATGAATCATATCAGACCTAAGGTAAGGGAAAATATCACAATCTCATTTTTATCCGAGATTGTTTTTACTTCGGCATTTACTGGGGTGTATTTTATCATCCACATACATGTTCCCTCAATATGTAATATTATTTCCATCCACCTACAATTTTTTAAATCCAATTTTACCCTTTGGTGAGTTTTTAGTAAAAGATATGAAAGGAATCTTTTGTCGTTTTTCGTACGAGGTACTTTTTGACTTTTCCGACAAGAGTACGAAAAATGTTTTTTTTAACTTATACGGCACGAATGGATTTTTAAAAAATTATTTCCAAGAAGCTTCCTTTACAAGTTTTCATGTTCATTTTTAATCAACTTCTTTTAGTTTCAAATTGTAAGACATGTTAAGAAAGGAAAATGTTTTTGAAGTATAAAGGATATTTTCCTCAAGAATGGAGTTCAAGTGTTTTATCAAAATTATTTTCCATCTAAGATAATAAAGGGTTCTGTTTTTATCCCTATTATTACATTGATTTTATTATGTTGTGATGGAAATATTTTTATGAATTCCTTTATCTTATATGAATTGTTTTATGATGTCATGATGTTTAAGATTCCCATTTGTATTACATGGGTTATGCAATGATGTATGATTTATGATTTTGTGGCACACATAAGAATGGTATCATTATGAGATGGGTGGGACCTATATCTCCCTCCAATGCATTGGGTAAAGATTTTATATCTCATGACATAGACATGGCTGGAATGGTAGGTTATACCGGTTCAGTGAAACAGGACTGAAACGAGGGTGACTCGGTTCAGAAAGGGACTTTGTCCACTAAGATAGTCTTGGCAATGAGTCTTGACTAACAAGAAATGATTCTTTATGATTATGTGTTTATGCCACAAAGTTTCATGTTTTAAGTTATGATTATTGGGTTTTACCTTTCACTACTATGATTTATCTCATGTTATGAAATTATGATTTCTTTTGCAGGTTAAGATTTCCAAAAGTTATGTTCTTATGTATATGATGTGAATGACATTTATTTTGTTTACCCTTACTGAGCATTTGAGCTCACCCTTTTATGTTTACTTTTGCCCAGGATATAAAGAAAGGTTTTAGGTATAAAAAAAGGAAGATCTTTATGGGATATGTTGAAGATCTTTCACCAGGATTAGAAGATTATATTCTGAGTTTCCAAAGACACTAAACTATTACGATCCTTGTGTGTGTCTTTTTGTTATGTAATAAGTATTCCGCAAAAGTAATGTAAAGTCTATGTACGTCAGGATTCGGATCTCTACATATAACATCCCCTATATCAATTCCATGTGTGTCATGAATTTAAACCACCCTCACTTTGGTTAAAGTTATATTAACTTAAACACTAGTATATGATTTTCTAAATCACAAGACCTTAAACTACTTGAGAAAGAGTAATAATAATTTTCATGATGAAACCCCACAAAGGGTGACCTGAGAAAAATTCAAGTCCTTGCTCACCAAATTATTCATCTATAGAATTTAGGAAAAATTTAGGGTTCAAATAAATAAGTAATAATTCTCGTAGGGTAAACTTTATGGCCTTAATAAAAGTCTATTTATAATCACTGGACCCCCATGTTTAGGAAAAAGTTAGAGTAATGATTTTTCATGTCTCCTTGCCACGAGAATATGTTCACTAGGAAGTGACACAAACATTGTGGTATTCAAACCCATCTTGGATATTACACTTTACAAAAATAATATTTCATGATTTGGGTGCCTCAGATCACTATAAACCTTTCATGGACCATGGAAAAAGATATATGGAATCAAGGGACCCTTTTATTGACTATGCATGTATGTCTATAGATCCTATATATGCGCCTATGGTCATCAACAAAATGAATCACACTACAAAATGGAAATTTAAATCCTTATGATCCCTAAAATAATCACGGTAGTACTCAACACCTTAGAGCATCTAAACTACTCTTGGTATGATTGTCCCATATCATCCTCCTAACCTAAGTTCTTTGGACCATGACTTACAGTCTCCATAACAAACTATCCGAGTGAATTCAACATCCTCTATGTTATGTCACCATGTTTTGTACCCTTTCTCAAGGCCAAAATGGGACACTCAAATCCCTACCCTTGTATGGTCCACACCCCATGATTCAAAACCACATGGTGTAGGGATCTAGCTTCATAATCAAGAGTTGAACTTCCCTGGGGGGGATATAACCCTTCCTCGATGGTTTTCCTCCCATAACCAACCTCATAAACTAGTTGTTTGAGCCTCCAATTATCTTTTATAGACCTCATAAATAAGTGGATATCATCTTTTTCTTGGACATGCTACCAAATTATAAGGGTCTTGGCCAACCAACTAAAGGAATATCCTCTTTATCAGAAAGGAGATTCAATCATTATGATCCCTAGAAACACCGTGTCGAAACCTGTAATCTTTAAATGTCATGATACATACCCGGAATGTCTTCCCCATCTGATATTCACAACTCAATTTTTTGGGTTATGATTTATATCACCCACACTCCAACTATCCAGGCGATCCAAGTATCCATAGTATTTCACCCTCAACCAAAGTTACCTCTATAAACATTCCATATCCCCTAGAAAAGATATCGGCTTCAAGGAACCTTTTCTTGAATATTCATAAATGCGCATGCCTCCTACAAATGCACCTATGGACATTAAACAAATGTGTCACTCTAAAAAAAGGGCTTTTTGATACTTGCGAGCCCTTGAAGCACCACGGTGTAACCCACCACCTCAGTGTTTTTTGGGTCATTCCTGGAATGTATGCACCACATCACATGATAAAAAATATGATCTAAGCTAAAAACCATAAACTAATGAAATATTAGGTCCAAGCTAAAAGGCCCTAAACTAAAGAAATATTAGGCCGAGCTAAAATACCATAAACTAAAGTGATATCAGGTCCAAGATAAATGAACCTAAATGAAAGAGATTTCATGTCTAAGCTAAACGTCTCTAAACTAAAGTGATATTAGGCATGTTCTAAAAGACCTTAAGCTAAAGCAATAACAGTTTCTATCTAAAAGACCATAAACTAAAGAGATATTAGGTGTGAGCTAAAATACACTAAACTAAAGCGATATCAGGTCTGAGCTAAAAGATCCTAAACTAAAGTGATATTAGATCTGAGTGAAAAGACCCTAAACTAAAGTGATATCTGGTCTGAACTAAAAGACCCTAAAGTAAAGTGATATCATGTCTGAGCTAAAATTCCCTAAACTAAATCAATATCAGGTCTAACTTAAAAGGACCTAAACTAAAGAAATATAAGGTCTAATCTAGAAGACCCTAAACTAAAGAAATATAAGGTTCGATATAAAATACCCAAAACTACATCCCAACAATAATTTATTCTAAAAAATATTGTAAGGCCCACTACATTGCCTTAGTATAATCAAGATACTCTATCGAAGCCTATCGTATTTGGAAAACATTTATTGCTCTACCTAGGGGGAATGCATCCGAACTAGGAAATCCTTCTGAAATTTAGGTAGTCTCAATATATCTAGAATAGATTATCCATAAATAATCTCTTGTTGGTGGGAATTCATTTGCATTCCTCGAGAATAATCTATTATAATTTCAATATTCAATTCCAAGCATTCTTATATACTTGATATTATGCAAGGGATGGATGTCATTGATGATTATTACAACACTAATTCAAATACAAGCACTCTTGGTCAAGAGTCTCTTCTTTATTAAGAAATACCTTGGTCAACACACTCTTGAAAAATCCTCTCATGGGGATCAATATAAAAGCCCACCAGATGTTCAAATATGTGGAAAGGTGATCTATGTTTACCTTAGAATTAGATTATTTGCATTCTGAATGAATCATATTCTAAGGGGGTTTGGGCATTTGTTGACACTCACAATCACTCAAGATTCACTTTTCCATAAATAGACACGTGTTTCAATGGATTAGATGATAATAGTACATACACATGTGATCATGATTCTTGGGGAACATATGAGTAAAATCTTTATGATACTCCAGAGTTTTGCCTCCTTTACTCTATCAAATGAGGATTTATACACCATGTGACACCATCACATGATCCTTCATCCGAAAAACACATTCAATTGGCTTGGGTTATGAAAAAATTGTGTGAATTATTGCATCACTTTCAATGCACCCTTTGGCATACGACCTTGACATGAAAACACCCTCAGTCATGTTATGGAATCATAAAACCATGAATATGCAATATGTAAAAGGAATGAAGAGAAGGTATTCAGGGAAATGTATGCATTCCATCACAAGGTCTATCACTAATCATGTGACGCACAATAGAAAAGAAGAAGGTTTGTCCTTGGTAGAAATCAAACATAATCATGGGATTCATTATTTATCACATGACATATCGCAGCCAAGGATAGTGATTGTTTTCAGGTTCACTCACATTGTTGTGCAAGGTCTAGAAAATACTTATAAAATATGCATAAAAATATGTAGGAGTCAGGATCCTCTCTTGGTCATAAAAATCATTTTACGCACCCCTCACAACCCAAAAGGCCCCATGAGACCCTGATGACATGATCACCCCGTCTCGTGAAAGCCCTTCGGCCTGTCATCCTCGATACACAAAGTTTCTTGGGAATTTTTAGGAAACATCCCACTTCCCATTTGGTTCCCTAAGGAAAAATAGATGGGATTGCCCAAGAAATTATTTCACATATCCATGAGGCCTTTATTGTTCATGAGATGCTTCATAAATAGGTAGAGTAATTATCTTAAACATTACTAATGTAATTTTACATGACCCTTAATCTTTGGAGAATAAAACAAAGAAAATAAAATATGGAGGAGGTGGAATCCTCTCATGGTTGTAAAACACTTGAGATTAGTTATGGAAGTCCACAACATGACTTCGTGAGAATCCTCGACAATTTTCCATGATCTCGTGAAGACCCCCAAACAAGACAACCTTGCCTCGTGGAATTTTCCATACAAGGCATCTAGAATCTTGTGAAGGCCTTTCAATAGGTACTCTAATATCTTGAAGGCCCTTGAACATGTTAATATGAAAATATAAATCTCTTCAGCATGACTGCATAATTCAGTAACTCCTCACTAATTGTAAATAATCCAATAAAGGGGGTGTTTATGGTAGGGACTCACGGTCGCTAAAAATCAGGCGACACCCTCATAGAAATCCATAGAAAAGGATCATGAAGACGTGTGGTGCCAGGCTCCTTCACTAATTCCATCCTGGATTCACGTGAGATATGCTATGAAAAATGCTGAACAAATGGGGTGGAGAGGCCTATAAATCTCCCACCATAAAATGAAAAAGGTAGGAGAAAATATGTATTCCTATCACATTGAATAGAATGAACTCCGAGGGATTTCACACCAGCACTAGAGAGGATTTCTTAGAGTGACTGATCTCATGACTGGAAAGTCTTCCATCAGGTAATATATCAGTGAATAGAAGAACCAATCATGCACCATGCATAAATAACCTCATGTGATCATTTATAGATCGCATGATGAGTTCCTGGTAGGACATATGAAGAGAATACCACATATCTACCAGATTATGAGAGACTCAAAATAAACTAACACTAAATAAATTTTAGGGATTCAAAAAATAAGGGCTAGAACAAAGATTAAAGGTGGAAGGCTTAAGAGGAAAACATTTTTGCTTACCCTCATGTGCTTCACATGAACCATCCAATACACAAGACATCACTAAGATAGGTCACCCATATCATGTGATTCTCCTTCGGCATGCTATTTGGTTCATGTTAAGTCTTTCAAACATGTCATATTAAGTCATGTGGTTCCTGTGGGTCTGCCACTTTAGTCTCTTGAATCCCTCTGAGCTCATTAGACAATCCTTGCAATGTCTTTTAGATACATCACCTGACTCATATAACGATGCAATCTCATGGCATCCAAGTCTTAGGGTCACATCTAAGAATGATAGCTAGATCTCATGAAAACCTCTAGGAAATCCATATGAGAATCATGATGCCCTCTAGACATGTTTTCCAAGTCTCGTGATTCCTTCTAGGAGTGTCATCCAAGGCATGTGACACCCTCTTAGTCATGTCTTATGAGCTCTCACGAAACCCTCAATATGTGTTAGCTAGCTCTTGAAAATGACACCCGGGAAAGTTAGATGGATCATGTGACACCCTCTAGAAAATCCAGTTATGTCATGTGATGGATTCAAAGACAAACCATATGGATCTTGAAACATCCTCTGGATAAGTCATCATTGATCATGAAATAACCTTCAGATATTCCACTTGGGTTACGTGAAGTCCTTCAGAAAGACCAAATCGATCATTTAGTTGTATTTAGATATTCAATCTAAATACCCCCTATATATCAAGACAAGAAGAAAATCATATCATGATAGGTTGGAAGTCAGGCCAAATCAATAAGGGAAACCTCGGTGTGAAATCCCCAATCAAGGGAACTATGGAGACTTTGATTCCTACTATAACTAGGATACATAAGACGCCTTCTATAGGTTTGAGTTCCATATTAATTATCCAGGGAAATCCCAGCATATAAGTCCTACATTCACAAGAAATGAAATTGATTACTTTCCATCCCTTGTTTCTCACAATGAGCATAAATCACATCGGCTTGGAGAGTTGTAATGGTCATATCATCTATACCATAACCGCCACAGAATACTAGGGAAATTTCAGTGTGTAAGCCCCAATATATTTTACTATGAAAACTCTAATTCTTGTAATAACTGGGATATATAAGATGCCTTCCTAAGGCCCGAGTTCTAATAAATTCCCCTTTAGGTGTAAGTCCTTTTATGACTCTAAAACCTCATCCATCTAGAAAAAATCATACCCTTAAGATGATCACTCTACCTTACCCATCAGAAGACTAGGAAATAAACTGAACTATGATGACCCTGATTCATTCCATAACAAGGATACATAGGATGTCTCTCTGAGGTCTAAGCTCTATAATGAATCTTATCAGGGTGGTCCCAAAACATAATTCAGACATCATTAGCAATGAAAAATTATTATTTTCCAATCCATTATTTCTCACACTAACCATAGCTCACTTGGGCTTAGGGAACTTCAGTAATCATGACATCTACACCACGAGTCTCTACAATGAAAAGAGAAACCTAAATGTGTAATCCTCAAACAAATGATGCATTATAAGCCTGATTATTTCCATAATCAGGATATGTAGAACGTCCCTCTAGGACTCGGTCTTGAACACCTAGTGTCCCAAAGAACCCATATAATTCATTTTTGCATGATGTTAAACTGCACGGGTCTAACAAACTACATGGGTATTGATTCCTTTAATAACTACGATATATAGGATGCCTCATAATGGCTCAATCCCATCCTTATTAGATTAACTTCCACCTTGCATGAAAAAATATTATGAAGCTATTGGTTATATAGATTCAGCACATAAGAAAATTCCCATTACTAGAATATGATGGAGGACCACAGATACATATATATGGATTCACTAAATGGGATCCAGTCTTTTTCACTCAAAATAGAATTAACCCATGATCATTTTGTTAGGGTAACCAGTCCTATATCAGGATAAAGAAGAGATTTTCAAACCTACCTTAAATCTATAAGGGATTATCAGGGTAAGAAAAAATTCCCCCCAAAAGGGTATGATGATCCTGAACTCCCATCCTCTCAACCAATGCGTGTCCCCAATATTAGTTGGGCCTAGAAACCCAGATGAACATTAGCCTTTGGAAAGAAGTTCTGTATTCAATTACAGATGGGGGAACTATTCAGAGTTTCAAGGAAAAACTAGAAAAATGGAAAACCTAATGTGAGTGATTAAACAAGTATTTAAACCCACATAATCAATCAAACAGTCAGGAATAATTCCATCCCATAATGCTCAAAATTATGATGAAATAGCTATGGAGAAACTAGTTCCCTATAAAAGTACATGTTGGCTCTATTTATCCTTATTCTAAAGGTTTCAACTGCCCACACTCAATTGTCATTGGTGGAGTGGACTAGGGGATCTTTGTGCCCTCAACCACTAATAAAATTATTCTATTATTCTTTATTATTTATCTTATGCTCAAATCATCTATAGAAGAGAACCATGCACATCTGCATAAATTGCAAGGAATGTTAAAAGTGAGAATCTCTTAAGATTATCAAAAAGAAAAAACTCACCCACCCGCTTGGGTATCTTTGTTTTATTCCGACCTAATAGAAAAGTCCCAACGCATTCGAAAAGTATGAGGGTCAGTAGGGGTAAAAAACTACCATAAATCAATACAAGTAAATTGTATACTTTTATCAGTGCTAAACAAAAAGCGCTAACAAAAGCCTCACCTTTATCAGTGCTAGCTAAAATCGCTGATAAATGTCATATTTATCAGTACCAAAAAACACTGATAAAGGATTATACTTTATCAGTGTTTATTTAGAACTCATAAAGGATAGCTTTATCAGTGTTATTATTAGGGATGATAAAAAAATTTAATAAAAAATATTATTAATATATAAAAAATTATTAAATAAAAAATAATGTTTATTTATATACATTAATTAATAAAATCATTTTTATAATTAATATAAATATTATATATTAGTATACATTTCTTAATAAATGAAATATATATAATTTATTAAAAAATTATTTATAAGATTATAAATAATTATTTATTTATTTAAATATTTGTAAAATAATAATAACTTTTTAAAATAATAAATATATTTAATATATTTATAATTATATTTTTATAATTATATATTTATAATTATATATTTATAATTATATATTTATAATTCTATATAAATACCATTTAAATATATTTTTTAATTATAATTATAAACATATATATATATATATATCTCCAATGAATTAGGTTAATATATATATATATATATATATATATATTTCATGAGATAATGATGATATTCATGGACTTGATTTCCATTATTTATGTTCATGTATTTATGCATGAGTATAATTGATGTTATATGATTATAAATTTATTTGTGGACATGATTGTGGGTTGTCATGTTCCAAATATCAAGATTGCCTATATTATGATGATGCATGTATAAGTTATGTATTCATCATTAATGTTCATTATACATTAACAACCTTATTATCCATTCTTTTACTTATATGTTCTGACTCATTTTTTTATGATCTGTACTTTACTAGGAATGATTCATTCATGTTACACCCATGAACTTATTATGTTCTCACAAATACTTATAAAAGTAAAATAAATATATTTAACTAATAAATATATTTCAATAATAAATATATTTACTAGATTTATAATTATAAAATTTTAATTATATATAAATACTTTTAAAATATATTTATTTATCTTTGTAATTATAACTATATATATATATATATTTAAATAAATACATTTATTATAATTTTATTTATATATATTTATTTATTAATAATTATATAAAAATATTTATAAAAATATTTCTTTACAATTATAATTATAAATATATATATATATATATATTTAAATTAAACACTGATAAAGGGGTATCTTTATTAGTATTTAAAAAGTGATGATAAAGAGAAGTTTTATCTACCCTTTCTATTTTAGCACTGATAAAATTGTTCCTTATCATCGCTTTTTGAAAATCCTTCATAAAAGTTTTATCCCTACTTTTAAAACAAATCTAACAAGTTGTATTTTCTCGCACACCTTCAATATCTCATAGAATGAAACTATTGTTACACTGTCACTCTTGTTGAACCCAACTGTCTCTCATCTACTGCTCTCACTAAATTGAACTTCCTTTGCACTTCCACTCTCATCGAGCCCTATTCCTACCACCATCACTGCTCTCGCTGAATCCCATTATCGTTACACCAACTCTCTCATCAAACCCCACCATCGCCAATTCGCCTCTCTCGCCAACCCCAACTCTCATCACCGCTGCTCTCACTGAATCCCACTTTTAATTCAATGTCATTCTAATCAAACACTTCTCTTGCTTCCTCCAGTGCTGTTATTCCCAATCTAGGGTATTTTTTTAATTATGAGTTTTAAATTTCGTTTTTATCACTGTTGATAATGTGTTGATCATCAATTTCATGGGGCTTACATGGGGTTAATTATTAAATTTTGGGATGAAAATAGAAAGATGATAGTGGTGTGAGTTTTTTTTTCATGGCCTGATAATTTTTGGAAGTGACCAATTTATCATTTAGGAAATGTTTTAGGAATTTTTCATGACAGGATACGGCCCATCAAACCATGCGACTGATTCAATAATGGTCTGGAATTCTACTTGGGTTTTTTATTTAGACCCCATGATTCTTGGACCCAAATAGTGGAGAAATTTATCTGATTAAACCTTATTATATGTAGAGGATTTTAGATTAAATTTTTTGTTATAATTTTTGTGTGTCGTTCCTTGTTTTCATGTTATGAAAAAAAAATTTGGTTGAAAAAAATGTTTTTATAAAATGTCAGTTTTTAAACAAGTTTTAGGTGGGTTTTTAAAAAGGATGTTTTGTTTTGTTTTCAATGATTAGAAAAGTATATAGTTTTTAAGATGGTGTTTGAGAAAATGTATTGAAAAAAAAGAGTTGGTTATGTGATTTTTGGTTAGTTTTATAAATGAATGGAATGATATAAGGGGTTCTAGTATTTTTAAAAGGGTGTGTACTCATATAAAGTGATTTTTTGAAAATATTTTATCACATAATTGGAATTTGAGTTCGTAATAATGTGTGGAGTGATTTCATTAAATTTTCCATTAACATAGTTTTTTATATTAAATTTAATTTAAAGTGTGTGCTTTTGTGTAAAATGGATTTTAAATCCTTTAATAGGGTACATGGATTTTGAAGAAAAATAAGTTTTTATGATATATGTCGGTGTTCCATGATTTGATGGATTTTGTTTTTGAATTTTTATCTTGGTCATGGTTGGATTTTTTGGTTTTATGTGTGGGACATGAACTATTTTAGTTCATGTTTCATGTTATTTAAATTTTTCATCCAAAAAATGTTGTAAAAAATGATGGAATTTTCATCTTTATAGGTAAAACATAGGGTGATTCTCTTCTATTTAGGGTTTCTTAAATATTTTTCCTCCATCTATTTGTGATGATCTAGGTTTATAGCATGGGTGTTAGAAGAATCTAACTGTGTGGGGAAGGAATTGGTGAACCATTTGTTCTAAAAGTTGTTATTTAATTTAGTGATTCTCTCTTTAGTATATTGGGAGTTTATGGGAGCCTTTAATTTTTATTTGATCCAATTTGGGATTTGGGTGCTTATATATGGGTTCTTGGGAGATTTTGGGAATTGTGAGGTGCCTATAACTTAGTGGAAACTATATTTATTTTGGGTTTTTGTTTTTAGAGCCTGTAAATTGATATCTTTTTTTTGATGGGTAGAGCATGGGAGTTTTGGGTTGGGTATTAGAGATCCAAAATGGTTATGGTTTGATTTTACTCTACTTAGAGCTATTTAGATTTAATTAAATTCACCATGGGAGGTATCCATAGTAATATTGACATGTGTATATAATACCTCATTTTATTCCCTTTTTTTATTTCATTTGTTTCATTTGTGATGTGGTTTCTTTCACTTCCTCTTTTATTCATATAGTGACTGCTGGTTTTAAAAAATATTTTGGAAATGGTTTTCAAATAATGTTTAAAATGGAAAATGATTTATTTTACACATTGTGTGTGACTTCTAAAGAATCATTTTCAAGTGATTTTTTTCATTCAAAAAAAGTGGAATAAATGTTTTTTAGGGAATCCAAAATTGTGATATTGATTTCATCTTGTGTATAAATGTATTAAAAGAATATTTTTATATTATATTTAAAACTAGTTAAAATGAAATTTCTTTATAATGGAACTGCAAAAACATATTTGGTGAAATCATACTGGGCAAGGTTTTCTCACACCCAACATGTACCATTTGGTGTACAAAACATTTCATATTTTTCTGTTTAGTCTTGGACCTAGTTTTCATTTATTTTATTTGATATGGTGTTTTATTTATTAATTTATGTTCTATTTATTATTATAGTCATGTTTTTATTTTATTGATGCAACTTACTCTAGTTGAAGGATTATTTTTATTCTGTTTTATTGGGAAAACCATTTCTTAAGAGTGTTCCACGATGCTTAGGTACTAGTTTTCAACCTATATAGATCAGGAACAATTTTCAGGCCTAGTGGAGAGTCGGGACAGGTTCTGGTTCTAGTGGAATTCTGAGATTATTTTTTATAAATCGTATCATATCCATGTTTCTTTCATCATTATGAACCTAGGTTCTTGAATGCCCACTTTTTATTTGGGGTTTTATGGTAGAAAAGAGAATATGATGGTCATTAGGACTGAGGAGGTTAGGTGAGAGTGGGTGTTTGATCACCACCCACCACATCAAGCATGGTTTTGTATTCCACTTGGTTTTTTATTTATAACCCTAGATTCGTAGACCTCGGTAGTGGAAAAATGGGTCAGCTTGGACATTATGATATGTTGAGGATGTCTATGGAATAAAATCAAATAATTTTTAACTTTTATACTTCCATAAATTTTAATTTTACATATTGTAATTTTATAATTTTATAAATTTGTAAAAATATATACTTCTATAAATTATATATACTTTTAATACATATATGAACTTTTATATAGTTTTATAAATTTATATACATTTATAAATTATGTATATTTCCCTAAAATATACATTCTTTTATAAATTATATATAATTTTATACTTCTATATACATCTATAATTTTAAATAAATATATATATATATATTAATTTATACTTTTATACCTGTATATTGTTTTCAATTTATCAGTAGTTTAATACTTTTATACATTAATAATTTCATTGTTTGTGTTAAAAATAGTTAAAAAATATAAAAAATTCTTTTTTTATTTGTGAATCCATTATTATATTAAATGGCCATATTTTTTATTATGAAAAGACTTTTCAAATAATATAGATTTTATTTTTTCTATTATTACATTCTGTATCAATATTTGATCTATTTTTTATAATTTAAATATGATTTTATACTTCATTTATACACATACAAAAACGGGTTTTGATCCTTAAAAATATGAAGTGAAAAATAGTTTTTAAAAGTGAAATCCTCTCCATTGAATTTATAAATTCCATTCAATAAGTTTTTATTTTTGATCATGTGTGGTGATAAACCATTTTTTAATCCTTCCATTTTTATTCCATAAATTCATGTGGTCCAACATCAATTGAACATATTTTGTGACTTTATTTTGTTAAATATTAATATTACTATATAAAATAGGATGGATATGAATAGATAATCGATAAATTCTAATCGTATGATAAAAGAGTATGAAGATGGGGTGAAAGATTTCATCAAGTTTGCAAAATATCAGGCATATGACACTTCTAAAATCCTTTGTTTGTGTTTAAGTTGTTGTTACTCAAGACTAATTAGTCCATAAGAGTCAAAAGAAAACTTTATTTATCATAGAATTGATCGAAGTTATAAATGTTGGAATAGACACGGGTAATTGAGAATGTAGCTAGTGACTAGGATATCACTACAGTTTATGGATCATCTAATATTATTACAAGTGTGGAAAATGAAGAATACTGTATCGAGGATGTTATTACTAGTGTGAATGGTGATGAATATCATATTGGGGAAATGACATTGATAGTTGAAGATGAACTTCATGATTGTCCGAAAAATTTGAGAAGTTAAAGAGTTGTAAAAAGATTCCATTGTATGTTGGTTTCACTAAATATATAGCATTTTTCAGCCATACTAAAGTTGTATAATTTGAAAGAAAGCACCAAATGGAGCAATTATAGTTTTATTGAACTAATTTCTCTCTTGAATGGTATGCTCTCAGAAGATAATTATCTCCCTAGAAAAACATACAACACTAAACGAATGCTACATTCGATGGGTATGATCTTTAAAAGAATATGTGTCTGCCAAAATGACTATATAGTGTTTCTCAAGGACCATAAATCAATTAAATAATTCTCAAAGTGTGGTTATTATCAATAAAATAATTATAAATTGGGTCCTATGAATATTCTATGTCATTTTTCAATCATTTTGAGGTTTAGGTACCTATATGGAAGTGATGAGACTATAAGGAAATTAACGTTGCATGTAGATACAAGAAATAATGATTGAAAACTTTGTCACCCATTAGACTCTCCTTAGTAGAAGATAATTGATTATAAGTATCCCAAATTTGGAAATTCTCTAAGAAACCTTCTTCTTGAATTATCTATAGATGGTGTGAATCCTTTTGGTTTTCAACGCAGTACTCACAGTACATGGCTAGTTATGTTGGTAAATTATAACTTTCCCACATGGTTATTCATGAAATGAAAATAAATAATATTATTTATGTTTATATCATGACCAAAAAATGTGTAACGATATTGATGTTTATTTGTCTCCATTGATCGAATATTTGAAATTATTGTTGGATTCAGGTGTTATGTTGTATTATACTTACAGAAATAAATATTTCACAATGATATCCATGTTGTAATGGATGGTATAAGACTTTACTTATAATGGAAATTTGTCAATATACACCATTTAAATAACTCAAGGGTGTCATATTTGTGAAAAAGGTACACATTCAATTAGGTTTAAATATTCATTGAAGACTATGTTACTAAGACATCGCAGATTACTACCCCGATGACATGAATACCTATCTTGGATGAAATCATTTAATGGAAGTTCAGAATAATGTACAATAACATATCCTCTAATAGGTTGTCATCTTTTTAATAAAGTAAAAGATATGGACACTACTTTTGGTAAACCTTTTTTGAAAAACCTTAATAAAATCGTTTGGAAAAAGATGCAAGTTTTCTTTTGAACTTCCACAATAGAATTTTCTATATGTCAGAACATTTCTTGATGTTATTAATGTCAAAAAAAATGTATGTGATAGTGTGATTGACATGTTACTAAATGAACATAGAAACCTAAAGGATGGAATTAAGTATAGGATGGGCATTATTGTCATGAGAATAAGGGACGATTTTTCACCAATGAAGGGTGAAAATGAAATTGTATTCCAACAGCTACATACACAATTTCTAGTAAGGAGAGATGTCAATTTGGAAACTTCTTGATTGATATAAATTTTTTGGAGTATTATTCATCTAATATTAAGAATATCATGTCAATGACTAATTTAAAGTTAATGGGTCTGAAATAACATGATTATCATGTTTTGATGCAGGATCTAATTCTGATATCTTTACATTGAATTTTTTCTAATAATGTCCATCATATAATAACCAAGATCTATTTATTTTTCAAGTCTATTTGTAGTAAATCTATAGACTTAATGAAATTTTGAACTATGGAATTTTAAATTTTCATCATATTATGTGAATTAGGAATGTTATTGCCACCAACATTCTTTGATATGATAGTTCACTTGATGGTTCACTTGGTGAGAGCTATTTGACAATGTGATCATGTACATTATAGATGTATGTACCTCATTGAACAGTATATGAATATTTTGAAAATGGTTTTGTAAAAATTGAAGTCAACCGGAGGGTTGTATTATAGGGAAATATATTTGTTGAGGAAACCATTGAATTCTATACTGAATACCTATCCACTGTGGAAAGTATTGGTCTAGTAAAATCTCATCACACTGGGTGGCTTGTGTGTGATGTAATTTCTAGAAGAGAAATTGAAATAGTCAATATTATAGTTATGGATCAGTCCCACATTTATATTTTTAAAAAAAATTGGAGGTTTCCCCATATTTTGAAATCCACAAAGAAATTATTAGGCATTTTAATCCATCAAGTGGTGGATATTAAATACAAATAATCAGCAGTTTATAAGATGGTTTTGAGACCATATTCTTAAGGATTTAGATGAAAATATAGATACAATTTTAGAACAACTTTGATGGCTATCTATAGGACCAAGTGTGCATGTATTATCTTAAAATGGTAATATAATTAATGGTTAAACAGTATATACAAATGAACATGATTAAGAAAGTACCATAAGACATAATGGAGTAACACTTGTGGCTAAAGTGATTCATGTTTTTGGTAATATGGTGAAAAATCCAATTTGAATTAATGTGTCATACTTTTGTATCATCAAAATAATATGGGGGTTGGATTATACCACATAACAAGTGCTTATTTTTCAATGCAGGTAGGTTGATAATAAGAGTTTTGTTAAAATAGATGAATTGGGATTTGTAAAAGTGTATTTCAATAATTAAGGGCATAAAAAAACCATTTATAATGGAATCATAAGTAGTGAAATCATTTTAGTTTCTAGATCCATCAATCTGAAAGTGGTCAATTCATCTGTTATCGACCAAAACCACTGAAGGGTCAGATGAAAATTCAATTGAGAATAACCCTTTCATTGAGATGGCATAATAATTTCACTATTGTCCCAATGTAGATGGGGTTTTTTATGTCAAATGAGACCACAATGAAGGGATTTGGATACTCTATAGAGGGTTCAAATCTATTCAACCATAAAAAAAGAGTTAAATAATCAGGTAATATTTTTTTTAATATACATTGTGTTACCTCATGTTATTATATTTTTGTTGCTTTATTAATATAAACTAAATTAAATGTTAATCCAATTATGAAGATAAAAACTTGTGAACATACTCGTTCTCCCAATCCTAAGGAACAATAGGTTTCTTGGCCTTTTTCTTCTCCCAGTGTAGAGGAAAAATGAATTTTTGCGTGTGATGGTGCTCCCAATCTTGAGGAACTATAATTTTCTAAAACTGTTACTTCTCCCACTGAAGAGGTATAACAACCTTCTGCACATGTCAATGCTACCAATCCATAGGAAAAACATTTTTACAATGTTTAATCTGTGGAAATGGTATGACATGAATAACCAGTTATGTAGAAAAAAGGAGTGTTGTAGTGTAACGATGTTATAAAAAATTATTACGGTGATAATCAGAGGCATCAAAATTGAGGTCGGATTAAATGCACAGGTCCATGATGTTAACTATAATAAGACCATGTTAAGTAGTTACATTGGGCACATCACTTAGCAGTGTGTTATGGTTGATGTAAATTTGTGGCACCATGTTGTGCCCTTGATAAATACACTCATTTGGGAAGAGATTATGGTAACATTACGATCTCCTTTCTTCATTTTACTAAAAACTAAAATAATGAAACACTAAACTACTCTTAATCATACTTTTTAGAGTGAATTTATTGTAGATTAATCTCATAATAAATTTTCATTAATGTTTGATAGAAGGATTCATAGAGTCTTTCACATAGTTTTCACGATATTTAATCATAAATATGTTGAAGGGAAAATAATCCCACACCCACTGCTTATGTATGAACACCTAATAATCCAATCAACATAGTATGGGTTTAGTGGATATCATGGAGAGATAAATTTTTTGGTACATTTTGGTTGGTAATAAATTATTTGACAATACATGTATTCATAACTTTGATTGACAATTTTTTATTTATAAAACAGCAACTAAGTGATAAAAATAAGTAACGGGTAGTAAAACCAGTGTACCCCTACCATAAAGCAAGGATAGGGTATGCTTCACTTGAAAAAAATTGATACGTATTTTAAATCTACCGTAATTATTTTATGTGACACAAAACAACAACATAATTAAATTCCTAGGTTTAAATGTAGATTGATGAATCCAAATCCAAAGCCACTTCCATCCCACTTCATGTGATATGGAATGAGGAACATATAAATAATTGTGGGACAATCATAGATGAAAACAAAAAAAAATTGATGGAAACATGTGTAATTATGATATAATAAAATTTTTTTTTGATTTAAATCTCTATTTCATAAAAATTATTACTTATTGTCCTATATTTTTTATCTAAATTAGACATAGTAATCATCAACATCTATACCACATTAACACCTACTAGTAGTGTCCTTGAAGTGGTTATAATAGTATGGCCATGTCAGAGGTGCAGGATTTAGGGTGACACCTCATAAATTTTTTGTGGAAAAAAACATGATGATAATGTAAGAGAAATGGAATAGATAGAACCAAGATTATCTTCCCTTGAATAAAAATTTCATTGTTAGTATGAGTCATCATAAAATTCTATAGGGGGGAATTAAAGAGAAGAAAAAACACAAGAACAACCATTTTATAAAGAACCCCCCCCCACCCCACCCCCACCATCTTTGTGGTGATCCATTCCCATAAAAAAGTTGTCTTAAATGAGGTAAAAAATATTCAAATAATAGTTTTTGTGAAATTTTAATTAGAAAGATGTAGATATCATTCCAATACTGATATTTTACAAGGTGAAAATTATTGTGATTTATATCTATCAACACCCACCCATCACCTTGTATCAAGAGATACCACGTTCAATATCTAAGAAGATAGTGTACACAATATGACACTTCCAATAGGTCATGTGAGAGTTGGGATTATTTTGGCTAATAATTAGATCACTGAGCTACTTGTTCCACTTGATGATGCAAATATTCACAAGGATGAGAAAATTGTTGGAACATTAGTAGCCTGGCCATCATATCTTGTAAAAAAATATCGACAAAGAGGTATTCATTTTAAATTTATTTTTCATGCTAAACTTCTAAAAATTAATGAAAACAGTTCTATACTAATGAATGTTATTAAATACAGACAAAGGAAATTAGGTGAAATGAAATTTCAAATCAAAAACATCTAAAGGATCAACCAAACGATTAAAAAAATCTTTAGAAATCACCTATACCCCACTTGTTCAATATATGTATTTACTAACATTAAAGGTTCAAGTGGATACAAAGTTACGAAGTAATAGTAATCATATATATATTTTTAAGAACAAATGTATGGAGGGGATATTATATAATACATTAATATTGAGAATGTGAATGAAATCCAATGAATGTTTGGGAGGTTCAATTGTAAATTTATACATGAGGTGTGTTTTCATGAATTATTTTTCCAAAATGTGATAAACTATATTAATTATGACTAAATACATTTCATATTTTTTGTAGGCATATATATCAATAAAAATTGAATGGATTAATCGATGAAAATAAATTTCAACTAACTAGTTCTTACATAACTTATATAGAACATAAATAAATAAATTAAAAAAAGAATGAAATAGTGGAAAACCAGCCAAATCATTTGAAAAAAAAACTTACAGATGATAGACTCTTATTAGTACCAACATTACAGGGGTAAAATGTTATAATTTAATCATATCAAGTATATTTTAATTTCATTCATTACTTATTCCTTTTCGTGTTTTTAGGTAACATAGGATGCTCATTGTAGTCAGTTTGGATACTCTAAATATTTATTTCCTAGATTCACCGCATGAATGCCCAACAAATCGACAAAAAATTATGATGTTTATGAATTTTTAATACACTACATCCAATATTTTAGAACTAAATATAAAGGTATATATTTTATATTATGTTTTAATGAGAATTATGTTATAATAGGGAGGTGTATAAATATTGTTAAAATCATGGCATGAGGAAAACCCATGCGCATAAGGAGCTCGATAAGCTCTACATGTGGACAAGTATCTAGGTATATATAATAATATTTCACTATAAAAAATATATAAAAACAAATTAATTATTTTTATCAATGTTTATGTAGTTTATAGAACAAACAAATGGAAAAGATTCTAGTTATTTTGTTTGTAAATTTATGATAGAGATCATATTCCATTAAAAAACTATCATTCCTAAAGAGGTATTTTTTAAGATAATTTATATTTCATTAAAAATATTTATTAATGATTTGTGTATTTATATTTTTACAATACTACAATGAATATTGAAAATTATCATATTCACAATATGACATAGATTTTTCTAGAAATGAATGGGTTTCAGACATGATAGAAGAATGTATGAATATATCATGAATAAGTGACTTCATACTTCTTATTTATTTTATTTTATCATCCTTTTATCTAATTTTATTATTTATTTTAATTAACATTTATATCTGATACTTATTTTGTTAATTTTCATAAAGATCATAAATAAATGACCTTGTGGGAGATTTTATTTTGTGGATGAAACTAAAATAATGATAATAAGTAAATGGTTCAATAATGTATACAACCATCATAAAAAAGTGAGTACATGCTGCCTTTAAAAAAATAAAGAGTGTTCAATGGGATGGTTAATGTTTTTTAAATACAGTATGTTTTTCCTCATAATATTATATGTTCTCTGTTGCATTAACATAATCTAAATTAAATTTTTGACTACTCATGTAGAAAATAACTTTTACACATGATGATGTCACCAATCCCATGAAAGAACAAACTATAATATAAGAAACCCTTTGAAAATATGTAAATGTAAGGTTACAATAAACTTTCACAATTTTAATGTAGAATTATATAATGAAACATAGATTTTATTTTCATTATTACTTGCATCGTTTGTTCATTTTAGATGATTTTTTCTATTTTTATACCTTTCTCCACCAAAACATCCACATAATTCTTTTCCCTCAAAACATTTTCACCCCTATAGTGTTGGAATTTATTACTTCCTTCATGTTCACTACACTACCTTTGTAAGACAAGAAACAAGGATAACCCTACTAAATCACAAAGGTGATCTTATTTTTTTCACAGTAAAATCATTATCCATAGAAATAATTTATTTTTTCATATTTATGTTTAGTTTAGTTCTTTTTAGTACTACTAACATAAGTATTTTTTCTTATATAGGTGAATTCTTTTGTTCGAGTTGGGGTGGTTTGTTCGAAGCTTCTCGTGATCACGAGAGATTGGAATTTAAGGACACAACTTAGATATTGAAAATAAGTAAATGGATCAAGAATGTATCAAACCATCATAAAAAGTTCAATTCCTACTTCTTATTTAGTTAATTTTGTCATCACTTTATCTATTATTTGTATATCAATTCCCTTATCATTTTTTTCTAATACTTATTTATTTTTTCCACAGATCTTTTAGGAAGTAATATTTTTCTTTCAAGTCTCTAAAAAATTACACCAAAGAGATTACATGTTTCATTCTTCCAATGTCACCATTATTTCAATTTCCTTTCTTCGTTGAACTTACAACAATTCATATTGAGTTGATGTTCTTAGTCAAAAAACCTTTCTTATTGTTGAAGACCAGAATAGTAGGGGAAGGGTTTTTAGCTATGAATATCAATTAAATATGCAGTTTTAGAAGTTAAATAAAGAAAGTAAATGGGAAAGTGTGACAAGTATGAATCCAGGTGCGACTTTTCATTTAAAATTGATATTAATTTTAGTAAAAAAGAAAAGTGACATACTCAAAACCAATAATAACAATTAAAATTGTTTCGATACTTTAAGAAAATCTTCCATAAGTCATTTGTAATGTGTATGAATTATTCTCACCTCAATACAACATGTGATGTGACCGGTATAATTCAAAGTGTGTCTATTTTTTTAAAATTGATATTAATTTAAGTGAAAAGAATAAGTGACAAACTGAAAACTGAAAAAAGACATTCATATTGTTTTGATACCTTAGGATAATGATCCATAAGTCATTTTTGATATGTAAGAATCAACCACACCTCAATATGATACACGAATTTGCTGATATAACTCAATATGTGTCTTTTTTTTAAAAATTGACATTAATTTTAGTAAAATTAACAAGTGAAATACTAAAAATTGATAAAATTCATTTGGATTGTTTTTATACTTTAGGAAAATGATTCATAATAAATTTATAACTTATATAAATCAAATTCAACTCAATATGATGCACATTGTGACAAGTATGACTCTAAGTGTGTCTTTTTAATTAAAATTTGAATTAATTTTATTAAATGGAACAAGTAACATAATTAAAAAAGAGAAAAAAACATTCATATTGTTTTGAAAATTTAGTAAAACAATCCAAAAGTCATTTTTGACTTGTAGGAATCAACTGTACATTAATCTGATGCATGGTGTGACCAGTTTGACTCAATGTGTTCATTATCAGTTTAAATTTTATATTTTAGTTCAAAACAATTCACTTGCTAAAAAACACGAAAATTCACTCGGATTGTATTGATAATTTAGTAAAATGATTCATAAGTTAGTTTTGACAGATAATAAGAAGTATCACATCAAATTACCACACAATGTGACCAGTATGACTCATAGTGTGTGTTTTTAGTTTCAAACTAGATTTTAATAAATAAACACAAGTGACATACTCAAAACCAAGAAAACACATTTTTATCCTTTTTATACTTTAAGAAAATGATTCATAAGTTATTTTTCATGTGTAGAAATTAGTTACAACTCAATTTGATGCACGGTGTAACCGGTATAATTCAAACAGTGTCTATTTATTTAAAAATGAAATTAATTTTGGTAAAAATAACAAGTGACATACTAAAAAATGATAAAAATGAATTCATATTTCTTTTTGATAATTTAGGAAAATGATTCTTAATTCATTTATAATATATAGGAATCAATGGAACCTAAATTTAATGCATAGTGTGACTGGAATAAATTTAAGTGAATCTTTTTATTTAAAATTGGCATTAATTTTATTAAAAATAACATATGACATACTAAAAACAAGTCAAACAAAATTGGATTACTTTTATACATTAATAAAACTATCCATAAGTCATTTTTAACATGTAAGAATTAGTCTCTCCACAATATGATGCACATTATGACCAGTATAATTCCAAGTCTGTCTATTTATTTACAATTGACATTAATTTAGTAAAAAGAACAAGTGACATATTAGAAATTGATAAAACACAATCGTATTATTTTGATACTTTATAAAATCGATTCATAAGTCCTTTATAACATGTACTAATCAATTGAACCTCAATCTAATGAATGATGTGACCATTTTAACTCAAAGTGTGTCTTTTTATTGAAAATTGACATTAATTTTAGTGAAAAGAACAAGTGACATACTAAAAACTAAAAAATGAATTCTTCTTGTTTTTATATTTTAGGAAAATGATCCATAAGTAATTTTTGATGTGTAGGAATTATCCACACCTCAATCTGATGCATGGTGTGATCATTATGACTCTAAGTGTATATTTTTATTTAAAATTGACATTAATTTTAGTAGAAGAAAAAAGTGACATATTGAACACCAATAAAATGTATTTTGATTGTTTTTATACTTTATTAAAAAGAATCATGAGTCATTTTTGATATGTATTAACCAATATCACCTCAATATTATGAATGGTGTGACTGGTATAACTCAATGTGTGTATTTTTATTTAAAATTGACATTAATTTTAGTAAAAAGAAAAAGTGACATACTTAAAATTGATAAAATGCATTTTGATTGTTTTGATACTTTTAGAAAATGATACATGAGTCATTTTTAACAAGTAGAATTCATTATCACCTCAATCTAACACATGGTGTGACTTGTATGATTCCAAGTGTGTCTATTTATTTAAAATTGACATCAATTTTAGTAAAAAGAACAAGTGACATACAGAAAACTGAGTAAACAAATTCGTATTGCTTTGATACTTTAGTAAAACAATTAATAATTAATTTATAATGTTCAGTAATCAACTGAATATCAATAAGATTCATGGTGTGACTGATATAACTCGAAGTTTGTTTATTTAATTTAAAATTGGCATTAATTTTTGTAAAAAGAACAAGTGACATACTTCAAACGGAGAAAACACATTCTGATTGTTTTTATAATTTTGGAAAATGATCCATATGTAATTTTTTATGTTTATTAATCAAATTCAACTCAATAAAATGCATGGTGTGATCGGTATGACTCCAACTTTGTTTTTTTATTTAAATTTGACATCAATTTTAGTAAAAGAAACTAGTCACATACTAAAAACCAAGAAAATGCATTTGGATTGTTTTGGTACTTTAGCAAAACAATAAATGATTAATTTTTGATGTGTGGGAATCAACCTTGCCTCAATACAATGCATAGTGTGACCAGTATGACTAAAATTGTCCATTATCATTTTAAAATTGATAGTTTAGTTCAAAATGTGTATAGAAAAACAAGAAAACATGATCAAATTTCTTTAATAATTTAGGATAGTGATTCATAAGTCATTTTTTGATGTATAAGAAGTAGTATAATGTCAAACAAACAAATGATGTGATCTGTAAGACTCAAAATGTGTGTTTCCATTTTAAAAAAACATTTTAGTAACAATCATAAGTGAAATACTGAAAACTGAGAAAACTTGTTCAAATTGTTTTGATACTTTAAAAAAAGATCCATATTTAATTTTTGATGTATAAGAATCAACTACACCTCAATCTGACATATGTTGTGACCAATATAACTCCAAGTGTGTCCTTATTTAAAACTTACATTAATTTTAGTAAAAATAAAAATTGACATGTTGAAAACTGAGAAAATGCATTTAGATTGTTTTGATACTTTAGGAAAAAAAATCTTAACTCATTTTTGACGTGTAGGAATAAATCCCATCTCAATATAACACAGATTGTGACCGGTATAACTCCATGTGTTTTTTTATTTAAAACTTACATTTTCTCAGTGTATTCATTCAAATTAATGTTTAATTTATCTCATTACAGTATTACTAACATAAGATTTGTTTTCTTATATAGTTGGATTTTTTTTGGTTGATGTGATTTTTTCAGCAACTGATACCATGGGCATACATTTTTTAGAGAGATCAACGGCACCAAAAGATGAAACATTGATGTTTTTTAATGATTGTGGATAATTTTAAATTTAATTATACAAAAAATATTGTTTGAAATGTATATAGTAGTGCTTTTTTTATTCATGATGTAAAATTTATTTCAATTAAATTATATATTTTTTATACATGGGTTACAAGTTTTTAATGGGTGTGATGTTAAAAAAATACCACACTGCAGCATGCTGGGAATTTATCAGCATTATTTCTAGTACTGATAAATTCCCCCTTTATCAACACTATTGAAATCACTAATAAAGGGGACCCTTCATTAATGCCATTGAGAACAAAAATACTTTTCAGAATTATTAAAGGCCTTTTTGTGTGATGTTAATGGGAATATTTGTATTAGTGAAAGGTTGGAATAGAATGTTGGCGTTTCCAGGAAGGTGATCATGATGGAGAGTGTGGTGGCTTATTTCAAGATCTTTTACGCACTGCAAGAAATAACAAGACGGTAGGTGAAAATGGTGATGTTGTTGGGGACAATGATTGGCCTAGAACCACCCATTTGTATCACATGATATATGAGTGGAAGTGGTAGGAGAATATGAATAAGAAATTCTAGGCCCTTAAATCCCTACTACTGGTGGAATCTAAGCTGAAACCCTGCTCTTGGGATTACGGTTTTTTCATTGACCTCCTCTAATCCACATCTAAAAAATGGCACAAAACCCTTATTCCTCACTGTTTAATTGGCCAAGAAATCTATAGGGTTTTAGACACTAAAATAAATACTGATTTGGTTCTTAAAATAGATCTTCGCTTTAATATCCAACCATTACCATCATTTCAAAAAGAAAAATCTTCAGTTATCTCCAATATTCAAGACTACCTACATTCACTACAGGCACATGTCTCTGACTTGATCCATCATAATCAAAAGATGGAGGTGTAGGTTTTGTAGCGGAACCCTACCAAACCTACCTCCAAACCTGGTGAAGTCTTCAAAAAAATTGGTTAAAGGCTGCAACGTTATTTCCTTTTTTAACCCATTGAAAAAAATATTTTAAATATATATATCTGTATATTTAAAATTTTTATTTTTATTTTGTTTCTTTTTTGATTATTTATATAAAAATATTATTTATCCTAATTTAACTACTACTTAATATATAGTATTACTTCCATTAAATAATTATGTAATTCTTAGAGAAACCTTTTTCCATGGCTCCCTTCTATAAGGGTCTTGCCCTAGAAATCCTTCTGGATTTCCAATTGGGGATTTAGATCCTCCATTTCCTGTAAATAATTGATAATATATTATTATTAAAAATTAGTAAATAATTAAGAATAAATATTAATTACTAATAAATAATTTTAATCAACTATTAACATTTATTACTAAATTAGGGGTCTTGAGATTTCAGAACTCGGAGACCTGGTTTGACCCTTTTCAGGCCAAGAAATTTTTGAAAAATCACGGATTGGTATCAATGGTTTGAATTTTTATTTTTGGAATTCATGTATCCTTTGGGATGTCGCAATGGTATTTGGTACCCCAATTAAATTTGATAAGGAAACTGAGATGGGCAAGTATGGTCACTTTGGTCATATTTTGGTCGATTTTGATATTTCTCTTCCTCTTGTGGAGACTATGTACTTGATTTCTCATGATTATAAGCTTGAAGTTTCAATTGAGTTTGAATATGTTCCTTTTTTTTATGATAATTGTTTACTATTGATCATGTTAAGTTCAATTTACATAGGGGATTAAGATGTTTAAATTCTAAAAAGCATGTCCATCTGACTGAGAAATGTAAGCTTAAACTATGAATTGAATGTGAATATTCCCATGTGCATGCAACTAGGAAAAAGGACCCCTTTGGTGTGTAAGGTTTGAATGATGCTGAACCTTCAACACTTAAGGGGAGACTCAGGGGTAAAAATATCTCAAATAAAGTGTTTGGGACTACTGGATCGACTTCTTTTGTTGATGTGGTTATTGGTGCTATGGAAAACACTATTCATAATCTATGTGATGATGGTGGAAAAGATGTGATGCTCAACTCCTCAGGTACACACAATTTTTGCACTCAAAATATGACAGGTAATGACTCCCTCACCCTGGGGAAGGCCTCTCTTTAGAAATGGGGTGATGAGTTCACTACCAGTCATGACAGTGAGGTTGATTTGGATTCAACTATCTCTTTGGAGGATTAGTTTCTATCCAAAGGAAAGATGAAATTTGGATCTCTTTTAAAAGGATATCCACCTTCTATTAGGAGGTTTCAGCAACCTATTATGGTTTTAGGATTTGACTATTGTTAGGATGCCTCTAATCAGAAGAATGAACCATTGTTGAATTCTTCTGTTGTTAAAGATGTTGATGCTAAGAAGACTGGATCAATCTCTAAAAACATGTATTTTGATCACTGTATAACTTCTCATGTTTAGGATAAAATCCTTTGGAAGTGAAGTCTCCTTCCAAAGACAATATGACCCTTGGTACTCAATCTTATTTGGCTTCTGTTTCAAATCAATGTGTAGTTGATCTAGTTCCTATATCTACATTGATTTCTACTTCAGATGAGGATTTTCCTACCTTGGATGATGGAACAAATAATATGAACTATGGAACTGCTTCTTAGGATCACGATTAAGTTTCTCCTATTGATACCCCATCCACCACAAAGGTAGAGAAATATGTTATGAAATATCAAAACACTCGTGTTGTGACATCTAATTTCTTCACCATGCTTGACTCGATCAATTATCTTTATTTTTATATTCTCAATATAGAGATCCATGAGAGTAAAAATACCTATATTTTGGAAACTCATGTTTCTAATGTTTCCTCTTCAACTTTGATAATTTCATAGGCTTCCAAAGAGGGTGTCCATACTCAACAGGTTAGGTAGTCCTCCAAGGAGCATGTTATGGAGAGGAAATATTTAGTTAATGTTGAAAAGGAGGAGGATGTCTCTCACTTTGATCCTAGAATGTCTTCAAAAAATGCTCATCCCATCGATCATGACAATGATGATGAACGCACGGATGATCAGGATAGTGTATGATTGACTCTGAAGTAGTAGAGGATAGAAAGGCACCTAAGAGGACATGGTGGTATCATGGTAGAGGTGGCAAGAAATAAGGCTGGCCTTATTGATTGTTTGGTTATTTTGGTGTTTAATCACTTATACCCAGAACCTCTCATGTCATTTTGTTTGCTGTTTCTTTTTAATACTATTTTTATGGGTCGTGGATCCTTCCATGGTTCGTATTGCTTGGTAATACTAAACTAATAATAACTGATTAACAATTAGTAATTTAATATTAATAATTATTAATATTTATTATTTAGTTAATAATTAAATATATAACTATTAATTACTATTATTAATAACTAATTAAATATTTTTTAACTTCTAATTATTTAATAACTAATAATTATATTATTATTTTTAATAATTAGTTGCTAAATAATAATTTTATATATTTATTCGTAATTAATATTAACTAGTAATTACAATTTATTAGAAATATATATTATTAATTCGTAATTCATATTATTTAATTAATATTTATTAGTAATTAATATTAATTAGAAATAAGTAGTTGGTTAATTAATACTAATTTAATAATACATATTTAAAAAAAGTAATTTATTTATATATTCATTATTATAAATATTTAGTAACTAAATAATAATTTTAAATATTTATTAGTAATTCTATAATAAACAATTATTAATATTAATTGATTAATTAATAATTAACTAGTTAACTAGTAGTTACTATTATTGATAAGTATTTAAATATTTCTTAATTACTAATCAATTAATAACTATTAACTGTTGATAATTTATTAATATTTATTAGTAATTAATTTGTTATTAAATAGTATTTTTTAAAATATTATTTATATTTATTAGCTAATTATTAATATTTAATAGTAATTTTTAATAGTTAATTATTATTAATTGTTATTAATTAGTATTTATTATTAATTAATTATTAATTATTAATAATATATTATTATTTATATGTAATAAAGGGAGGAACCAAATCCCACATTGGAAAACTAGAAGGATATCTTGGGAAAGCCCCCTTATAAAAGGGAGCCATAGAAGATGGCTTATGTCAAAATTCCAGTCTTCTTTAATGAAAATAGTACTGGATATTAAGTAGCAGTTAATTTATATTAAAATTTATATATATATATATATATAAACAACACACAACAAAACAAAACAAAAATAAAAAATTTTAGTATAGAAACATGTATATTTAAAATATATTTTCTTCATTGGGGAAAAGGAGAACAACCTTTCCCCCTTTGGAGAAATTTTCTCGTAAAGACAGAAAAGTCCTTACCTCCTTTCTTTATGATTGAAACAGGACAGATGTAGAAAGGTTATTTCCAACTTTATATCTTATTTAAAAAATATAACCTATAATTATTTTAATAAATATTTTTTTCAAAATACATATAAATAAAAAGTCATCATTTGAACATTTCATGGATTGAATTTAGAATTTATCAACAAAACATGTGGTATATGAAAAGTAATTTCATCAAGGGTGGTTCCTAAAATCCTTTTATATACAAAAAATAAGGCATTTTCTATTGTTGTCCCCCATTGATCCTATGTTTTCTTATAAGAGTCAAGTTCTTGTACTTTTTCTTTCAGCCTTAAAATTTAATTATGTACTTCTTGGTCAATGGTGTTGCTTAAACCCCCACTAGATGGTACAAAAATGAAGATTACAGTGGCCTACCCAATACTAATAATGGAGTGGGTCTAGAACCCATCCCTCATACACACCTGGGAAGATTATTCCCTAAAAAATTTCTACTACATAATTCTGGGAAACTGGTGATGATTGTGCAGGGTTTGCATCCCAGACCTCTTGAATCTGAACATGTTAATACAATAATATTAACAATGATTTAATAAATTATCTAAAATTCATAATATAATATTATTTATTTATTTTTCATCGTTATGTTTTTATAGTAATTAAATATAAATAAATGATAATAATGAGTAATTATGTGAAAATCTATGAAAGGTTTAATCCAGAAAATGTCATTATGTTTCTGATGAACATTAAGTTATTTCTCTACTCATCCAACTAGGTGACATAAACTATGACCAATTATATATATATACGCACAAGACCAAAAAACCATTAGGTGTAATAAAAAATCTAAATAAAAATGGATAAAATACAAACAAGATTTTACTTTTTCTGGAAAAACTCGATGGACCAATGATATAGGGAATGATTTTTTTTCATGATTCATTGTGAATTTTTCAGATAATCCGTATAAAAATGGTAACATTAATGAAAAATATAATTTTATTGTTTTTATGTTATAAAAATACTATAAAATATCCAAATATTTCATGAGATACATCTCTATTAATATCAAAAAACATCTCTCACTGATCATGATACATGTCATCGGGAACTTTCTCATACATTTTCTGAGTGCTTAGAGAAGTGTCATTAAAATCATTCAATAATCTCCACTTAAAGTCTCTCTATTTCTTGCCCAAATTTTTCAAGGTATATGGATGTGAAACGGAGTAAGGGACATCAAAATGAAAAAAATCTACAAATAAAAAACATAACACTTGAATATTATATTAATAATTTTACTCACTCATTTTAAATTAGTCATTATGTAATATAAAATTAGTATTACCTTTAATAGGTTGTCAAACACCGCCTCTTCCAATATATGGGAATATGCCACAAATTTTTATAATTAATGGAAAGTTTTATCATCTTACAGGAATGATTCCAAATAATATATCCATAAATTCTAGTAGCATTGCCAATAGTCACCCCAAACTCATCAAATTGAATGATAATTTTAAAGTCTTTCAAGTCCCATACATTAGTTGTATTCATATTTTTATCTCTTCTATTTTTATCTTTATATGTTTGATAACTGCATTAAAATAATAAAAAAGGATATAGTTTTTTCTACAATGTCATATATACCAGTAATGTTAACTCACCAATATCCCCTAGATATAGTAGTAATAAATTACGCCACCACTCAAGCTGCATCTAATTGTGAGCTTCCAAAAACACTTGGGAATGATGATGTCTCGCTAAATGTCTCTAGTATAGTGAAATCACTCGGATCCATTGGAGGCGATGTTAGAGGAGATGTTCTTTGAAATGGTGATCAACTAGGATCTCAAAAAAATTATTCTTGGTATTCCTTCAATTAAAATGGATTAGAATATATTCAATGTACAAAAAGAGAAGTAAAATATTTATAAAAAATGAAAAAAATATAATAATGTATATATGTATGAAACACTTATAGATGTGAAATTATAATATAGATTCATTACCAATTTGTACATTCAATTATCATCATATTCATTGTCTTCATTTTTTTCAACCTTTATTGTGAAGTGTCCTTCATTTTCACCCTCTCTTTTAATTTATATTGTTTCAATATTGTCTGGGAAAAACTATTGAATGTTTTTGGTCGATTAGTTTCATTTTCATAAAGTACCAGTTGAGCTTCATCACTCATATCATACAAGTCTCTCTATTTTAGGTGTACAAAACACTCCAGACTTAAAATATTTAGTTTTCTACATAATAAACCATCTTATCTTATAAATCCAGGATTAATAGATCATTCTCTTCATCATCATTGGTATGGATCAAGTTATAAAAGTTAAGAAAATTAAAATGTAACAAAACTTTTATTGTACCTCTTTGAATGTTGACCCACTTTCATTTGAATAAGACAATTGAAAATCAACCATGATAGTTTAATTTAATTATATCAACCAATATTCCATAGTATCCCACCTCTATAAATGTAAATACACCACTATTTTGAGTTTTCAGTCTGTCATCTGGAATAATTGTATGAAACTTGAATCCAGGAATATTGTATGCATTAAATATATTATCCTAACTTAGAGGAACTTGAGCCAAAACATAAAATAATCTAAAATTTTAGCTTAATTATTAATATTAATTATCTATACATAAATTTATTAGGTATTACATATAACAAAAAAATTAACTACACATCAATAATATGAATATGGGTATGTACTTACATAAATGGAGAACTATTTGACCATCTCCTTATTAACAGTTTTTGTTATGTTCGTCTCATTTTTAGCTCAACATCTTAGTATTCTCTTTATTATCAGTATTAATTATTTAATAAATTAATATGTAATAAAATTATTGGGTAGAACATATCTATGTTCTTACAGTAACTCTAATTCAGTCAGTGTAAAATTTGAGCCCTTATCAACTAGTCATCCCCTATTTGGAAATAAAAATGACTATTTTTTTAATGAGAATTATTGTAGATATCTTCAAAATGTCCCATATTAGTGAATATAGTCTCAATACCATCCAAATACCTTAACCAAAAGGTCATACACTCTTCATCTATGTAACCTTTATCAATAGATCCTTTACTTTAGCTTTATTACTCGAATATGATTTAAAATGACCTACACACTTAATGAAAAAAATATAAGAAATGTATTAGAATTTTCACACAATGATTTGATAAATTTAATTCATAAATGAAAATAAAATTAACATTAAAATACCCCTAAATTGGATACATATATATATAGTGTACATATCCACCAAATTTAGATTCATCCACCAAATGCACAATCAAAGGAATCATGATAGTAAAAAAATAATGGGGAAAATAACATATCTAAATGAAAAGGTTTCAACGTGATTATTTCTTTAAGTTTTTCAAGATTAGTTTTATTTATAGTTTTTCTATAAAGATCTATAAAAAAGTTTCTTAACTCAACTAGAACTACAATTACTTTTTCAAGTAATGTATTACTCAATGCCAAGGGTAGAAACTTTTCCATTAGAATATGTAAGCCCTGACTTTACAATCCATGTAACTTTTTATGTTTTAATTCAACATAACATGAAATGTTACTTGAATATCCATCTGATACTTTTACATTCTTTAATGTTTAAAGGAATGTGTATTTCTCATCATTTTTTATTTAAAAAATATCTTAAGGGTACTTTTCGTTCTCATTTTCCCAAAAACCATGCTTAATATTCATTGCTTCTATATCCTTATGAGAAATAAGGTGATCTTTCAATTTACACTACTCATTAACCAATGTAAAAATTAAATTATCACAAAAATTCTTCTCAATATGCATTTTTTCATGATTATGTTGAAGAATACTAAACTCCCAATAATTATGTTTGACAAATATACTCACTTTCTTACACTTTTGTGTTCAAACTACTTAAAACATTATACCTTATGTAATTTTCCCTAACTCCTTCAATTGATTAAATTTTACAAATTTCCACAATGACTTTCAGTAATTTTTTCTAGATTTCTAAACCAGAGGCCACCATCAGTGACTTTCTCAATTCAATACCTCCATATAATTTTGCCTTGTTAAACCTAAATTTATGGATGCATCAAGAAATAAATGATAACACATAAATCAACATTTCTTTCTATAAGGTAATCATTGAGGTTCAAAATCAAAATTGAAAACTAGAAAAGACAAACTTGTATATGCATTCCAACCGAATAAGTTTCTTAGTCTTGGAAATTCACTAATTTCCCACATTAAAGAATCCTTCATTTTGAATAGTTTTCTCATTGATGCATAAAATTTTTCCATTCCATCATCCCATAATTCTCCGAATTATTTTATTAGAGGATGAAGGTATACATCAATGTCATTTAAAATCATTTTATTTTCTAGAATAATCGTCGAAATAATGATATAAGTGTTCTTCATACACATCCATGGAGGTAGATTATTATGGATTAAAACAATTTTGCATGTGTTATAATTAGTAATTAAATTATTTAAAGGGTTAAAACCATTAGAATCCAATCCCAAATGTATATTCCTAAGATTTGTAGGAAAATATGGATATAATGAATTAAACATTGTATATGATGTTAAATATTTTACAGGTCTCATTAATTAATCATATTTACATTCTAAATCATTCCACTTCATTTCATATACTTCTTTAAACAAAATGAATAATCATTGTAGCTTTGGTTTTAGGGGAATGTAATGAAATACCTTTGTGGCACTTTTCTCCTTTTTTGCTACCCAATGTTGCATTCATTTTTACTACCACCTTTTCTAATTGATTTTCATCTACTTTTATAAAATCTTATGCATACATTTTTAGTATACACTTCTCCCCAATAAATCATTCAATCAATTGGAAATTCTTGTATTTTTGTATAAACAAGTCCAATTTTTTTAATTATTTCATTGATCTCATAGAATGATGCAGGGATATTAGCTTCACCAAATACATCATGAAGAAACTCAAAACTCATTTACATACCTTTTTTGTAATTCCAAAAATACACTAGATATGATAAAAGTTGAGTAGAAAATATAGATTTGAATACTTGGCACACCATTCACACATTTCTTGATTTTTATCTTCAACTAATTTATAAAAATATTTTTTTTGGTCACTAAAGTTATTTAAAGATTAACCTGATCAAGATAAATTGAAGGTTTTGTTGATCTATTAAAATATTTGTTATTGTATCCTGTAAATCCAAATGCATCATTTATTAAGTTTCAAACTGAATTATTCTCTGGTGGGTAACTTTGTATTTCATTGACAAAATAGTTATTATTGCACTTCCCATAAAATTTGATTCATGATTCCATATCCAATATACATATCAAGAATGAAAATATTTCAATATCAGGTGCTCATATACATTGTTTCCATTCAACAATCACTTAAAATTAGGAAACAAACATCTTATTCTACTATCAACTTAATTATTTTCAATTACATAAATCTAAAAATTATTCCAAACCCTTAGAATACCAAGGTGTATTTCAGGGTAAATTAATCCAAACTTTTATCCATTTGTATTATATTACCATACTTCTCCCCATATATGAAAATATAAATATATAAATTTATAATCAAACTGGTAAAATCAATACTTAACATTGTTGTGTAAAAAAATATTCTTCAACAAAATTATACTAATAAGAAAACTCAATTTAACCTAAAATATGAAAAATAAATCAAAAAGGTCAATAATATACTATAAAATAATTAAAATAATGATAACTATTTCAATTAATTTTATAAGATCCCAAATTTTTTTAGTTATGTCTCTCTCTTAGTTATTTGTTAAAATTATTTTAGCTTAGTTTTGCATCATCATTAAACCTTGGTGGTTGTGTTTCTGTCATGGATGACTGGTCGGTTGAATAAATGCAGTCTTAGGTTTTGGAGAAACTTTAGAAAACTTGATAAGATCCATGTAAAGAGTCTTTTTCATGGAAAATGGCTTAAATTCCATAGATGAGTGTTTGTCTAAATTAATGGAGTTCGAGTATAAGTGGGTCAAGTGTTACCATGGGTTCCTAGTAAGTTGAGAAGCCTTAAAGGGGGGTTGGGTTGTTTAATGGGGAAATGGTCTCATAACCCATATGTAGAAATTTTACAGATATTGTAAATAGATTACACTTTGTGTAATGTTTAGGTGAATTTTAATATTTTCATCTGAGGCGACAAGTTTTTCAACGTATCACATTAAAAATAATTACATGACGTGTAACTATATTACACACTATGTAATTCCCTGACTTTCTAGTTTAAAGTTTTTCATGTAGTTGATTCTTTCATTCATCTCATTGTATCCTTCACCTCTCAAACCTAGGGAATCCTCCAGGAAATATTAGAGTGCCAACCTCCCTTTCAAATGTCTCGATAACGCATTCGTTCCATGATAATTGGTTTTGGTATAGTTTTCCCATCTCTTCCTTGTTTCTTCAGATGTTGTGGTGTAAACCACTTGAATGTATGCATTTTTTGTTTTGATCTTGATTAATTTTGTTCTTTGATCCTTCTTAAAATCATATTCACCTTGTCCCTCATGGGTTTTTTCTGTTGGAAGCATTGTTTGATCTTTAGTTAAAGGTGGGGGTCTAAACCTTAACCCTATGGTTTGATAATTTTTAATTATGATAAATATTGAAACTGAGCCAACATATCATGCACAAAATAAATTTAATGAAAGAATTGAATAATTACTTGAATTCTATTTTCACCAAGTTGGTTATTAATCTGGATTATGAGTGTCATTCGGGTGAGAGAACCCTTGAATATAAATGAATTGTTTAATGGATTGAAGTGTGTTTAGCATGACTGTGATTGTGGAGGATTGTTTGATATAGAGTCACCTTGTTTTTGTTTATTTATTGAGTTTGTTTAATTTTATTAGTTATGACTGAATTATATATGAAATATGTAAATTAAAGTTAAATGGAAATTCATATAATTAACCATTGAGCCATATGATGTGATATTATGATATCCTTATTATTTTGACTTGGGTAGTGATTAGATGTTTTAATTCTTATATAATGGGCTATTCTGAGTGACAAATGCTGAAATGATGATATAGTAGGCTTGTCCTAGTTGATATTATAAAATAGTGATATAGAGGGATTGGCCCAGTTGATATAATGAAATGATGATATAGAGGGCTTGGCCTAGTTGACACACTGAAATGATGATATAGCAGGCTCATCCCAGATTGAATGTTGAAATTCTTATATAGTGGGTTTGACCCATATTACTATGATTATGGCCTTGGTTGTACAGTTATGGTTTGAATTGTTGTAAGACATGTTCAAAGACATTCAGGCATGGTGTTGAGGAACGTTATGTTATACCTTGGTTATAAGGTTATGGTTGGCATGGTTGTGAGACATGCTCGAAGAAATTCTGGCATAGTTCCAAAGTAGGTTGATGTGGTACTAAGATAATTATTTAATTAATTAATACTCTTATTTATTTAATTATTGCATACACTTGTTATCATACTGGTTATATTTAGACATGGTGTTGTTGACTTATTAAGTTATACTCATCCCTATTTTGGTTGTCGTTTGGCACCCAAGAAGATTATATGGATACATTTTTGGACAAGGGAAAACGATCTTTCTATTGATTGTTTGTTTACGGATGGGCTAGAGTTTGGATACGGGACGGACATGGGTTTCAGGACCAGAGAATTTTGAGACTTTATTTGAGAATTCTAGTCTTTTATTTTTATTGTTTCTTGTATGACATTTAGTTACATTCTAGAACATCATTACATTATTCTTTTATTATTTATTGAATTATTCAACAGGCTTATTAGTTAGTCTTCTCATTATCATTTTAGTTTTATTGCTTCTTCACTATAATATTTATGTATGTATTTATTTGAATATTTTTCATTGTGTTTTTAATTATGAAAACAGGGGTACAGTCTCCCAACTATACATATCACATCCCCGCTACTAGTTGGCAGACTATGGAATATAGGGAGGCATGCATGAGGTCTCATAACGAACATGGTTCTGCCACATGAGAGAGTTCTAGATCGGGGGAGTTTACAAAGTGGTATCAAAGAACACCAGGTTTCTTCTCTATTTATTTACTATTTGGTTAAGGTAGAAAGGATACTAGGATGTGTTGGGAATTGGTAATGATCTTGTTCATGGGAGTAGATAACCCATGTATGAGGGAAAATCTGAGTTCTTATGGGTGGATTGATGTTTATGTTTTGTTCATGTTATGGTTGATGTTATTTCTCCTTTGGTTATTCACATGTTGTGTGAGGTTGTTGTTCTATGATGCTATTGGTTATTAGTATTTATACTCATGGCCTAGTATGGAATAAGATAAGTATTCATGCATCATAATGGCCACATAAGGATATATTGACATGCATTTTTCATGGTAGGAACATATTTATTTGCATGTGTATATACTTTATTTTTGAACTGTGATATGAGATATCATTTTCATCTGAGAAATGAAATAAAAGAACTATTAGGTTATGTTAAAACACTTGTAATACATGTTTAGAGATACCAAGAGTTAGTGGTTCTCTATTGTTGTCACCTATTGAGGATGACCTTGTTGTTAAATCCAGTTTTCTAATGAGTGTGTTTGTATTACAGATAAAATGTTTCCCTGTCATCTTTGAGTTAAGTGTCAGGAGAGTGGGAATTGGTGTGCTTCTAACATAGTTGAACTGGATCTTCTTTAGCGCCTGAGGGTCAGTTGGATCTTCATATTTTCATAAGCTTCTTGAGGGTTATGAGATCCACTGAAAGGGATATTTTTTGTACCATTTCTTTGATGTATGAGATGACGAGAGAGTGTTAGCTATAGCATCTATCGTCATTCACTGGGGAGGGAGGACCCAAGGCAGCCAAGTTCTGGATCGAGTAATTCTAGATGATATTTAAGCATCTTGAGACACCTACTGATAGGAGGGTAAATCTTTCTACATATATGCTTTGTGGACCAATAAAGCATTGGTGGGACATTCTGGAGATGACAAGGTAGTAAGAAGAGTTATCTTAGAATGACTTTGATATGAAGTTCATGATCCATTTCTATCACGAGACATTGAGTAATAAGAAATCTCGTGAGTTCATACACTTGACATAGGAGGTCATGGTAATGCTGGACTATGCTGAATGTTTCACCATCCTACAACACTTTTTGTGAACATAGGAAGCTGAAGAGATCTCCATAGAGAGATGTTTTTTGGATGTTCATCATTATGAGATCAGGTAGTAGGTGAACATATTCTATCTGAGCAGTTTTGTAGACGTGATGAATTAGGTACTCATAATGAAAGGAAATATGATAGATTACCCAAGCAATGGGTTGGCTATTTCAATAGGAAAAACTGTGATCTCTTCTTCTAGTGGAAAGAAGCATCGCTATGATAGTTTTTTTAGGGAAACGGCAAGTAGAGAAATTAGGGAAGTGGGAAGCTATCTCAGGACTTTGTTCTATTGCAGTGCTATCAGTGTGGAAAGATGGGTCACAAATGGACTCAGTGTTCATAAACCACATTGGAGTGTCACACTTTTACCTAATTAGGACACATAAAGAGGTTTTTTAAGGGGATGAATAAGAATAATAGTGTAAGGGGAATTGTAAATGCACTAGAGTCTAAGAAGGACTCACCTATGCCTCATCAGATTGGTGGTTGGAGTTCCACAGGATGTTCGGGTCAAGGCAGGGTACATGGTACCTCTGTGTAGGAATAAATGTACAAGTAAGAGGGTATAGCTCAAGGGAGTCAGGTTGGATCCTAGGTAAGAGGTTATAGTCAGCTGCATGTTATGCAGACTACTTCGGTTATTGTGGATACATGACCATCTTCTATCAGAGGTACGATTCTTGTATCATCTACCCTTTCTTGTGCCCTATTTGATATAGGATCATCAGATTTGTTTTTATCCTTTGTGTTTGTAAGAAGTTTGGGCTTGGATGTGGAGATCTTGGATGGTGTTTTAACCATCAACACATCATTGGGAGTGTGGTTAGAAAATATCAAACATTTCATGGTGAGTTCTCTACAGATTGGTGGTTATCGATTATTTTTAGAACTATTTATGCTTTAAATGATAGGTTTTGACTTGATTATTGTTATGGATTGGTTAGTTATATTCTAGGATCATATCTATTGTTACAGGAGTAGATTTACCTTCTTATCTCTAGAAGGAGGCAACTATTCTCACAAAGGTGAGTGGGATCTTCAGGCTTGTCGTCTAGGGACAATTCAGTGCAGATTGGATTGTATCATGGATCAAATAGACAGTATTTCTCTAGATGATAGTGGAATTTCTCCAGTGGTAGACCATTTTTATGATGTTTTCCTTGAGTATTTTTATTGCATACCACCTAAGAGAGAGATAAATTTTACAATTGATTTAGTGTTGGATGATATGTTGTGAGCCTGTGTTTTGGATTTTGGTGGTTTTTGGGAGCAGCATAAGGAACTCGTGGAGTTTTCATATAATAAAAACTTCAAGGAATATATTCAAATGTAACCTTTCGATCGTTTTATGGTAGGCTATGTTGTTAACCTATTTTTTGGTTGGAGGTAGGTGAGTCAGCGCTCGTTGGGCCTAGTCTTGTTTAGGAGACATCTGAGCAATTTAGTTAATCAGACGGTGGTCGGTGACCGTGAACAGTAGGTAGAAATATTATGATAACAATCAAATACGACCACTAGAGTTTTAGGTTGGTCATCATGTATTCCTCTCTGTGTATCCTATGATGGTGTAACATCATTTTAGAAAATAGGGAAAGCTAGAACCCACATTTTGTGGACCATTTTAGATAGTGCATAGGGTCATTCTAATAGAGTACTGCTTATCCCTTACACAGTGCTAATGTGTCATGCATGATGTGTGACACATGTCGCAGCTTCAAAGATATTATCCACACCCTTCTCGTGTGATATAAGTAGATGAATTCAAGCTCATTACTGATTTTTCCTTTGAGGTGCATCAGATACAGATTGTGGACCATAGAGAGATGTATCTCTGAGGTAGGACTATATTGTTGGTTTAGGTGTAGGGACAAAATCAGCGAGTTTAGGAGGATACATTGGAAAGGGAGTCTAACATGTGATAATAGTGTCTAGACTTGTTCACTAGGACCTTACAATGATTCTTGTAGTAGCTCAGGTATTAGCTGTTATATGGTGTGGAGGTTGTAATATATCATATTTTTTCAAAAATGTATCTCTCTAAGTTTTCCATTAATCTTCTTTAGGTTGAGTTTTTTTATGTCTTTAAACCTTGGTGGTTGTTCTTTCATTGTGGGTGATTGGTTTGATGAATAAATTCAGTCTTAGTTTATGTTGAAACTTGATAAAACCAAATAGGATCTACATGGAGAGCCTTTGTTGGGTAAAATGACTTAAAGTTCAGTGATGTATGTTTTTTGAATTAATGGAGTTTTTATATAAGTGGTTAAAGTGTTACCATAGGTTCTTTGTAAGTTGAGAAGCCTTGAAGGTGGTTTAGGTTGTTTAATAAGGAAATGGGTTGAAAAATCATATGCAAAACATTTAAACATTGTGTAATATTTGGATGAATTTTAATATTTTTAGCTGAGGTGATGGGTTTTTCTACGTAACCCATTAAAAATAATTACACGATGTGTAACAATATTACATGTCATGTAATTCCCCATACTTCTATTTTAAAGCATGTCATATGGATAATTTTCTTATTTATCTCACTACATCCTTCTCCTCTCAATCCTAGGACACCCTCCATATGATTTTGGAGTGCCAACCTCCCTTCCAGATGCCCTGATAACACATTTGATCCCTGGTAAGTAGTTTTGGTCTAGTTTTCCCTTCTCTCCCTTATTTCTCTAGACATTGTAGGGTAAACCACTAGACCGTGTGTGTTGTTGGTTTTGATCTTGATAATTTTTTATCTATGATCTTGGTTATGATCATCCACACCTTTTCCCTCATGGTTGTTTTCTGTCAGAAGCATTGTTTGATCATTGGTTAAAGGTGAGGGTCTAAATTTTAACCATTTGGTTAGATAATTGTAAATTATGTGAAATATTTCAATTGCATGAACATATTATGAATTGAATAAATTTAATGAATGAATTTAATAATTCCTTAGTGTCCCTTTGGTTTTAATTGATTGTTGATCTGGATTGTGGCTACCATTTGGGTGATAAAACCCTTGAATATAAATGAATTTTTTTAAAAGGATTAAAGTGTGTTTAGCATGATATGGATTGTGGGTGATTTATTTATAATGACCCAACCTTTTATCAATGGAATTTATATATTCTTATATTAATTTCATAATCACATATAATTAATTATGGATGATAATAAAAACATTATAAACAAAAAATTAATGAAATAATAAGTATTTCTATAAGTTAAGGAACCAATACTAATGAAATAGTAACTTGACATTTAGAATAGTAATATGACCCTTATGAATAGTAAACCAGCCTAATGAATAGTAGTATTACCAATGAAAGTATAAATAAAATTTAGGGATTTTATAAATGAAAATATTATAAAATTATATGATAGTATAAGTGAATATTTTAAAAATTATTAATTAAGTGTTGGTATTTTTATAAGTCATGAATATTTAATTACAATTTTATGATTAATTTAATAATTTAAAAGAAAATTTATTTTCATAAAATTTATTCATAAATTAATATTTTTATGTCTTATGATTTTGAGATGATTTTATGAAACCTTAAGTGATTTTTCAAAGAGCTATAAAATCAATTATAATTTTAAAATCTGTATTTTCCAAGTAAATGATGATTTCAATTAAAAATTAAATTAATAATATTTTGAAAATTATTTTCATAAAATATAGTTCAATTTTTAACTCTACACATTGAAAAATGTTTAGGGTGTATTTTTGATATTTTTCTGAATTACTTGAATTTTTGTGAATAGTAAAATACGATAATTTACGGTATAAATACATTATAAATTAAATACACTATTACATGATTCATGGATGATGTAAGAACCATTGGTTCGAAATAACTTGATATAATTTATTTATTTAGTCTCAATAATCAAAATTATTTATTGTATTGGTAAAAATAGTAAACTAATGAATTAAATAATGGGAAAACACACCTCTCCTCCACTATAAATACCACCCCTCACACCCTCTTCTCCTCACACCTTTAAAGCTTTGATCCTTGTCCAAATTCTTCCCAAACCACTACCCAAGCCAATACCCAGCATCTAGGAGCTATTTTTCATCATAAAAAGACAAAACCTTTTCCCTGAGGAGGTTCTCAAGGAGGATAAATCCAAGAGGAAAAATACACTTTCCTTTTATTATAATTTTGTTTCAGTTTAATTAATTTTCTTCTATTATCTTCACCTTCTCTTATCAAAATGGAATGATATAAAAATTATGATTTATATAATTTAATTCTACAAAATTAATGGAATATGGATCATTAATCTCCTCCCTCTCTCTTTTATTTTAAAAATGAAATTGTGGCCCGTGATGTGTCAATTTACCGTCATCATGGGCTATGCACTTTCATTTTCCATTAACTCCCTCAAATATGTTGATAAAACCATTAAATGGTTGATTTTTTTTTTAAATTTTATATTATATCCCTTTTTATGTTTTGGAAATAACTTATATACATAATACTAAATGATAATACAAAACTAGTTATTTGTGATTGAAAAACTACCAAAATTAACCTAAAATGATAATAATTAGCTTTTATTTAATGATTCATCCTCATGTCATATAAAAAATTATTTATAATATCATTAAAACTTATGTAATATAATTAATAACATATAATAACAATTATTTATATTTATCCACATTTTACATGAACTTTCATTCATATATATAAATGAATCGATCATCAAAACTAAGAAAACGAACACTCCCAAATGATGAAATTAAACTATATAACTCATCAAAAAGACCATAAGTGAACTTAATAAAACTATAATGAATAAAATTAATGTATAAAAGTATTTTTATTTTTAATTAATGAATCTAATCTGATTATACAAGATATTGATGTGAAGGAAGATTTCGGACACAAGGTAAGGGGGATTCTCAAACACAACTCTCTATGTGTTTTCCCTCTTTTACACCATTTTCAGTATGGATATTATTTTAATATAATTTATTAATCATTGTATTACTTTTTCTGGGATATACATGTTTTCTACTTGAGTTTATGACAAATTTAGTGTTTTCTAAAAGAACTCTTCTTTCAAAAAAACACACCTTTTACTTCTCGAGATTGTTTCTTCTTCCCTTATGGTTGATTATTCAAGTAAGTTATTCCCTATTTCATTTTGTAACCCAAATATTAAAAATTTATTCTTTTTAAATGAAACCCATTCCTTTCCATGGGTTATTTTATGGTAAATATTGATATATGTTCTATGTGGCATGCATGATAATTTAAATGCTATGATGTGATGAGTGTGCCCAAAATTATATAGCGCAATGTAAATGTTATGATTTTAAGGGTGTTAAAAATTTTATATAGTGCTAATATTCATTGAGTGATGTTATTTATCTCTAAGAAAAGTGAAATATGCATGAACATGATGCTAGATTTGTTCACAACAATGTGTGGTAGTTAACCACTAAGACACGATGCTTCATTTGTATGCATTGCCACATTCCATGCCTTTCTCTAATGTTTCCTATCATCATTATGATCTTATGCCTATGTTATGATGATAATGATTATTCTAACCTATGTTATATTTATTCATGTTCTTATCTATCCTATTAATGAGCTTTTATATCACCCTTTTTTGATGTATATCCTCAAGTGACTACTTGTTCTAAAGATAATTCAAGGGCCAATAAGAAGCCAGAGAGGAATGAATTAGATAAATATTTATGTTTTACTTTGTAAATGTTATGTATGGTCCTAATTTTCCCAAGATACCAAACCTTTGTATCCTGGTAATGTAATTATTATATGTTGTTTGTCATCGAAATGATGTAATAGTAATGTAAGAAAAAGTAGGGTCGTTATAGTTTGTGTCATAACATAGTTTAGTTAATTTGGGAGTTAGGATTAAAGAACCTCAGTGATAGCCATTAGTATGAGACTAAGTATAAGTAAGTACCCAAGAATATTTTCAAATCATAGTGATCCCATAATATATTCCTTTAGAATTAATTTCAAAAAGGAATGAATTATTTATTCATGACTTATTGACTTATGTTTTGTTTAAACCTTTTATATTTTAGAAAATGGTGGGAACTAGGACAAACCAGGCCTCCAACCCATGCAAGGGACAATGAAGAGATTTCCAAAATGACATCCCCAATTCTTTATAAGGTTGAGTTCAAAATTTCATGGTGATGAATACCCGACTATATCAGGATTTTAATAATAACCTAAATAATGTGGAATGTATTCCTTAACCTAATAGGGATCAACTAGCTATCGAGTGTTTTACGTGGAAAAGACCACCGTCATTTTGTGGATCTTCTGATCCACTAGTTGCAGAAAATTGGGTCAACATGATAGAGAAGTTCTTTTTTTTCTTCTTCATTGTTCTGATATGGTTAAGGTGAATCTTGTTGTCTATCATCTTGATGGAGAAGTCAATCAATTGTGGGATTTGATTAAGAACACAAATCCAAGAGATGAAATTGAAGAGATGGAGTGGTAATACATTAAGATAATTTTTCTTAATAAGTATTTCACTCAAACTCTTCAAAAATATATGAAGATATAATTTTTAGAGATGAATTAGAATGAAGTAGAATCATTCATGTCCAACAAAAAAAATTCTCAAGGCTTTCATGATATTCTTTGGATTTTATTATCAAAAATGATAGAAAATTTGATAGATTCTTTAGTGGATTAAAACCACACCTTAGAAAGGCTCAAGAAAATAGAGACTTTGGGAGTTATGAATAATTTGTTCTATTTTATCTCAAAGTGGAGATGGAGTTTGTAGAATGGTCCCATGGCTATGGTGATAAGAAACAAAATATGGAGTTTCAAGCTGGAGGACCTCATGACAAAGGTGAAAAGAAAAATCATCCACCCACATGTCGAAATGTGGGAAGAATCATCATGGGAATTATCTCAAAGGGGTGGGGAAATTATTTAAGTGTGGGACAGAAGGCCACCAAGCTCATGAATGTCAAAAGATATGATGAAGTAGGAAAATGTAGTGGAGGAAATGAGAGCACCACCCATAGTCCAATGCTACAACTATAGGGAGTAAGGGAATTGTTCAAGCTAGTGTACTAACCCTCAAACCCTTGAGGGTAATCAACTTCATCATCCACCAAATAAAAAGGAGAAAGGGATGGTTTATGCCATCACTACTATGGAAGTGGATCAAGAAAATGAAGAAATACAAGGTACACTTCCTAGTCACTCAAGAATAAAAAAAGTATTATTTTATTCTAGTTCTACACATTCCTTTATATCATGAAAGTTTTCTAAAACTATTGAATTGAATCCCTGAAACCTTGATGAATAGATATTCATAAAAACACTTAATGGTTCAGTCATTGAAACCCAATTGTTGGAATATTCTCCTATTAGTGTATATGGTGAGATTATTCCAGCAAATCTCATGATAGTTCCCTTAGTTGAATTTGAAACTATAATGGAAATGGATTGGATCTCGTTATATAGAACACACATCAAATGTTGGGAAAAGAAAATATATTTTCATATTTCAAACTTTCCCATTCTTCTCTACAAATTCAAGGATGATCATGAATCTCATTTGGAAAATCCTTCAATGTTTTCAGTGTTGAAACCCTATAAAGAAGCATACCCTGCTCAAATGGTTGAGTCCAAGGAAGGTATCAACCTAGGGAAAATTCCCATTATGGTGTAATATAGTGACATATTTTCAAAAAAATTAACTAAACTACCCTCAGATTATGAGGTAGAATTCTCAAAAGAACTCATACACATAGATACTCTTATCTCAAAGTGTCTATATAGGATGGCTCCTATCAAAATTTAGGAGTTAAAGAAGCAGTTGTAAGAGTATTTGGGAAAAGGGTTCATACTCCCTAGTGCATCACCTTTAGGTGTTCCATTGCTCTTTGTCAAGAAGAAGTATGGATTAATGTGGTTGTGTGCCGATTATCCGGAAATCAACAAGATCACCATAAAAGAACAAGTATCCTCTTACAAGGATTTATGACTTATTAGATCAGTTATGAGGAGCTCAGTAACTATCAAAGGTGGATTTTCATTCTAGATATCATCAGATAAAGGTGAAGAAGTAAGATATTTAGAAGACTTCCTTCTATACAATGTATGTGAACTATGAGTTATTAATGATTCCATTCAGACGTACTAATTCCCTTGAAATATTCATGGATTTAATTAATAGAGTCTTTAGGAATTGCCTTAAAAAATTTGTGGTAGTTTTTTTCAATTATATTTTTATCTAATCTAAGAGAAAGGAATAACATAAAGAACATATATGGCTTGTGTTGGTGATATTAAGGAAGGATAATTTGTACACTAAGTTCAAAAACTACGACAATTGGATGTAGAAAGTCACATTATTGGGACATGTGATTGCAAGAGAGGGAATTTATGTGGATCCTTCATAAACAATGGCCGTAAAGGAATGGTCCAGACCCTTTAGTGTCATGGAAATCCATAGTACTCTTGTATTAGAAGGGTAATATTGATGTTTTGTGAGAAATTTATCATGATTATCAGGATCTCTAAATAAGTTAATAAGGAAAGAGGTAAAGTATGTCTGGATAGAATAATGTGAGGAAAGCTTTAAGGAGTTAAAGAAGAGGTAAATCACTGCACCTATACTCACATTACCGAAAAGCAGGGAATTTGTTTTGATATATAGTGAGGATTAAAAGAAAATATTAGGTTGTTTACTCATAAAAAATGATAATGTGATAGCCTATGTCACATGGAAGTTGAAGATCCATGAGCAGAACTACCCGACACATGATCTAGATTATGCAGTTGTAATTTTTGCCTTGAAAATCTGGTGGCACTACCTCTATGGTGAGAAGTGTGACGTATATACCAATCACAAGAACCTAATTTATATATTCATACAAAAGGATCTCAACATGAATCAAAGTATATGGGTATAGATAATCAAAGACTATGATTTCCCTATTCACTATCATCTTGACAAGGCGGACAAGGTAGCTGATGCTCCTAGCATAAAATAACTTGCTACTCTATCAATGTTGGAAATTGAGAAAGACCCCATAAACATGGATATGAAAAGTATGGATTTTGAAATCAAAACTTAAAAGAATACATCCTACCTAGACCAAATGATTTCCCAACCATCTATCTAAGAGAATATTTAGGAGGCACAAAGGGATGATATGGAGTTACAAAATAAGGTGAATGCAGTAGAGGAAGGGAAGATGCAAGAGTTCCATATAGATGATTATGTTGAGATTTGTTTTGGAATTAAGATTTGAGTTCCTTAATCACCTAGGATAAATAAGGATCTATTAGAAATTGCATATATCTCAACTTTCTCTATCCATCACGGGAGTACCAAGATATATCATGATCTCCAAGAACACTTCTGGTGGGACAACATGAAGAAGGAAATTTCTGAGTATATCTCAACGTTCTTAACATGTCAGTAAATTAAATTCGAGTGATATCAGTCCAAAGGGATGATTAAATCGTTGCCTATACCCATGTGGAAAATAATAGAATGTCCCAACTGGCTTTGTCATGGGTCCTCGAAGACATCCAAAGGAAATAATGTGATATGGGTTGTTGTGGACCAAATCACCAAGACTGCCCACTTTATCTCTATTTGAGAAGATCTCTCACTAGAACCACTTGAAAAGATATATTTGAAGGAAGTGGCGAGATTTCATGGGTTCCACTCCTGATTGTCTCTAATTGTGATCCCAGATTCACATCCAAATTCTGGAGGAGTCTTCAAAATTCTTTGAGTACTGGATTAATATTCAGCACACCCTATCACCCCCAAACAGATGGATAATATAAAAGAACTAATTAGGTTCCAAAATATATTCCAATATCCTACTCTTTGGAGTTCAAAGGTGGATGGTATTAGCATCTCCCAATGGTTGATTTCTCATACAACAATAGCTTCAACTTGATTACTCATATGGCTCCATATAAAGCTATTTATGGAAAGATATGTAGAAATCCAACTTCTTGGGATGAAGTTGGTGAAATAAATATATTTGGACTTGATCTTTTGAAAAAGATTAAAGAGAAGGTTCAATCCATCTAGAAACATATCAAAGATGATCAGATTTGAAAAAATAGTTGTCCTGACAACTGTCGAAGGGACATGGAGTTCGACATTGGAGATAAATTATATCTTTGAATATCACCATGGAAGAGAATCATGTGGTTTGGAAAGAAATGGAAGATAAGACCAAGGTACATTGGATCCTTTGGAAATCCTTGATCTCATAGGATCTATGGACTATCATCTTACACTTCCACTGAATATGGATCGAGTTCATGATGTGTTCCACATATCACTCCTAAGGAAGCACATACTAGGTCCCTCACATGTACTGAACCCAGAGGTGGTACAACTGGATGATGATCATTCATACGAGGAGTATCTAGTGAGGATCATGGATCGTAGAGATAATGTTTTATCCAATAAGACTACTCATCCGATAAAAGTTTTGTGGAGGAACAATAAGTATGAAGAAGCAACTTGGGAACTGAAGTAGATGATGAAGGAGAACTACCCTCACCTTTTTATGTAAAATGAAATTTCGAGGGAAATTTTTCAAAAGGGAAGAAGAATGTAATGACCCAAAATTTTATCAATGAAATTTATCCCTTATTATAGTAATGTCATGATCACATATAATCACTTATAGACCATAATAAAAACTTTATAAACAAAGAATTAATCAAATAAAAAGTATTTCTAGAAGTTAAGGAACCAATACTGATGAAATAGTAACTTGACCTTAAGAATAGCAATGTGACCCTTATGAATAGTTAACTAGACTAATGAATAATATCATCAACCATGAAATAATAAATAAAATTTAGGTATCTTATAAGGTAAAATTTTATATAATTATATAAAAGTATAAGTAAATATTTTAAAAATTATTAATTGTCGGTATTTTTATAATTCATGAATATTTAATTATGATTTTATGATTATTTTAATAATTTAAAAGAAAATTTATTTTCATAAAATTTATTCATAAATTAATATTTTTTATCTTATGATTTTAAGATAATTTTATGAAACCTTATGTGATTTTTCGAAATGCTATAAAATCAGTTATAATTTTAAAATCTATATTTTCCAAGTAATCGGTGATTTAAATTAAAAATAATTTAATAATACTTAGAAAATTATTTTCATAAAATGGAGTTCATTTTTTAACTCTACAAATTGAAAAATGTAAAGGGTTTATTTTTTATATTTTTCTGAATTACTTGATTTTTTTTTTGAATAGTAAAATATGATAATTTACTCTATAAATACATTTTAAATTAAATACACTATTAATTGATTCATGGATTATTTAATCACTATTGGTTCTAAATCACATGATATAATTATTGTATTTAGTCTCATGAATCATCATTATAGCTTGTCTTGGGAAAAATAACAAAATAATGAATTAAATAATGATAAAACACCCCTCTCCTCCACTACAAATATCACCTGTCACACCCTCTTCTCCTCACAACTCTCAAGATTTAATATTGGGAAAAAATCTTCCTATACCTCTACCAAATCCCCTCTCCCACATCCAGGAGCTCTTGGTCTCATTAAAAGACCAAAACCTTTGTCCTAAGGAGGTTCTGAAAAAGGATAAATCCAAGAGGTAAAATCCTATTCCTTTTTTTATTTGGTTTAAATTTCATTTATTTTATTATATTCTCCTCAAATTATGTAATCTAAATGGAATTATAACTATAGTATTTTTTATATACTATAATTATGTCAGTTTAATGGAAAATACATCATTAAAATCCTCTCTCTCTCTCTTTTATTTTAAAAATGAAATCGTCGCCCGTGATGTGTCAATTTACTAACATCATGGGTGATGTACTTTCATTTTCCTTTAACACCTTCAAGGATGTTGATAAAACCATTAAATGGTTGAAAAGATATGTTAAATTTTTATTTTATAAACCTTTTTATGTTCAAGAACTAACTTATATACATAATACTAAATGATAAGAGCCAATGAGTTATCAGTGATCGAAAAGATGCCTAAATAACCTAAAACGATCATCATTAACTTTTATCTAATTATTCATCCTCGTGACATATAAAAAATTATTTATATTATAATTAAAACTTATATAATATCATTAATGACATATAATAAAAATTCTGAATATTTATCCACATTTTACATGAACTTGCATTCACGTATACAGGTGAACTGATCATGAAAACTTTTAAAATGAACACTCCTGAATGATACAATTAAACACTATAACTTATCAAAAATTCCATAAATGAACTTAACAAAAATATAAAGAATAAAATTAATTTATAAAAGGTTATTATTTTGTAATTAATAAATCTAATGTGATTATATAGAATATTAACATAAAGGAAGCCTTCCGACACAATGTAAGGGGAATTCTCAAACCCAACTCTATTTCTTTGGGTTTTTCATATTTAACCATATTTTTTGTATGGATATTACTTAAATATAATTTATTCATCATTATATTAACTTTTCTAGGACATAAATTTTTTCTACTTGAGGTTATGAGAAATGAAAGTTTTTAAAAAATAACTCTTATTTCAAAAAAAACACACATTTAACTTCTCGAGATTGTTTCTTCTACATTCATGGTTGATGATTCAAGTAAGTTATTCCCACTTTCATGTGGGAACCCAAAGTTTATGGATGTATTCTTATGAAATGAAACTTATTCCATTCCATGGATTATTTTATTTCCAATATTGATATATGTTCTATGGGGAATGCAAGATAATGTAAATGTTTTGATGTGACGAGTGCGCCCAAAATTATATAGTGAAATGTAAATAATATGATTTGATGGGTGTTATTGAAATTATATAGAACTAAAATTAATTTGTTAATTTGATGTATATCAGGAGAAATGTGAAATACGTGTGAACATGGTATTATCTTTGTTCACAACTATATGTGGCAGTTAACCACTAAGACATGATGTTTCATTTTTTATGAATTGACACATTCCATTCCTTTATCTAATGCTTCCTCTCTTGATTATGATATTATGCCTACATTATTATTATGATGATTATTCTCACACTTATTATATTGTTTCATGTTCTTATCTATCCACTTACTGGAATTTTATCTCACCCCTTTTTGATGTATATCCCCAGGTGACTACTTGTACTAAGGAGAATTCAGGGGCCAATAAGAATCTAGAGAAGAAGAAATTAAATAAATGCTTATGTTTTACATTATAAATTTTATGTATGGTCCTAATTTTCCCAATACACAAAACCTACGGATCCTAGTTGTATAATTCTTATATTTTGTTTATCCTTAAAATTATGTAATAGTAATGTAAAAAAATAGGGTCTCTATATGTTTGATATTGATTCACCTTGGCATGTCTTGTTTATTGAGATAACTAGCATGTTATTGGTTTTGAAAAAATGAAAAATGAAATTTTTAAATGAATATTAAATGGTAATTAACATATTTAATCATTGATCCATATTATTTGATATAGTGATATCTTTATTGTTATGACTAGTGTAGTGATTAAATACTCTAATTCTTATATAGTGGGATATGCCCAGTGACACATCTTGAAATGATGATATAGTGGGATTGTCCTAGTTGATATGATGAAATGATGATATATAAGTCTTGACCCAAAAGATATGTTGGAATGTTGATTTAACGGGCTTGGTCTAGTTGACATGCAAAAATGCTTATATAGTGGGTTCAGCCCGGATTGAATGTTTAAATGCTTATATAGAGGTTTTGACCCAAATTATTGTAATTCATGCCTTGGTTATAAGTTTGAGGTTGGCATGGTTGTAATACATGCTTGGAGAAATTTGGGCATGGGACTGAGACAGATTCTATTATACCTTTGTTATAAGGTTATGGTTGGAATGGTTATGAGACATGCTCAGAGATATTTTGACATGGTGTCGAAGCAGGTTGATGTGGTATTAAGTTAATTTTTTAATTAATTAATACTCATTTTTACTATATTATTGCATAAATTTGTTATTAGAGTGGTTATATTTATACATGGTGGTGTCACCCTACTAAATTATACTCACACCCTATTTGGTGTGTCGTTTTTCACCCATGAAGATTATATGGATGAAATTTTGGACAAGAGAAAAGGAACTTGTTGTTGATTGTTTGATTTCTTGATGGGTTGGAGTTTGGATATGAGACTAACATAGGGTTCGGGACTAGGGACATTAGAGTTCTATTTTCATTTGCTAGCCTTTTATTTGTATTGTTTCTAACATGACATTTAATTACATTACAACACGCCATTAAATTATTCCTTCATTATTTATTGGATTATTCAGTTGTCTTATTTGTTGGTTTCCACTTTATCATTTTATGTCTATTGTTTCCACACTCTGATATTTATGTATATTGTTATTTAGATATTTTCTTGTGTGTTTTAAACTCTAAATTAAGGGATTATAGTTTTCTCACTATAATTATCACACCTTGTTTCATGTTAGCACCCTCTAGTGTATGGGGAGGCATGCTTGAGATCTCAAAACCAACCTAGTTCCTCCACATGAGATATTTTAAGATCATGGGAAGTTATAAATTTAATGTAATAATATTAAATAAAAAACAATAATATTTAAGAAATATAGTATATGTTTTAAATGTAAATAAAGTCTATATCATCACAAAATTAATACTAAAAAGCGATTTAGAAAGAATAAGTGTAAATATAATTTCAATTGATGTAAAGGGTAATTAAATAAATAAATACATATAAATATTGAATCAAAAATAGTACATAATCATGGTAATAAATATTTAATTAAGATTTAATAATTCTCTAATGGATGATTATGAATTAATATTAATTTCTAATTTTTTGGGACGATTTATTTCTAGGTGGGAAGGAAAAACATGTGGGCACAATCCAAAAATTATAAAATTTTCATATATTCTGCGATACATATATAAGTTAGAAAATAAAATTATGTGGGTGTGATGTGAAAAAAATTTAAACTCTTTTTTAGGGTAATATTTTTAATCACGATTATTTCAGTAAACGACATTAAAAATAAAAAGGTGAAGGGTTTTGAAATCGGTTACTGAAATAAACAACATCAAAATATTTTTAATCTCGGTTATCATATAATCAATGTTAAAACCCCAGCATGGAATTTGTTTTTTCTACTAATGTGGATATTTTCATTGAAATTGATTTTATTTTTTAATTACATACGTATATTGTATGATTTTGTATGTTGATTCAAGATATATTGTAAAACGGATCATCTATTATAATCATGTTCAATTTCAATGTATTTGATTCTTGAAAATTGATATTGTTATGATTATCATGTCTTGGATTAGAATTGATTTGTTGATCAATTATATTTTTGAATCACTTTTTAACTTTTTGTATCAAGTTGGCATCACTGTGATATTATCATCATCTGTTCAAATTTCTTGTTTCTCAAAACTGAAACTGAACTGGTTTGTCAAATTTGATATGTGTTTGTTTTCTGAATTTTTAAAATTGTTAATAAACTAATTGAATATATCATATTTCAAGAATTTATATAATTAGGGATCATGGACTATTGGATATGAAAAATATTTTTCACAAGAATATCTCACAACAATTATTTTAATTTCAAAATAAAAATAAAAAATGGACTGCAAGCCATTCATACCGGATTGGGCCAATTTTTGGTTCAATCGTTGTCTGAGTTGCACTGCTAGCCCGGTCAGGCGTAAGGTTCTCAATAAGGAGTAGGAATGAAAGTACTTTTTTGTCTTCCAGAATTGAAAATTTGACCAGGGGGATGCATTTGTACCATTAGATTATTGCTTTTCATTTTCAATTATCTAATCATCTCAAAGGCATGATAATTAACCTCGACTTGAGTAGTGGTATTTTGACCCATTATTTTACGATCTCCTTTGGTTAGTTGATCTCACCCTTCCCCTCTCACTCGCTTCCCATTATACCTTTCTAAAAACATTCCTAACCCTTTTCTCATGATTTTGTGTGAGGGTTTGGGGGCCGCCTTTTCCCTTTGAAAATTAAACACTTCACTGAAAGTGGGAAACGAATAGGGGATAAGGAAACAGGCTTTTCATTTCACATAGGGATGATCTTTTCAGGCTCCTAAATCAGGAGGTGGCAGTAGAATACGTTTCAGAATCGATTGATCAAGGAATCGGAACCTTGACAAGGGTAATATATATCATAAGAATATATTTGATGGTGGTTTTAATGATGAGCCGGTGGATGTGAGGACTAGAAGGGAGGGTTATGGCGGTGGAGGCCATGGATTTTGTGTTCATGGAAAATAAAAAGAAGTGGGTCGTCTTCTTGTGATTCCTCCTACGTACCAACGGCGGTGCCTATATATTCCTCTGGATCTATTGACCCTAACACCACTGGTAATGGATCATCTCCTCCAAACCTTGCACTGTTGACCCCTCCTCTTCCCTGACTTGACCTCTACCGTTGACAACCCCCCCTATGTAGCTAACTCCTCCTCCACTTCCTCAAATCCATCTGTCATCACCATGAACCCCTCCTACGCTGCGAACCCTCATCCTCCTCAAACCCACATATGTCGTGAACCCACATTCCTTGTGAACGCACCCCCACCATGCACCAAACCCCACATCTTTTTGTGAACTCCTCATCTACCACGAACCCTCCTCCCCCATGAACCTTCTTCCACTGTGAACCCACCTCCGCTGCAAACCCCACCTCCACTGTGAACCCCTCTACAACCTTCGTTGTCGGACCCTACTGTTTCAACCAAATGAGGTATTCCATTTTTTGTACATTATTATAAATTCTTAATATATAGATATATTTTGGTTTGTTTTTGGTCTTTTATTACATTACATTTAGTATGCAAGAAATTCTTTTTAATACCTTCAAATGGAGTGTTATTGATTCAACAACCCTAGTAGTTTCATACAAATACATTAAAACATCTATATATTCTATATTTTCCATAATAACATTATTGGAATTCTTAAAAGTAGAGGTTTTATAAAAAGGTCATTCCCCCTTCTAAATTGATCAATACTCTAAAATTAACACTCCCATATCTTGTGAAAAGGAACTAGGATATTGAGATCCCCTGCAACTATTTTCATCCCATACAATTCCAATACCATATTTCTTTTGAGTTTCTATGACTATCAACGGATCTTAATTCAACTTATTTGATGTTTTAAAATTATCGATAAACTAGTGAAAAACTCAAGAACATGATATCCCTTCATATTAGGTTTGTTTTATTCAGCTAAAAATTTAGCATTCTTCTAACCTCACTTTTTCATTCCATTCCATATGCTCCAAAAACTCATTTTTTCCATAATTTACTTATGGTTAATGACCTTTTATTGAGTCATAGAGTGACCCATAAAATTACCTGACCTACAAAATGAAGGAATATTTTCATTTTAAATGATTAAATAAATGTATTAGAATAATTATTGTTAGATATGGTATTTTAGATCTTACTAACATTGTACTTTCAACTTTCAAAATATGTATATATATTTATATCACATAGTGATTATTATTCTGTTTAATATTATGTTTTAATGTCTGTGGAATATAATTCACATTAATAGGTTATAATAGTTTCCCAATATGATAATAACATAGATATTCCATAAATATATTCTTAAATAAATATATCATATAGTCCAGATACATCTATCTTACATGACATAGATGCTTGTTGACTATCAGGTGATGAATTCTCATATGAAATTGATACATCTTCTCATGAATTTTACACTTGGGGATCTCTAAGAAGAATGGTCCCAAGGAAAGACCCACTAATATGAATTCCACATGTTTTATGTGTCATTTGATATTACTATATGCAAAAAATATATTTTCCATAAAACTAGATTTTTTTGGCTTGTCTTAAAAAATGAATGGTATAAGATCTTTGATGATATCCTACTGGGCTCTTTCCTTACACCATTCATATATGCATTGGTGCATGTATAGACTTAGTTTTATATGATACAGGTAAAAGGAAATGGACACACTTTTATAGTGGTTTTCTATAGTCACTTGATAAAGATACAATGATAATGGGAAGTATAGGTCACCCTGGGGAATAAAGATACAATATTCATTTTGTGTTATTTGAAGATATTTACAATAAAGTGACTCTCTTGAATATAAATTTATTTTTGGATTACCTTTATATTTTGGACCATGTTTAAACATTTTAGAGATTTATATTTTAAACAATTTTGGTTATTTTTTATTCATGTATCTTTTTTAAAGTGCCTCTCTTGGGGTTTATGTCTTTGTGAAAATGATTAAGTGGCTATTTTAAAATTATTTAAGTGTTTCCAAATGTTTCTAAAAAATTCATGTGTCAAACATAACTTTTTTTTAATATATTTAAAATCATTTAAACACTTGGAATGGACTTAAGTTGCATGCCAAGTGTTTTTCAACTCACCCGATTGGATTTCAGAAAGGGACGTGAATGTCTTGAAAGCGTATTTAATACTGGTTTCATTTTAACAAGGGGTGTGTGTTGTTTTAAAATAAAATTTGTAAAATATAAAGGGTTTTTTATCATTTTAAATGATTAATATTTTTGGGTCCTGAAGTTTTCTTGAATTATTTTAAAAAAAGGAATTATGATTTTGTGAAATAGTTCTTGGGATTGATTGGTTTATTTTAAAAAAGGTGTGTTATTTTAAAGCAGATTTTTTGTAATTGGTTGGTTTTTTTAATGGGATTTTAAATGTGATTTTATAAATTGTTTTCAAAGGACATCAAAAATTTAATTTTTCCATAGTCTTTTAAGATTAGATTTTTACAGAATTAGGAAAAACAATGCATTATATAGGGAAGAAAAGTAGATTGATTATAACACCATGGAAAGGGCAGTTAACTAACTCTATCCAACCCATATGATATCCATCATCACCTCACTCCTGTAAAAGGTGAATTAATTTTTAACCTCGTTGCAACTCCTAAACCTACTTTTCATCCAACATCACCTGCATGGTTTAAATTAGGGGCCCCCTTGTTTGATATGTCTATTTAAGTTTTTTCCCTCAAAGGGATGCAAATGATTATTAATATGAAATGATTAATTCTTATTCATGGATGTTAAAATGTTCTATTTATTTTGAGGGTGTTAGATTTGACATGTGATATATTAATTATATTATATTTATTCATGTGATGATCATTAGCTTGTTATTTCTCAGTTCCACTTATTTTGATGAATGGGAACCCTATGAATTAAGAAATAGGTACAGATGTATACTACACTAGTTAACTCACACACTATATAGTTTCCCTTAGTTGTACGGTTTGATTAGTCTATAAGAGTGACCCTGATAAGGAATGTCTGGGTATGTCTGGTGGATTTTCTATTTTTTTAGGATTCTTTATAGGTTGACTATTGACCTCATTGTAGTGTGAGTACAAAATGAAGGAATAATTGAATTCCCTCTATGACTTTAATAAATTTCATATAATAGAATTGGAACCAAGAAAGAGGGATCCATAGAAAATTTAGATTTATCATCTAAAGGAGAAAGTGGATGATATGAAATAGTGAAATGTGTCTCTAGTTTTAAATGTATTTGAATAATTAGAAATATTCTATTTTAGTTATATTTTCTCTCCTAATGTAAAGCATATAATAATTATGATGGTTCTCATCTTGGTTTTCATTTGAGGTTTATTTCTAAAACAACTATATGTCATGATTATATTCCATCATGAAGATTCGGAGGAAGATATCTACATAGATAAACTGGAAGATATCACACTAAATGGAATATATGGTTTGGTTGCAGTCTCAAATGGATTTTTTGTGAGATTAAGTAGTCACCAAGATAGTGTAACTGGAATTTCAATGATTTCATGGTAGAATTAATGTTCATACAGTGTAATGTAAATAATTTATACTATATGAAGGTGTATTATGAAGTTAGTTTTCTTATTTTACTTCTTTATGTGGATGAATTTATCTTAGTTGGACCAATGAAGCAAAGGTGAAGATCTGAATATTGATTTATCTACAATATCCCAAATGAAATACCTTGGTTATGGAAAGTGGATATTTGGGAAAAATATTAAAAGAGACTTAAAGTCAATATTTTTTTAATCCTTGGTTAATTTTTATATCAATGTTTTGTGTATTTATTTTGTTAAATATTAATAATACTGAATCAAATAGGAAGTATATTAATAAATTATGGATGGATACCAACTGTATGACAAAATAGTATGAATCTGAAGTGAAAGAGTTTAACAAGTTTGAAAAAGATCATGCATTTGAACCTTCTAAAATCTTTTGTCTATGTTTACATTGTTATTATTCGAGAAAAATTAGTCCATAGGAGTTGGAAGAACACATGATCTGTCATGGAATGGATCTAAGTAATAAATTTTGGAATAAAGACGTGGAAAAAGAAAATGTAAATAGTGGTTGGGATTTCACTATATTTTATGGATCATCTGATATGATCACAAGTGTGGACAATGATGAAAATTTTATCGAGTATGTGATTATAGATGTGAATGATGATGATGATCGTATTGAGGAAATGACAATGATAGTTGAATATGAACTTTGTGATTTCAAAAAATTGTTTGATAAGTTAAAGAGTTGTGAAAATACACCATTATATGATGTTTTCACTAAATATATAGTATTGTCAGCTATAATGAAGTAATATAATTTGAATGTATGAAACATATGGAGTGATGCCAGTTTTATAGAACCGCTATCTCTCTTGTATGACATACTCCTAAAAGATAATGAGATCTTAAACCGAACATATGATTCCAAATGAATGATATAATTGATGGGTATGATCTCTAAAAGAATAAATTCCTTCTTGAATGATTGTATACTATTTCTCAAGGACCACAAATCACTTATAGAATTCTAAAAGTGTCGTTCTTCTTGATATAAGAAAGATGAATCCAGTCCTATGAAAGTTGTATGGTGCTTTACAATCATTCCAATGTTTAAGTGCCTATATATAAGTGAGGAGGCTCCAGGGAAATTGACATGACATGAAGATACAAGAATTAAAGATGAGAAACTACATCACTCAAAAGACTCTCCTCAGTGGAAGATAATTGATCATGAGTATCCTGAATTTGGAAAAAAGAGGAGAACCCTTGATCTTGTGTTATCTATAGATAGAGTGAATCCTTTTTGTTTTCAAAGCAACACTCATAGTACATGGATGGTTATGTTGGTAAATTATAACTTAACACCATGATTCTGTATGTAATAAAAATACATCATCTTATCTATGCTTATATCATGACCAAAACAACTGGGTAATGATATTGATGATTATTTGGATCCATTGATTAAGGATTTGAAATTATTGTGATATTTAGGTGTTATGTTGTATGATTCTTGTATAAATTAGGATTTAACATTGAGATACATGTTGTACGAGATGATAAATGGCTTTCCTTCTTATGATAATTTGTTGGGATATAGAATTAAAGGAACTCAAGGGTTTCTTATTTTCAAACAAGGTACACAGTTAATTAGATTGAAACATTCATAAAAAATGTGTTTATATGAAATCATAGATTCATACCCTGATGGAATAAGTACTGATCTTGGATGACATCATTCGATGGATGTTCAGAATAATGTACAACACCCTCTCCACTAATATATGATAAATAGATTGATAAAGTAAAAGATGTGGAAACTACTTTTGGAAAACCATTTTTAAAAAACCTTATGAAATACATTTAGAAAAAAAATATCATTTTTTTTAATTACCATACTGTAATTGTCTATACGTCAAAAATTTTCTTCATGTTTTTCATATAGAAAAAAATGTATGTGATGGTGACATTGACACATTACTAAATACACCTAGCAAAACAAAGGATATAATTAAGGCTAGGTTAGACATGGTTGACATGGTAATATGAGAATATTTGGCTCTAGTGAAAGGGTGAAAAACAAACTTTTCTTCCTCCAACTACTTACACTCTTTCCAGGTAGGATAGATATCAGTTTTGAAACTTATTGAAATATGTAAAGGTTCCATAGGGGTATTTATCGAATATCAAGAACATTGTGTCAATGAAAAATTTAAAGTTAAATGGTCTGACATCACATGAATATCTTGTTTTGATGAAAGATTTAATTCCTATAGATTTATATTTCATTTTTCCCAAGAATTTCTGTCACACATTAACCAAGTTATGTTTCTTCTTTAAAGTTGTATGCAACAAAGTTATAGACCTGGAAGATTTACTGAATATGGAAGGAGAAATTACCATCATATTATGTGAATTGGAAATGTTCTTCCCACAAACATTATTTGATATGATGGTTCATTTTATAGTTCACTTGGTGAAAGATATTTGACTATATGGTCTTGTGCACTACATATGGATGTACCCCACTGAACGGTATATGAATATTTTGAAAGGGTATTTCAAAAATAGAATTTGTTCATAGGGTAGTATTACAGAGTGATATATTATTGAGGAAGTCATTTAATTCTGTAATGAATACCTGTCTGATGAGGAAAGCATAGGTCTACTCAAATCTCATTACACTAGGCATCTTGCGGGTGAAGGAATTTATTGAAGATATGTTGTCACGATCAATATTATAGATCTGAAAAAATCCCACATTTACATTTTTCATAATAGTTTGGAGGTTTCCCCATATGTTGAAACCAACTAATAAATTCTTAGGCATTTGAATCCATCAAGGGATGAAAGATGGATATCAAATACACATAATAAATAGTTTATAGGATGGTTTCAGGACCATATTTTTAAGGAGTCTGATGAAAATATTGATTCAATTTTAGAGAGACTTCAATGGATATCTGGAGGACCAATTTTTTATGTACAATCTTAAAATGGTTATGTAATTAATGGTTATACATTCTATAAAAATGAACATGATGAAGATATTACCATGAAGAATAGTGGAGTTGCAATTGTGGATGAAGTGATGCATGTTTCTGGTAATAACGATAGAAATCAAATTTACGGGAATATGTTATACTTTGGCATCATCAAAAAAATATGGGGGTTGTATTATACAACATTCCAAGTGTTTATTTTCCAATGCAAGTGGATTTATGTTTGGAGTGTTGTTAAAATAGATGAATTGGAATTTGTGAAATTTTATTTCAGTAAGGAAGGGTACAAAGACGAACCATTTATAATGGAATCATAGGTAGTTCAAGTATTATATGTACCAGATCTTGCAAACCAAAAGTGCTCAATTCATCAGTTATCAACCAAAACTACTAAAGGTTTAAATGAAAATTCAACTGAGATTGACCCTTTCATTAGGATGTCGCAGTAATTTCACAGTGGTCCCAATATAGATGGTTTTTTGAATGTCATATGAGGCCACAATGAAGGTATTTGGATAGTTAATAGAGGGGTAAAATTTCTTAAAACTTTTAAAAAATAGAAAATAAGTTCAATAATTAGGTTTTATTTATTCTATAATATACATTATGTTACCTGATGTTATTATCCATTAGGTACTGAATTTATGTAATATAAGGTAATTGTTAAACCAATTATACTAATAATGACTTCTATACATGTTGGTGCTCCCAATACCGAGGCACAACAGTTCTCTCAACCTTATATTGCTCGCAGTGTAGAGGAACCATGACCTTCTGCACATGTTGGTGCTCCTAATACTGAGGAACCACAGGTTTCCCAACCTGTTGCCGCTCCTAGGGAAGGTATCATGATGATCTAAACATGTTGATGCTACCACTCCAAAGGAACATATTGAAAATTTTGAATATGAGGAAGTGATGGGTAATGAAATCCCGACGACACAGAAAAAATGGTAGAGCCATAGTTTGACAGTGTTAACAAGAAATAATTAAGGTAAAAATCAAAGGAATCAAATACAAGGTTGTATGGAATGAATGGGACAAAAATTTTAACCCTAATAAGGCCATGTTCAGTAGTTACATTAGAATAGTCACTCAGAAATTCATGTCGATGGATGTAGATTCATGGAACCATGTTGTTTCTGTGCTTAAAACGCTGATATGGGAAGAGATTATGGTAAAATTGTGATATCATTATTTATTTTACTAAAAAATAAAATAATGAAACATTTACTTACTCTAAGTAATCCATTGAAGAGTTCATTTATAGTGTACTAATACAATAAAAATATGTATTATTGATTTCTAGAAGGATTCCTAGAGGATTTATCACAATTCTAACTACACATCATCTTAAAGATGTTGAAGGGAAAATAAACCTACACCCACTACTGTTCTATGCAGACCTGATAACCCAAGAAGCGTGGGATGTGTTTACCAGTTGTCGTGTGGATGTGTCTTTTTAGGTAAATTGTGTCTTTCAATACATTGTTTGAAGCAATGTGTATTCGTCACTTTCATTGATAGTTTTTTATTTATAAAATAGTAACTAAGTTTTATAAATAAGAAACTAGTAGCAAAACCAGTGTACCCCTTTAGGCCACCAGTTTGGGCCTACAGATCTCCAGGGAATTTGGGTCATCAAAGGTCTTTGGGCCTCATCGAAATCGAGCCATAAAGACCATGGAGTAGCCCATATCACATAGAGAAGGCCCGAGAAGAAGATCAGAGCAACAAGCCTAGCAGTCACCACAAGCAGAGCTACCAGATTGGAAGAATGAGAGGGTATGGCAACCACCATTGGGACCAGGCACCGTGCAGCTTTGTACGGGGCAATTCTAGTCGATCAACAAAGAAAGGTGGGGAGATAGGTGATCAATGATGCAGAAGCTATGGGAGGGGAAGTTCCTGTGGGTTGGGCCTATGGGTCATGCATTGGGCATAGTATGCCTCTGGGCCTTCAGGTCATGTATTGTGAGTCGTGTCAGGCCTTATTCCTTGGGCCTATGGGTCATTTACGGGTTCCCCTTCATCCCTTGAAAGGGGGATTATCTATAATAAAATAAAAAATAAGTCATTCGGACCATTCAGGCTATTGTAATACTTTTATGTGACATGAAACAACAAACTAATTATCTTCCTCTATTTATATTCAGATTCATGACCACAAATCCAAAGCCAGTTCCATCCCACACCTTGTTCTATAGAAGGAGGCACTTGTAAATAAACCCGGGATACTAATATATTAAAACACACAAAAGTGTGAGAAACATGTTTAAGTATTACATAAAAAAATTATTTGAATTCTTATTACATAATAATGATCACTTATTTTTCTATGTTTTCTATCTGACGTAGTCATAGGAATCAGCAACACCTATACTAGATGAATATATACTATCAGTGGCCTTGAAGTAGCCAACACAGTATGGAAAGTTAGTGGTGTGTTTTTTGAGGTGACACCCCAAACATATTTTGAGAAAAAAACAAGAGGAGGGTCAAAGTGAAGAAATTAAAAGGATGATAAAAAGACTATCTACCCTTGAAGAACAATTCCAATGGTAGAGATAGATGATGGAAATTTTTATGGGGGGAAGCAAAGAGAAGAAACAAATCAAGAACAACCACCATGTGGAGATCCCACACCAACCCCAACAAATATGAGGCAAGCTATTCCCCCTAAATAGATATCTTATCTAAGCTGATCAATCTTCTAATAAATGTTTTTATGAAATGTGAATTACTTAGACATTGAAACCTTTCCTGTACTGATATTCTATAGGGTGATAATGAATGTGATTCAAATCTATCAACACCCACCCATCACCTTGTAGTAGTGGATATAGTGTTCAATATAAAAAATAACATGCTATATATCAGACCACTTCTGACAAGTCATGTGAAAGTGTCAATTAGAATACCCCATAAGATGAGCACTAAGCTACTTGTTCCAACTGATGACGAAGATATTAATACGGTCAAAAAAACTGTTGTAACATTCATCACATGGTCATACATATTGTAAATAAACATATCAAAAAGGAAGTGTTCATTTCCAATTTATTTTTCAAGTTAACCTTTGACAATTAATGAAAAAAGGTTTGAATGGATGAATGTTATTACAAATAAAAAAAGGGAAGGGAGTGAAATGAAACATCGACTCAAACCCATCTAAAGGATCGACCAACTGATTGAAAAGATCTACAAAAAACACCATTACCATGTCCGTTCTTTAACTGCATTTTAACACCCCAATATTCCACGGTATGCTTCTCTTTGGATAATGCAATAGCTTGCAATGTACACAACTTCGAGTTCTAGCACACCATGACCGATCAAACTAGCGGTTTAAAAAGCAGTAATGAATAGTAATACTCACTTTTTTGAAATTTTATAAATTTTATTTTTTCAAAATGGACATCATTTTTGGTTTCCTAATATCAAAATTATCTTATGGTGAATTTTTAGTATTTTTCTGAAAATATTCAATTTTTTATGAATAGTGAAAAACACTGCGTTGTTGTTTAAAATCGAATTTTATTTAAATAATAATTATTTTTATTTAAATTTATCTTAAATTAAAAATAGATACATAACAAAAATATAAGTACAATGTAATTCATTGGATTCCTTTTATAATAATATTAGATATATAAAATTTTATTGAACTTTTTAACGTCTTTTTCCCAACTTCAAGGTATATTTTCAAAATTGCATAAAACATAATTTTACCACTTTTATGAATTGAATTTCAAAAATCATAGAGAAAATTTTTACATCATTTTGTAAAATGTGGTTCAATAGGATGAAAATAATTTTTATGAATAGTAACTTTTGTATTTTATTTGCCACAGTTAAAAGTAAATAGGGTAATTAAAGATAAGAATGAAATTATAATTACCCTAACACATGTTATAATTCTATTGTATAAGTGTATTTAGACCTAAATAAACCTTATGAATAAAATATTATCCTTTTTTATCCACTTGGATTAAATTATTACATTTATTATTATTTTATTTAAAGAAGAGTTAAAAGTGTTAAATTCATATTTTAATAACTAAATTATTTTTAATATAGGGTTATACATAATATAAATTCGAGTAAAAATATTCATTATAAATATAAAAATAGTTTATATATCATAATATTTTATTTATAATTTTTAGACATTAAATAATTAAATTTATTTATGACACAATGATGATGCAGTAATTACCTTATTAATGATAGATTAAAATAATTGATATTATAAATATTAAAATAAATGTAAATTGAGACTTTTGATGAATTTTACAAATTTTATTGGTTAATATGACATATTAGGGTTGATTTAATTAATTATTTTCGAAGTAATCAAGTTGTTATTACTTTAACAAAAATCAATTACTAAATAGTGTCAAAATTAAATTAATTGTTTTTTTAAGACAAATACAATTTTATTAAATTATATAATTGTCCTAAAAATATAAGGATTGGGAAACAGACTTATATAATGATATATATTTCATTAATTAACCACTTGATATTCTTTTGTAATTTTATATTAATTTTATTAACCATGTATTATAATAATACAAGAAGACATGGTAAAAGTTAAACTATTTAACTAAGAGTTAAATCTACAAGATAAGGTTAATATGGTAACTTAATCTTGTATAAAACATATTGGTTGAGTTTATTTTTACCCATCCCCACCTTAAACGTGAAATAAATCCATTTGGATCCATTAGAAACCTAAAATGATATTATAATAAAATAATATTTCAATTCTTTCCTAAGGTTCCCCTCACCTCTCTTAAAAAAGGGAACTTCCCATTATCTTAATTTCACACCTCCAAAGCCTTTTGTCTTATCCAAACCCTGATAAAATATCCTCACAACTACCCTCAATTTAACCTAGATTCCTTACTTTGATCATAAAGAAAACCTAATGATCCATTTTGTTCAAATCAAAAGGAAGCACCCAGAGAAGAGGTAATTATTTCATCACCTCTTTCAAGTTATTTTCTTCTTCCACAACCTCTTTATTTGTTGTTTATATACTAAAATAATAACTCTAGTACCTTCTACATACTTAGATATTATTATAAAAATGGTACAACTATATTCATTATTTTACCCATCCTATAAATGACAAAGTCACCACATGTGTGTACGTATGGATTACCGTCTCCACATCGTGGTGTAGTTTGTTATTCAAAACTTTATTATTTGGATGGGTATAATAATGAGTATAATTTATTTAAATAATAAATATAACATTTTAATGATTCTGTATATATAATATATAGTCCAATTCCATACTATTTCACCACTAATAGAATGATATTGTTGCTCGTGCGTACGTACGGCTTACCGTCTCCACGACGCGATGATATTTCTTTCCCCATCGTAACCATTAAAGAATAATTTTCATTTGAAGATTAAAAATAATTTTTAATAACTTAATATCATTCTGGATATAAATAAAATATATCCTATCCATAACAAACTTGACTTACGTAAAAAACATATAAAGAAAAACAAATCAATTAACACCCAAAACAATGATACTAATGAAGTATCATTAACAAAGAAATATTAACAGATCATATATGATATCATATTTATTTACATTGTTATTTTATAATTTAATAAAAATTATTTCACCATTATACAGGAGGTTAGCATACCCTTGACTAAGGAAAATTTCAAGGTAATGCTTAATTTTACAATATCTTTGTTATCCATGGTTGTTTGTACTTAAGTATCTACATGAACTTATTTATCATCCACATTCGTGTTTCTTAAAAATGTATTTCAAAACATTTTTAATATTTCCTAGAATATGGGTTAATGTAATTTATGCCCTTGTTTTACTTTTTATAAAATGTTTTGAAAGGAATCTTTTCATCATTTTCCAAACAAGGTACTTTATGACCTTTTCGACAAAATTAAGGAAAGAATGTTTTTTAACTTATACGGTAGGTGTGGCCATTTTCTGCCACTATAACACCTTTGAAGCTTTCCATAAAAGATTATAAGAATATTTTCAAAATAAATGTTTTCATTTATAATTACATGACTTTTAAATGAATACAAAGTAGAAAGAGATATTTCACTCAAATGGTTTTTGGATTGATCTCATCTATGTCAACATCCTTCATTGGATTTTATGTTTTTCTAAAGTTGATTTATTATGATACAATCTTCCATATTGTATTGAAGGTTTTGTGATATTTTTGACTGTGTATGTGCTATTTTTATACCATTCATGTTTTATGGTTAAAGTATTGAAATTTCGTATACTAGTTTTAATATTAATGTTTATATTATGTTTCGACCTTTTCATATGAGGAATGAATTGGACTTAGTAATTGATGGGTGGGGCCCTCTATAGCCCCTCATTGCATCGGTAGGTTTCATGAGACAAACTAGTGTCTTGGCACAAGGCCTTGAAAAAATCTTAATTGTAGTATTGGAATGAGGTCTCGACTATGTGGTTATGATATTCCGGCATTATCCATTCCATCATTATGAAATTACCTATTGAGTTTACATGTGATTATTCGACTAGTATAATATACATGTAAATAATTAAATGGAATTATTTGATTTATCTTTTATATATTATGCTGAATTTTAAGTTTAAAAGTCTTTTGTTTTATTCTTATACATTTCCTTAAATGTTTATGCTTATTTATGATAGTTTCCTTTATATTGTTATCCTTATTGAGCATCTGAGCTCACCCATTTATTATGTTTTATTTTTCCCAGGATGTGAAGAATTATATTATGATTAACCTATAGGAATAGGCTAAGGGATATGAGTGTGTTAAAAGGGGACATAGTTTTTTTGTTTTTTCATTTCATAATGTAATGTAAAACTTATGTATATATCTAGTACTTACAAGGCTACTAAACTAATTGGTCTTTCAAAATTAATCTCTTGTGATCATGCCAATGTTATGTAATAATGCACCGAATCTGGGTAACTGGGGTTGGGGCCTTACAGTTGGTATCAGAGGGAGGTCAGTACAAACCTTGAAAAATAGATTTAGAAAAAGTCGGATTATAGAACATTACCCTAAGATAGACTTGGGGGATTAATATAGAATAACTTCCTAGAATTTTGGTAATGTAGAGAATTTGTGAATTTTCCAATCAATACATACTTGTCTGGATATGAAAAGGTAGAGGTGGCTCTGGCATAGATGTGTCTAGGGGTAAAAACCAAAAACACCACATTGAGCTAGACTCGAACGGGAACTAGTGCACGACAACGGCACTTGCAGCACTCTTGGTTATTACACTGCTGGGGGATATGCTTGCGATAATTCATATTTTCTTTTAAAACCATTATGAAGGATTTATGAGTAAATACTTCCTCAAAGAAAACATTTTTTTATGATTATATATTATATAAAAAAACTGTTCAATTTATGTTAGGTATTTTTCTAGTTTGGAATTATGTATTGTGATTCATAAACTAATCTAGTGTGTGACATTGTTTAGAAATGGAACCTAGTGGAAGGAATGAAAACTGTATCAATGAACGTAATCTATATAGGTAATTCCCTCCTAATCAAGATAATTATAGTGGGGCTGGTGATGCAACTGGTGTTGAACATCTTATAACCATACTGGGACAACTCACTCAAGTTATGAATAATAACCTTAACTGTATGGAGCACCCTAATCCACTATGTGGAGGATCAATGTTAGACCACTTTGTGAGGAAAAAACCACCAACATTCAATGGGAATAAAAATCCATTTGTAGTTAGGCAATGGATAAGTTCCTTAGAGAAAATATTCCATGCTTTGGGGAGTAGCGAAAGGGAAAAAGTTTTCATGGCAGTTTATCACCTCACAAGAGATGTAGATCAATGGTGGTCATTAATTCAAAACACAAATGAGGATGAAGAAGTATCTAATATGGAATAGAGGGAGTTTAAATATATTTTCTTAGAAAAATACTTTACTTGTGAACATCGAGAGGATATGGAAAGGCAATTTCTGAGTCTGAGGAAAAAGGAGGATGATAATGTCGAAAAATATGAGTCTAACTTTACAAGGTTGTCAAGGCATGTTGCAGATTATATACATAACCCAAGGAGTAATATTGATCAATTCTTTGAGGGGTTAAAACCATTTCTCTGTTGAGAGTTATTCTCACAATCCTTCTCGTCATACGAAAATATAGTCTCATATGTTATCAAGACAAAAAAGGAATTCCCTAAGTCTTATGACTTTAAAGAAAAGAAAGAGAAAAAGAGATCTGTTGAACACTCTAGAAATGTAAATAAGGGGAATAAAGGAAAAGTTTAATTTCTATCCTATAGTAAATTTGGGAATAAACACCCTGGTACTTGCCTGAAATGGATGGGATTTTGTTACAAGTGTGGAGAAAAAGTCCCCCAAGCTCATGATTGCAAGGGAAAGAAAGAGTTTGTCAATGTTGAATGCTACAATTGTAGAGAAATGGGGAAATATGAAAATTAATGTTTTAAGCTTTAAGTAAACCTACCTAAAAAAGGCCAAGGGAGAAAGTCCAAGCTTATGCGATCACAACTGCAGAGGTTGAAGTTTCGAATGACGTGGTGGTAGGTACATTAATTGTTTCTCAAATTTAACCAATGATTTATTTGATTCTGGATCATCACATTCTTTCATATCTTCCCATTTTTTCAATATAATTAGATATTTCCAATTTAATTTAACAAGGGAGTTGTTAGTTAAAACTCATAAGGGAAGTATTTTTGCAACATTGTTTTGTGAATTAGTTACCATTATGGAATATAAATATGCATTATTGGATAATCTTATTGTCATACACATGATTGAATTTGATATAATTCTTGGTATGGATTGGCTTTCGGACCATGATACAAAAATTTATTATAAGAAGAAGTATGTTACAATGTTTGATGATGATAAGTAATAATTTATCTTTAGAGCAGAAATCTCACCATCTGATTCTTTTCTAGATCCACCCCCAGTAGCTATAATAAATTCAATTATTGGGGAGCAGGGAGTGAAATAACTTTGGGTGAGGAATGGAATGTTCAAATAGAGGATGTACCTATTGTTCAAGAATATGATGATGTGTTTCTAGAGGATTTACTTGGATATCCTCCAGAATGAGAAATTGAGTTTTCTATTGACTTAATTTCTAGTTCAAGGAACATATCAAAGACCCCTTATATAATGGCCACTGTGGAATTAGTGGAACTAAAGAAAAAACTATAATAATTGAGTAATAAAGGATTTATTCTTCCTAGTGTTTCACCATGGGGATTCCCTGTTCTCTTTTTAATAAGAAAGATGGATCTATGAGGCTGTGCATTGACTATAAGGAGATCAATGCTATAACAATAAAGAACAAGTATCCCCTACCTCACATTGATGATTTATTCAATCAACTTCATGGAGCTCAATATTTTTCAAAGATTTACCTTCAATCTGGACATAATCAGTTGTGCATGAACAAGGAAGACATTTTGAAGACAACATTTTGTACCAGGTATGGGAATTACGAGTTTGTAGTAATTTCTTTTGGACTGACTAATGAAGCCTTTGTTTTTATAGATCTAATGAGTAGAGTTTTCAAGGAATGTATTAATGAATTTGTAGTGGTCTTTATTGGTGATATCTTGGTATAATCCAAAATCTATGAAGATTGTGAAAATCACTTACACACTATTCTGAAGACTCTTAAAAGAAATGAATTATATGGGAGGTTTAGAAAATGGGAATTTTGGCTTCAGGATATTTCATTTCTTGACCATATTGTATCTATGGAGGGAATATTTATTGATCATCCAAAGGAAAAGGCAATCCAATAATGGATAGCACCGATGAGTACAACTATGGTATGTAGTTTTTTTGGTTTAGCAAGTTATTATCAGAGTTTCATACAAAATTTTTCCCAATTGGTTAACCCATTAACCAAGATCACATGTAAAGGGGTTAAATTTGTTTTTACAAAAGAGTGTGATTATTGTTTTGAAGAACTGAAGAGAAGATTAATAAATGATCCTATCTTGACTCTACCATCGAGGAATGATGGGTTTGTTATTTATAGTGATTCTTCATAGAAAGGACTTCATTGTGCCCATATACAGAATGATAGAGTTATTGCCTATGCATCACGATAGGTAAAAATTCATCAACAAAACTATTCTACTCATGATATTAAGTTAGTAGCTGTAATATTTTCTTTGAAGATATGGAGACACTATCTCTATGGTAAAAAATGTGAGATATATAATGATCACAAGAGTTTGAAGTATATTTTCTCATAGAAAGAACTCAACATGAGGCAAAGGCGATGACTTGAACTACTCAAAGATTATAATTTCACTATACACTACCACCCGAGGAAGGAAAATAAGGTGCTAGATGCTTTGAGAAGAAAGGATCATGGAGTTCTGAACAAGATGAGTGTTGAAAGGGATCTTATGTACATGGATCTAGTGAAAATGGATATGGGAATAATCATGGAAGATGAAACATCGATACTTTTTCAAATGGTTTCCAATCCATATTTACTAGAAAGGATAAAAAGTTATCAGACTGATGATGAGAAGTTTTAAAAGAAAATTAAAGTTGTGAATGATGGGAGATTGATCGACTTTGTATTTGAAGATGGAATTTTGAAATTTGAGAAGATACTTTGTGTTCCTTATATACCTAATCTAAAAAGGGAATTGTTGGATGATGAGCATAGATCCAATTTCTATATACACCCTGGTAGCTCTAAGATATTTAGAGATTTGAAGAAGAAAATTTTGTGGGACAACATGAAATGGGAGATTTCTGATTATGTGTCAAGATGTATAGTTTTTCAACAGGTTAAGGTTGGAAGGCAACATCCTGGAGGATCCATGCAACCTCTTCCTGTACCTTAGTGGAAATGGGATGATATTACGATGGAATTTTTCATGGGGCTACCAAAGACTCATAAAAGGAATGATGCAATATGGGTCATTATTGATCGTCTTACTAAGTCCATACATTTTATTGCTATAAGAAAAGATTTACCACTTGAACGTTTAGCAAGACTATATATTAATGAATTTTTAAGACTTCATGGTGTACCCCTATCGATTATTTCTGATTGTGATCCCCATTTTACATCAAGATTCTAAAAAATTATTCAGAAGGCCATAGATACTGAACTTCATTTAAGCACTGCATACCACCCTCAAACTGATGGACAATCAGAATAGACTATTTAAACCTTAGAAGACATATTGAGATCTTTCTCACTTTACTTTAAAGGTATGTGGGATCAGTATTTACCTCGTGTAGAATTTTCCTATAATAATAGCTTCATTCAAGTGTTTAGATGGCACCATACGAAGTGTTATATGGAAAGAGATGACGCACACCAACTTGTTGGGATGATGTTGGTGAAAGAAAACTCATAGGAACAGAACTTTTTGTGGAAAAATTGTAAAAGTTGAAGATTATCATAACCCACATCAAAGAAACTTAAAGTAGGAAAAAGATCTATGTTGATAACTGAAGAAAGGATTTGGAATTTCAATTAGGTGATCATGTTTTCTTGAAGTTAATTCCATGGAAGGGTATTATACGATTCAGTAAGAAGGTAAAATTAATTCCTAGATACATCGGACCTTTCGAAATTCTAGAAATAATTGGAGTTGTAGCTTACCATTGGGCAATACTGCCAAACCTCTCCAAAGTTCATGACGCATTCCACATATCACTGTTGAGAAAATACATGCCTAACCCAATGCATGTACTCACCTATGAAGAAATAGAACTGGAACCCAATATGTCTTATTGTGAAGAGCCTGTTAGGATTCTTGATACCAGAGAACAAGGGTTGAGAAACTGGATGAATCGTCCGGTGAAAGTTCTATGGAGAAACCATAAAATGGAGGAGGCAACGTTGGAACCTGAGGAACTTATGATGAAGAACCACCCAAATCTTTTTGTGCAGTAATATTCTAGAAATTTTTATGAAGAAAATATTTGAAGGAGGGGACAATGTAACACCACAAGTTTCCATGGCACGCTTCTCTTTGAATAATGCAATAGCTTGCACTGTACGCAACTTTGAGTTCTAGCACACCATGACCAATCAAACTAGCCGTTTAAAAAGAAATTATGAATAGTAATACTCACTTTTTAAAATTTTATAAATTTTATTTTTCAAAATGGAATTCATTTTTTGATTTGGAATATCAAAATTAGCTTAGGGTGAATTTATCATATTTTTCTGAAAACTTTCAATTTTTGATACATAGTGAAAAACAATGTGTTATTGTTTAAAACCAAATTTTATTTAAATAATAATTATTGTTAATTAAATTTATTTTAAAGTAAAAATAGATACATAATACCTATATTAGTCCAATTTAATTCATTGGAGTCAATTTATAATAATATTAGATATATAAAATTTTATTGAACTTTTTAACGTCTTTTACCCACCTTCTATGCATATTTGCAAATTTACATAAAACGTAATTTTATAGCTTCTCTGAATTGAATTTAAAAAATCCAAGAGACACGGTTGACAAGATTAATTAAAATTTTGTTCAATATGATGAAAATAATTTTTGGTGAATAGTAACTTTTGAATTTTATTTACCACAGTTAAAAGTAAATAGGGTAATTAAAGGTAAAAATGATATTATAATTACCCTAACACATGTCCTAATTCTATTGGATAATTTTATATCGACCTAAATAAAACTTATGAATAAAATATGATAATTTTTTATCCACTTAGATTAGATTAGGACATTTATTATTATTTTATTTAAAGAAGAGTTAAAAGTGTTAAATTCAAATTTTAAGAACTAAACCATTTTTAATATATGGTCATACATAAGATAAATTCAACTATAAATATTCATTAGAAAGATAAAAATATTTCCTGCATAATGATATTTTATTTATAATTTTTAGACATTAAATAAGTAAATTTATCAATGACACAATGATGATGCAGTAATTACCTTATTAATGAAAGATTCAAATAATTGATATTATAAATATTAAAATAAATGTAAATGGAGACTTTTGATGCATTAAAATAATTTTATAGGTTAATAGGAAATTTTAGGGTTGATTTAATGGCATTTTTGAAAAGTAATAAAGTTGTTATAACTTTAACAAAAATCAATAACTAAATAGTGTCAAAATTGACATTAATGAGTTTTAAAAAAATACTATTTTATTAAATTATATAATATTCCAAAAAATATAATGTTCAAAAAATGGACTTATATAATGATAGATATGTCATTAATTAACCACTTTAGGTTCTCTTGTTATTTTATAGTAAGTTTATTAACCATGTATTATAATAATACAAGAAGACATGGTAAAAGTTAAACTATTTAACTAAGAGTTAAATCTAAAAGATAAGGTTAATATGGTGACCTAAACATGTATAAAACCTATTGGTTGAAAGGATTTTGACCCATATCTAACTTATCCTATAAATAAATCCATTTTGAACCATTAGAAACCGAAAATGATTTTAAAATAAAATAATATTTCAATCTTTCCCTAAGGTGCCCCTCACCTCTCTTATAAAAGGACACTTCCCATTCTCTTAATTTCACACCTAAAAAGCCTTTTAGTTCGGCCAAACCTTTCTCAAATATCTTCACAAATACCGTAACTTCATAATAAAGTCCTTAATTTGATAATAAATCCAGCCTATGGATCCCTTTTGTTCAAATCAAAAGGAAGCACCCAAAGAAGAGGTAATTATGTCATCACCTCTTTCAAGTTTTTTTCATCATACACTTTATCTTGCTTTCTTGTTTCCATACTAAAATAATTACTCCAATACCTTCTACATAATTATATTTTATTATAAATATGGTAAAACCATATTTATTATTCTATACATCCTATGAATGACAATGTCACCATACGTGCGTGCGTACGGCTTACCATCTCCACGTCATGGTGTAGTTTGTTATTCAACACTTCATTTTTTGGATGGGTATAACAATGATTATAATTGATGTAAATAATAAATATAACATTTTAATGATTCTATATATATAATATACCATCAAATTAAAAACTATTTCACCACTAATTGAATGATATTGTCGCTCATGTGTATGTACGGCTTACCGTCTATACGAAGCGATGAGATTCTATACCCCATCATAACCATTCAAGAATAATTTTCATTTGATGATTAAAAATAATGTTTAAAAACTTAATAACATTATGGATATGAATTAAATACATCCTCTCCATAACAAAAATGACTTTCATAACAAAACATATAAAGGAAAAGAAATCAGTTAACACCAAAAACAATGATACTACTGAAATATAATTAACAAAGAAATATTAGAAGATCATATATGATATCATATTTATATATGTGGTTCTTTTATAATTTAATAACAATGATTTCACAATTATACAGGATGTTAATGTACCCTAGACTAAGTAAAAGTGAAAGGTAAGGGTTAATTTTACAATCTCTTTATTATATGAGGTTGTTTGTAGGTACGTATCTACTGGGACTTCTTAATCATCCACATCTATGTTTCTTAAAAATATATTTAAAAACATTTTTACTATTTCCTATAATATGGTTTAAAGTAATTTATACCCTTTTTTTACTTTTTATAAAAAAAATTAAAGGAACTATTCTGTCGTTTTCCAAATATGGTATTGTGTGACCTTTTAGACAAAATTAAAGAAAGAATGTTTTTTAACTTATACAGTAGGTGCATCCATTTTCTGCCATTATAACAACTTCAAATATTCCCTTACAAGATTATAATAATATTTTTTTAAAATGTTTTCTTTTATAATTATGTGACTTTTAAATGAGTACAAAGTAGAAAGAGATATTTCACTCAAATATTTTTTGGATTAATTTCATCTATGTCAACATCCTTCATTGGATTTTATGTTTGTTTGAATTTTATTTATTATGATACATTCTTCCATATTGTGTTGAAGGTTTTGTGATATTTTTTATTGTGGATGTGATATTTTTATTCTATTCATGTTTTATGTTTAAAGTAATGAAATTTCGTATTCTATTTTTAATATGAATGCTTATATTATGTTTCATCCTTTTCAAATAAGGAATGCATTAAACTTAGTAAGTGAAAGTTGGGGCCCACTATAGCCCCTCGATGCATCGGTAGGTATCATAAGACAAAATAGTGTCTTGGAACAAGGCCTTGACAAAATCTTATTGGTAGTATTGGAACGAGTCCTTGACTATGTGGTTATGATTTTCCAACATTATGCATTCCATCAATATGAAATTAGCTACTGATTTTACATGTGATTATTCGACTAGTAGAATATCCATGTAAATAAGTAAATGGAATTATTTTATTTATCTTTTCCATATTATGTTGATTTTTAATTTAAAAGGCTTTTGTTTTATTCTTCTACATTGTCTTAAATGTTTATGCTTATTTATGATAGTTTCTGCTATATTGTTATACTTACTGAGAATCTAACCTCACCTCTTTCTTTTGTTTTATTTTTTCTAGGATGCAAAGAAGTATATTACTATTAACCTGTAAGAATAAGCTAAGGGATATGAGTATGTACAAAGGGGACACAATATTGTTGTTTTTTCATTTCATAATATAATGTAAAACTTATATGTCTATCTAGTACTTCCAAGGCTACTAAACCGATCGGTCTTTCAAAACATGATCTCTTGTGATCATGCCAATGTTATGTAATAATGAACTAAATCTGGGTAACTGGGATGGGGGCATTACACGTATTTACTAGCATTGAAGGCTCATATGGATAAAAAGTCAAAAAATAGTAGTAGTCACAGAGTTGATTATGAATAAAATATGTATGGAGATGAAGTTCCAGACTTCATTAGGGTTGAGATTGTAAGAAAAATCCTCGACTATGATTGGTTAGGAAACTCTGTTGTAAATGTATACATGAGGTATGTTTTCATGATTTGATTTTCCAAAAGCTGATATACTATGTTAATTATGACTAAATACACTTAATATTTTTGGCAGGACTATATATGAAAAAAAAATTGAAGGTATTTTCCCATGAAAAAAATTTGGACTCATTAGTCCTTACATCACCTCTACAGAACAACAAAAAATAGATCCCAAAAAAATGATGAATAGTGGCAGGTCTGGTCAAATAATTAGAAAGAAAAATTTCAGATGACAGACTCTATTTAATACCAACGATGTATGGGTAAAACTCTACAATTTAATCATATCAAATAGAATTGTATTTCTTTCATTACTTATTCCTTTTTGTGTTTTTTGGAATTATTGGATGCTCATTGTCATAAATTTGGAAAATTCAAAGATCTATTTCATGGATTCAATGCATGGATATCCAACAAGACATCCATACATGATAGAGTTTTTTAATTTATAATACACTATAACCAAAGTTTTAGAACTAAACATTAAGTTTAATAATTTATATTATATTTTAATGAGGATTCTGTCATGATAGATTGGTGCATCAATATCCTATAAAACAAGGAATGAGGCCAAGGGATAAGAATGAGACCCAGAAAATTTCTACGACTAGACAAGTATTAGGGTATATATAATAATATTTCACTATCCAAACACATATAAAAACAAATTACTTATTCTATTCAATGTTTTATTATTGTCTGAAACAAACCAAAGGAAAATATTATGGTTATTATTTTTGTAAATTTATGAGAGATGTCATATTCCATGAACTAACTAGCATCCCTAAGGAGGTATTTTCAATGATAATTACTATTTCATTTAAAATATTTATTAATACTTTGTGTATTTATATTTTTTCAGAACTATTATGACTGTCAAAAAGACTCATATTCACAAGATGATATAGATGTGATCAGAAATGAATGGGCATCATACCTTATGGAAGAATGTACACAATTAGCATAAAGATGTGACTTCCATATAAGTGGTGGATTGTTTCATATTTATTTTTAAATTAATTATTTTTTGTATTACTCACATAATAATTGTTTAATTATACATATGGATTCCTTTGTTCAAGTTGGGGTGGTTTGTTCAAATATTCTCATGCTCATGAGAGATAGGACTTTGAGGCTACAGCTTAGATAATCACAACAAATAAATGGGACAAGAATGTATAAAGGTGAATTCCTACTAATTATGTAATTAATTAATTTTTTCATAATTTTATATATTATATTGAACTTAATTTCATTATAATTTTTATATAGTACTTATTTTGTTTTTAATATATCTTTTGGGAATTCATACTTTTCTTTAAACTATATATAATAAGCCATAAAAGAGAGAACATCTTCTTTTCAAGTGGAAGAGGAAACCCCATGTCGAATGAAATGTGAATTGAATCATAAGGATGTATCTACCAAGGGATTTATTAGTATTTTAATGCAAATTATGACTTCCCAAAAGATCTTTCGATAACATTTTTCTGAATAATGTAGTAATCCACTGCAGCTCAATCAACCGCACCTCAATCTGATACACAGTGTGCTTGTTATGACTCAAAGTGTATTTTTTTAGTTTATAACATTATTTGATCCTTTAATATTCATGTAATATTAACTACCATGCTTTGATCCATGACTCATTATTATGATCTAAAATATACAGGGTATGAATTTCTAATGTTAATATCACCTTCTAACATCTTTATGATCATGTTATCCTTATATGATCATCGATGTCTCCCTTGTTTAAACTTATTGATCATCTTTGATAACCCTTTAAAAATTTTCATATTATTAGGTTTTTATGATTTTTTTTATAAATGATATGTCTAATAAGGATTGTAGTAAATAATAACTTAATAAGAGACTCTTAGGAACTATTTCTTTATGTTTCCATGTTTCTAAAAGCAGTAGACCTAAACTATTATGGTATCGATCGTTATGTTATGTAAGGAATATTAATCTAATTATATTTCATATCTATGAATGAAGTTTCGGGGTCAATATAGTTGGTACCATAGAAATTGACATACTCAAAACTAAGAAAACATAACAAGTGACTTGTATCACTCAAAGTGTCTCTTTTTATTTAAAATTGACATTAATTTTAGTAAAAAGAACAAGTGACATACTGAAAAATAATAAAATTCATTTGGATGGTTTTGATACTTTAGGAAAACAATATATAAGTAATTTTTTATTTATATGAATCAACCAAACCTCAATCTGATGCACGTTATGTCTACTATGAATTTAAGTGTGTATTTTTATATAAAAGTGACATTAAATTTACAAAAAAGAACAACTTATATACAAAAAACTGATCAAAAATTTATATTGTTTAGATAATTTAGGAAAAAAATACATGAGTCATTTGTGATGTGTAGGAATCAACCACACCATAATCTAACACATAGTGTGACCTGTATGACGAAAAGTGTCTGTTATCAGTTTAAAACTGACATTTTAGTTCAAAATGTGTTACTATATGAAAAACAAGAAATTTATCTATGATTGTATTAATAATTTAGGATAGAGATTAATAAGTCATTTGTGGTGCGTATGAGGTAGTCTCACATAAAACTGATGCATGATGCGAGTGGTATGACTCAAAATACATGATTCTAGTTCGAAATGACATTTTAGTAAAAAAAACTGGCATATTGAAAACCAACCAAATGTGTTCATATTGTTTTGATACTTTATTAAAATGATATATAAGTCATTTTTAATGTTTAGGAATTAATATCACCTCAATAAGATGCATGGTGTGGTTGGTATAACTCAATGTGTGTCTTTTTATTTAAATTTTACATTAATTTAAGAAAAAACAACAAGCGATATAATGAAAACCAAGAAAATGCATTCAACCTATTTTGATATTTTAGTACAACAATTCATCAGTCATTTCTGACGTGTATAATTCAACTGAACCACAATACGATGCATGATGTGACCGGTATAACTCCAAGTGTGTATTTTCATTTTCTCCAACGGTCCGAAGGACTTCAAAATTTTTATTATATGATAAATACCACTTTTAATGGATGAAGGGGGTGGAAACCCAAATACATCATCGACATAGTACAATCACACTTGAAGGATAGAAAGAGTAAAACCAGGATGACAACACTGAACTACTCCTCCCTAGTATTTGATCATGAAGAAGCTCCCCACTATTGCAAGGCTAATCGGCAAGCAAGTGTCCTATGTCAACGCACGAGACTGATCCAATGGTTGATTCCATACCCTCTCAAACAACCAAATCCAAAAAATTATATAAAGATGAATTTATATCTCTAAAACCTCTTCTGAATCTCCATCTCTAAAACCTCTTATGAAGTGTGTCTTTTTATTTAAAATTGACATTAATTTAAGTAAAAAAGAGTATGTGACATAATAAAAACCAAGAAAATTCATTTGAATTGTTTTTATATTTTAGGAAAATGGTCCATGAGTCATTTTTTATGTGTAGAAGTAAACTTCACCTCAATAATATGTATGGTGTGACCAGTATGACTCCAAGTGTGTGTGTTTTTTTAAAATTAACATTAATTTAAGTAAAAAGAGAACAAGTGACCTACTGAAAACAAAGAAAATTTATTTGGATTATTTTGATTCTTTAATAAAATGATCAAAGAGACATTTTTAACTTGTAGGAATCAACCCCACCTCAATCCTATGCATGGTGTAACCGGTATGACTAAAAGTTTTCGTTATCTATTTAAAATTGACATTTTAGTTCAAAATGTGTCACACACTGAAAACCAAGAAAACAGACTCTAATTTTAACGCCCCAACCCCAGTTACCTAGAGTTGGTTCATTATTACCTAACATTGGCACGATATAAGTAATTGTGTCCCGAAAGACCGATCAGTTTAGTAGCCTTTGAAGTACTAGATACATTCATAAGTTTTACATTACATCATGAAATAAAAACATCAACAACATTTTTTCCCCTTTTGAACACACTTATATCCTCAGCCTATCCTTACAGGTCGACCATAAAATACTTTTTCACATCCTGAGAAAAATAAAACATAGAAAGGGGTGAGCTCAGATGCTTAGTAAGGATAACAATACAACAGAAACTTTCATAAAGAAGCATAAACATTTAAGGCGATGTATTAGACTAAAACAAAATCCTTTTAAACTTAAACTTCATCATAATATTTCAAAGTTAAAATCAAATAATTCCATTTACTTATTCACATGGATACTCTACTAGTCGAATAATCACATCCAATATCAATATCCAATTTAATAATAATGGAATGCATAATGCCAGACTTCATAACCACATAGTCAAGGCCTTGTTCCAAGACTACAAATAAGATTTTTTCAAAGCCTTGTGCCAAGACACTAGTTTGTCTCAGGAGACCTACCGATGCATCGAGGGGCTATAGCGGGCTCCACCCGTCACTTACTGAGTCCAATGCATTCCTCATATGAAATGGTTTAAACATAACATAAACATTCGTATTAAAACTAGCAAATGAAATGTCAATACTTTATCCATAAACCATGAATGGTGTAAAAATAACACATCCACAGTCAAAAATATCACAAAAACTTCAATACTATATGGAAGTTTGATTCATAATAAATTGACTTCAAAAAATCTTAAAATCCATCAAAGGATGTTGACATAGATGAAATCAAAACTTTTTTAGAGAAATTTCTCTTTCTATTTTGAAATCATTTAGAAGTCATGTAATTATAAAAGAAAATATTTATTTTGAAAATATTCTTATAATCTTTTAAGGGAAGATTCAATGATGTTATAACGGCAGAAAATAGCTGCACCCGCCGTATAAGTTAAAAAACATTCTTACCTTAATTTTGTCGAAGAGGTCATAAAGTACCTTGTTTGGAAAATGACGGTGTAACATCCCGGACCCGGGTGCCACTCAACGGGTGCCCCAAACCCGGTTCGCCACATGACCTCAAGCGCATTTCCCCAAATGCCAGAGGCTGCCGACTAGCAGTGAGGGCCCAAGTCTGATAGTGGGGAACTATGCCCTCATTTGTCAAAGTGTAGCGCAGTGGAATTTAAATAAAACATACAACAAACAGCAGAAGCAGTAAACCATACACAACTGAAATAAACTACAAAAGTGGATATAACCAACAGTATATAAATGATGATGCTACATGTTTCAAGTTCTAAGAAAACATCCAGAACATGTTATACATCAATACAGTACAACAAAATATAGAGTCTAGCAAAACAATCAAAACAGATGGCAGCGGCATCGCGAGCCTAGGCTTGGTCCCATGCCCTCTTACTCCTCAGCAACAGTCAAGTACTTGTATAGGGACTCTTTCCCCTATCTACACCTGTAGCAACGTAATTTGTTTGCGCCGAAAAGCATGACCCAAACAGGGTGTGAGAAATATATCTCAGTAGGCACCCACCAAAGGCCTATGCCCAACTGTGTGTAAGCATGCAACAATAGTGTGAATTAGGAAAATTCAATAAAGTAAGCAGTACTCAAAATTCACTAATTACCAGTTATATTTTCATTTCATTATTCATTTAATCCATTAAATATTATAAATCACCACAGTGCATTTCTACGTAAACAGTCCACGTCCTCAGACAAGCAAAACCTTACCCTCAGGTAAGCAGAACCCAACCCACAGGTAATTTCCCTCAGGCATAACATAATTTTTGCATCAGGAGTAGGTAGTGTCGCCCTCAGGCACAGAGTCTATGTCCCTTAGGCACGGAAGAAGTTTCTCTCAGGCCAAAATAACTACAGCCCCCGGGCTAAACAGTGCAGTTCCCATAGGCTAATCACAACAACGCCCTCAGGCTAAACATGTAACCGGGCCATGCCCAACATATCAAAATGCAGTAAACAATCAATTTCTCTCAAGGCAATTCTACAATTACTACATTGAAGGCATACCCTCGGGTATCCTGGCCAAACGGCTAAACAGTGAAACACACCCCCGGGGTGGTTTCGGATCCAAGAAATGATCCCAACCAACATTTTATTATCATAATTTAATCACCTATGCAATTATAGGCATTAAACATAGCAATGGACTCAGCCAAAAGACACCCCAACATGGGTTTGTGGCACGAAAACGCACAAAAACGCACAACAGTTGGAAAATTTACACCAAGACACCTACCTTATTCGCCAACGAACGTTATACCCGAACGCCGACTCCAGAAACGCCTAAGAACGGCGTAGATCTGATGAAGAACAAAACCCATTGAAAAATAAATAACTTTTCCTTGGGAAATAATTGGTAAAAACGGTACCAGGAGAGGAGAGGGATTACCCGTACGGTTCCAATGGGATCGTCCGAGGTGGAAACCGATTCCAGATGAACCCCTGGCAGATCTTCAAAGGTCTGGTCATCCTCCTTGGCTCCAAAATGGCTCAAATGACTCCTCTGCCAAATGAGGAGGCTACTGCCTATTTTAAGCAGAAAAAACAAAGTACATTGCATGTACTTCTGAGTACAAGGCGTGTACTTGTTTCATTTAACTGTTCATTTGGCGGCACCGTCACACTGTTCATCTGTCGACATGAGTACACGAAATTTACTCCCAAGTACACGGCATGTACTGTCGCCCAGCTGTTGGATGCTCCACCGCCTTACTGTTTAGGCCTGCCGACTGACTACACGGCGTGTAAGTACCACTACACGGTGTGTAGTCGGTTCCTACACCCTGCGTCACCGACATGGCTACACGCCCCGTGTACTCATCCCAACATGGCCAAAAGTACATGGTGTGTGGAAAAGTACATGGCGTGTTGTTCCAAAATTTAGGTTTTTTCCCCATTTTCCATATTTTCTGAAAAACACTTAAGTAAAAGGAAAAAGAAGAAGCACATACCTCAAAAATAAGAATCGGGTTCTTACAAACTTCTCCCCTTATAGAAATTTGTCCCTGAATTTCCCTTCCCAGGGTGGCGAAGAATAAGCTCAGAACAACTCTGGCCACTGAGCACGTACGTCAGCCTCCCGCTCCCAGGTCTCTTCCTGCACTCGACCATGCTGCCATAGCACCCGTACGAGAGGAACTGACCAGCCTCGGAGAACCTTCATGCTCCTATCAACAATAAGGATCGGATATTTCTCAAAGGAAACATCATGCTGAATCTCAACCTCCTCTGGATGAAAGGTGTGAGACAGGTCTGAATGGTAGCGACGTAACTGAGACTCGTGGAAGACGTCGTGCATGGCTCGGTACCGCTGTGGTAACTGCAACCGATAAGAAACCAGCCTTACTCTCTCCAGAATCTCAAATGGTCCCACATACCTCGGTGAAAGCATACCCTATCTCCTGATCCGCTTGTGTCCTAGCCTCGGAAAAACACATAAGAAAACCTGATCCCTGACCACGAACTCCAAAGGTCATCTGCGGCGATCAACATAAGACTTCTGACGAGATTGCGCGGTAGCCATCCTCTTCCGAATCAACTGGACCTGCTCAAATGTCTCTTGTACGAGCTTTAGCCCCAGTAAATCTGCCTCACCTACCTCTAACCAACACAAAGGTGATTGGCATGGCCTACCATATAAAGCCTCTAATGGTGTCATCTCAATAGTTGCCTAAAAACTATTGTTATAGGAAAACTCTACTAAGGGTATATGCTTCTCCCAAGAGCCCCCAAAGTCTAGCACACATGCGCGCAGCATGTCCTCTACACCTATATCGTCTGCTCTGACTGGCCATCTGTCTGAGAGTGGTATGTTGTGCTCAGAAGCACCTGTGTACCCAGCGCCCTCTGAAAACTCTTCCAGAAACGAGACGTAAATCAGGCGTCCCTATCTGAAACAATTGAATGAGGGACCCCATGAAGATGTACGATCTCTCGGATATACATCCTTCCGAGCTCATCCACACCGAAGGTCTCCTTGATCGGCAAGAAGTGAGCTACCTTCGTGAGGTTTTCCACAACATCCCACACGACGTCATTGCCTCTAGGTGACCTCGGTAACCCAGTCACGAAATCCATTGCGACATCATCTCATTTCCACTCTGGAATGGGTAACTGTTGTAACAGTCCAGCTAGTCTCTGATACTCCGCCTTCACCTACTGACAGGTGGAACACCTCATAACAAAACCAGGTACATCTCTCTTCATACCCGGCCACCAGTACTGACGCCTCAAGTCACGGTACATCTTGGAAACCCCGGGGTGAATTGCCCAAGCCGAAGCATGAAACTCCCACATAAGCTCCTCACGTATATCACCTGGAACCCATACCCATCCATGGAAACACAAAACCTCATCATCGCCTATCGTCCAACTTGAAGGAGTGTCCTCACTTGCCACCGACTCCCGTAGAACGAGTCCTTCTGAATCTGATAGCTGTCTCATCCTCACTCTGTCCAGGAGGGTAGATGTCACAGCTAAACATAAAAGGTAATGCTTCCCCTAACTGTCATGCACCTCCAGATGAATCTCAGAGAACAAATCCATGAGCTCCCACTCACCACTGGCCTCCTACACTGCCTGTATCTGAGTCTTCCTGCTCATTGCATCAGCTACTGCATTTCCTTTACCAGGTGTGTAGGAAATCTCAAAATCGAAGGAATGTAGGTACTCATCCCACCTTCTCTGCCTCAGATTCAGGTCACGCTTAGTAGATATATACTTGAGGATTTTTTGGTTGGTGAAAACAAAAAAATTCTCTCCCAACAGATAGTGTTTCCAATAGTGCAACGCATGCACAACTGCAGCCAACTCGAGATCATGTGTCGGGTAATTCCTCTCATGTGGCCTCAAATGTCGAGACCCGTACACAACAACTCAGTCGTCGTGCATCAAAACGGCTCCCAGTCCAATCCCTGATGCATCACAGTAAACTATATAGCTCTTCCCCTAATCTGGGAGTATCAAGATCGGTGCTGATGTCAACCTTCCCTTCAAGTCCGGAAAAGATGTCTCACAAGCTTCTGACCAAACAAACTTCACACCCTTCTTAGTTAGACCTGTCAACGGTGCTGCTAAGAAGGAGAAGTTCTGTATGAAGAATCTGTAGTAACCAGCCAGCCCTAAGAAACTCTGTATCTCAAACACGTTCTTAGGCTGCTCCCAGGAAACTACTGCTCTCACCTTCTATGGGTCTACTGAAACTCTTACCTCTGAGATGATATGACCCAAGAAGTGAATCTGGTCCATCCAAAAGTGGCACTTCGAGAGCTTAGAATATAGCAGATGCTCTCTCTGTGTACTCAATACGATCTCAAGATGGGTGGCATGGTCGTGTCGGGTGTGAGAGTACAACAATATGTCATCCACGAATACTACCACAAAAGAATCAAGATATGGATGGAACACACGATTCATCAAAGCCATGAAAACCGTTGGCGCGTTCGTGAGTCCGAATGGTATAACCAGGTACTCATACAGACCATAACTTCTCCGAAAATCTGTAAACAGTATATCTGATGGTCTCACTCGTAGCTAATGATATCTGGATCTCAATTCAATCTTCAAGAACACTCGTGCTTCACAAAGCTGATCAAACATATCATCAATCCTCGGTAAGGGATATCGGTTCTTAACCATCAACTGGTTCAGCTTCCGATAATCCACGCAATGTCTGAGGGTACCGTCTGCCTTCTTCCCAAAAAGGACTGGAGAACCCCATGGAGAAGTACTGGGGTGGATAAATCCCTTCTCCTGTAACTCCTCCAACTGCCTCTTGAGCTCCTACAACTCAGGTGTGGCCATCCTATAAGGAGGAATGGACACCAGTGCTGCTCCTGACACAAGCTCGATAGAGAAATCCACCTCACGCACTAGAGGTAGACCTGAAAAGTCATCCGGGAAGACATACCGGAAACGATCAACTACTAGAGGGAAATCTGTCTGACAAGTCCCCTGATCATCCAGATTTAATCTCACTATCTAGGCTGTTACTTCACCTCGCCCATGATGCTCTGGTCTAGCTCGACTTGCCTGATCATCCCATTTGCCCTTGTATAGAACCTCTCCACCCTCTGGTGACGTGAACCGCACCCTACGACGATAGCAGTCTACAAAGGCTCGAAAGGGAACCAACCAGCCCATCTTGAGAATGAATTCTTAGCTAGTCATCTCTAAGATATAGAGGTCCCAAAGGAAGTGACACCCACCAACCTCAAGGGAGCACTCCTTGCACTGACGCACACCAGCCGTTCTAGTCCCCAACGGAGTGTCTAGCGTCATGATATCAGAAGAAGAAGAAACACCGAGCCCAAGGCTCTCCACAAAGGGTACAGATATGAAACTATGTGTAGCACCCATATCAAAAAGTACTGAAGACAAGACAGAAGCTACTAGAATAGTACCTCTGACTGTAGAAGGTCCGGGATCCTGCTCATGTTGGGTATGTTGCACTACATATGCATGCCCAATTCCGCGGCCCTGCGACACAGCCTGGCTACCCTGAGCTGTCCCACCCTGCTGCCTCTGAAATCCTGGTGTCTGGCTACCACAACCCCAACCACCATCTCAGCCTGCACGCCCTGACGTATTCCAGTTCCCCGAGTGGTAAGAAGCCACTGGTCCTGCTCCCACAGGCGGAGTCTGCACAGAACCCCTCTCACTAGCCATTGGTGGGAAAACCCTACAAAAGCATTGCAGATGAACCATATTGCTTCAAGCTCGGCACTCCACTGGGTCTCGTGGACACTACGGCCTCTTGTGCCCCTCTCTACCACACTGGTAGCACCTGATTGGTCCACCTGAAGAAGCTGCCTGACCGGTACTGTTGCCCTGAGAGAAGTCCATCTGTCTCTTCCTCTTTCCAATAGAAGTAGTACCAGTAACCGGTGCTGAACCGCCCTGGCCCACCCCGCTCGATTCCTGCAGGTTCCTCTCTGTAATCAATGCCTGGTTCACAATCGCGTGTACAGTAGGCAACCTGAAAACATTCACCAGTGCTCGGATGTTATACCGAAGACCATCCTCAAAACGTCTGGCTCTCAACGTCTCATCACCCACCAGCACGGGTGCAAAATGCTGAAGCTCCGTAAAACGGGCAGAATAGTCCATCACCGACATAGCGCCCTACTGCAGATGCATGAACTCTCGAGCTTTATCTTGCCTCAGCGTCTCGGAAAAGAAGAAGTCATAGAAGACTGCCTGAAAATCTTCCCACGCCATGTCCCTGTGATTCTCTGACTGGGTGGTAACATCCCACCACCTCATGGTGGAATCACGCAGCATGTAAGTCGCGAACTTGACCCTCTTCCCTAGAGACATCTCAAGATGCTCGAAAATAGTCTGCATCGACCCCAACTAAGACTCCACAGTCTGCGGTCCTCCATCCCCTAAAAACATAGGCAGATGCTGCTTCTGAAAGATACGTGTTAGCTCGGCCATAGATGTGGCAGCCTGCGGTGCTCCCTGAAAGGTCTGCATGAACCGCATAAAGCCTTCACGGAACTGCACCTCCGCGCCTGTGTCCGGTATAGCAGCTGGCATCGCATCTGGCTCTACTGGAGGATCAACTGGTATCCCATGGCCCACCATCTCCATAGTATAATCGCCGCCACTCTCCTGGCGAACAAATCGCGGTCGTCTATGCAGCATGACACTACAAGGTCAAAAGCACGCCTCAGATGTAAGATTATTATGACCGAAAATCGAAGGAACCATAAAGGAAAACAAGAGGAAGAAGGCATTCAAAATTGAAAAAACAAGACTACACGGAGTGTACAATGACTACACGGCATGTACTTGGCTTCCCTTCCCCTGCCCGGGTCCTTCTATACGGCTAAGCCACACGGCTTCTGTCGAACAAAACTACACAGTGTGTATAATATCTACACGGCGTGTATGGTGTTATTTTCCAACTGCCTGTGTCGTCTGTGACACGACCGACTACTCGTCTTGACCCCACATAGCGTGTTACACCCACACACGGCGTGTACACCACCCTGTTTCCCAGCCACAGGGCTAACTCCACACGGTCTGTCCTCGGATTAGACTACAGGGCGTGTCCCATCGGTACATGGCGTGTTTAGGGAGAGGTGACACCGACCCATGTTGTTTGTTACATGGTCGAGTCCCCATGTCACACTACACGGTGTGTTCATCATTGACACGGCGTGTTCTGTACATGAGTTCACCGACCCATGTTTGTTAGTTACACAACCAGTCTCCGGGTCACACTACACGGCATGTCCATTCGGTACACGACGTGTTTTGCCCAAGCATTTCCCTACCCCGTGTCGCTGCCCACACGGGTTGTGACACGGGAAGAGACTACACAGCATCTACTTAGGGTACACGGCATGTACTCAAAAAGTTCATTTTTCTTCCCGAACAGAATATCATACACGGCATGTATAAAAATACTACACGGCATGTATACTGGGTTTCCAGACAGTATGCCTCAGAAACTTCCCCGGAACCCATAAAATACTGAAACCAACACATAAGTGTCAAATTCCAACCCGTGGGGGCCTATACACCCCACAAATCAAAGTTTGACATCTTATATGTGTTATAACCAATAAAAAAACAATGATCCACCAAATTCCAGTCAATGGGGGCCCATACTCCCCAAAAACCAAAGTTTGGAATCCATTCTATAAACTAGCTCAAACAAAAATACCATTTCACAAGGCAGGTATTTATCAAGAAACTATCACAACAGCATGCTTTATTAGCACAACAACTATCACAACAACATGAAAATTATATTGCACCTACATGGCATGGAATCTATGCATGGCATGTAATATCTAGCATGTGACTATGTGATGCATGAGACGGCATACCCTTATCTCATCGGGTTGCAACTAAGAGAACCCATAGATAAATTATAAACAGCACAATTTCAAAGTGCGTCACCCAACGATGAAAACATATCAACCGTAAAATTGCAAAATCAAAAGAATGAAAAATACGAGATAGAGTGGCTTTTCCCTATACATGGGTTAGCTATGATCGGGCACCGCTTATTACCAACTACGATTCCATCCTATCCCTGACTATGGCTCTAAATAGTAAGTCAAAGAAAATAACTGCCTCTGATACCACTTTGTAACATCCTGTACCCGGGTGTCACTCAACGGGTGCCCCGAACCCGGTTCTCCACGTGACCTCAAGCATATTTCCTCAAACGCCAAAGGCTACCGACTAGCAGCAAGGTCCCAGGTCTGATAGTGGGGAACTATGCCCTCATTTGTCAAAGTGTAGCGAAGAGGAATTTAAATAAAACATACAACAAATAGCGGAAGCAGTAAACCATACACAACTGAAATAAACTATAGCAGTGGATATAACCAACAGTATATAAATGATGATGCTACATGTTTCATGTTCTAAGAAAATAGCCAGAACATGTTATACATCAATACAGTACAAAAAAATACAGAGTACAACAAAACAAGAAAAATAGCTAGCAGCGGCATCGTGAGCCTAGGCTCGGTCCCATGCCCTCCTACTCCTCAGCAACAGTCAAGTACCTGTATAGGGACTCTTCCCCCTATCTACACCTGCAGCAACGTAATCTGTTTGGGCCGAAAAGCATGACTCAAATAGGGTGTGAGAAATATATCTCAGTAGGCACCCACCAAAGGCCCGTGCCCAACTGCGTGTAAGCATGCAACAATAGTGTGCAGTAGGAAAATTCAATAAAGTAAGAAGTACTCAAAAGTCACTAATTACCAGTTATATTTCCATTTTATTATTCATTTAATCCATTAAATATTATAAATCACCACAGTACATTTCTACGTAAACAGTCCATGTCTTCAGACAAGAAAAACCTTACCCTCAGGTAAGCAGAACCCAACCCGTAGGTAATTTCCCTCAGGCGTAACAGAATTTTTCCCTCAGGCGTAGTTAGTGTCGCCCTCAGGCATAAAGTCTATGGCCCTCAGGCACGGAAGAAGTTGCCCTCAGGCCGAAATAACCACAACCCTCGGGCTAAAAAGTACAGTGCCCACAGGCTAATCACAACAATGACCTCAGGCTAAACAGGTAATCAGGCCATGCCCAACATATCAAAATGAAGTAAACAATAATTCCTCTCATGGAAATTCTACAATTACTACATTGAAGGCATACCCTCGGGTATCCTGTCCAAATGGCTAAATAGTAAAACACACCCCTGGGGTGGTTTCGGATCCAAGAAACGATCCCAACCATCATTTTATTATCATAATTTAATCACCTATGCAATTATAGGCATTAAACATAACAACGGCCTCAGCCACATGACACCCCAACGTGGGTTTGTGGGACGAAAACGCACAAAAACGCATGACAGTTGGAAAATTTACACCAAGCCACCTACCTTATTCTCCAACGAACGTTATACCCGAACGCCGACTCCAGAAATGCCCAAGAACGGCGTAGATCTGACGAAGAACAAAACCCATTCAAACGTAAATAACTTTCCCTTGGTAAAGAATAGGTAAGAACGGTACCAGGAGAGGAGAGGGCTTACCCGTGCAGTTCCAACGGGATCGTCCGAGGCGGAAACCAATTCCAGACGAACCCCCGGCGGATCTTTAAAGGTTCGGCCATCCTCCTTGGCTCCAAAATGGCTCAAACGCCTCCTCTGCCAAATGAGGAGGCTACTTCCTGTTTTAACCCTAAAAAACAAAGTACACTGCGTGTAATTCTGAGTACACGACGTGTACTTCTTTCATTTAACTATTCATTTGGTGGCACCGGCACACTGTTCATCTATCGACATGAGTACACGGCATGTACACCCAAGTACACAGCGTGTACTATCGCCCAGCTTTCGACTGCTCTACCGCCTTACTATTTAGGCCTGCCGACTGACTACACGGCGTGTAAGAACCACTACACAGCGTGTAGTCGGTTCCTACACCCCACGTCGCCGACATGGCTACACGCCCCGTGTACTCATCCCAACATGGCTAAAACTACATGGTGTGTGGAAAAGTACACGGCGTGTTGTTCCAAAATTTAGGTTTTTCCCCATTGACCATATTTTCTCAAAAACACTTTAGGAAAAGGAAAAAGAAGAAGCTCGTACCTCAAAAATAAGAACCGGGTTCTTATAGACGGAAAGATTCCTTTCAAAACATATAAGGTAAAATAAGGGTATAAATGACTTTAACCCATATTCTAGTAAATGATAAAAATGTTTTGAAATACATTTTTAAGACAACACGGATGTGGATGATAAAGAGGTCCCAGTAGATACTTACGTAAAAACAACCTCAGATGATAAAGAGATTGTGAAATTAACCCTTACCTTGTACTTTTCCTAAGTCAGATGGTATGTTAACCTCCTCTATAATATTTAAAACATTGTTATTATACAAGAACTATATACATAAATATGATATCATATATGATCTTATAATATTGCTTTGTTAATAAAATTTTAGTAGTATCATCATTTCAGGTGTTAACTGATTCGTTTTCCTTTATATGTTTGGTTACGTAATCCATGTATGTTATGGATAGAATGTATTTGAATCATATTCATAATGATATTATGTTAATAAAAATTATTTTTAATCATAAAATGAAAATTATTCTAGATTTATTACGATGGGGAATGAATCTCATCACGTTCGTGGAGACGGTAATCTGTACGTACGCACAAGCGACAATATCATTATATTGTCGAAGAAATCATATGTAATTGGATGATATATCATATATAAAGATTCATTAACATTTTATATTTATTATTTACATCAGTTATACTCATTATTATACCCATCCAAATAATGAAGTGTTTGAATAACAAACTACACCACGACGTGGAGACTGTAATCCGTACGTACGCACGTATGGTGATTGTCATTTATATGATGAATAGAATCATTAATATGGTTATAACATTTTTATAATAACATAATAGTATATATATTATACTAGAGATATTATTTTAGAATGGAAACAACAAAGAAAGAGGAGGTGGAAGAAGAAAATAACTTCAAAGATGTGATGAAATATTTACCTCTTCTTCGGGTTCTTCCTTGTGATTTGATCAAAATGGCTCCTTAGGTTGGCTTTATGACCAAATTAAGGCCTCTAGGATGATGGGAGGAAAGTTGGGAGGATATTTGGGCATGTTTTGGATGATAAAAAAGGATTTGTAGGTGTGAAATTAAGAGAAGGGGAAGTTCCCTTTTATAAGAGAGGTGAGGGTCACTTTAGGAAAAGCTTGAAATATTATTTTATAATAAAATCATTTTCAGTTTCTAATGGATCCAAAATGAATTATTTAAAAGATAAGGTGGTTATGGGTCCAAAACCTCTCAACAAATAGGTATTATATAGGTTTAGGTCATCATATTAACCTTATCTCTTAAATTTAACTCTTAGCTAAATAGTTTGACATTTACCATGTCTCTTTGTATTTTTATATTATATGGTTAATAAACTTACTATAACAAGCAAAGAGAACTATATGTGGTTAATTATTAATATATGTAACCTTATCTAAGTCCTTTGTCCAAACCTTAGATTTTTAAGAATATTATATCGATTAATAATATAATACTTGTTTTAAATACTCAATTATATCAATTTTGAAACTATTTAGCATTTTATTATTTTAAAATCCATAAAAACTTTATCACTTTGAATAAAATTTATTTAACTGACCCTAAAATGTCATGTTAATGTATAAATTTATTTTAATTCATCAAAATCTCAAATTACATTTATTTGGATATTTGTAATATCAATTATTTTAATATTTCATTAATAAGGTAATGACTGCATCATCATTGTGTCATAAATAAATTAAATTATATAATGTTTAAAAATTATAAATAAAATACCATTATGTAGGAAATATTTTTATATTTCTAATGAATATGTATGGTCTAATTTATATTGTGTGTAACCCTATATTAAAAAAAATTAGTTATTAAACTTTGAGTTTAACTCTTTTAACTCTTCTTTAAATAAAACAATAATAAATGTCCTAATCTAATCCAAGAGGACCAAAGAGGATAATATTTTATTCCTAAGGTTTTTTTTGTCTAATTATACTTATCCAATAGAATTAGGACATGTTTTAGGTTAATTATGATATCATTTTTACCCTTAACTACCCTATTTACTTTTAACCGTGGTAAATAAAAGTCAAAAGTAACTATTCACCAAAAAATCATCTTATTAAACCACATTTTACTTATTGATATTAACCATGTCTCTAGGATTTTTTAAATTCAACTCACAGAAGTGGTAAAATTAAGTTTTATACAAATTTGCAAATGTACCTAAGAGGTGGGTAAAAGATGGTAAAAAGTTCGATAAAATTTTATATATCTAAACTTATTATAAAATGACTCCAATGAATTATGTTAAACATATATAGGTATTATGTATCTATTTTGATCTAAAATAAATTAAAATAAAATAACTAATTATTTAAATAAAAAGTCAGTTTTAACCAATAACGCAGTGTTTTTTCACTATTCATCAAAAATTAAAAGTTTTCAGAAAAATACAAAAAATTCACCCTAAACTAATTTCGATATTCCAAATCCAAAAATGAAGTCCATTTTTAAAGATAAAATTTATAAAATTTCAAAAAGTGGTTATTACTATTCATAACAGCTAATTTGATTGGTTGTGGTGTGTTTGAACTCGAAGTTGTGTACAACACAAGCTATTGTATTATTCAAAGGGAAACGTACCCTAGAAACTTGGGGTATTACACGGATTTTAATGATAATTTTGGGTAGATATTCCTAAGTCATTTTTGATATATATCAATTAGTATCACATTAATCATATGCACAATGCGATCGGTATAACTCATAATGTCTGTTTCCAGTTTGAAATGACATTTTAGTAAAAAAAACACAACTAGCATACTGAAAATCAAGAAAACTCCTTAGGATTGTTTTGATATATTAGGAAAATGATATATAAGTAATTTGTGATGTGTAAGAATCATCTGAACCTTAATATGACACACAGTGTGACAAGTATGACTCCAAGTGTGTCTTTTTATTTAAATAGACATTAATTTAAGTAAAAAACAACAAGTGACATTCTAAAAACTCAAAAAACACATTCAGATTGTTTTGATATTTTAGTAAAATGATCCATGAGTCATTTTTTACATGTAGAAGTTAGACGTACCTCAATACAATGCACGGTGTGACCGGTATGACTCCAAGTGTGTCTTTTTTATTTAAAATTGATATTAATTTAAGTAAAGAGAACAAGTGACATAATGAAAACTAATCGAACACATTCTGGTTGCTTTTATATTTTAGAAAAATGGTTTTTGAGTCATTTTTTACATGTAAGAGTCAACCACACCTCAATATGATGAACAGTGTGACCATTATGACTCCAAGTGTGTCTTTTTATTTAAAATTGATATTAATTTAAGTAAAAAATTAAGTGAAATACTGAAAACTGAGAAACCACATTCATATTGTATTGATTATTTATAAAAATGATCCATGAGACATTTGTGATGTGTATGAATCAACCATACCTCATTCTAATGCACGGTGTGACCGGTATGACTAAAATTTTCAATTATCAATTTAAAATTGACATTTTAGTTCAAAATGGATCACAAACTAAAACCATAAAAACACACTTCAATGGTCTTGATAATTTTAGAAAAATATTCTTAAGTAATTTGTAACATGTATGATGAATTCTCACATTAAACCAACACACGAAGTGATTGGTATGACTCATAATGCATGTTTCCAGTTTGAAATGACATTTTAGTAAAAAAACACAATAGACATACTGAAAACTGAGCAAACACATTCGTATTGCTTTGATACTTTATGAAAATGATCCATATCTAATTTGTGAAATGTATGAATCAGAACAACCTCAATCATATTCCTGGTGTGACCGATATAACTCCAAATGTGTCATTATTTAAAATTGACATTAATTTTAGTAAAATAACAAGTGACATACTCAAAACTGAGCAAACACATTCGGATTGTTTTTATATTTTAGGAAAAAAATACATCACTCATTTGTGACGTGTAGGAATCAACCCCACATTAATAAAACGCACAGTGTGACCGGTATAACTACAAATGTGTCTTTTTTATTAAATATTGACATTTTATTAATGTATTATTTCATATTAATATTTAATTTATTTCTCTATAGTATTACTAACAAAATGTTTTTTTATTAAATAGGAGGAATCTTTTTTTCAGTTTGAGATGATTTGTTTGAAAACTCATACCATGGGCGGACATTTTTGAGAGGGGGTCACAGACGTCAAAAGATGAAATATTAATGTCTGAAAATGGTTGTTGGATAGTTGTAGATGTAATTATATAAAACATTTTTTGAAATTTAAATAGTAGTTTTTTTTGTATATACTATGGGTGGAAATTTTTTGTATTCATGATGTCAATTAAATGTATATAGAATTGTTTAAAATTACAAGTTGTATATAGAATTTTTTTAAATAATTGGGTTTTGTTGTGTGTGTTGTTATATTAAAAACACATTGCATCCATATAGGCCTTTATTATCATTATTTAAAGCACTGATAAAGGGGGTCCTTTATCGGTGCTTTTTTTAGCATGGATAAAGGCCCCCCTTTATCAGCACTACGCTTAACAATGCTTTTTTAGTGCTGTTAAAAGCCTATTTTCACAATGTTAAGGGGCATATGTGTAGTAGTGCATGTTGGTGGGTGGTTCACCAACCTCACCAACCCATGAACATGGCTGACACACATTTTACATGTGTTGTACCTTTTCATTTTTCAACCATGGTAGATGGGGATTGGTGGGGTTGGTGGGGGATTTGTGTCAACCTTGACACCTCCCACCATGACTATATAAGAATACCATGGAGAGATTCCTACCATAATCATATTTGCGCCGATAGATCTCTTCTATCCATTATTAGAGAGTCGGGGGAGCTCCATGGGAGAGATATATATAGAGGTGTAGTGAGAGAGTTTTATAAGCTTTATTCATAGTGAAATAATGGTATGTTTCTACCTCCATTATTTTTTATCTTTGATCAGGGAATCACAGCAAGTGATATCAAAGGAGGTTTCAGTGAAATGGTGATGAACAAGGAACTTTTTGTGGTGACCAGAAAAATCTTGTTGTTCAGAATCATGTTTTGAAGCCATATTCTGAAAGTACATGTCAATCTGATTCCAATAGCACAGACAGAATTGAAAATAGATCTAAAACGAGATCCACAAGTTTGGTCAATGTTTGGTCAAACATTGAGTTCTACAGTACCCCTTACTAGAGAAGAAGGTATTGTTTCAGTTCCAGTGACATTTCTGGCGAGTTTTCAGCAGTTGGTCTAGCACGCCACATCAGCGCCATTTCATGAGACGATATTGACCATTGACACTAATTTTGGTAATATCTTAATCAATCGATGTCCTATTTCAATGATCCATGATTCGATTCCACCATTTTTAACCATTACAGATGCAATAGTGAGTTCTATTTTTCCAGATTCTACACCAATTTTTACAGAATTAAAATTAAATTAAGGGACCATCCACGGGAGTAATGATCATGTTGACTTCTTAGAACTATATTATTTGGAAGTATTAAATGTAATATATCCTTAATGATAAAGATATTTTTTACCCCATTTAGAACAAGTGATTCCCTTGATACCACCAAGGAATCAAAGTGGAAGAATCTGAACAAGAAGATGATCGGTCAAATCTGCCAATGGACTGATCACATCATCTACCACCATGTTTCTCAAGAGACTGCACCATACAGACTTTGGATGATGTTGGAAAATATGTACCAGTCAAATACTGATTATAACAAGATCCTATTATTGAAGTGGTTGATGAATCTTTTAATACAAAGTGGAAGAACCATAGCCAAACAGACCAGCGGGTTTCAAAGTCTCGTGAACCAATTGATGGTTGTATATAAGATTCTAAATGATGAAGATCAAGAAAATCACCTACTCTACACACTTCCAGATAGTTGGGATATGCTTGTCTTCTCACTGAGAAAATCAGCGCCCAGAGACAAACTTTCCATGGAAATGGTAAAAGATGCATTGTTCAACTAGGGGGGGCTGAAGGAAGTACGTGAGTTACAACCAAATGCAAGCTATCTTACAAGAGAGGTGAGGGAGACCATAAGGATGGGTCATGGGGAAGGAATTAGAGGTTGAAGTAAGATAATAGGAAGGTCTGCAAATGGTAGGACACCAACATTCAAATGCTCTCATTATGGCATAGAGGGACACATGAAGAAGAACTATCAATAGTTTATATAAGAAAAAGGCTAAAGAAAGAAAGAGGAAATGGAGACGTGAATGTGAGAATCACTAGAGAAGTTGTTATTTTCTCTAAATATGAGGAAGAGACATAATTTTATACATCAAACCAAGACACATAATGGGTGGTTGATACTGCAGCATCGTACCATGTCACTTCGCATTGTGAGTATTTCTTAAATTATCAAGCTGGTGACGTTGGTGTAGTCAAGATGGGGCATACTAGTTCAACAAAAAATAATGACATGGGTGATATCTAATTTAAGAAGAATGTTGGATACTCAATTATCCTGACATATGTTCAGCATGTTCCAATCCATCGACTCAACCTGTTATCAGGTAAAGGATTTGATCGACAAGTCTATGACAACATCTTCAGTAATGGAGCGTGGAAGATGAAAAAGAGGATCCATATTCATCACCCGAGGACACATATATGGTATGTTTTAAAAAACTCATATGAAGATATGTACAAAAAACTATAGTATGGTGGAAGGAGAGACGTCATCCAATATTTGGAATAAGAGACTTGGCCTCATGAGTGAAACAGAGTTATCTACTCAGATGAAGAAGAATTACATTAGTATTAACAAGGATTCATCACTTGATCCTTGAAAATAATGCTTTTATGGGAAGCATCATAAAGTCTCATTCAATACTGATTCATCAAGAAGATCAATGTTTCTAGATCCGGTGCACTTTGATATATGTGGACTCATGGAGGTAGATTCACTATGAGGTAACAAATATTTCTTATCCTTTATTGAAGATGCATCTCAAAGGGTGTGGGTTTTATTTTTATAGAAAAAGGACCAAGTATTGGACTACATCAATATGTTATATGCCAAGGTGGAGCATAAAACTAGAAGGAAGATAAAGTGTCTATGTTTATACAATAGAGGAGAGTACACATCCCAATAATTTAAAGTCTATTGCAGGAGTCATGGAATATGACATGATAAAAAAAATCCCATGCACTCCAAAACACAACAGAGTTACAGAAATTATGGATATAACTATCATGGAGAAGGTCAGAAGCATGATGATTTTGGCTAAGATGCCTAAGCCATTATGGGGAGAAGATGTTCTAGTTGCATTCTAACTCGTCAATAGATCACCATCTGTCCAAATGAATTTTGAGATTCCATAAGAGATATGGTCTGGTAAACATCCCTCTTACTCTCATCTATGAGTATTTGGTTGTTTTTCATTTTCACATGTATCCAAGGAGCTCAGGCATAAGCTAGACATGAGATCAACTCTAGGTATCTTCATTGACTATGGAGATGAGGAGTTCAGATACAAGCTTTGGGACTCAAAGGAGAAAAAGGTGATATGAAGTACAAATATCATATTCTACGAGGACCGTATGATCAAGGACATTAAAAATACTAGATTTTATTAAAGGGAAAGTGTTGAGGATTCAATTCATGATCCAACGCATGTACTGGCACCTTGTCACACCCTAACCCGACATCTTGAGATCTCGGTGATTTTTATTTATATTTGAGTCTTTTGGTTTATTAATGTTTAAAATTTTATTGAATTAAAATCAAAATTAAATAAAATAAAATAAATGTAAAATTACTTAATAATTATTATAATAATTATAATATTATTATTATGGACAATAATATTATTATTAGTAAGTTTATTATTATTATTAAGTTATTATTAATATTAAAATTATTAAAATTATAATTATTATTCTTATTATTATTCTTTTTTATAGGAAACCATAGTTTAGGTCTCCTTCCCATCTCTCACCCCTCTCGCGTAGCACACCTCCATCCCCCCCCCCCCCAATGCTCACGTGCTACCCCCACCAGCTGAGGGCCTCTGGTGCACCACATACTCTCCATCGGCCGTCTCCTCATGCGTGGTTGACCCCTCCTCATCTCTCGCATGGCCAGCCTCTCGCTTGTTCATGTGACTCGGTGGACTGGGAGAACCTCTAGTGTCCCACTTTATCCTTCATATGACTAAATCTCCTCCCATTTTGGTGTGTGAATCCCTCCGGTGAGCCTCTTCTACCTTCCCCTTCCCCAATTATGTTTTTTTATTTGATTTCAATGGGTGACCATTTCTTTTCCAAACCCTAATTTGTTTTGGGTTCTCATTTTGATCAATTATTGTTATTTAGGGTTCATCAAGTTCTGTTGAGGCTGGTTCTAGCTACTACCATCAAGGGCAGTGGGTTCTCCCTGGTTTCAGGTAAGTATTTTTTAATTTTTTCATTGTGTCTTAATTTTTATTTAGGGGTTTTAGGATTTTTGAGTTGTCCACAAATTATTTTGGGTGTGTGGGTCTTTGACGCTATGTTTGAGTTGTTTGAAAACTTTTATAGTGTGTGTGGGACCTCGCTGTGATAGTTTTGGGTTACGGGTGTCAAGAATCCCTACATGTACATGCATAGGGTAAACACACACACACACACAGATATATATATATTCCCTCATTATACATATTCCCTCATGGGGTGGAGAATATATAAAATTCATCTAGGGGTATTTATATATAAATATATATATGTATATATAAATGCATGTGCATGGAAGTGCAGAGTGTCGGTCCCAGTGGTCGTTGACAAATAGAGGCATGTCTGAGGTAGGTCCCCTATGCCTATACCTTTAATTTTAATTCCATGTTTTCTTGAGTGTTTTAAAAAGTGTTTTCAATGTTAAATAGTATATATACATGATATGAAAAGTGTTAGTGATGTTTGGTGTTGGACTTGCTTAATTTTTCATGATTCACTTTTATGTTTTGAAATTTTGTCTTAATTTAAATGGGGTTACAAGAATGACACTTTAAATTATTAAAGTTGTTTTAAAAAATGGTTTTGGGTGTGTGTTTGGTAGTCCCCATGATGTTTGGTGTTGTGCATATTGGTTGTGAAAGTTGAATTGAGTGAACATGGGTATTTGAGTGATTTAAAAAAAAGTGAAATCTCTTTTTTTTTTGTATGTTTAGAAGATTGCATGGGTTTTGGGTTTGAAATTGATATTAATTGAAATTTTTTACTTTCTAAAATGATTTTTTTGTTTATAAATGATTTTATGCTTGTTTGTAAGTGTGTGGCACCTGGGTGCTCTAATTGAGCTTTTAAAGAATTTTGAAATTAAAAGTGTTGGGTAATTATATTTTTTAAAAATGAAAGTATTCCCTACAAAGTAACAAGGCCCATTTGGCACTTGAAAATGGTTTGTTAAAGTGTAAAAACCCACTTGATACATTCCCCTTAATTTGAGAAATGTGATTCAAGTGTTAATGTGTAATTTTTGAAATGTTCCTAGTATAAAGGCTTGTGTGTGGTTGTGTACCATAAAAAGGGGATGCTCTCAAGGAGGGAGATCGGTGGTGAGAGGGTGGGAGTGATTTTTAATAAATAAAATGATATTTTCATTCATTTTAGTTTGATTAAAACTCACCACTACTTGAAATCGAGCACATGGGAAGCCCGGGATGCCTAGGCGGGCAAACTTGGACTAGTACACTGGATGATTCGAAAGTGGTTCATCCCAGTTTTCTCTAGTAATATTGACACTAAAACATTAACTAAACATTTGTGATGATGGGATACCACTAGGTTATGGGGGTGTCCCCTACTAGATGCTTGTGTAGGATAATGCTGCTGGTCGTGGTTTCTGTACAACATTTCACTGAGGTACGAGGTTCCTAGGGTCCCATTTGTGCTAGTTACCTATAGGGATTGACCATGGTTCTCACTTATGAAATGGTTTTTATGAAATTAGTTTCATATTTGTTACTTAAATCTTTTTTCCTCATTGTGAAATCCATGCTTTTAATTTAAAATATTTTCCTTTTGTTTTAGAATGTTAAAGCATACTTGGAAACAATTTTGAAAATATAGTGGAATAGAAATGCTTTCCATAAAAATGTAAACTTGTGACTTGAATTTGAATAGAATTAATATCATTATTTTATTACATATTATTTTTAAAATATAATGATTGGGTTTCTTCTTAAAGGTAATGGAATAGGGAGTTGTTGTTCTTTGGCATTCCAACTGAGAATCTAAGTTCTCACGCCTAATTTATTTTTATCAGTTTCAATTTCCTCTAGTTTGGATCACCCTTGGAGTGAGTGTAGTTTATGTTCCATGGTGATCCACGAGGTTACTTATGATATGTATCTTTACTTAGTTTATTCCTTTTTCCACTGCTAGGTTTTTTGTTTATTTTCTTTTATTTATCTATTTTGTTTAGTTTATGATTCTTTGTCTGTCTTTTATTATGGGAAAAATCATTCCCAACTAGTTTATTTTGATGCACGACACTAGTTGTCATCCCATGGTGATCTAGAATGCCCTTTAGGACTTATCACGGGCTGACTCAGGTGACCGGTTTGGCGTTGAATTGGGTTGGTTCATGACAAAATGGTATCATTGGATGCACATGTTATTTGGGGTGTCAAGTATCTTGGTTATTAGGTGTTTCAGGTCTTGGGAGGTAGGTGTGGGATGGATGTCATGAACCCTAGGTCATCCTATGCCTCAAGTGTCCAAGGGTAGTCTAGGATTTGAATTTTTTATTTTTCTTAGTTTGTGTGGATAAAGGATGACAAAGGAAGTGATTCGGTGTTTCACAGAGGGCTTTCATGGAGTAGAGACTCTGGTACATCCCGAGTGTACGGTTCAAGATACTTCCTATGGTGGATGCTCTCTCGGAGCATGGTCTTCTAAACTATGTTTTCGGGTTGTCATAGCAACTAGTCCCTTATTTTTGGATGTTTTTATGTGAGTTATGTTTGGGATTAATTTTTATTGACTTGGATGGATTTCAAAAATGAAAATGGTTTATAGAAAATAGGTTTTCAAAATGGAATGTTGTCTTGGAGTGGAAAAGTGGTTTTGAAATGGAAATTATTTTCCTTTAATGGAATTTGTGGTTTCAAAGGGAAAAATGGGAGGTGTTTTGGAATTTTTTTGGGGATCTTGGTAAAAAAAACATGGAATGATAATTATAAAATTTTGGGGAATTTGAAAATGTGTTGCTTTAATGATATGTGACATTTTCAAATTGGTTGAGAATTTATACTTTATGTTGAATGATATTTTTTGAAAATGAGAACTGTTTTGAATTGAACATTAGTATTCCTATGAGGAATTACATATATGGAGGTATGCATGTAGCACAGGGATAATTGGTAATATGTGTGGATGAGTGCTTGAAATATCAAAATGGTATATATATATGTGAGACTTCATGGAATACCAATGGTGAATATTTAAGTTGTTTCTTTCTCTAAAAAAATGGTTTTTAAAAAGGGTAGTTTTAATGTTTTGAAAAGTGAGCAGTTGTTTTGTATTTTATTCTCATGTTTTGGAATTATTTTTTAAGGATTTTGGTTTTGACATGCTAAAAATGGTGTTGAAATGGTGATTTGAGTTTGATTTTTGCTTTGTTATTGAAGTGTGATCTTTTGTTTTGTGATGAGTTTTGATTCGGATTTACGCCTCTTGTTTTTTAGTATGCCACCCAGAAAAGTCTGAGAGGGTTCCAGTGAGTCTTTTCTAGTTGTTGGTTCTACCCAGACTCTTAGTGGAGTGGTGGAATTGAGTTCTTTTTGGTTTTTGTCCATCTTCCATGGTGATCAATATCTATTGAAGGCAATGGACTGGCTTGGGGAAATCATTAGTGTTTTCAGATAATTGGGAAATCCCAAAGCTATGAGATCTTGTGATAGTTCGAGTTCATTTTAAGGTTCAACTTTGGATTGTTGAAGGAGATAATCTCAGTTTTTTTGCATGATGGGGTGTCTTTGAAGGTGTTTGAGACCAATTTCGTCCAACGGTTTATACCAAAGGAGTTGAAGGCGAGGAAAGTGGTAGAGCTCATGAGTGTCTAGCAAGACCAATGAATAGTGAAGGGCTACATTGGGCATTTCAAGGATTTGGTTCCTATTTACCTGAAGAAAATATCATGGAATCATCTAAATTTTCTCTTGTGTGGGGTCTCAGTCCAAGGATAAAGGACTGATTCCTTTTTGGAATTTAGGAAGGTTCCCCATCCAGTGAGGAGAGGGAACCGGAAGAACCTATTTCTAACAAGTCTTCTTGTCAGTTCAATCTTTTAATAGTTGGGAACTCTCTTGTTTTCTTCTTGTGCGGTTAGTTTGATTACTTTATGTTTCATTTTTTTCATATTTAAAAGTATTTTTTGTTGGTGTTGGTTATCATTTAGTGGCATGAAATTTTAAAAACTAACGTGGTTATGGTTTTTGAGGAAATTCGGAATGAGTGTCTCTCTTAGTATTTTCAACGACAACTCTACCTAGATTCTGAATTTAGTGGTGGATCTAGAGACTTTTTGGGTTTTTGAACACACTCAAGTATTCTTGGTTTATCACCCACCTTTTTCTATCTAAAAACAGAAGAATTTTTCAAACATAAGTGAAAATATGTTTTGACTGGTGTGGTCACTTAGGTTATTTGAAGGGGATTTGTGAGTCACACCACTAGAATATTAGTTTTATTTAAATATCACCAGCTACTGATTTTGGGGTAATAGATTCTTTAATACATCATAGATCCATACATAGGTCTCAGAGTGAAGCTTCCCACATAGTCAGAAAATTGTTGGGTGTTGAGGACCTTGGTCTGGATTTTGTCTCCAGATCTGGAATGTGGACAGTTAAAATTTCATTGTTGTAGCTTCTTCATCTTTGAAGGTTCTGTTTTTATGTAAGAGGCATAGAACTCTAATTTCCTTTTTGTGGTTTTTGTTCTTTGAATAACCCAATTTTGTTGGAATAAGGCTTGGTGATCTTTTCTTCTTATAATTCTAGTATTTGTGCCTCCTCAAATGTGAGATTTAAAGGTTGTATTTTTGTGGTTGTGAGTCTCAAGATGATTGTCTCTCTTGCGTGGTTAGATCCTTTTGATACCTATTCTTCTTTTATGATGTGATCATTTTGGAGATGCATGAATCTTGGGAAATAATGAATAGTTTTTTGGTTTGTTTTTTGGTTTGGGGTCTTTTGTAGGGGACCCCATGTGGTGGGAGTTTGGTTTATGTGGAGATTTTGTGGGTTAGTTTGTGTTGGGTTTCTCGTATTGATCCGTGTTAGTTGGACTAAGATGGTTGGTTCTTAACTAGTTGGAAGACCCACCATGTATCTTGTCATGCCTTCTTTGAGAGTTGGGTTGTGTGGGAGTTTTGTTCTGTGTTGGAAGTTTCCTCTTTGGTTCAAGTTAGAAGTTCTAGAGTTGGCCCATGATGAGAGTCTCGATGTTGGTTGTGCTAGTTAGGTTCTTATAGTGGGCAGAACCATCCATGTTTCCTTATGGCTCTTCTCATTATAGTTTCCCTTAGATCTGGTTGGGTGTGACTGGTGGAGTGAAAAGTCACAGAAAGTTAGAGATTTTGTTGGCCTCATTCAGTTTCGAACTCGAGTTTGATTCCGCATTTGGTTGGGTGACGTTCTAGGGGTAGAAAGTTTTTGTGGTGGGAATAATTGTCACACCTCGACCTGGAATCTTACAGTCATGGTTATTTTTATTTTTATTTGAGTCTTTTGGATTCTTAAAGTTTAAAAATTTATTGAATTAAAAACAAAGTTAAATAAAATAAAATAAATAGAAAATTATTTAATAATAATGATGATAATATTATTATTATGGATATTATTATTATTATGTTTATGTTTATTATTATTATTATTAAGTTATTATTAATATTATTATTATTTATATTATTATTATTATTAATTTATTATTAATATTATTAATATTTATATTATTATTATTATTATGTATTGTTTTTTAATGGGAAACCCTAGTTTGGGTCCCTTATCCCTTCCCTCACCCCTCTCACGCATCCCCCCTCCATCCCCCTCCCCCTTCCTCCGTGCTTGCGTGCTACCCACACCGGTCGAGGGCCTCTAGCATGCCACCTTCTCTCCACTAGCCGCATCCTCATGCACGGATGACCCCTCCTCCTCTCTCAAGTGGCTATCCACCCTATTGTTCACATAACCCAACTAACCAGAAGAACCTCTGGTGCACCGCTCTCTCCCTCTGATGACTGAATCTCCTCCCGTTTGGGTGTGTGAATCCCTCCAGTGAGCCTCTTATCCCTTCAACTTACCCTAATTTTCTATTTTATTTTATTTTATGGGGTGCGCATTTCTTGGTCAAACACTAATGTTTTTGGGGGTTCTCATTTTGATCAATTCTTATTATTTAGGGTTCGTCGGGTTTCAATGAGGCTGATTCTAGCCACTATCATCAAGGGAAATGGGTTCTCCATGGTTTTTGGGAAAGGATTTTTGAATTTATTCATTGGGGATAAATTTTAATTTAGTGTTTTTATGATTTTTGAGTTTTCAAAAAATTATTTTGGGTGTGTGGGTCTTTTTCTATATGTTTGAGTAGTTGGAAAAAATTTATAGTGTTCCTGGGACCTCACTACAATGGTTTTAGGCTACGGGTGTCGAGAATTCCTGTATTTACATACATAGGGGTAAGTGTGTCATTGTAAATATTCTTTCATGGAATGGAGAATATGTACAATGAAACTATGGGTATTTATATATATATGTATAAATGCATGTGCATGGAAGTTTGAAGTGTCAGTCCGAGTGGTCGTCGATAAATAGTGGCATATATGAGGTAGGTCCCCTATGCCTATACCATTAATTTTAATTCCATGATTGATTGAGTGTTTTAAGAAAGTGTTTTTAATGTTAAAAAGTATATATAAGTTCTTTTCAAAGTCTTAGTGATGTTTGGTGTTGCACTTGATTTATTTTTTATGATTCAATTTTATGTTTTGAAATGTTCCCTTCTTTTAAATATGATTCCAAGCATGACTCTTTAAATGATTAAAGGTGTTTTCAAAAAAAATTGGGTCTATGGTTGGTAATCCCCATGATGTTTGGTGTTGTTCATATTGGTAGTGAAATTTGAATTGGTGAATATGGGTTTTTCTATGATTTAAAAAAGGGGGAAATCTCTTTTTTTGGTATGTTTGGAAAAGTGAATGGTTTTTTTGTGTAAATTTGAAACTAATTGGAATATTTACTTTATCAAATGGTTTGATTTGGTTTATACATGATTTCATGCTTGTTTATAAGTATTTGGTACCTTGGTATTCTAATTGAGATTTTAATGAATTTTGAAGTTAAAAGTGTTGGGTAATTTTATTTTCTAAAAATTAATGTTTTCCATGTAATGTAACAAGGCTTGTTTGGCACTTGAAAATGTTTTTCAAAAGTGTAAAACCCTACTTGAGGAATTCCCCTTAATTTAAGAAATGTGATCAAAGTGTTAATGTGTAAATTTTGATATGTTCCTAGTGTAAAGGCTTGTGTGTGGTAGTGTGCCATAAAAAAGGGGATGCGCTCAAGGAGGGGGATAGATGGTGAGAGGGTGGGAGTGATTTTAAATAAAGATAATGATATGTTCAAGAATGTTAGTTAGAAAAAAAATCACCACAACTTGAAATAGAGAATGTGGGAAGCTTGGGGTATTCAGGCGGGCGAACTAGGACTAGTACGCTAGATGATTCAAAAGTAGTTTGTCCCAGTTTCATCTAGCAGAATTGAAGCTAAAACTCTAACTAATCATTTGTGATGATGGGATACCACTAGGTTATGGGGGTGTCCCATACTAGTGGCTAATTACCGAGAATTCCGTTGGTCGTGGTTTTAATAAAACATTTCACTAAAGTATGAGGTTCTTAGGGTCCCATTTGTGCTAGTTACCTACATGGATTGACCATGGTGATCACTTATGACATGGTGTTTGTGAAATGATTTCCATTTTTGTTACTTTATGTTTGTTTCCTCATTGAAAAATCCATGTTTTTTATTTAAAATGTTTACCTTTTAATTTAGAATATTAAATCATGCTTGGAAACTATTTTGAAAATGTAGTGGAATAGAAATGCTTTCCTTAAAAATGTAAAATTGTGACTTGAATTCGAATAGAATGAAAAACATTATTTTATTACATACTATTTTCAAACTAGAATGATTGGGTTTTTTCTTAAAGTAAATAGAATAGGGCATTGTTATTCTTTGGAATTCCTACTAAGCATCTCAGTGCTCCTTCCCACTCTATTTTTTCAGTTTCAGGTTCCTCTAGTTTATGATTTCTCCTACAGAGAGTAGAGTTTGCGTTTATTTGTGACCCACAAGGTCACTTGAGGTATGTATTATTACTTAGTTTATTCCTTTTTCTGCTGCCAGTTTTTTTAGTTTATTTTCTTTTATTTATCTGTTTTGTTAAGTTTATGTTTATTTATATGTCTTTTGTTACATGCCAAATCATTCCCAACTGATTTATTTTGATTCCCAACATTAGTTTCCATCCCATGGGGATCGAGAATGCCCTTCAGGCCTTGTCACGAGCCAACATGGGTGACCGATTCAGGTTTGACCCTGTTTGGTTCATGACACACCACCTGTCAATGAAGAGGAGGAGCGAGAAGACACGTTGGCAGTGGACCAGGAGGTAGTGGAGGGGGATATTGAGAAAGGGGGGACTCGATCCTCTCCATATGAAGTTGTATAACCATCACATGAGTTTGTTGATGGTTTTCCACATGAACATAGAATTTCAGAGGTTATAATATCTTCACGAGGAAGGATTATAATAAAAAATATTCAGAGTCGGAGTACATGTTGCTGACTGATGAGTGGGATCCAGAAGGGTATCAAGAAGCATATCAGCATTCACTATCATTGGATATGTGAAGTGGAGGATCTACAGAAGCTGAGAGTTATGAAGAACCACTTGAAGGAGAACCTAAAGAATATGTTGAAAAAGGAGGTTTCTCAGGAGAATATAGACCTTTGCACACACTCCAGTGTGTAAAAACCTAGATCTTATTTTCTGGTAGTTTTTGAGAAAAAGAGGAATTTCAGGAAATTTACAAATTACACACTGTATACTTTATGATTACACGCCGTGTACTCGGTTACCATGGGTAGCCATGTGCTGGCAGTATAGTGGCCACACACACGGCTGTGTGGGGGTGACTTGGAGGCCGCCTAAAGAGGATTACGGAAATAGAAAGTACATGCCATGTACTTCAAAAGTAAATGTCATGTATTTTCTTTTTTTTCATTAAACAGACCAAGGTTGTGTCTAATCAACAGAACACCCTTCTTCTAGGTCTCGTCCGTCTGAGGGAACTCGTACGACCGCGATCTTTCTCCGAGCCCCCGAACCTCCGTCCAATCTCAGATTCAACCATCGTCGATTGCGTTGGGATTGCCTCGGTAAGCTCTCTCTTCTATTTGATCTTCGTTTCAAGATTCGTATTCTTTCTTGAGTTATCGTGGGTTGAAAATTTTAGACGTTTTTGTAGATCTACCACGTTCTAGTTCGATCCAAGGGTCGAAATCGGAGTATATAGATCTTTCAATGCCGAGGTAGGTGGTTTGTAACTTTCTGTTGAAGGCCTTTGAGTATTATGTGAAATTTTGACCAATACCCTTGAACAGGGTATTGCATTTTTACCTTTTTACCCCTATGGATTGTCCGTCATGCTTGTATGCTTGCGTAGAGGTTAATTGGATATGAATAGGGTCGATTGCTATGCTTTTGATGTGTTTCCCATGCATATTCTATTTACGACCATTGGTCTGCTTATCCTTTTTTGCCACCTTGCCTATTTTCCATGCCTACTGTTGTAGGGTGGGGTGTTTGTATTCTGACATGCTTGATATGTTGTAGACAGATTAGCCAATTAGTTCTGTAGGTTTACCTTGGCCGTATTGCTTTGTTATACTCGTTGAACTATACAAGGCCATGAAAACCTGTTGTAGTAGACTATAAGGGGAATTTACTGAGTTATCTTCCTTAAAGAGTCTTTGATCACTTTAGACTATAAGGGGAATTGACCAAGTGAGCTTCCTCAAAGAGTCTTTGAACCAATTGGGGCTATAAGGGGAAATAACTGAGTGAGCTTCCTTAGAGAGTCCTTGATTTGAACCACTTGGGGCTATAAGGGGAATTGACCAAGTGATATTCCTCAGAGAGTCCTTGACCTTGGGGATATAAGAGGAATTGACCATGTGAGCTTCCTTAGAGAGTTCTTGACTTACCTTAAACTATAAGTGGAATTGACCGCGTGACCTTCCTCAGAGAGTCTTGAATTACTTGTGACTATAAGGGGAAACTATGATGAGTGCTTCCTCAGATAGTTCTTATATATTATTATAATTTAACCATAGGGGATAGGTTGTGTGCACTTTACCGTGATTGATTAGTTTCTTTTGAAATGTATAATTTTTTTTGCTGAGTAATTTCTTGTTTACTACTTCTGTACTTTTACCTATCATATATTCATTGACAGCCAGGAACAGATCTTTGGGTGGTTGCCTATTGGGATTTAGTCTCACATCCTATTTGGGCCATGCTTTTGGGCCCAAATAGATTATATTGATGCAGGTATATACAAGGTAAAGCGCCCTTTTACTTCAGGTTCTTGATTGATTGTGGAGCAAGAGAGAATGGGACCAAGCTATGGCTTGCGATGCTGATGAGTTATTCACTCACTTTCTTTTGTATTTGGTTTAGTAATGTTGTATTCCATCATTGTGATTTGTTTGGCTACTTTACTAGACATATGTATCATGCATCATTCATATATATGTGTGTGTGCTCCAGTTTATTATTTTCCATTATTCTGTTGTTCACTATTGTATGGATTATTACTGCTTCTGTTATTGCTATTGTTTTCTTCCATTATGTTACTCTGCCAATGAGGGCATAGTTTCCCCACTATCACACACAAGGCCCTTACTTTTAGTCAGTAGCCTATTGCATTTGGGGAAATGCGCTTGAGGCCATATGACCGACCAGATACGGGGCACCTCTGGGTGGCTTCCAGAACCAGGACGTTACAAAGTGGTATCAGAGGAATTATTTTATCTTGACTTACTTTTTGGAGCCTTTATCCAGGGATAGGATGGAATTGGTATTTGCTAATAATTTGTGTGTGGGAGTATCTAACCCATGTATAGGGAAAATTCAATTTACCTTGTATTTCAATTTAATTTTTGGGTTTGCAATTGTACAGTTGATTTGATTTCACTGTTTGGTGATTCAAAAGCTTTGAGATGTTACTATTGATGTTATTAATGTTCTATTTCTATCACAACCCGATGAGATGAGGGTATGTCATCTCATGCATCATATAGTCACTTTCTAGAAATCACATGTCATGCATTCTTGCCATGCCATCTAGGATGCATTAGCAATTGCATGTTGTTGTGATAGATATTGTGTAGAATATTCATGCTGTTGTGATAGATTCCTTGATAAAATAACTGTTGTTTGAAAATTTATTGTTTGTGTAAGATTTTTTTTTGAATGAATGCCAAACTTTGTTTTTTGAGGTTTCATGGGCCCTCATGAATCAGAATTTGGTGGATCATTGACTTTTTTACCTTGTTTATAACTTGTATAAGATTACAAGCTTTGATTCGCGGGGAGTATGGGCCCTCATGGATCAGAATTTGGCACTTTCAATGTTTTTTTCTGTGTTTTTCTGGGTTCTGAAGTAGTTTTTGAGGCTTACTATCCGGAAAAACCAAGAATACACACCGTGTAGTTTTGACTACACGCCTTATGTTCTTCTATTCGGGAAGAAATAGTTTTTCTTAAGTACATGTCGTGTAATTTATGTACATGTCGTTTAGTCTCTAACTGTGTCATAGGTTTTGTGGGAAGAGACACGGGATAGGGAATTCCTTTCAGGAACACGTCGTATACTAGTTAAACATGTCGTGTAGTGTTGACCTTGTGTCCGCCTGTGTAACTAACAACACAAACGGATAAACCTTAAGTTATACACGTCGTGTCATGATGGAACACGCCGTGTATTCTGACCCAGGTACCTGACCGTATCACTAACAACACGGATCGGTATTATCCTTTCACGTACATGCTTTATCCGCCTTGAACACACCATGTAGTGTGAGTTGTGTGTCAGGCCATGTCCCTAACAACACGGTCCAGGTGAAGCTTGTCTATTACACGCCATGTCTACCGTGAACACGCCGTGTAGTATTGTCTTAGGAGAACTGTGTGGATTAACCGTGTAGAAGGATCTGGGCAGGGAAGGAGGATTCAAGTACATGTCGTGTGTTAAGACAACACGCCGTGTGTTTGGGGTGTTACACAACCAGTTTAGGAAGGAGTACACGACCATGTAAATGACTTAAGGGAACACACCATGTAGGAATTGTACACACCGTGTAGTCATGTTTTTTAAAACTTGAGTGCTTTCTTTCTCATGTTCCCTTATTACACTTCTAGTTATCATTCCTTTAAAATATTTTTTTAAGGTGTGCTCTTGACCTTACAGAGTCATGCCACCGAGACGTCCTCCGGTTGTACACGAGTTACCAGGCGGTGATCAGAAACCAGACATGGTTGAGCAGGAACTACCTACAGACTCTCCTATCGTACCAGTCTTGGCACCAGCCGTTATACTCGATATAGGTGCTGATGCAAAGTTCAGAGAGGGATTTTTTAGGATGATGCAGACCTTTCAGGGAGAGACACCTCCTGCCCTGTCGATGGCAGAATTGACGCGGGTCTTTCAGCCGAAGCATCCTCCCACATTCTTAGGTGATGGAGGACCCCAGGCTACAGATTCATGGCTCGAAGCCACACTGACGATTTTTGAGCATCTGGAGATACCTCCAGAGAAGAGGGTTAATCTTTCTACCTACATGCTTTGAGACTCCGCCAAGAGGTGGTGGGATGTGATCTCACATGTGGGACGCTAGGAGAATATGGCTTGGAATGAGTTTCGACACATCTTCTACGATTACTTCTATCTAGAGACCTTGAGGGTCGATCGAGCCTGAGAGTTCATGAGTCTGGAGCAGGGTAGTCTTACTGTTATGGAGTATTCCTCTGACTTCATAGAGCTACAGAGTTTCACGCCTATTCTAGGAGGTGATGAGTTGTTCCTTTCATGGAAGTTTGAGGATGTTCTGAATCATGACATCCAATCTCAGGTCAACATCTTCAGGTTGACTTCTATATCCTCTATCATCAACCAGGACCTAATCACTGAGTGCAATCTGAGGGATTCTAGAGCTATGATCCAGGGTGGTTCGGCATCCAGAGTTATTATTACTCCTATTGAAAGCAGGAACCGCCGCAGAAAGATATCATGAGGAGATCAGAGTAGGCGGAATTCATCATCTGGTAGCTAGGTAGTGTGCTACCAGTGAAAAAAGAGTGGGTATACGAGGCCACATTTCCCAAGAGACCCAGTGGAGTTCCAATCTTGCGGAAAGATGGGTCATCTTCAGCGCTTCTATCAGATCTTCTCACCAGCATCTAGTGACAGGGGTTCTTCAATGACCCCTCATTCAGGAGAAGCGCCACTAGTTTCTCACCAGTCAGGGAACTGGAGTTCTTCTGTCCGTTTAGGCTGAGGTGGAGGTCATGGTCGTGGCAGTCAGTCGCCGTTCATTATGCGATATCAGGGTGGATTAGCTCAGAGTGTCCAGGCAGGGTCACAGGCCCACGGTGTAGGCCAAACTTTTGCAGTGGAGTAGAATCAACAGGAGCAGGATCCTAAAACCTCTACAGTTTGAGGTACGATCTTGGTAGCCTCAGTTTTAGATTATTCTCTTTTCAATACAGGGGATTCTCATATCTTTATATCTGTTGTGGTTGTGGAGAGCCTTGGGCTCTGCATCTTTTATTTTGATGATATCTTGATGTTAGACACTCCATTGGGGACTAGAATGGCTAGTGTACGTCAGTGCAGGGAGTTACCTCTAGAGGTTGGTGGGTTTCACTTCTTATGGGACCTCTATGTCCTAGAGATGATGGGCTATGATTTCATTCTTGGAATGGACTGGTTAGTTCCCTTTTAGGCAGTCATCGAATATTATCATCGCAGGGTGAGTTTCATATCACCAGAGGGTAGATCTTTTCTTCATAAGAGCGAATGGGATGTCTAGACAGGTAGATCAGGACCCGAGAATAATGGGCTGGGAGGAGTTACTGCCTAGATTGCTAGTCTACATCTCGATGACCAGGGGACTTCACAGTTAGACTTTCCTCTAGTGGTGGATCGTTTTAGAGATGTCTTTCCAGAGGAATTTTCAGGTTTTCCTTCAGATCGTGAGGTAGAATTTTCTATTGAGATTATGCCAGGGGCATCACCAGTGTCCATTCCTCCCTATAGGATGGCCACACGAGAGTTACAGGAGCTTAAGAAGCAGTTGGAGGAGTTGCGGGCAAAGGGTTTCATCTGACCCAGTACTTCTTCTTGGGGTTCACCTGTCCTATTTGCGAAGAAGGGGGAAAGTACCCTCAGGCTTTGTGTGGACTATCGTAAGTTGAACCAGTTGATAGTCAAGAACCTATATCCTTTACCATGGATTTATGATCTCTTTGATCAGCTTCGTGGAGCCTGGGTGTTATCGAAGATTGACTTGAGGTCTGGTTACCATCAGTTGCACGTTAGACCATCAAATATACCTCTTACAGCCTTCCAGAGTAGGTATGGTCTATTCAAGTCTATGGTTATGCCGTTCGGTCTCACGAACGCGCCCACAGTTTTCATGGCACTAATGAACTGTGTTTTCCATCCATACTTAGATTCTTTTTTGGTTTTCCTCGTGGATGATATCTTGGTGTACTCTCTCACTTGACACGACCATTCTACCCATCTTGAAATCATTTTGAGTACACTGAGAGAGCATTAGTTATATGTTAAGCTCTCAAAATGCCACTTTTGGATGGACTAGATTCACTTCTTGGGTCATGTTATCTCAGAGATAAGAGTATCAGTCGAACCAGAGAAAGTGAGAGCAGTAGTTTCCTGGGAGAATCCGAAAAACGTCTTTGAGGTGTGGAGTTGTCTAGGGCTGGATGGATACTACCGACGTTTCATACTGAACTTTTCACATTTAGTAGTGCCACTAACAAGTTTAACTAAGAAGGGTGAAAAGTTCTTATAGTCAGATTCTTAAGAGTCAGCATTTCAGGAGCTGAAAGGGAGGTTGACTTCATCATCGATACTAGTATTTCCAGAGCTGTCCAAGAGCTATACTGTGTATTGTGATGCTTTAGTTATCAGTCTGGGAGCTGTTCTTTTGCAGGGAGAAGGAGTCATTGCATACGGGTCTCAGTAGTTGAGGCCACATGAGAGAAATTTTGCGACGCAAGATCTAGAGTTGGTGGTAGTTGTTCATGCTTTACACTGTTGGAGACATTATCTTTTGGGAGATCATTTTGTGGTTTTCACCGACCACAAAAGTCTCAAGTACATTTTCACTCAGTGTGATCTTAATTTGAGACGGTGAAGGTGGGTTGAGTATATTCAATCCTTTGACTTTGAACTTGCCTATATGCCTAGGAAAGGCAACATAGTGGCTGATGCGTTGAGCAGGTGGACTCAAATATAGGAATTTCAGGAGGCCAGTAGTGAGTGGAAGCTTATGGCTCTGTTCTCTGAGATGCATTTGGAGGTACATGATAGACAGGGGAAGACTTTTCTTTCTTTTTTAGCTATTACCTCAACTCTTCTTGATCGAGTGCGAATGATGAAGCTATCAGATTCTGAATGCCTAGTCCTAAGGGAGAGTGTGTTAGGAGAGGACCTTATTCCTAGATGGATAGTAATTGGGGATGAGATCATGCGTTTCCAGGGGTGTGTATGGGTGCCAGCAGACATACTTGAGGAGGTGATGCGGGACTTTCATTCATTAGTTTAGATAGTTCATCCTGGTGTCACCAAGATGTATCGTGATCTACACTGCCATTATTGGTTGCCAGGAATGAAAAGAGATGTTTCTAGGTTCGTCATGAGGTGTTCCACCTGTCAGTAGGTGAAGGCAGAGCATCGGAAGCTAGCAGGGATTTTGCAGTAGTTACCCATTTCTGAGTGGAAGTGGAATGATGTCGCAATGGATTTTGTGACAGGCTTACCGAGGTCACCTCAAGGGAATGATGTAGTTTGGGTTGTGATTGATAGACTCACGAAGTTTTCTCACTTATTGCTGATCAGGGAGACCTTCAATGTTGATGAGCTGGAACTGTTGTACATCCGTGATATTTTACATTTTCATGGAGTTCCACACTCCATTGTTTCAAACAGAGATGCACGTTTTACTTCTCGGTTCTGGCAGGGGCTTCAGAAGGCTTTGGGTACACAGGTACTTTTGAGTACAGCTTACCACCCCCAGACAGATAGACAGTCCGAGCATACGATTCTGGTGCTTGAGGACATTCTCCGAGCATGTATCTTGGATTTTGGAGGTTCTTGGGAGAATCATATACCTCTTGTGGAGTTTACCTACAATAATAGTTTTCAAGAAACTATTCAGATGGCACATTATGAGGTTTTGTACGGTAGGCCATACCGATAACCCTTATGTTGGCTGGAGGTAGGAGAGGCAGCTTTGTTGGGACCTCGTCTTGTCTAGGAGACCACAGAGCAAGTAGAGTTGATTTGGAAGAGGATGGATATTGCACAGTCTCGACAGAAATCTTATGCTGATCAGTGAAGACGACCTCTGGAGTTCGAGGTCGAGGATCATGTTTTCCTGTGTTTCATACCATGGTTGGGGAACATGAGGATTGGGAGATAGGGTAAGCTTTCATCGAGGTACATCGGGCTGTTTGTGGTGTTGGAGAGAGTTGGGTCGGTTTCCTATCAGTTGTAGTTACCTCAGAGGTACCAGGCTATGCACGATGTTTTTTACGTTTCTCAGATCCGGCATTACTTCTATGACACGTCTCACTTCTTTCAACCTGAGGAGGTTGAGCTCGAAGTGGATGTGTCGTTCGAGGAGCATTCTATCCGGATTTTGGATCACAGTAAAAAGGCTCTATGTGGCCGGTATGTTCCAATGGTACGAGTGCTATAGAAACACGGGTGATTATAAGACGATACTTGGTAGAGGGAGGTCGATGTACAAGCATAGTGGCCAGAACTGTTCGAGGTTTCTTCTTCTACATCACGCTAGGGAAATTCAGGGACGAATTTCTTTATGGGGGGAAGTTTGTAAGAACCTGAATCTTCTTTTCAGGTATGTTTTTCCTTTTATAGTCATTTTTGAGAAAAAGAGGAATTTCGGGAATTTTACAAAAGTACACTCCATGTACTTTATGAGTACATGTCGTGTACTCGGTTACCACAGGTAGCCGTGTGCTGGCCGTATTGTGGCCACACACATGGTCATGTGTGGTGACTTGGAGGCCTCCTGAAGTGGAGTACAAAAACGGAAATTACACGTCGTGTACTTCAAAAGTACATGCCGTGTGTTTTCTTTTTTTCATTAAACATATTGGGTTCGCGCCTAATTGATAGAATACCCTTCTTTTAGGTCTCATTCATCCTAAGGAACCCGTACGACCATGATCCTTCTCTGAGCCCCCGAACCTCCGTCTGATCTCTGATTTGACCACCGTCAATTGCGTTGAGATTGCCTCGATAAGATCTCTCTTCTTCTTGATCTTCGTTTCATGATTCCTCTTCTTTCTCAAGTTATCATGGGTTGAAAATTTTAGACATTTTTATAGATTTACCACATTCTAGTTCGATTCAAGGGACAAATTTGGAGTATATTGATCTACCAACACTAAGGTAGGTGGTTTGTGCTTTTCCGTTGAAAGTCTTTGAGTATTATGTGCAATTTTGACCAATACCCTTGAATGGGGTATTGTGTGTTTACCGTTTTACCCCTGTGGATTGCCTGCCATGCTTGTATGCTTGCGTAGCGGTTAATTGGATATGAATAGGGTTGATTTCTATGCTTTAGAGGTGTTTCCCATACATGTTCTGTTTATGATTGTTGGTCTTCTTATCCTTTTTGGCCGCCTTGCCTGTTTTCCATGCCAAGTGTTGTATGGTGGAGTGTTTGTATTCTAACATGCATGATATGTTATAGACAGATTAGCCAAGTACTTATGTAGGTTTACCTTGGTCGTATTTATTTTCTATGCTCATTGACATACATAGGTCTGTGAGAACCTGGTGTAGTACACTATAAGGGGAATTGACCGAGTGAGGTTCCTTAGAGAGTCTTTGAGAACTTTAGACTATAAGGGAAATTGACAGAGTGAGCTTCCTCAAAGAGTCTTCGAACCACTTGGGGATATAAGGTGAATTGAACGAGTGATCTTCCTCGCAGATTCCTTGATTTGAACCACTTGGGGATATAAGGGGAATTAACTGAGCGAGCTTCCTCAGAGAGTCATTGACCCTGGGGATATAAGGGGAATTTACTGTGTGAGATTCCTCAGAGATTCCTTGACTTACATTAGACTATAAGGGGAATTGACTATGTGAGATTCCTCAGAGAGTCTTGAATTACTTATGTCTATAAGGGGAATTGACGGTGAGTGCTTCCTCAGAGAGTCATTATATATTCTTATAACTGAACCATAGGGGGTAGGTTGTGTGCACTTACTAGAGGGTTATCGTGCTTGATTAGTTTCTTTTGAAATGAAGAATTTTTTTCTGATGAGTATCTTCTTGTTTAGTGCTTCTGTACTTTTACCTGCCATATATTCACTAACTATTAGGCACAGATATTTGGGTGGTCGCCTACTGGGATTTAGTCTCACACCATGTTCAGGCCATGCTTTTGGGCCCAAACAGATTATATTACTATAGGTATAGACAAGGGCAAGCACCCTTCTACTTCAGGTTCTTGATTGACTTTAGAGTTGGAGAGCATGGTACTATGCTATGGCTTGTGATGCTGAGGAGTTGTTCACTCTCTTTCTTTTTTACTTGGTTTAGTACTATTGTATTCTAGCATTGTGAATTATTTGACTTCTTTCCTAGACAAATGTATCTGCATCATTCATATATATATGTTTGTGCTCTAGTTTATTATTTTCCAGTCTTTCTTTGTCCACTATTGTATGGATTATTACTGCTTCCGCTAATTCTATTGTTTTCTTCTGATGTGTTACTCTACCAATGAGGGCATAGTTTCCCCATTATCACACTCAAGGCCCTCGCTACTAGTCGGCAACCTCTGGAGTTTGGGGAAATGCTCTTGAGGCCATGTGACCAACCGGATATGGGGCGCCTCTGGGTGGCTTCCAGGACTAGGACCATACACAGTGGATTACAGTTTGAAGGGGAGAATTGATGGAGTATTTTTTCAGCTGCCTTGTTGGTCCCAGGTGTACCTACCTAACCAACCCATGAACATGGGTGCTGCCCATTCTACATGGTTAGCACTTTTTCATTTGAAAACCATGGTAGATGGGTATTAGTGGGGAACTACAACAAAAAAGGGTTTTCATAGTGCTATCTTTTAATTTTTCTAAAAAACGCTGATAAAGGGGGTACCTTTATCAGTGCTAAAAAAATGAAGATAAAATGTAATTTTAACAGCGCTAAAAAAACGATGTTAAAAGTGCCCCTTTATCAATGATTTTTTCACTAGAACTGATAAAGGGTATATTTCAAAAAAAAAATTCATAAAAAATAAAATATTGGTATAAATATAATATATATTTTTTAAATTTGTTTAAGATAAGGATAAATAGGCATTTACACAAAATATATAAGATAACTAGTGAAAATGGCTTATAAAATATTTAAAAAAATATTATTAATTGATAATTTTCTAATTATCATTGAGTAATAATCATTTAATAATTACTTGAAGAGACAAAAAATAAATAAATTAATAAAATATCTAAAATAAGTTGAAATCGTAACTCAAACTTCAAATGGTGAAAACTTTTGATCCGAGTGTCCATTTAATCTATAACACATATCAAATTTAAGCCTGCGACAATCTCTACATTCTAGTGACACAAATAAACCCTTTTCCATATATTTTGAGGCCAAAAAAGGTCCATAAGTCCTCCAAAACTGAGTTTTTAGTCAGGATGCCTAGATTTTTTAACAGTCGATGGAATTTCAACCTCATTTAAGGGGTACTTTTTTCCTTTTTCAATGGAAAAGGAATTTATTACAAGGGATTATATTCATATTGATATTTTGTCTTTGAAATTTTACTGTTTTTTACAATATAATGTTATTTATAATCAAATATATAACAATATATAAATTTTTTTTATATATTTACACATAAAAATTTAATTTTATAAGTAAATAATTAAACATATTTACAAATAAAATATATTTCTCAATATATAAGTCTTATCTAAATAAAAAATAATTTCTATTTTATTTAAAATACAAATATATGAATATTTTTATACCTATATAATATGTGTGTGTTTGTGTATTTGTGTGTGTCTTTAATAATAAACTGATATATATTATCTATATATTCTTACATATGCATATACATATTAATATATAATATTTGTTAATATATATAAATATGTATAATTATACTTACAGAGACACATATGTAATAGATATATATATATATATCTGTGTGTGTGTGTGTGTTGTATATATATAGATATATATTTTTATTTATAAAGACACACACAAAACATATTTTATAAATGTATTTAAAACTGATCTTATAAATATATATTAATATACAAATAAATATATAAATATATAAATATAACTATATATATATTATAATATTAATATATATATATATTTTAATATATTAATATATATATATATATATAACTATATATATTAATATATATATATATATATGTTCATATAAATATATTTATGTTAATACAAATATATATTATGATACAAATAAATATAGCTAAATATATATATAAATAAATAGATATGTCATTAAATGGAGAGCAAATCAACATGGAGGAGTGGTAAATACTCTAGGTGCGTAGGGGAGAGATCTCGAGTTCGAATTCAGGGGGACCCAAGGGCGTGCACGCAGGTTGGTGGATGGTGGTGCTAGCGCTGTTAAAGGGATGGGGGTGGCTAGGGTGTGCGAGTAGGGGGCTTCATAGTGTTGTTGAAGGGGAGTCATGTTTTGTTAAAACCTTCCGATTTGAATAATTTTTTTAATATTTTTTAAAAAATTATTAAAATTTAATCAGTGCTTTTAAAAAAGTCTCTTTTATCATGGCTTTTTTTAGCACTGATAAAGGTGTCTTTATCAGTGATTTTTATCATCGCTTATTAGTAATGATAAAGGCCTTTTTTAGCACTGATAAAACCCTATTTTTTAGTATTAGGGGTTGAAGGAGTCGATGAGAAGGTATAGATGGCGATGCCACCTGGAACCGGAAATCCCTCACACCACCCAGCTGCAACATTTGATATCTCGGCGGAAGCTATGGGATAAGCTAAATCCTAATAGTTTAGCTAGGCCGAATGGGTTTTATGCTTCCTTCTTTAAAGATTCATGGGAGATTGTCAAAGAAGACTTGATTTTGGCTATTCAGGATTTTTTCCGGTGTGGGTATCTTCCCAGAATTGTGTGTGCCACGACGGTTGTTTTGATACCTAAGTCTAAGAACCCTACCTCTATCCTTCAACTCAGGCCTATTAGCATGTGTAATGTATCTTATAAGATTCTGGTTAGCGTTACTAATTCTAGACTTCCAGCCCATCTCCCTCAGTGGATTTCTTTGGAACAACATTGTTTTGTGAAAGGAAGGTCTATTCAGGGGGATATAGCCTTGGCTCAGGATATGTGCAGGAATATCAATGTCAAAGATTTTGGTTCTAATATGGTCATAAAGTTTGACATGAATAAAGCTTATAACCATATGGAATGGAGTTTCATTATTAAATTCTTGGTAGGTATGGGTTTTTCTTCCTAGAATGTTGATATTATTTTCAGATGTTTTAGTTCCGCTTGGATGGCTATATCTTTTATAGGGAAAACTTTTGGTTTCTTTAAGGTTGTCTGAGGTCTTAGGCAAGGAGATCCTATTTCTCCTAGTCTCTTTATTATGGCCCAGGATGTTCTCATTCGTCTTATTCATAGGAGTATGTGTGATGGAAATTTTATACCTTACCATAGAATAATGGTCTTCCCTAAGGTTTATCATCTTATGTATATGGATGATACTATGATTTTTATGAATGCTGTGAGTAAGTCCTTAAAAAGTCTGAATAATGTGTTGGATGTTTATTGCTATTGGAGTGGCCAGTCCATGAACAAAGGCAAGAGTTGTTTCTTTGTTTCCAATAGTTTTCCAAGAACTAGACATGCTAAGATTAGTAATATTTTGGATATGAAGATAGGTGTTTTCACTACGGAGTATTTGGGGGCTCCCCTTTCTTATAGGAGGTTGCAGATTTGTGACTTTGATAATATTGTGAGCAGAATTATGGACCGTGTTCTCAATTGGAAAAATATTTTCTTGTCTTTTGGTGGTAGAATTGCTTTGATTAATAGTGTTCTTTTGACCACCCCTATCCTTGCTCTTTCTTTGGTCAAAGTTCCTAAGGGTGTCATTAGAAGTATTGATCGGGTCCTTGCTAGATTTATTTGGGATCCTAAGGAAAAGGGGAAAAGACATTGGGCCTCTTGGAAAAGGTTGGCTCGGCCGGTTGTGGAGGGAGGTATTAATGTGCGGTGTTTGGAGGATACTATTCATTGTATGCATGCTAAGTTGGCTTGGGAAGTAATGGAGAATAAATATTTATGGGGACGTTCCATGCATGGTAATTCTTTGGGGGATCAGTATGATTTTAGGCATTGTGCTTCTCCTTTATGGTCCGATATCGGTCCTATTGTTGATGATATGAGTCATTACTCTCACTGGATTATTGGGGAAGGTAATGTTCTGTTTTGGAACCATAACTGGAGTGGGAAAGTACTTGCCTTTCCTTTTTGTCCTGCTACTAATACGTCTTTCAAGGAGGCCTGTAAGTATCCGAATTTCATCAAAATAGTGCTGAATAAAAGTCAGCTTGATATGTGCAGCCTCATAGAGTTTTATTCTGAACTGGACAGGTTAATTTTTACTCCATCTGGCCACTTCACGGTTAGGGATTATCGTCGTACTTTCATCATGCAGGAGATTGGGGATGATTGGAATGAAACCCTCTAGATTAGGAATGTTCCAACCAAACTCAACTTCCTTATTTGGAGGATTAGGAATAAAGCGGTTCCCAATAATGAAAATATTAAGAGATGTGATATTTGTATTGTTTCTAGATGTGTTTTTTGTAGGGTACATGAGGAGGAAAGTTCCGATCACCTTTTCTTCAGAATTTAATGGGCTCAGGAGGTTTGGGGTTATTTGGGTGAGTTCACTACCTTTTCTAATCCAAGTATGGCTGATTTTTCTTTTCTTGGTCGGTGGTTCTATGGTTCTGACAGGGGGAGCATGGAAAGAAAGGCCTGATCCTTGATCTTACAGGTGGGATGTTGGTGTTTGTGGTATGCTAGGAATAAATGGGTGTGTGATGGGTTGTCTTTGAAGGGTAGTCAAATTTTTGTTAAGGCTAAAAGTATGATTTTTGATCTGGCCAAGGTTTTGTGAAATTGTAGGGATGCTCCTTCCTTGCGGTGTTTGGTTTCTGGTTACATTTTTTCTCAGGGTATCAGTTCTAGTCTGGGTACTGGGTGAGGTGGCGACCTCCTGCCGTTGGTCTGAAACTTAACTGCAATGGCTCTTGTATTTCAGGCAGAATTTTTGGCGGAGGGGTTGTTCGAGATCAGAATGGGTCTGTGGTTACAGCTTTTTCTATTTGTCTTGGGGAGGGGAATGCTTTGCAGGCTGAAGCGAATATTTTTCTAGAGAGTCTTACTATTTGTAGGTAGCATGGCTTGGAAATTTCAGAAGCTGAAACTGATTCTTTACTTCTGTATAATGCTCTTCAAGGTGTAGGTACGGTCCCTTGGTCTATTCTACATACTATCAGGAAATGTCGCAGTATCATGGGGGGTAGTATTAAGGCCTTTCATACATGGAGGGAGGGCAACAAGGTGGCGGACTACTTGGCCTCGGTGAGTGCTCCTGACGATGGCAATATTATTTTTCATGATCTTTTTAGTTTAAAGCCGGAATGAGTCAATTTGATTAAAGGGGGTGCCCTCGATCAGTATTTTAGACCTCCTTAGGAGTGTTTCTTTGGTCTGATTTGTTTTGTTTTTTTTTGTATGTTTGTACTCTGTTTCTGTGTTGAATAAAAAAATTTAAATGTTGATGATGATGACAGGACCTCAAATCCTTACTGCATCTAAGGTGAAACCCTGCTCTTCAGATTAGGGTTTTGTCATTGACCACCACCGATCCACTTATGGCGCAAAAACCCTAATTGCTCACTAATCGATTCACTAGGAAATCTGCAAGGTATTAGACACTAAAATAAATGTTGATTTGATTCTTAAAATAGATCTTTGGATTAATAGTTGAAAATTCCATCATTTTAGAAGGAAAAGGGTTCGGTTATTACCAACACGCTGGACTACATGTGTTCACTACAGGCACAAGTCTCAGATTTAAGCTGCTGGAACCAGTAGCTGGAGGCGTAGGTTCTACAGCAGAACCCCACCGAACCCACTTTAGACCCGCTGAAGCCATCAGAAATTCCATTGGCAAATGCAGTTCCCCTTTGGCCTAGGGTGCTCAACTGAACAACCGGATCAGGAATGTCATCCAATTGATGGCGGAGGAGTTGAGTCAGGTTTCCATGAAATTTTGAATGACGTGAGTGAGGACAACTCAGTTAGGGTTCTATTTAAAAGACTGGAAAGGATTTTAATGATGCTTTTAAAAGAGCACTGATAAAGAACTTTTTAACAGTGATAAAATAATAAATGTCGATAAAACCGATCTTTATCAGCGCTTTATTTGTGCTAATAAAGATCTGTTTTATCACTGTTTTTTAGCACTGATAAAAAATAATCTTTATCAGCACTAAAAAATCACTAATAAAGAATTAATTTTAATAATATAATTAATATAATTGAAATCTTTAAATGCATATAATTATAAATAAATATATTTATAAATATTGGTATACAATTATAAACATATTTATATATTTATATATTTATATATTGTTATATAATTATATAATTATATATATATATATAATTATACATATTTATAGAATTATATATATATATTTATTATAATTTTATATTTATTGAAATACATATTTATTTGTTTATAATTATAATTATAAATGAATACTTTTATAAATATTTTTAAATAATTATACATATATTTATAGAATTAAATATATATATATATATAATTATATATATTTATATAATTATATATTTATATATATTTATATAATTATATATATATATATAATTATATATATAATTATATATATTTATAGAATTATATATATATTTATCAATATATAAATATAAATGATTATAAATATAATAAATATATTTACTATTTAAAAATATTTATTATATTTTTATAATTATTTAAATATATATATTTCTTTATTAATAATTATATTATAAATAAATATTTTTATAAAAAAATTATATATTTATATTTATATTTATATAATTATATATATATATACATAATTATATATATATTTAACAATATATAATTATATATAATTATAAATATAATAAATATATTTAGTATATAAATATATTTATTACAATTTTATAATTTTTCAAATATATAAATTTATTTATAATTATAATTATAAATATATATATTTAAAAATATTATTATATAATTAAAAATATATTTATATAATTACATATATTTATATAATGATATAAATATAGATGATGAAGGTGTTCTAGGAGAATCTCTCGCTACGATACATGGTAATTAGGGTTTCTGCTCAATGGGTATCGATTTTGGTAGTTATTTTGAATTGTGAAAACTTTTTCTACCTCCCCTGAAGGCATTTGAAGCCCTCACAAAGGGTGTGAAAGAATGTTTTGTAAAGGAGGATACGATCTCTGGCAGTGGGATCACGATGCATCTGAGAAGGTTAATAATTCTCAACTCTTCTAATTCTCATTGTTCTTTAGGACCCTCGCAAAAGGTTACAAATAATGGTGTTATGGCTTTTGTTGAAGTGAACCCTAAATTTTTTAAGGATTGAATTGAAGGTTGTAAGAACTCTATTATTCCATGGCTAGACACTCAATGAAAATCCAACCCATGGAAGCTTAAGGATTTAACGAGGCAACTGCTGCAGATTTGGGGTTTTGATAGTTGGCGCATTTTTTTGATTGGTTCAGGTTTTTTCCACATCATCTTCCCTTCGTATGAGATGAAAATAAAAGCCTGGGGATTTGTTTTTAACTCCCTTAATCCAAGATCCTTGAGGTTTTAAGATTGGGATCCATGTTTTGATTCGGCAAAGGTAAGACTTTCGACAACTCGGTCTTGGATTAGAGTCACAAGTCTAAACTGGTTCTTCTTGAACCCCAACATCCTTTCGGATGTTTAATCTACTGTAGGAAATCCCAACAAGTTTGATAAGGAGACTCAATTTCCCATATTTGGGATTTTTTCATGAATACATTTTTAATTTTATTTCTGTTCCCCTCTTGTTAAAACTATTTTTTTAGTGGCAGATGTATTCAAGTTTGAATTGTCATTTGAGTATGAGCATGTGCCCATTTTTGTTCAATTGGATGATGTATTAGGCATGCCAAGGTTATAGGGGTCAGAAATTATCCAATTGTAAGAAGGATGGCCACATGGTGTAGCATTGAAAATTCAAGCTACCAATGTTGAATGAAGATGATTGGATAAGAGAGCCTGGAATGTGGTAGGAGGGTCCAAGCCTGGTCGGAAGAGAGGATCATTTGAAGTCTTCTTATAGGGCTATTAATAGCAGTGGCCCCTCGGTAAAGTGGAATCCAAGGGGTGAATGTCAGAAGGGACTTCTTTCCCATACCTCACCTCACTGCCCTCACAATGGATCAATGTCAATGCTGGATGGTCTAGTTGTTGCTCATATGGAAGAAGAAATGGATCTTATAGATCGCTCGAGCCCTTTTCATGAGGATTTAAGAACTGGAAATGATGATATGGGGTTCTCAAACTAAGATAATAAAGACTATTATGAGGTTTAGGAGGGCTAATTCTTGTCTATAATTGCTCATAAAGGGAAGAATCGTATTGATTATATTGGGTTTGTCCAATTGTTGGGTAGGACCCAGCCTTCATACAAGGACATACATGCAACACCTACTGGGCCTTCATCAAGGAAAATTGCCTCTATTTTACAGCATTCTAGTCTTATGCCTGGATAGGAGGCTGATCACGGAGAGGTTTGGAGTACCCCAGCAGTTGACATTCTTCAGCAGGGGGATTTGGATGATGCTTCTAATGTTATTTCCGGGACTAATGTAATATATGTGACCTGTATGGAAGTTTCCCCAACCTAACAGCTGATGGTGGTGCAGATTTCTAACTTTTAGAGTTGGCATCCTAGAACCAACAATTTTTACTTTGATTACATGAATATTTGATGTATTAAATATTAAATTAAATATCTTATTACATATTGTTCATTGTTAGGCATGACCATAATGTAATAATGTTCTAGAGTATTTTTCACATTGATAAGTTCATAGTAGTTCCCCGCTATGATGAGAACCTTGAACTATTATGAAAATATTCTTAATATAGTTATGTTGTTAGATAACATACTATGACGGGACACATACTTTATAGATCTTCAGGTGAGAATACTCATAAGTAGATGAGAATTCTTCTCCTGAAGTTCACACTTGGTAATCTCCAAGACAGAAGATTATGAGAACGGGCCTGCCAGTAAGAATTATGCATGTTTTGGTGTCATTGAATATTCCTATCAGCAAGCATATATAATGGTCCACAGACTTTAAGATTATCATTAATATATGTCATGACTTGCGCACTTATATTTTCTAATGAAAACCATCACGCCATATGTTGGCGGTAAGTAGGGTACGTTAGGTGTGTCACGAATGATATGTTATTAATGGATAAGTTAATAAAGGATTTGTCCCTTCCAAATTTATGGATGTTGATTTCTCAACCCTTTGGTTGAAATTGAACTGTCACCCTAAATTTTATTTCCATGGTGTAACAATGAGTTAATTTCAGATAGTCAAAGAATGATGTATCAAGCATATAGGTTGATGACACCATCATGAAACCTTCTTGATGAGATAATGTGACAATGGTATTATATAACATAGTGAGCATTTGTATGTGGTTGTCAACATTGCAACTTTAAGTTCTCTCTCTTGGGTTCATTGACCCATTACTAGACCATAATCTTGGACTTTAGGAAATCCCACCTAATGACAATGAGAAAGACTCCTAGAGGGTCACACACTTAGTGTTTCTGGTGGTATCGATTAAATTCTATTTTAAATTAATTAATGGAATAAATATTATTCTCAAGACTGAGGAATAATTTTATTTAAGTTATATTGATCTCATAAATTAAATAAATATTTATTCACTGGATTGTGAATAAAATATATTTATTTATTTTATTGAATATTTAACAATTATTTATGTACTAGTTTGTGAATAAAATATTTATTTAAGAGAATAAAATATTTATTTCGACATTCAATTAATACAAGAGGAGTTCGAATAGGCCAAGATTATGTCCAGGGATAAAATAATTATTTATGAGTTGGTAAATATTATTTATCCATTTTGTGCAAGTTTCCACACCACAAAATAATAATACTATTATTATTATTATGTGACATGATATTTCATTAATGGTTATAATTATATTTAATGGATATTATTAAATTAATTTTTTTAATAGAAATCTCATCTCTATAAATAGATGGCTACGTATATTTTTTAATTCATTCGAAACCAATTCCAAGTTTAGGAATAGAGAGTTTTTGCACACAAATAATTCTCTCTTGACTCCCCCTCTATCCCTCTCAAGAACGAGAAACCCAAGAGAGAATTTCTTCAAAACTTAAGAACAATCGATCAATAACGAACAATGTAGGACATTTGATTTTTTGCGCTTGGACCCATAGAATGAGTGGCATTGCTCAGAGACCATTGAAGCACATGCGGATCACCACCAGAAGGATTCTACCCTTGGATACTCACTAGAAAAAACAAGGAAATCAAGAAGGGCCTTTTTGGATGATCAAAAATCATCAATGAATAAATTTCTTAAGCCCGGGAATTTATTTCTTCAGATATTAAATAAATTAATTATAAATTTGACGTGAAAGATCCTCATTCTTGGTTTTAGGCAACAGACACTTCTAAACGCATCATTGAATTCATATGGGCTATGGTTAGATTAGATTCATTGTTTTTCCATACATTACTTACTACTCAGGCATAGTATAGTAGAAGTGTGGGGTCAATCCCATGAGGATAAAGCTGACTCTTTGGAAGTTACTGGATTGAGACCCATTGATATGAGTTCTTTTGAGTTGCTTGGGTTTGGGAGTTTTTAAATCTATGGTTTAAGGTAATTTTAAATGATTAAAGAGGGGTTAGGATCAATTTCAATTATCTATAAAAATGATGAATTTAATTATAATCTTAGTAGGGTTATAATGTTTAGGCTGCAAAGAAAATGGCTATCACTAGTTTACTTTGGTCAAGTCACCTAGTTCTACCTAGGAAGTGACTATTCCGTAATTAAGAGATAGTAATAGCCTAAGTAAATTATTTTTTTCTTCTATGGAAAAATGTATCTTAGGCTAGTGGTTGTAGCTTTTTCTACTTTAATCAGGACAGGGTCTTCTGTTTGAATATCCCATTATCAAGGATGTTCACACGAATTCAATAGAATTTTATTATTTATCCTGATTACTAATTTATTAGGTTTTCCAAAATTAGATTTAAATATTTATTATGAGTGCATATAAATCTACTCTTGATCCCTAACCCTGAGTGGTTTAGCTACTCATGGTGGGAGGAAAAAAGATTAAATAATTATAAATCATTCCTGACATGTTGAATTAATTTAAAATAAAATGGTTCCTAATCATGAAATGGTTTGGAGTTATAAAAGGAAAATGAGTATGCAATCGAGGTTTATAGAAGAAAAATTGAAATTCTAATAAAAATGATTACTTGAAATTAAAAAGAAGAAATGGATCGAACACGTGTTCTTCAGAAGTCGAAGATGAACAACAGGAAGCGATGGGATGATAATTGAAGGCGATGAAGAAAAAAACAATCCAAGGATCTTTGAATTGAAATAAAATACGAAGCAACGAAGAAATTTTGGGTTTAGAGGTAAGGGGAAGAGGGAATATTCAATGGAAAAAAATACGGAAAAGTATCACTTCTGGGATTACCCCCCAATGCTCTGACGGGCCACTGTATATATAGGTGAAATGGGATACGATGTGTAATGGATAACACGTCGTTTAACCCCGATCTGTGTTAATCTCCATAGGTTTTTTAAATTTGACTTGTATCCATGTATATTTCATATGAAATCTTATGTTTGACCATTTACAAGTTGTGTATTGAGTACTCATGATGTGTAATGGCCTTCCAGTTGTTCTTCCAGAGGGTATTTCTCATGCAACAGCTCTGAATTAGGTCACATCGTGTATGGAGCAATCATGCCGTGAGCTTTCTTCTTTCTCTATTGACTTTACAACTTGGTTCATGGATTGGATCATGGCTTGTCACATGCTATGAAATCCTATTACACGATGTGTAATGCTGATTCACAATGTGTAATAGGTTAAATCTATAATTTTCTGAATTTCTTCCTTTGAATCCTGTGAATTATCATTCTTGCAAAATTAATCACATATCAAGAACATTATCGAATAAATTAGTGAAAATATTTAAGTAAATGAAAGTGAAAAATATATATGAATTCAGCTTATCAAATTCAACTGCACTTGAAAAATTTATTGTCCTCAAGAAAAAATATCTCAACAAAATATTTCAAAATGATAATCCATTTTTAAAGAAAGAAACATTCATCACATCCAGGAAAATAAAACAAAGTGTAAGAGGAAAAAGTTAGTGTCTAAAACCATTCATGCATGGAAAATTATCCATCCCTCATATATCAGTTCATTAAACAAATTCTAATCTTTTAATTACAATATTTTAATAGTTCCTTGAATTCTATACACATTTTTAATTTACCTCATAGTGAATTTTCTCTCATCACTCAGGGTAAAATGAAGTTGGAGTTATGCTCTTACCCCCAGAACATGATCCAAACCATAAGCTAGAATTGTCTCTATTATCTCCACATTGAGAACACAACTACAAAATTAATCATGAGGGATTCAAAAATTAGGTTAAAATAACTATGAGGTTTTAGGTAGGTGGGTAAGAAGTGAAATTCAAGTTCAAAAATGAGGGTAAGATCTAAAGTACAATGCATGAATGTCAAGATAAGTGTAATAAAATGCCTCCTTCCAGTTAATCAGGTTCACATTCTCGTAGCTCTGGTTGGATCCATATATATGTAAAATGAGTACAAAATGAGTATTTTGTTCCTTTCCTTTTTCTTTTAATTTATATTTCTTAAAAATCATGTCTAGGATAGATCTCACACCTATCCTATAACCACGTATGATCCTTCAAGGGATTTATCAGTCTGAAAATGGTAATTTTTGATCTTCCTAGTACACAACCCATGTTTTTTTTCTTTTATTTTGTATGTTGCAAAGGGACATAATAAAAGTGAAATTATATAAAGTAAATATGGATCACAACCAAATAGTCTGATGAGTACACCATACATCTCTGTAAATAGAAGGCTTTGTGCTGTGTGAATGATTCCCCCACACTTGTAGAAAATTAAGTCATGCATTATACAAGGACTAGGGTAGGAAGGGAGAAATCGGATTGGAATAGTATCATCCTATATAGTCATTCAAGGAAAATATGAGATAAATGAGGGAAAGATGTAAGGTGGTCTTAAGAAAAGTGGCTAAAAAATATTTCCTCAATCATTTTAAAATTTTACTTATTTAGTCATATACTCAATAAGATCTCAATGAATGTTCTGATAGGTTTATATATCCTAGGTATCACTCATGAAATATGATCATAAAGGAATATGCAATTATAGGCTTAGAGTTTACTCAGGTAATGAGAATAAAATAGAAACTAGAAATTTAAATAGTTATAAAACTAAGTAATGGTTCAATTAATCGTAATTTCAAAAATGTTGAATTTGAATTAAATTTCTAAGCCCAAAAATCATTCTAAAATTTCTGAACAAGTAAAAAACATGGATTCTAAAAATTTACATCATAAATTTTTCATTTATTTAAATGTTCATAATGTTTTAAAGTTTAACATATGCGTATAATTTTGAAAAATGTCTCCTAGACATATGAGAACAAAAAAAAATTCATTGTATTGATAGTGAAATTCATGAGAAACTCCCCCACACCTAGAAGGTGACAATGTTTTCACTATCCATGAATTTATTATGGGAGTGTTAAGGAAATTAAAGCTAATAAAAAATGAAATTACATTTTACAGTTTTAAAAAATGATGGAATCAATAGCTCATTGGAAAGTTTAATTCCATGAGGGAATTTAGCTTTCGGTACTCTAATTCTTGGTCGCCTGCAAAATTAGTTAGAAAATAGTTCTTACACAAGACAAAACATTAGTCCATAGGTTTAACATTATAAAAGAATAATTATAGAAAAATGAACATAATGAAAAATAGAGATGATGGTTTTATTTAAATTCATAATATTTTTAGGTGGGGTAGATCATGTGGTTGGTATAGGTGGAGAGATAGTGTGTGGCTCCACTACTGGGTCTGCTACTACTGGCGGTGGTGGCTTCTGCGGTGCGACTACTGCTGGTGGAACGACCTCCTATATGCCTAGTACCCAACTATAAAAATCACACTCCTTCATTAGTAGCACCATTTTGTGCATCATCACAAAGTTAATGATCTCAACAGGTCTAAGGGAGTTGATAAGTAGTGCTTCATCGAAAACATCTAAGTGTGGGGCCAGGTGAGTGATGAATGAGCCACCCATCAAAGTACTCTGCTGCTTCTAGGCATGTGAATTGTAATAATGTGAGAACTTGGTAGCCATGTTTATGGTCGGGAAACCCATAGATACTGTTAGGATAATCATGTCTATATGGATAACGATCACATGAGACTTGGCTCAGGCGAACCATCCATGCGTCTTGTCTCTATGAAGGATACGAAATGCTGGGGCACGTAGCTGAGTATATTTCATGATGTGTGGGTCATGGTGAAACTGGGGGTTGGTGGTAATAATTTTCCGCAAATATATAGAATATTTTCAATGTTTCTATAGTCAAAGCATAGGATAAATTCCGAAAGTGAAAAAATCATTGGTGTAAATTCCAAGTCAGACGTCGAACTTTTCAAATGACAACTCATGGGGTCTGCCACTAAAGTGGAATCTAAGGCATCACAGGTAATCTCAAAAGAGTATAGGAACTCATAGAAAATTTATTTGAAGGTCTCCTCACTGACCTCAATAATGGTGTCAATGTTGAGTATCTCTAGGAAGTCAGGGATGGAATCATTAATATTCATCATGTCTAGGATGTGCATGTCTATAGTCTTGTTTTTACACAATTGATTAGCCTACAACACTTACAGATTAACCTGATGTTTCAGGTTGGTGAAACAGAGGATAGGGTACAGGTTCAGGTTCTCATCACTGGAAGAATCATCCGAGGTGGATGATGACATGGCTTGGGCAGAATGGTGAGCATAAGGTGTAGCAGTGGAGGCGGAGGCAACTCCATGGTGATTCTTGGCTGGTGGATATTATACGGAGGCTGAGGATGAAGAAACTACTACAAAATTGGGCTTATCTAGTGATAGATAAAAATATTGTTAAAGACAGCCTTTTTCAACACTAAAAAGGCACTGTTAAATGGGGTTTTTAAAAATTATTTTTTACAAGCAATGATAAATGATCTCTTTTATCAGCAATTGTAAAAAATCACTGATAAAGGGGGTTTTTATTTTGGAAATTTTAGAAGCATTAATAAAGAACCCCTCAATCAACACTATTTTACAGGCACTGATAAAATTATACTTCAAAAAAATTATATTTCATTAAAAATATTACATTAATTTATAAATTTATGTATATTGATATAAATATAAAATATATTTTTTGGAATATGTTTTAGATAAGGTAAATAGGCATTAACACCTAATATGTAAAATATTTAATGAAAATGGCTTATAAAATAACTAAAAAATATTTTAAGTAATAATTTTCTTATTATTAATGAATAATAGTCATTTATTTTCAATTTAAAGATAAAAAATCAAAAAAATAATAAAAGATCTAAAATAAGTTGAAAACATAAATCAAAATTCAAACGACCATAATTTTTAATCTGGGTGTCTATTTAGGCTCTACCACATATAAAATTGAATCATATGACAATATCTATACCTAGGTGACTCAAGGTAAACCATTTTTCATGATTGTCGAGGCTAAAAATTGCCCTTAATGCCTCTAAAACTATGTTTTTAGTCAGGGTACCCCATTTTTTATCTCTTGATGGATTTTAAGCCTCCTTTATGGAGGTATTTTTTTCCTTTTAGTGGGGATTGGATTTATTCTTATGTTTGACATTCATATTGATATTATGGATTTTAAATTTTATCATTTTTTATAATTTAATTTTATTTATAATAAAATATATAACAATATATACAATTTTTTATAGTCAGACATAAAATTTTAATTTTATAAATAATAATTAAATACATTTACATATAAAATATATTTATTAATATATTAACATATATATAAACCTATATATAAATATATAGATAAAAATGTGATGAAATATATATAAATATGTAGATAAATCATAAAACCTAAAACAAAATAGTATAGCGGAGTGGTAAAGTCGCTGGTGTATAATGTGGAGGTCTAGGTTTCTAAACTTATTGGAGGTAGGGGTGCGCATAAGAGGCTGGGATTGTCTAAATCACTAATAAAGGGGTGGGGGAAGCACTGATAAAGGGTTTGGTGTGTGGAATCACTAATAAATGGGGTGGGTGGGCCGTGGAAAAAGATTTTTTATACTGTTTATCAGTGAGGCCTTTATTAGCGCTATAAAAGGTCTACTAAAGGCCCCCTTTAAGAGTTCTAAAAAATAATTGATAAAGGGTTCCTTTAGTAGTGATTTTTTAGTGGTAATAATTTTTTTGTGCTTTTAACTGCTCTTCGATTAGCAATGATTTTTTAGTACTGATAAAGGCCTTTTCTAGCATTGTTAAAAGCTGATTTTGTAGTAGTTGGAGGAGGAGGATGATTAGGATGGTTGTGGTATTTTGGTTCAATCCATGAAGGTAGGGATGTGGGTTGAGTGCACTAAGGGAGGATAAGGGGGTATCATGGTTGAAGGGTGATGGCCATGAGAGTGGAAGTCATGTTAGTTGAGGGGGAAGGGAGGGCGTACAGTGGTAAAGGTAGGATAGGTGGGAGAGGGTTTAGGGGTTTTGAGTTCAGTTGAGCGGGATGAGGGAGATGAGGGGCCAGGTGTATGTACAGGTCGTGATGCTAGGGTTCACAAAGTACATTTTTAAAAATAGAACCAACATAATACATGATGTGTACCAGTGGTTCATATCATGTACTGGTAATTAAAATAATTTTTTTTTTGAAAAGGGGTACACCTTGTGAACCACTGGTACATGACATGTAATGAACTATTTTAGCTCAAATTTTTTTCACTCCTTTACTTCAGTTCCTAGCCTACCCTAAAATATTATATGACTACCATAATATAATCTAGTATAAGATGTCCTACCCTGATTTTCCACCAAGTCAGAAATTCCTTTTAAGTCGAGAGCTTAACTCCATTAAATCTTAATCTAATTTTAGGCTGATGACACAACCCTCATAAAAAGGTTCTTGGAAAATTTTCATTATTTTACCATTCACATTGAATGGTGGTCCACCACCTCTTTGGATTTTTATGGTTCCATAAGGAAAGACTTGAGTGACTTTTAATGGGCCTAACCATTGAGACTTTATCTTACCTTGGAATAGGTTCAGTCTTGAGTTAAAAAACATAACCTTATACCAAGGTACAAAGGTAAGCATTTTAATATGTTGTTCATTCCATTTCATTGTATTTTCATTATATATCCTCGAATTTCCATATGTGTCTCTCCTAATCTCCTCCAAATCAGTTAATTGTAAAATCCTTCATTCTCCAACCTTCTCAGAATCCCAATTCAGTTTCTTGATCCCTCAAAATGAATGATGCTCCAGGTCAACTGGGATAAGACATGGTTTTCTATAAACTAGTCTAAATAGTGTGGTGCCTATGGGTGTCTTTTAGGCAGTTTGGTATGACCATAGTGCGTCGTCCAATTTGAGACTCCAATCACTTAAATTAGTATTCACAGTTTTTTCAAAAAAATTCCTTATCCCCCTATTTGACAGTTTGACTTTCCCACTTATTTGTGGGTGGTAGGGAGTTCTGGTGTTGTATCAGATTATGTACCTTTCTATAAATCCTATCACAACATTGTTTGTTAAGTGTGTTCCTTGATCATTTATGAGTAATCTTGGAAATCCAAATCTCACGAAAACATTCTTCCTTATAAAGTTCATGACTACTTTTTTTATGTCACGTGAGGTTGCTTCAGTTTTAACCCATTTTTAGATGTAGTCAATGCCAAAAAAATGTCGGATTATCCAAAACAAGTTGGAAATTGTCCCATGAAGTCTATGCCCCAAATGTCAAATATTTTGAATTCTATGATGGGATTATGTGGAAACTCATTCCTCTTGCCTATATTTCCACTCCGCTAGCATCTTTCTAATCATTGGAATAATTCCTTTGTGTCTTAGTGTAGTGTGGTCTAGGAAAATCCACTTTATATAATTTTGGATATTGTACACTTGGATCCATGATGTCCGCTAGTTGGTGACATGTGACACATCTCAATCAAATTGTGGGATTAATATTTAGGGATTCACTGTCTTAATAATCCATTAGCACAATGCATGAAAAATAGTGGCTCATCCCTTTAGTAATGCTTGGAATCTGATAAAAATATTTTTCTTTGTTGGTAAAAAAGGTCTTGATGTAAAACTCTTGTGGCAAGATAATTGTAAATATCTGAGAACCATGGTTTAACCTTGATAATAAACAAGGTTTCATCTGGAAAGTTTACCTCAATGTCAGCCTCCTTGTCTTCCTTGATGAAGGGTAGAGGAAGTATAAAAAAATGACCTGCAATCACATTACTTGTTCTCTTTGTATCCTTGATCACAACATCTAATTCCTATAGTTGGAGAATCCAATGTATCATCCTGGGTTTGGAATACTTCTTGTTCATCGAGTACGTGAGGGCATCATGATTAGTGTGTACAATCACTTTGGAAGAAAAAATATATGAATGTAATTTCTCAAAGTCATATACAATGTCTAAGATTTATTTCTTTGTAGTGATGTTATTGACTTGAGTGTCACTTAGTGTGTGGATTTCATAATAAATGGGATAAAAGATGTTGCCAATGCACTGCCCAAACACATATCCAATAGAAAGGTCACTGGCATCACAAATTAACTAAAATTCCTTATCCCAGTTGGGTGAAATGATGACTGGTGGTGTTATCAAACTCTTCTTCAATATATTGAAATATTCCCTTCAGTCCTCAGTTAATTAGATAGAGAAATATTTTGAAAACAGATGTTTCAATTGTTAGGAAACTTTAGCAAAATCCTTTACGACTCTTCTATAAAATCCTTTAGGGTTCAGAAAACATATGATACCCTTGACTGTTGAGGGTTATGGAAGATCCTTGATGAGTTTGATTTTAGCTAGATCAACTTATATTTCTTCCTTGAAGATTTTATAACCAAGGAATATCCATCCTTCTACCATGAAATGGAATTTATCCCAATTCAGGACCAGACATTTTTCTTCATAGCATTAGAGAACTAATTCCAAACTACATAAATAGACTTCAAATGATCCCCCATAAACTAAGAAGTAATAAATGAAGATTTATAGTAACTATTCAACCATGTCATGAAAAATGGGTTTTATGCATCGCTGAAAGGTTGTTGGAGCATTTCACTTTCTGAATGACATTCGCCAATAAGAAAAGGTACCAAATGGGAATGTGAATGTTGTCTTTGGGTAATCAGCAAGGTTGACTAAAATTTGATTGTATCTTGAATATCCATCAAGGAAACAGTATAATTCATGCCCTACTAGTATTTATAACATCTAATCCATGAAGGGTAATGGTAAATGAACTTTTCTGTTTGTCGCCTTATGGAATCTATAATCCATACAGACTCTCCATCTGGTGATGGTGCATGTTGAAATCAGTTCATTCTCATCTATTATTTCTACTGGTTTTCCTCCTTTATTTGGTACAACATGAAGAGGAATAACCCATTCACTATCTGAAATATGAAATATTATTCCAACATCCAAAAAATTTAGCACTTCATTCTTAATTACTTCCTTCATCGATGGTGTGAACCACCTTTGAGGTTATCATTTTGACTTTTTATATTCTTCGAGGAGGATTATGTTAGTTAATTTAGTAGGATTAATCCCTTTGATGTATGCCACTCCTCATAAAATTGATTTCTTATGTATTTTCAAAACATCAAACAATTTCTCTTCTTGTTCTTGAGATAGTTTGGATTTAATAATGATTGGTAGAGAAGATGACACTCCTAAATATGATTACTTTAGTGTACTGGGTAGAGGTTTTATTTCCATCTTGGGTGGTTGAATGATATAGGGTATAAAAGGTGGAAATATATCCCTCGTGATAGGTTCAATGAAGCTTAATTCCTCAAAATCGTAATCTTCTTCCTTTTTGAGAGTGAATCTTCACTTTCTTGTTCAATGGCCATGTACTCATCTTCTTATTGGGTTAGAGAGATGAAATTGAAATCAACAACATCATATAATTTTTAGGTAGATTTAACCAGGTTGAACACTACCTAATCTTCTCCAACATGGAATATCATACTTTCTTGGTTCACATCAATTAAATCCTTTCATATGGATAAGAATGGCCTTATAAGAATGATATGGACATCACCTTCTTCTTCCATGTCCATAACTAGAAAGTCTACTGAAAATATGAATTTTCAAACGTTAAACAAAACATCTTCAAGAATGCCTCTGGGATATTTCACCGATCCTTCAGCTAGTTGTAGTTATACTCTAGTTGTTTTGAGTTCCTAGAGTCCTTGCTTATGTAAAACACTCATAGCCATTAAGTTGATGTTGGATTCAAGATCACATAGGGCCTTACCAAACTTTCATTCTCCTATAGAACAAGAAATTGAAAAACTTCCCTGATCTCTCATTTTTGGGGGGATTTTCTATTGCACAACAACATAAAATTACTCATTTAAAGAGATGACCCCAAGATATTCTATTTTCATTTTTTTTGGATTGTATATTATTGATAAATTTTTCATAAACTAGCATCTAGTAAATGGATTATGTAAATGGTATGTTGCTGTGTAGTTTTTTTAACATTGTTAGGAACTTTTTATATTGTGTCTTCTATCTTCCTTGTCTTGCTCTCTCTAGGAATAGAAGAGGTGGCTTGTATGGAGATGGGGAAACATAAATTGGTTCCTTTGGATAATCAAGGGTTTGGTGTTTCTCACCTGTTACTTATTCTTAAGGTGTGGTGGAGATGGTCTATCAACTTCTCCATCTTCTATTTGTTGCTAATTAGTCTCTTCTTATTTCCTTTCATTTCTTTAAGTTGGTTGTTTAAATTAAAAAACTTTCCCACTTCTTATCACTTCCACTTTGTCATCCTCTCTTGGTTAAATCTCAGTTTTACCAGGTAAAGTACCTGGTAATCTATCAGACAAGGCCTTTGAGATTAGACCCATTTTAATCTCAGGATTCCTTAACACAACTATTTAGTTATTCATTTCTTTATCCTATGTTTTCATTCTCTGATATTATTTTTGGATGAAAGTTGATAGGATATTTTCCATGTTACTTTGAGGAGGGTGAGGTGTTTTCTGAGTTCTAGGCTGGATGGGTTGGAATTGTTATTGAGGTCTTTGTGATAATGGTTTTTTGTTCATCTTCTGCTAAGGTTTTGGTATTGGGTTCATAAGTCGATACTCTGGTGGTACTTTATTTTGAAATTGTGGTTGAACACTTTGTTGAAAATATCCTTGACTGCTCTCAGGTTGTTGTTGAGCAGGTCGGTGCTAGTAATATTGTTGTTGCGGCCGAAATGGATGATTTTTTATTGTAATTGACATAATTATAGTCATTTTGATCTTCAAATACATCCTTAAAATCTTTATAAATATGTGGGTCACCGCACATCTCACATGATTAAATCTTCATTATAGGAGAATTAGGGGGTTGGGGTTGTGTAGCTGGCATTTGAAATGACTCAAGCTTCTTTGTGAGTGCTTCAACTAGCACTGCTAATATGGTGCTCTCATCTACATAGTGGATACCACGATGTAGTGGTCCATGATCACTTTTCCATAGTCTGGAATTATGTGAAACATTATTGATAATTTCTCATCAGGCTTCTGGGGTCTTAAGTATCAATCCTCCACCAGCTAAAACATCAAAAATATTTCATGCTTCTAGTTGGAGTCCTTGGTAGAATGCCTGTAACTGAATCCAGGTATCCAATATATGATTTGGACACTTCCTCGCGAGCTATTTGAATCATTCCCACACTTCCCATGCTGATTATCTATCTGTTTGAGAAAATTTTTTAATATATTTCCAGAGCATCTAGGTTTGGATAGGTAGAAAATATTTGTCCAAAAACGTTTTTGAGAGATCATCCCAAGTCGTGATTGACTCAAGAGATGGGATTTTTAACCAGTCTTCAGCTCTGTCTCATAAGTAGAATGGGAAGATGTGTAGTCCAATCACATATGAAGAGGCTCCTTGGTTGTGAAAGGTATCACAAACTTCCATCAATTTAGCAATGTGCTCATGTGGGTCTTTACTCTGGATACAACAGAATTGTCTCATATTCTGGATCATGTGAATGAGTCTAGGTTTAATCTCAAATGTGTGAGCTTGAATGGGGGTATATATTATGATTGGGGTTTCAACATGGACTAATATAAAGCCATAATCCCAGATGGTTTTATCATGATGAAATGAGAATTCCCCTGGAATTACTTGATGAGGGTTTGGTGGGTTGGGTCCCACTGGATGGTGTTGTTCAGCCATTGGTGACCGACAGTGTGCAAAAATATATCTTTCAACATCAGGATTGAAGGATAAAGGTTCTTCTACCTCAAGGTTCCTCGAATGAGTCAAGGGACATTGGTACATTCACTATACCACATAAAAATGGGGATGCAAGGGTTTCTCGAAAGAAAAGGAATGAAAGGAGTGAGGGAAAGGTAATCCAAGGTATTATCCCATAGGGTTCTGAAAAGCACAGTGTTGCTCCCTGGAAATGGAACTAGAATTTGACACTCCTGCACCTATAATTGAATTTGTATGGGATGTGGTCATATAAGATTTATTGTTTTTTTCCAAACTTTACTTACTACTCAGGCATAGTATAGTAAAAGCGTGGGGTCGATCCCATGAGGATAAAGCTAGCTCTTTGGAAGCTACTAGCTTGAGACCCTTTGATATGAGTCATTTCGAGTTGATTTGTCTTGGAGTTATTAAATCTATGGTTGAAGGTTATTTTAAGTTATTAAAGTGAGGTCGATATCAATTTTGAGTATCTATAAAAAAGGATTACTTTTATTATAATCTTTGGAGGGTCCTAAGATTTAGGCTATGAAGAAAACGGCAGTCGCTATATTACTTTGGTCAAGTCACCTAGTTCTACCTAGGAAGTGACTATTTTGTAATCAGGAGATAGTAAAAACTTATGTGAATTATGTTTGGTTTCTATAGAATAAATTTTCCAAGTCTAGCGTCTATAGCCTAGTCTACTTTAATCAAGATAGGGTCTTATTTTTGAATACCTCGTGGCCAGGGACGTTTGAACGAATTGAATAGACTTTATTATTAATACTGATTACTAATCTATTATCATTTCTAAAATTAGATTTAAAGATTGATTACGAGTGCAGATACATCTACTCTTGATCTCTACCCCTGAGTGGTTTAGCTACTCATTGTAGGAGGAAAAAAGATTAAATAATTAGAAATCATTCCTGACATGTTGAATTAATTTAAAATAAAATGGTTCCTAATCATGAAATGGTTTAGAGTTTTAAAAGGAAAATGAGTATGCAATCAAGGTTTATAACATAAAACACAAAATTCTAATAAGAATTCTTAATTTAAATTAAAAGAATAAAAGGATCTAACACATGTTCGTTGGAAGTCAAATATGTACAATGAGAATCGATTCGATGGGAATTGAAGGCATTGAAGAAAAACAAAATCGACGACTCTTTGAATAGAAATAAAATATGAAACAATGATGAAATTTGGGTTTTAGAGGGAAGGGGAAAAGGGATTCTCAAATTGAACAAAAAAAGGGAAAAGTACCTACTCTTGGATTATCCCCAATGCTCTGTTGGGCCGTTGCATATATAGGAAAAATGGGTCACTATGTGTAATGGTTTACACATTGTGTAACCCCGATCTAGGTTAATCTCTGTTGATTTTTTACATCTTACATGTATCCATCTATATTTCACCTAAAATATGAGGTTTAACTATTTACATGTCATGTACCGAGTATTCACGACATGTAATGGCATTCCATCTATTCCTCTAGAGTGGATTTCTCATTCAATATCTTTTATTGTAGACACGTCATCTATAGAGCAGTCACGATGTAAATTTTTTTTCTTTCTCTACAAACTTTGCAACATGGTACACAACTTGGATCATTACTTATCACATGCTGTGAAATCCAATTACACAACGTGTAATGATGATACAAGGCATGTAATTGGTAAATTATTCACTTTTCTATATTTCTTCCTTTGAATCTTGTGAATCCCCATTCCTTCAAAACCAATCACATACCAAGAGCATTGTCAAGTTAATTAGTGAAAATCCTAAAGTAAATGAAAATGAAAACTATATATGAATTTTTCTTATTAGTAATGATTATTAATAGAAATTTTAATATATCACCCACCATTGCATGCTACTGATGTGCCTAAAACCAACAAGTGTTATCAGAGGGTCCAAGTTTAAATTTATATTTATTTATTTTATTTTTGGTTTATGTGAAATTTTGGTAAGATTTTATTTCATGTTATTTGTTATTTAATCTGATTTCAATTAATATGATATCAACATATTAATCATATTCATTTAGTGTTTCATTTTCATAAAGGTTTAAGAACAAATGAAGAATGACCATAGATGCCATTAGGAAGTGAGAAATCATTATCCAGTAAAACTGGGTTACATGGAATGCGACCGGATCACACATTGTATACCCATGTGCAATATATCTAGATGAACCAAGTAATTAATTACATGAAGCGATTTTATTGCATACCACATGTTGACCAGGAAAACCTGACACATTGTAAGCGGATACAGGGTGTGCACAATGTTGTGTGTTTGACAATTTAATAACCATTTTAAAGATTTTTAAATGCTCAATTAATTTATTCTAATTAATATGTCATTATTAGTTCTTCCATTTATTTTCCATTAATTCCATTAATGATGGGTATATCCAAATAAGATGACATTATCATTAAGATGATAGTGAATTAATTAATTCATGTTTGTTTATCTTAAATAATAAAAGAATGAATAATTACATGAGTTATATCCATTTACTTTTGCGTATTTTTTGCATGCATGACCATTAATGAGCTGAACCAAGACCTATTTTTATGTTGGAATTTATTTAATTAAATATATTGCATGTTTTTCCAATTATTTAATATTAAATTAAAAGATGGACAACGAGTCATCTCTCCCACCATTATTATGTAGGACATGTGTGTCCAAGGATATTTATGTAATTACCTTTACCCAACCCTTTGATTCCCCTCACCTGCACATGAGTAATTAATATTTATAACTAATGAACTATCCCAATGCGCGTGGGGACTATTCAAGATGGAATGATAATGAATCCAACTCGATGATACATAGGTGGACACGTGGAATGTTTTAGATCATCCCTAGTCTGACATAAAGATTTATTTCCCCTAAGTCATAGGTAGATTTAATGTTCTCTCATTAAATAAACCATTAGATAAGCTCATGATCTGGTAATTTAATTATTTATTCATTTTGTGTCTAATACATTAAAATTAAATTTATTGATACAAGACCACAATCAAATTAATGAATGAATTAATATGAAAAGATGGAACTTAAATAAAATTCATTATACATAAATGTTTTATCCAAACAAGGTTAATTAATTAAGTAAACATCAACTTAAATATTAACAAAACATGTAAAGGTTAAAAATAGATAAAATTTTTTGCATAATAAAATAAAATACCTTAATATAATATTAATTCATACTAAGCCTTCTGTTACTTTATTAGGAACAAAACTTTATTGAACTATGTGTTTGAAGAACCCTTTTTGGGATACTTACTTTTATAAGGGGAGTTCTTATGAAAGTTTTGAGTTGACTTAACCATTTTACATCAAATGGAGTATCCCTTTCTAGACATGGTGTAATTTGGAGGCAAGTGTTGAGAAAATCATAGTCAGAGTTTTCGGATTGGGGTGTCCACTCAACGGATCAAGGATCTGTAAGCCCATAGTTGGAAAAGACTTGCCCACATAAATACCAGCAAAATATCTAGACCTACCCTTGCTGGGGTTATGTGAAGGGGAATATAAATTCTTTCCACTGGAATATCCTAGAAACTAGACATTCCAAGTTCAATGGTGAGGGATATCAGGACTTGAGAAAGTAGTAGGTGATTTAATAAAATCAATTAATTATTTCTCACAAAATTTGTAATCAAGAAAATTACTAACAATATTAACTTTAAATTGTAGAATAAAATTACAAGATCATTATCCCTATGATCAATATTGGATAAAGACTATCTCCTCACCGGTAGTAACTTCTAGGAGTGGTTTAGACTCTTTTAGGTTGTTCTACACCATGAATGGATATCTTACGTGCTAGAATCCTCAATGCCTGATCTGCCTACTCAAGAGGAGAGTGATGAAGAGTTTGTAGTCTGTGAAAAACATATGAACAATGTAGTCAATGTTCAATTCTTGATGCTTTAATCTATGTCTAGTGAACTCATGAAGTATCAGGAAAACATGGATGTGTATAACATACCTGAGCACCTATGTTGTCTTTACCATGAGAGATCTAAATAGGAACGATTTGAGATTTACAAGGCACTCTTTCAGAGTATGGTTGGGGAGGGTTCCCCAGCTGGGCCTCACGTAGTCAAGATCATTGGATAGATTGGGAACCTAGAGGTTCTATGGCTTAAACTCCCCCAAATAACTGGGCACCAATCTCATTATGGCATCACTCCCTCAGAGCTTCTCCTATTTTGATGTGAATTTTAATATGAACAAGATTAAGAAGTCTCTTCCAGATCTTTTTATCCTCCTTCACCAAGTATATAATGATATGAAGTGCGAAAAGCCTTATGTAATTATGGTGAACAAATGAAAAGGGAAAGAAAAGAGATTTAATCCCAAATCTTCTTCACACCCTTCAAAGAAGAAGAATATCAAATGGGAAGAGAGGGGATAGGAAGATGTTTGTTTCGCTTTTGGAAAAAATGGATACTAGAAGAAAAAGTGTACCCTGCTAAAGAAGCAAGGGGAAGTTTCAAGTGAATTTTTTATTGAGTGCAATTGATCTATTTCTAAAAAATGGGTATTAAATAGAGCCTGTGGTGCTCACATATGTATTACAATATAAAAACTAAGTAGATTCAAAAAAATTAAATGAGGGGAGGTAGATATAAGATCATCGAAAAAAGATAAACTTATTTTTTTAGTTATCTAGGACTACCAACTCAATTTCCTGACTAGAATTATCTTTGTTTTAAAGGGTTTTTATTATATTCCTTCAGTTACCAAAAACAATATTTTTGTATCAATACTAGATACATATAGATTCATTTTAAAATTTGGAAATAAATTTTTCTTCTTTTATAAAGATATCATTTGTTATGGTAAGGCACATTTACATAATGGTCTTTTAAGTGTCGGATTATATGAACCAAGTAATTGAAATCGATAATGAAGTTACTTAACATGAATCATATCACACCCAACTTTGGAATCACCAGCTTGGTCATGTAAATAAAAAATTGTTAACAAAATTACATCAAGATGGATATTTATATTCTTTCAAACTAAAACCACTTGGTTTATGTCATGCAAGTTTTCAAGGAAAAATGACCAAATCCCCATTTAGGTGGAAAGGTAAAAGGGCTAAATAGCTTCTTGAATTAATTCATGTCGATGTGTGTGGACCATTTTCTATTGAAGCAAGGGGTAGGTACTCATAATTTATAACTATTACTAATGATTTTAGTAGATATGAATATATATACTTAATGAGGTATTGGTCATATTTCTTTGATAAATTCAAGGAATACAATAATGAAGTTGAGAACCATCTTGGAAGTAATATTAAGAAACTCTGCTTAGACCAAGGTGGATAATATCATAATCAAGACTTCATTGATTACTTATGGGAGTTTGGGATCCTATCTCAAATAACTCCTCCTTACACCCCTCAGTGTAATGGTGTAAGAAAATGGAGTAACCTCGCCTTGTTGGACATGGTGAGATCAATGATGAGTCATGCATGTTTTCCCCTATCATTTTTGGGGATATGGATTAAAAATAGAGACACACATACTAATCCAAGTACCAAATAAATCAATAAATGGTATTCCATAATAATTTTGGAGTGAAAGAAAAATCATGTCATCAAATTTACATGTGTGGGGAAGCGAAGCATTTGTTAAGGCCTCTTCAGGTAACAAAATTTCACCCCAAGGCACAAAGTGTACCTTTATAGGATACCCCAAAGGAAAAAATGAAATATTACCTATGTGACCCCTCATACAAAATGGTTATATTAGAAAGATATTCCATATTCCCTCAGAGGAATCACATCTCTAAAAGAGATCATGGGAGAAAGATAAAAATTGAAGAAGTAGAGGCTCAAGGAACACAAGAGATAGCATGTGATCATATTCCACAACTCCATGTGGAAGAATAAATTTTTCCTAAGACACAAGAACTATATAGGAGTATAAGAGAGGTTAGAGAACCAAAACAGTATAATTTTCATGTTATTGATTATGGTTAATCCTTATTAGTTGATAATATAGGTCCTATAACCTACAAGAAAGTAATAATTGGTGAAATGTTTCCAAGTGGCAAGAAGCCATGAATTCTGAAATGGATTCCATGTACCAAAACCAAGTTTGGATTTTGGAAGATCCTCCATTGGATGTAAATCTTGTTGGTTTAAAATGGGTATTCAATAAGAAACTGGACATGGAACGACAAGTTAGTACATACAAGACGCAATTGGTTGAAAAAGGGTTTAAATAGAATCAAGTTATTGACTATGATGAATCCTTTTAACCATTTTCAATGCTGGAATCCATAAGAATTATACTTGACATTGCATCTTACCATGACTATGAGATTTAGAAAATGGATGTCAAAAAAGGATTATTTAACGAGAACCTTCATGAAGATTTATAAATGAATAAACATAAAGGGTTTGTGACTCCAAAACACTCCAATATTATATGTAAGTTGGAGAAATAAATTTATGGATTAATGAAAGAATTTAGGTCATGGAACATTCATTTTTATGAATCCATAATGGAATTTGGTTTTATAAAGAATGAACGTGAGCCTTGTGTCTACAAACGGTTTAGTGGGAGTGCAATTGTTTTCTTAATATTATATGTTGATGAAATATTACTTATTGGAAATGAAATACCAATCTCATAATCTGTTAAGGCATGGTTTAATAAATGATTTCCATGAAATACTTGGGTGTGGAAGCATATATTATTGGGATCAAGATCTATCGTGATATATCCAAGAGGTTTCTTGACCTAAGTCAAAGTACATACATTGAAAAATACTGAAGAGAGTTGGTATGGAACAATCTAGGAGAGGATTATTGTCAGCATCACATGACATTCATATTTTCATGAAAAGGTGTCCTCAGACCCGTGAGGAAAGAAATAGAATGGAAAGGATTCCATATGCATCAGCGATTGGGTCAGTCATGTATTATATTCTATTTACTATTCTAGATGTCTCCTGCGTATTAAGTGTGGTAGGAAGATATCAAGATGATCCAAGTGACCACTATTGGATGGGAAACAAAACTATCCTTAAGTATCTGAGGCATTTTAAGGATATGTTCTTGGTTTATCGAGGATATGAGGAACTAATCATCAGAGGATATGAAAATCCTAGTTTCTAGACTGATCAAGATGACATAGAGTCACAAATGTGATACATATTCACTTTGAATGGAGATGTAGTCAGCTAGAAGAGCTTAAATATAGATGTAGTAATAGATTTTACAGTATATTTCAAGTATATAGCAGCTTATTATGTAACTAAAGAAGTAGGTTGGATCCGTAATTTCATCCAAGAACTTGATGTGGTACCTAGCAGTAAAGATACCATCACACTCGATATTGATAATACTATAGTAGTGGATCTCTCAAAAGAGCCAAGTTCACATCAACATAAGAAACACATAATTTAGAATTATCATCTCTTGGGTTATTTTTCATAGATATGTGAAGTTGTAGTGAGTAGTATTTCCATGAAAGACAATGTGGCAGACCCCTTCACTAAAGCCTTGACTCAGTAGAAACATGATTATCATGTGAGGTCTAGAAGACCGTAAGTCATAGGCAGTCGGCTATAGTATAAGTTTAAGTTTGTTATATTTGGTGTCCTAGAACTAATTGTTTATACTTTTATTACATGAATATTTTATGTATTAAGTATTATATTAAAAATCTTACTACATATTTTGCATTATTCTATATGACCATAATGTAATAATGTTCTAGAGTATTTTTCTCATTTATAAGGCGATAGTTGTTCCCTGCTGTGATGGGAATCTTGAAGTGTTATTCCAATATTCATAATATAGTTTTTTGGTTGGGTGACATACTATGATGGGACACATAGTATATAGACAGTCAGATATGAGTACTTGTAAGCAGACGAGACTTCCTCTCATGAATTTCACACTTGGTCATTTCCTAGATAAGAGATTATGAGAATAAACATTCCATTATTAATTCTTCATGTTTTGGTGTCATTGGATATTCTTATATTTAAGAATGTTTAATATTCCTTATACTTTAATATTATCATTAATATATTTCATGACTTGAACACTTTGATTTGCTAATAAAAAACATCATGCCATATGTTGATGGGAAGTAGGGTACATTGGGTGTGTCACGAATGACATGTTATTAATGGATAAGTCAAGAAAGTATTTTACCTTCCATATTTACGGAATTTGATGTCTCGTACTTTGATTGAAATATAATTGTTGTCTTAAATTCCATGGCCATGGTGTAACAATGAGTTTATTTCAGGTAGTCAAAGAATGATATATCAAGCATATAGGTTGATGAAACCTTCATGAAACCTTCTTGATGGGATTATGTGAGAAAGGGATTATATTTGATAGTGAATGTTCAAATTTGGTTGTAATCATTGTGACTTTAAGTTCCTTCTCTTGGGTGCTCGGACCCATTTCTAAATAGTAATCTTAGACTTTAGGCAAGTCTGTCTAATGCCAAAAAGAAAGAATCCTAGAGGGTCACCGACTAATTATTTCTAGTGGTCTCGTTTAAAATCTATTTGAATTTAATTAATGGAATTAATATTATTCTCAAGACTGAGGAATAATTTTATTTATGTTATATTGATCACATAAATTAAATAAATATTTATTCATCGGATTGTGAATAAAATTTAATTATTTATTTTATGGAATATTTAATAAATATTTATTTACTAGTTTGTGAATAAAATATTTATTTAAGAGAACAAAATATTTATTCAGGTGTTCAATAAAAACAAGAGGAGTTCGAACAGACCAAGACCATGTCTGGTGATAAAATAATTATTTACGAGTCAGTAAATATTATTTATCCATTTTACAAAATTTGGCGCACCACAAAATAATAATACTGTTATTATTATTATGTGGTATGGGATTTCATTAATGGTTAAAATTATATTTAATGGTTGTTATGTAATTAAATTTTTGTAACCAAAATACTATATCTATAAATAGATAGCTATGTATATTTTGTAATTCATTCGAAACCAATTCCAAGTTTTGGAATATAGAATTGTTGTGCACAATGAATTATCTCTCGACTCCTCATCCTCTCTCCCTCTCAAGAATGAGAAACCCAAGAGAGAATTTCATCAAGACCGAAGAATGAGTGACCAAGAAAGAACAAAAAAATACATTCAATTCACTACACTAGCACCCAAATAATGAGTGGCGCATCTCGGAGACCATTGGAGTGCAAGTGGATCACCGCCAGAGGGATTCTACCCTCGGATCCTCACAAGCGCAATGAATCCAATACAGAAGGGCCTTTTTGGAAGATCAATAATCATCAATGAAGAAATTTCCTAATCATAGGTATTTATTTTTTTTAGAAATTAAATAAATTAATTATAAATTTGACGTGCAATATCCTTGCTCTTGTTTTAGGCAATGATTATTAAAAAAAATTAATATATCACCCACCACCATATGCTTCTGTTGTGCCCAAAGCCATCACTAACAATATGTCTGTGGTAGCTTTGAGTAGCGGGAGTTAGAAGGATGCTACAATGGTTCCTGGTCAAGTCCCTCCTACAGGGGATGCTTTTGGATAGAGTATGTAGGTTTTTGAAAAGGAAGATATTCTTTTGACTGGATCCCACTATAGCCAGTCCTCACATGATCATGACATGTTGGGTGATATCCCTCTGTTTAATGAGGCCTAGACTAAAGAATATGAAAAGAATTTGAATGACCAGGATGACTCTTAGAATTCTCTCAAGCAGTGGAAGAGAGGTAGACACATGAAAGTCCAAGGTGGCCCCCGAAGAAGGGGCGACAGACATATGAGTTCAAATGATATGAAGAATGTGGAATGGTCTTACCCATCATATTTTTCTGGTCTTATGAAAATCATTTATGGCTCTTTTGGAATGGTCTCCTTCACGGAATGTGAATTTTCAAGGAAAAACATTAAAACTCTTCTAGAGGACTATGATGGTGAAAGATACCCCTAGGGAATTACATAAGAGATGAAAAATTGGTTTGATTTACATCTTTAATCCACTTTCTCTAGAATAGAATCATGATTTTTTGATATGGGAACTACCTCATGGTCCAGAAACTATTGTCTATAAATTTTGAAGATGGTTTTCGATCTAATCTAGGGTTGTACTTTTAGGATCTTTATTGTAAATACAAGATCTACATCATTCAATAGGACTCCTCTGAATTTTCATCGGATGATAATATTATTCTTCTTGAAAGGAATACATCATGGAGGAGAGGTTAAAATCTAAAGTATAGAGGTCGATATCCTATGAATTTGGGTTCTAGTGGGAGAGGTAGGACGTGTTTGTTCTGAGGAAAATGGAAGGCTATGGTGGTAGGCGATATATTTAAATTTATTTTAATAATCATTTCTCTAAAATAAGATCTATGATCTTTCACATCAAATTTATAATTAATTTATTTAATATTTGAAGAAATAAATACCTGTTCTTAGGAAATTTCTTCATTGGTGAATGTTGATCATCCGAAAAGACCCTTTAAGATTACCTTCATTACATTATGAGGATCCAAGGATAGTTACCTCTAGCATTGATCCACACGTGATCCTATGATCTATGGGAAACACATTTCAATATATGGGTGCTAGTGTGGTGGTTCAAATATCTTGTGTTGTTTGTTCTTGATTGTTCAATCTTCAGTCTTTAAGAAATCTCTCTTTTGTGTCCTATTCTTGACAGGTAGAGAAGAAGAGTTGGGAGATAATTTGTTGTGTGCAATAATTATCCATTCTCAATTTTGGATTCTCTACACAATAGACATGTTCGTCTATTTATAAAGTTAGAATTTAGGATAAAATATTATTTAATTTCATTTTGGACATTAAATAACATTTATTACCCTTAATAAACCCCATGAAACATAATAATAATAATATTTTATTCCATGTGCCAACTTACACAATAACAAATTTTATTTAAATGGCTTGTTAATTAATATTTTTCATCGAACATGGTATTGGTCCATTCGAACTCCTCTTTCATTTATTGAAAACCTAAATAAAAATTTTATTCATAAATAAATATTTCATTCATATGACGTTGAATAAATATTTATTAAATATTCAATAAAATAAATAAATATATTTTTATTCACATGTTGATTCATAAATATTTATTTAATTCATGTGATCAATATAAATTGAATAAAATTATTCCTAGTACTTGATAATAATATTTATTTCATTAATTAAACTCAAATAGAATTTCATCGAGATCAATGGAAACAATTAGTATACGACCTTCTAGAATTGTTTCTTATTGGCATTGAGTGGGTTTGCTTAAAGTTAAAGATTACTATCAAGCAATGGGTCAAATCACACAAGATAAAGAACTTAATATCACAATTTTAGCAACTACATATTAATTCTTACTGTATAGTATAATCTCATTTTCAAAATATCTCATCAAGTAGGTTGCATGACAGTGTCATCAACCTATTTACTCGATACGTCTTTTTTGACTATCTAAAATAAACTTGTTGTTACCCAATTCCCATGTAATTTAATATGAAGGTTCTATTCCAATCATAGGGACGAGATATCAAATTTTATAAATATGGAAGGGACAAATCCTTCCTTGACTTATCCATTAATAAAATGTCAATCGTGATGCACCCAACGTACTCTACTTCCCGCCAAAATATGGCATGATGGTTTTGGTGAGTAAATATCAGTACATGAGTTGTGACATACATTAATGTTAATATTAAAATCTAAGGACCATTACACATGCTCTTATATAGTAATATCTTATGAAACCAAAACATGTGAAATTTCTACTGCCGAGTCTGTTCTCATAATCACCCATCTTGGGGATTACCAAGTGTGAACTTCATGAGAAGAAGCCTCATCTACTTACAAGAAATCACACCTGACAGTCTAAATACTATGTGTGCCATCATAGCGTGTTATCTTACCATATAACTATATTAAGAATATTATCATAACACTTAAAGGTTCCCATAATATAGGGAAACTTCTATGAACTTATCAATTCCACAAATAATCTAGGACATTATTACATTAAATCTATGTAGAAACAATGAATAGTATGTTATAAGATATTAAATTAAAATTCAACACATCAAATATTCATGTAATCAAAGTATAATTAGTTGATCCTTGGACACTAACAATAAAAACTCCCACTTGGACTAGAGCTAACTACCAATGAATTTCAGTCTACTAGAGCACACATGATTATCATGGTTCTTATGATTCATGTCTTTAGTCAAGGGTTATGTAATGTTGTCTACCATGGAAATAATTCTCACTATAACCTCAAATCTCTGAAAAAAATCCCTCAAGAGATGACTCTTCTGAAGTGTGTGCTTCATCTCTTGATGTGACCTTGAGATCTACTCCTGTAGTATTATGACATTAGAGTGTGATAGGACATTTACTATTAGGTACCATGTCAAGCTCTTTGAAAAAGTTTCACATTTATATTTCTTCCTTAGCTACCTCAAAAGCCTCAATATATCAGTAATATACTATTGAATCTGTGACTACAGACTTTATTGAGATATTCTGTCTCACAACACCTCTATTAAAATTGAATGTTCACCCCGTTTTTGAATTCATGTCATCTCATTCAGTTTGGAAATTATCATATGCATATCCAATAATGAATAATTATTCAACACCTCCATAGACTAGGAACATATCCTTAGTATACCTCTGATACTTAAGGATAGTATTGACTGCCATCCAATGTTGGTCACATGGACCAACTTAATATCTACTTACCATACTCATTATATAGGAAACATAGAGCCTAATACATAACATAAAATACAAGACTAACCCAATCATTTATGTTAATGGAATACTTTCCATTATATTTCTTTACTCATGTTTTTAAGGACACAATTTCCTAGAACAAATAATTTTTATGTGAAACTAGAAACAATTCCCTATTGGATTGAACCATACCATATCTCTTCAGTATCTTATCAATGTATGTACTTTGACTTAGGTCGAACAGGCTCTTGGATCTATCATGATGGATCTTGATCCCAAGAATATATACTACTTCAACAAATTCCTTCATGGAAAATAATTTATTCAAACACATCTTAACAGATGGTATGACTAGTATTTAATTTCCTACTAGTAATATGTCATCAACATATACTATTAAGGAAATGGTTGAACTTCCACTAAACCATATGTAGACATAGGGATCACACTCATTATTAATGAAACCAAATTCTATTACAGCTTCATAAAAATGAATGTTTCAGGACCTAGATGCATTATTTAGTCCATAAATGATTTTTTTTCAATTTTCATATCTTATTAGAATCCTTTGGAGTCAGAAACCCTTTAGGTTGTGTCAAAAAGACATCTTCCTAAATGTTACTTTTAAGGAAGGATATTTTGACATCCATTTTATAAATCTAATAGTAATAGTAAATCACAATGGAAAGTATAATTCTGGTGGATTTCATCATTGTGATTGGTGAAAAGGTTTTGTTGAGGTCAATTCCTTGATGTTGTTTAAACCCTTTTGCAAACAGTTGTGCCTTATAGGTATTGAATTGTCCTTCCATGTCTATATTCTTCTTGAATACTCATTTTAAACCAATGGTATTTACATCTACTATAGGATCTACCAAAATAAAAAGTAGTATTTTTATATAGAATACATTTCAAATTTCATGGCTTCTTGCCACTTTGAAACATCTCTTCCATTTACTACATCATTATAGGTAATAGGATCATTATTATCAACTAATAATGAGTCATCATCTTTGGTGAATAAAAAAACATAAAATTATAGTTCTCTAACCACTCTTATACTCATACACTTGTGTCTTCAGGACACTTTCATCTTTCACAGGGCTTTGTAGAATCTATTCCCGTTCCAACTCTTATATACCTTGAGCCTCAACTTCATCAAAGTTTATCTCACTTCCACTATATCTTTTAAATATACGATCTATCTCAAGGAATATGGAATGTCTTTCAACTATAACCCTTTTGTATTAGGGGTAATATAGGTAATATCCCCTTACTTCTTTGGGTTATAATATAAAGTTACACTTTGTTCCACATGCTCAAATTTTGTTACCTAAAGAGGCCTTAAAAATTCTTTGCTTCCTCACACATTTAAATTTGATAACATGGTTTTTCTTCCACACCAAAATTCATATGGAATAACATTTATTGATTTAGTTGGTACTTGTTTTAGTATATTTGATTTTCTTTATAATGTGTATCCCTAAAAGGATAATGAAAGACTTGCATGACTCATCATTGATCTCACAATGTCCAACAAGGTATGGGTTCTCCTTTTGTTTACATTGTTCCACTATGGTGTGTAAGGGGGAGTGATTTGTGATAGGATCCAAAACTCCCATAAGTAATTAATGAAGTATTGATTATGATATTATTCACTATAGTCTGAGAATAGTTTCTTAATCTTCATACCAAGTTGGTTCTCAACTTTATTCTTGTATTTCTAAAATTTATCAAAATAATCTGACTCATACCTCATTATGTAGAAATATCCATATATACTTAAATCATTAGTAAAAGTTATGAATTATTAGTACACAAACCATTCTTCAAAAGGAAATTATCCACATAAATTGGTATAAACTAATTCATAAATCTCTTTATCTCTTTAACCATTTCCATTAAATAAGGATTTAGTCAGTTTTCCTTGTAAAATTGTGTGACATAAACCAAGTGGTTTTAGTTCAAAAGAATCTAAATATCCATCTTATTGTAATTTATCCAAATGATTTTTGTATACATGACCTAACCGGTGATTCTAGAGTTTGGTGTGGTTTGATTCATGTGAATTAACTTCATTTTCAATTTCCATTACTTGGATTATGTAATCCAACACATAAATATCGTTATTTAAATGTGAATTACTATATAAAATTCTATATTTATCAAAGAAGCTTCATTTATTTCCAAATTTGAAAAAAATCCATCTTTGTCAAGTCTGGATATAGATATAATGTATTTAGTAACATATGTCACATAATAAAAACCTTTCAAAACCAAAATCATTCTAGTCGGTAACATGAGGTGGTAGTCCCTGATAGCTACAACATGATTTTAGCTCCATTGGATGCTCGTAGATCTACCGCCCTTCAGTCAATATTTCTAAATCTACTTAGTTCCTATATTTGAATACATATGTGAGCACAAAAAGATATATCTAACACCAAATTTTTAGAAATGGATAAATTTCCCTCAATAACAAATGAACCTAAAGCTTCTCCTTGATTATTTGTCTAGGTACATTTTTTCTTCTAGTGGCCCTACTTTCCACATATGAAACAAACTCCATCCTATTTTCTTACTTTACACTTGATCTTTCTCTTATTAAAGGGGGTGAAAATCTATGGTCTTAAATCTCTTCACTTTCCCATTTTGTTTGTTCACCATAAGTGGGAAAGTATTTTCACACTCCATATCCTTATCTACTAGGAAAAGAAGAGTGAGAAGATCTGAAAAATATTTTTCAATGTTGTTCATATTAAAATTCACAACATAACTAGAGAAACTTTGAGGGAGTGATTCCAGAATGAGGTTGGTGCCCAGTTATTAAGGTAGTTTGAACCATTGAGCATCTAGGCGCTCAATGTAGCCAATGAGATTGACTACAAGAGGTCCAGTTGGGGAACCCTCCACAAGATACCTATGAAAGAGTGATTTGGATATCTCAAACCGCTCATGTCTATATCTCTCTAGTTAAAGACCAAGGAGGTTCTCAAGCATTCTATATGCATCCATGTTTTCATGAGACTTCATGAGTTCACTAGACATAGATGAAATTATCAAAAAATGAACACTGATAGCATCGTTAAAATGTTTCTCATAGACAAGGAATCCATCACCACTCACCTCATAAGCATGTAGATCGATCATTGAGGATTCTAGCACATAATATTTCCGTTCATGGAATAGAATACCCCAAAGGAATCTAAAAAACTCCAGGAAGTTACTTATAGTTAAGAGGATATCATTCTCCAATATTGATTATAGGGATAATGTGGATGATAAACATTCCATTTTATTCTACAATTTAAAAGAGCAGATTATTATTACTTTTCTTGATTACAAATTATGTGAGAAAAAATAAATTAATTATTTTTTATTAAATCTCCCTCTATTTTAACAATTTTAAACAGCCCTTACCATTAAACTCAAAATGTCTAGTTGCTTTAATATTCTAGCGGAAAGAATCAATGTGCCCATTCACATAACCCTAACAGGGTTTGTTCAAGCTGTTTGAAGGTATTTAGGTAGGTTGGTCTTTGCCAACTGTGGGCATGAAAATCCTTGATCCTTTGAGTGGATTCCCCAATCTTGAAATCCTGACTTGGATTTCCTCAACACTTACCTCAAAATTACACCATATATAGGAAGGGATACTCTTATTGGTGTAAAATGGTTAATTAAACCCAAAAAAATTCATAATAACTCTCATTATAAAAGTAAGTGTCCCAATAAGGGCTGGTCAAACACTTAGTTCTATTGAGTTTTGTTCCTAATCAAGTAACAGAAGGCTTAGTCTAACTTAATATTACGATGATCTACTTTAATTAATTATGCATAAATTTTATCTTATTTTATCCTTTACATGTATTGTTAATATTAAGAGGGTGTTACTTAAATAATTAATCATGTTGGATAAAACATTTATGCATAATTCATTTATTTAATTTATTATGCATAAATTTTATCTTGTTTTATCCTTAACATTTCTTTTCAATATTAAGTTGATGCTACTTAATTAACTTACCATGCGGGATAAAACATTTACATATAATAAATTTATTTAAAATTCATCTTTTCACATTAATTCATTTATTTATGTGATCTCGGACTTGCATCCATAAAATAAACAATTTCATATATAGAAATAAATAATTAATTAAATGACCCATTAATGATATTTATATAATGGTTGATTTAATGATCGGATATTAAATAAACCTATGACCTATGGGAAATAACCCCATTTTTTGGTCTTAGCATGCGTTACAACATTCCACCTTTAAACCTTTTTATTACCTGAGTTAGATCCTTATGGTTCTATCTTGAACCACCTCCACACGTGTTAAGATAATCAATTAATTACATGTATTTATGACTCACATGTAGGTGAGGGGAACGAAAGGATTGGTTAAAAGGTGATGACATAGATATCCTTGTACATGGAGGTCCTACATAATAATTGATGTAGGTATAACTCACATGACATCATATTTAATTTAACAATAAATAATTGCAAACTCATGTATAATTAAATTAAAACATCCAACACATACACATGTCTTGGTCAAACTCGTGAATGATCATACATGAAATGAATACAAAAAATTAACCTTATAACATTCATTTCTTTATTCATTCTTTATTATTAAGATAAACACGATTGCATTACTTAATTAATTAATTATTTAATTTCCTTTCATCTTAATGATCATCTGAACTTAATTAGAGACACCCTTTATTTACGGTATTCATGGAAAATAAATGTCAGAACCAATAATAACATACTTATTAAAATAAACTAATTGAGAATTCAAAAATATTTAAAACCATTATTAAATTTTCAAACACACAATTGGTGTCAAAAAATAAATTAATATTTTAATGATACAATTTTCAATTTTATGTAATTTAATTCTTACACTAATTGTGAGACTACACTGTTTGTACAATCTTGCTATGTTCCATGTACCTCAGTTTCCATGTATTTAAGTCACACACCTGGGGCTTTGATGTGTTAACTCATCCAGATTATACAACATGTACATGACATCTACATGATATGTATTCGCATTTCCATGTTCTAGATTGGCTAGGTCTACAATCGGTGTAAAATAAATGCACCATGTGTAATTCAATACTTGGAACATCCATATACAATGCTCATGGGTACACTACTTGTGTTCCGTCTACACATCGTGTAACCCAGTTTTAATGACCAAATATTTGGAACTTCCTAATGGAATCTCAAGGTGTTTTCATTTGTTCTTAAACCTTTAAGAAAATGAAACATTGAAAAAACATGATTAATATGTTGATAACATGTTAATTCAAATAGAATTAAAGATCAAATAACATGAAATGAAAATCTAACCAAAATTGCACGTAGATCAAAAATAAAATAAATAATTATAAATTTAAATGTGACCATTATGATAACACTTTTTAGTTCCAGGCACAATGAAAGGGTGTGGTGGTAGGTGATATATTAAAATTTCATTTAAAATCATTGTCTGAAACTAAGAGCTAGGATCTTGTACGTCAATTTCATAATTGATTTATTTAATATTTGAGGAAATAAATACCTTGTCTTAGGAAATTTATTTGTTTTGAATGTTAACCATCCAAAAATACCCTTTCAGATTACCTTTTTTATGTTGTGAGGATACAAAGATAGAATCCCTCTAGTGGTGATCCGCACGTTCTCCTATGATTTTCAAGAAACACCACTAGATCTCCATGTGATAGCACGACGATTCAAATGTCTTGTGTTGTCCATTCATGATTGATCATTATTTAGACTTGAATAAATATCTCTTATGCTTCTTGTTCTTGAGAGGGAGAGAGGAGGATTTGAGAGAGAATTATTTTTACGCAACAATTCTCTATTCTTAATTTGGATTCTCTACACATTAAACATAGCCCTCTATTTATAGAGTTAAGATTTAGGTTAAAATATTATTTAATTTCATTTTGTCTATTAAATAAAATTTATCACCTTTAACAAACCCCATACCACATATTATTATTATTATTATTATTATTATTATTATTATTATTATTATTTTATGGCATGCATCAACTTGCACAGTAAGAAATATTATTTTACCAGCTTTTTAATTAATATTTTTCACTAGACACGGTCTTGATCCATTTGAATTCATCTTGAATTTTTTGAACACCTGAAGAAGAAATTTAGTCATAAATAAATATTTCATTCACATACCGAAGAATAAATTTTATTAAATATTCAACAAAATAAATAAATACATTTTTATTCATATTCCTATAGATAAATATTTTTTTAATTTATGCGTTCAATATAACTTGAATAAAAATATTCCTTAGACTTGAGAATAATATTTATTACATTAATTAAAATAAAATATAATTTAATTGAGATAAATGGAAACACGTAGTGTGTGACCCTATATTAAGAATATTTTCATAGCACTTCATGTTCCTCCATCATAGTAGAAAATTGTTATGACCTTATTAGTGAGAAAAATACTCTAGGTCATTATTTCATTAAATCCATTTATAAAAAAATGAACAATTTGTAATAAGACTTTAAATTAATATTAAATACATCAAATATACATGTAATAAAATTATAATCAGTTGGTCTTAGGAGACCAAATCTAACAAACTCCCACTTGGACTAGATCTAACTGCATATAAATTTTATTCTTCTCGACCTCACTTGATAATATTGTTTTGTCAGAGTCAAGGCATTATTCAAGGGGTCTTGTGAGTTGTATTTTGTGAAAATACTACTCACTTCAATGTCACCTCTCAGAGAAAAATCCCTCAAGAGATTATTCATATTAAGTATGTGCTTCATCCATTAATGTTACCTTTGATCTATTTTGAGAGCCACCACTACATTATTATCAAAATAGAGTGTGATAGGATATTTACTGCATGGTACCATGTCAATATCATGGATGAAGTTTCACATCCACACAACTTCCTTAGATGCCTTAGAAGCTGCAATATATTAGGACTATACTATACAATCTGTGTCCCCAACCTTCTTTGAGCTTTTAAGCTCACAAAACTTTTATTCAAAGTGAATGTGTTTCTTTTTTGTGACTTAATATCATCTTGATCAGTTTGGAAATAGAATCTGCATATCCTGTGATGAATATTTCCTCATCTACTCTATAGACCAGGAACATATCCTTAGTATGCCTCTAATACTTTAGGATAGTCTTTACTGTCATCTAATGGAGATCACATGGATCATCTTGATATCTTCCCACTACACTTAATGTATAGGCAAAATCTATCCCAGTCAATATAATAACATACATGACTGAACCAATTGGTGATGCATATGGAATCCTTTCTATTATTTTTATTTCCACATGTGTTAGAGCTAAAATTTTTCTAGAAAGAAGAATGTCATATGACACAGGAAACAATCCCCACTCATATTTTTCCATATTGAATCTCTTCAATATCTTCTCAATGTATGCACTTTGACTTAGGACGAGTAGTATCTTGGATCTATCATGATGGATCTTGATCCCAAGAATATATACTAATTCTCCCAATTCCTTCATGGAGAATAATTTATCCAACCACATTTTAATAGACTGTAAGACTGGTATTTCATTTCCTATGAGTAATATTTCATCAACATATACTATTAAGAAAATTATTTCACTCCCAATAAACCGTTTTTAGATAAAAGGCTCACACTCATTCTTTGTGAAACCAAATTTCATTAAGGATTCATAAAAACTAATGTCCCATGGCCTAGATACTTTATTTAGTCCATAAATTGATTTTTTTTCAATTTGTATATCCTATTAGAATCATTTGGAGTCACAAACCCTTTGGGTTGTGTCATATAAACTTCTTCTTGAAGGTTTCTGTTAAGTAAGGATATTTTAAAAATCCATTTTACAGATATCATAGTCATGGTAAGATGTAATGGAAAGTCTAATTTTGATGGATTTCACCATTTTAACTGGTGAAAAGGTTTCACCGTAGTCAATTCCTTAACACTGTTTAAACCCTTTTGTAATCATTCATTCTTTATTGGTACTAACTTGTCCTTTCATGTCTATTTTCTTCTCTAATACTCATTTGAAACCAATAGTATTTACATCTATCATAGGATCTACCAAAATCCAAACTAGGTTTTGGTACATGAACTCCATTTTAAAGTTCATGACTTCTTGCCACTCAGAAACATCTATGCCACTTACTGCTTCCTTATAGTTAGAGGATCATTATTATCAACTAATAACAAGACACTATCCTTGATGACTAGAAACCATAACATTCTATTTCTATAACCTCTCTTGTACACCTATGTAGTAATTGTGTCTCTAAAATAGTTTCATCTTCCATGGGGATTTGTGGAATCTATTCATGTACCAACTCTTGTGTACCTAGAGCCTCAAATTCATCAAAGTTTATCTTACTCCCACTATCACTTCTAGATATTTTCTCCCTCTCGAGTAATATGTAATGTATTTCCTCTATAAACATTTTTTATGAGGGGTTGTACAGGTAATATCCCTTTGTTTCTTTAGGGTATCCTATAAAGAAACACTTTGTGCCTTGACATGCAAGTTTGTTACCTGAAGAGGCCTTAAAAATTTATTTTCTCCCCCCCACATGTAAATTCAATAACATAGTTTTTCTTCCAATCCAAAATTTGTATGGAAAACCATTTATTGATTTATTTGGTACTTGGTTTAGTATATGTGTTGTTGTTCATACCATCTATCCCTACAAGGAAAATGGAAGACTCACATGAATCATCATTGATCTCACCATGTCCAACATGGTATGGTTCTTCCTTTCTCTTACACCATTCCACTAATTTTTGTAAGGAAAAGTGTGTTTTCATAGGATCCAAAACTACTATAAGTAATTAATGATGTTTGGATTAAGATATTCTCCACCATGGTCTGAGCATATTTTATTAATCTTACTACCAATCGGGTTCTCAACTTCATTGTTGTATTCCTTAAATTTATCAAAAGAATCCTACTTATATGTCATTAAGTCTATATATCCATTTCTACTAAAATAATCAATAAAAGTTATGAAGTATGAGTACCAAACCCTTGCTTCAACATTTTATGGTCCACATACATCGGTATGAACTAATTCAAGAATATATTTATCCATTTCACCTTTCCAAATAAATGAGGATTTTTCTATTTTTCCTTGTAAACATGTGTGACATACACCAAATGTTGTTAGTTCAAAAGAATATAAATATCCATCATGAGGTAATTTATTAAATCACTTTTCATTTACATGACCTAGCTGGTGTTTCCAGAGTTTGGTCTCGGTTCCTCCCTTCAGGCAGGGGCAAAGGTGATTCTCCATGGTCAAATGTTATGTCATCAGAAGAGGTTTGATCATCAAAGGATAAAACTAATTCAATACCTATTCACAAAAACCTACATGAAATTTTCTCCACTCCTTGGTCAATTCACTATATCATCAGAAATTTCCAAGGCATGCTTGGATATAACACTAGAGTGGTTCATTCATGGCATGAGGGTAACCAAGTCATTGATCACCTTTCATCTCTTGTTATTCCTGATCCTGATCCTATTTGACTTCACAATTCTCATAGCATGACACCAAAGAGGGTTAATATGGTTAGGGGGATTTCCTTGTTCTTAATTATTTCAAGCCTCCTTTGGTCCTTCCTATATCTGGCTTCTTTGGATGATTGGGCTTATTTTGTCTTATTTAATAAATATTTACATTGATGATGATGGTGTGGTATGAGTCATGTGAAATAACTTCTTTATCAATTACCATTACTTATTTCATGTAATACAACATATAAATATCATTATTTCAATGTTCCTTACTATAGAAAATGATATATTTAAAAAATAAGCAACATTTATTTTAAAATTTGAAAAAAAATCCACATGTATCAAGTCTTGAAATAGATATATATTTTTTTGTAACATATGACAAATAAAAAAACCTTTAGAAACCAATATCATTTTGGTAGGTAATGTGAGGTGGTAGTCCTCAATAACTACAACAATGAGTTTAGCTCCATTGGATGCTCATAGATCTACCTCCCCTCATTCAATCTTTCTAAATATACTTGGTTCTTGTATTTTAATATATATGTGAGAACCAAAAGCTATATCTAATACCCAATTTGTAGAAATAGATAAATTTCACTCAATTACAAATGCATTTGAAGCTTAACCTTTCTTCTTTGGCTGGGTGTAGTTTTTTTCAGTGGCTCTTTTTTCCACGTACGAGACAGAAAACATCTTATTCCTTTTCTTTCACCTTGATCTTCCTCTTCTTGGAGGGGTGTGAAGAATCGTTGGGCTTAAATATCTTCACTTTACCTTTCCATTTGTTCACCATAAGGATGAAAGTATTTTTAAGAATCATATCCTTATCTACTAGGTGAAGAATAGTGAGAAGATCTGGTAGATATTTCCCAATGTTGTTCATATTAAAATTCCCAAAAACAAAACTTGAGAATCTCTGAGGAAGTTATGATACAATGAGGTCAGTTCCCAGTTCTTAATGTATTTTAAACCCTAGAACCTCTAGGCACTAAATGTATCAAATTACCTTGACTACATGAGGTATATCTAGGGAACCCTCCACATGCTTACTCTAAAATAGTTCTTTGGAAATATCAAAACTCTCGGGTCTAGTGGTAAAGACCACAGACCTGCTCAGGCATGCTATATGCATCCATGTTTTCATGAGATTTTATGAGTTCACTATACATATAAGAAAGAATAAAACATTTAACATTAACCATTTATTTTGTATATTTCTCATAAAATATGAACTTTTCATCACTCGCATCTTGAGAAAGTTGGTCAGTCATTGAGGATTATAGCGTGTAAGATTTCCATTCATGGCGTAAAATAACCCAAATGAATCTAAAACACTCCAAGAAGTTAATGCTAGTTATAAGATTGTATTTCAATAATATTGATTATAGGGATATTTTGGATGATGAACTTTCCCTTTTATTCTACAACTTAAAAGAGTATATTATTATTACTTTTCTTGATTATAAATTATGTGATAAATAAACAAATATATAATTTTTATTAAATCTCCCACTATTTTATAAAGTTGGAATAACCCTCACTATTGAACTCAGAATGTATAGTTTAATTAACATCATAGTGGCAATGATCCATATTCCCCCTCAAATAACCCCAAAAAGGGTTGGTAAATCTATTTAAAGGTATTTAGGTAGGCAGGTCTTTACCAACTATGGGCATGCAACTCCTTGATCCATTGAGTGGATCCCTCAATCCTTAAATCTAGACTTGGATTTCATCAACACTTTCCTATAAATTACACCAATTCTAGCAAGGGATACACCTCTTGATGTAAAATGGTTAATTCAACCCAAAATCTTTATATTAAATCCCATTATAAAAGTAAGCATCTGAATAAGGGTTGTTTAAACACTTATTTTTATTGATTATTGTTACTAATCTAGTAAAGTAAGCCTTTAAATGACTTAATATTTGGTTGAATGATTTTAATTAATTATGAATAAATTTTATCTTGTTTTATTCTTTATATTCCTTATTAGTATTAAGTGTATGTTACTCAATTAATTAACCATGTTTGATATAAAATTTTTACATAATTCATTAATTTAATATCTTATTTATAAATTTTTCCTTATTTTATCCTTCACAAGTCTTGTTAATATTAAGTGGATGTTACTTAATTAATTAACCACACTGTATAAAACATTTATTCATAATATATTTATTTAAATTATATTTTTCACATTAATTAATTTATTTATATGTCTGCAACCTTACATCCATAAAATAGATACCTGCATAGATAGAAATAAATAAATAATTAAATAACCCATTAATGAGATTTATCTAATGGTTGATTTAATGAGAGGAAATTAAATCAACCTATTACCTAGGAGAAATAACTCTATTTTTAGGTCTTGGCATGAGTTACAACATTCCACCGTTACACATGTGCATCACCTGAGTTGGCATCGTTATGGTTCTATCTTGAACCACCTCTATGCGCCTTGGGATACACTATTAATTTAATGTATTTATGACTCATGTGTGGGTGAAAGGAACCAAAAGATTAGTTAAATGGGGATAAAATAAATATCCTTGTACACGCTGGTCCTATATAATAATTAAGGGAGTGATGAATCACATGCCATCATATTTAATTTAATAATAACTAATGGAAAACCCATGAAATAATTAAACAAAAACATCCAATGCATACACATGTCTTGGTCAAGTTCAAGAATGATTACAGATGCAAAAAATACACAAAAGTAACTGGATAAAATTCATTTCTTTATTCATTACTTTTTATTAAGATAATTTTTCTTGAATTAATTAATTAATTAATTAATTAATTATCTTTCATCTTAATGATCATATGAACTTAATTAGAGAAACCCATCATTTATGGTATTCATGGAAAATAAACGGTTGAACCAATAATGAAATTTTATTACAATAAATTAATTAAGCACTTGGAAATATTTAAAACCATTATTAAATTGACAAAAAAATAATACGTGTCAATAAATAAATTAATATCTTAATTCTGTAATTTTCCATTTAATGAAATTTAATTCTTCCATTAATTGTGAGGCTACACAGAGTGTACAATCTAGAAACACACCATATACCTCGGTTTCTATGTATATGAGTCACACACACGAGGCTTTTGCGTGTTAAATCGACAGGATTACACACCATGTACATGTTGGCTACACACCATGTACCCACTTGTTGTGTGCTAGATTGTCCTAGTCAATACACAGTGTGAAATAAATGAACCATGTGTAATTAGATGCTTGACACATCCATGTACAATGTTCATGGGTACATGGTGTGTGCTCTGACTATATGTCATGTAACCTAGTTTTACCAGCCAAAGATTTGGCACTTACTGATGGTATCTCTAGTCATTATTCATTTGTTCTTAAAGATTTAATAAAATTAAACATTGAATGAACATAATTAATCTGTTGATAACATGTTAATTAAAATTTTATTAAATAATAAATAACATGAAATGAAAATCTAACCACAATTGTTTATAGAAAAACAATCAAATAAATAATTATAAATTTAAATGTGGATTCTCTAATACCACTTGTCGGTTCTGGTCATAGTGGAAGGGTGTGGTGGTAGGTGATATATTAAAATTTATTTTAATAATCATTGTCAAAAACAAATAGTAAGGATCTAACACATCAAATTTATAATTAATTTATTTAATATTAGAAGAAATAAATACTTGGGCTCAAGAACTTTCTTCGTTGGTGAATGTTGATCATCTGAAAAGACCCTTTCATGTTACCTTTGTTGTGTTGTGAGTATCCAAGGATAGAATCTTTGTATTGGTGATCCACATGTTATCCTTGATCTCCGAGCAACACCAATCAATCTCTAGGTGCTAGCAATGCGAGTCGAATGTCTTGCATTGTTTTTTCTTGATCACTCGTTCTTGGACTTGAAGAAAACTCTCCTACGCTTCTTATTCTTGAGAGAGATATAGAAGTAGGAGTTGATATAGAATTCATTATGCGCAAAAATTCTCAATTCTCAATTTTTGATTCTCTACACAATAGACATAGTCGTCTAATTATAGAGTTAATATTTATGTTAAAATATTATTTAATTTCATGTCAGATACTAAATAACATTTATTAACTTTAATAAACCCCATGCCACAGAATAATAATAATATTATTATTATTTTGTGTCATGCACCAACATTCACAATAAAAAATATGATTTAACTGACCTGTGAATTAATATTTGTCATTAGAAATGGTCTTGGTCCATTCGAACTCCTCTTACATTTATTGAACACCTCAATACAAAAAATTATTCATAAATAATTATTTCACTTACATATAGGAGAATGAGTATTTATTAAATATCCAACAAAATAAATAAACATATTTTAATTCATATGTTGGAGAATAAATATTTATTTAATTTATATGATCAATATAACTAGAATAAAATTATTCCTCAGACTTGAGAATAATATTTATTCCATTAGTTAAACCCAAATAGAATTTAATCATGATCAAAATAAAAACTTAGTGTGGGACCCTCTAGGATTATTTCTTATTGGCATTAGGTGGACTTACCTAAATTTCAATATTACTGTATAGAAACAAGTCAAGGAACCCAAGAGAAAGAAATTAATGTTGCAACATTAACAACCACATATGAATGCTCATTTTATAATATAATATCTTTCTCACAATATATCATAAAGTAGGTTGAACAATGATGTCATCAACTTATTTGATCGATATGTCTTTCTTTGACTATCTGAAATAAACACATCATTACATCATAGACATGGAATTTAATGAAATTGTTTTATTTCAATCAAAGGTTCAAGATATCAATTTCCATAAAGATGAAAGGGACAAATCCTTCCTTGAATTTTCCATTAATGACATGTCAATAATGATGCACCCAATGTACCTTAATTCCCGCTAACATATGGAATGACAATTTTGGTCTGCAAATCTAAGTGTGTGATTCCTAACATACATTAATGATAATATTTATAAGGACCATTACAAAAGCTCATAGATAGGAATTCATGATGACACAAAAACATGTGGAATTCCTATTGGTCGGTCTATTCTCGTAATCTCTCATCTTGGAGATTACCAAGTGCAAACTTCGTGAGAATGAGCCTCATATGCTTATGAGAAATCACACCTAATGGTCTAAATACTATGTGTCCCATCATAGTACATTATCTAACCACAAAACTATATAAAAAATACTATCGTAGAACTTCAAGGTTGTCATCATAACGGAGAACTGCAACGACTTTATCAATACGACCAATACTCTAGGACATTATTATATTAAATCCATACAAAAAAATGAATAATATGTAATAATATGTTAAATTAATATTCAATACATCGAATATACATGTAATTAAAGTACAATTAGTTGTTCTTAGTACACCCACTCTAATAGGATGTGATTTTTTTTCTTTCAATTGTGGGCATTTTATGCCTTGTTTTGCTTCCCTTTTTTATTTATGTTTATCCTTTTTAAAATAAAATTTGTGGGTGTGGGTTGGCTTTCCAACTGAATCATGAATCCTTTTTATTATATTTATATAATTATATATATGTATAATTATAAATGTTTATATAATTATATATACATACTTATTAATATATAAATAAATATATATATATATAATTATAAATATAATAAATATATTTATTATTTAAATATATTTTTATATTTTTATAATTAGCACATGAGGGTGTAGCTGAGTGGTTCAACACCCCCACTCTAGTGCATCCGGGTGATTGGGTTTTGATACCCAACTGCATGAACTTTGAATCTTAATTAAATTAGGGTCTCTATCCAGTGTGAAGCGGTGTTGAGATGACGTCAAAAATGATGCCACCATGTGTGCATGTGGGACCCTCACTTGACGGTTGGGTGGTTCTAGGATGGTGTTGGTCAGAGTGTGGGGTGGCAGTAATGCTCATGGAATAACCTAAGACGAAGGAAAATCCCTAACCACTTCATATCCTGTTGGTGAATAAGACCCTCAACTTATCGAGGATCCCACCCCACTAGATGACATTTACCCTCAAGATGATGATGAAAATACATGGAAAATCCCTAAACCTATAAGAGGGGTCCTCATCTGAGAGGTTTGGGTGGTGGATGATCTTAGTTCATGAGATTAACTTTTTTCTCTTGTTTCTGAGACAGTCGTATGATTTTCTTTATGGTAGTGGTTTGTCACTATTTTCCATATGTCATCTCTCCATGTAATTTGTGTTTTTTTATTTTCAATATATTTCAGGATCAGGGGTTATAACCCAAGGTCCATGCCATTTTTTAATAAATATATTTATAAATATTTGTATATATCTATAAATATAATAATATAATAATATATTTATATAATTATATATATATATTAATATATAATTATATATAATTATGTATATGTTAAAATATAATTATATATAATTATAAATATTATAAATATTTTTTTTATTTTAATACATTTATTATATACCCAAATACCACAAATCATGGGTTATTGCCCATGATCCCGAAATTTATTGAACATAAAATAAGAACAAAATAAAAAAGAAAGAGGGAAAGGAGAAAAAGTGATAAACACACTGCCACAAGTCAAAGAAGACCAGCTCCAGAAATAGAAAAATAGAATTCATCATGGGAACTGGGATCGACCGCAACCCCTGCCTCTCAGATGACAACCCCTTATCCATGTGTTGGTATTTTTTCATGTTTTTGCATCACCACCTTAGGGGTCGAAATTTTCATTCACTGGATTGGGATAATCAACAAGCCAGGGATCGTGATCTCCAACCATACCTGAACCCACCCATGGTATCTTTAGATCCGCACAACTCTTTGTAGTGATGGTCTTAGTGCCATAATCATTATTGAATTACTCAAATAATACCTCCCTATTATTGGATCTATTTAAAATTTCAAGCAGACTAAGTTAGTGCTCACTTACCTTCAATCGAACCTGGATCAAGGGAGACTCACCTTTTTCTTTAGTATCCTCTACTCAAGTTCCATCATCATCACCTATTCCATCAGCACTCACATCCTATTCTAGTCTCAAAATTAAGGACCCAGAGGGAGCTACTTCATTAGTACCTTGAGAGGGCATCGGTGGTTCAGGTATTCTCTTCTTAGTTTTCAATAGGGAAACCAATTTAATTTTCCCTTTCCTACTTATATAATATTACTAATAATTTAAAAGATGAGAATCAATTTGTAATTTATCCTCTAACTATAATTCAGAATCCCCAACCAGATCATTAGGCTGATATTCATTACTTCCAACTAGGACATCCTAAAAAGATATATCAAAAGCAATTGGTTTCTCATTTTCAGACCTTGGGAAGATAGTAGTTTCAACAAGACCCATTGCCTTCATTCCATAGATAAGAACGTAGGGAAACTATGAGTCTATGAAATAGCGAAGGTACCAAGGCACTCCCTCTAAAGAGTAAGGGAATTATCTAGGGAACCATCCTAGACATCTACATATAAAGATTCCACAGCACTAGCCCTAAGGTATCCAATAAAATATCGAGGTTGTTTTTCTACCTTTCAAGAGTGTCCATGCTCACTACCCATCATTATCCCCTTTATATTTATTTGATTAGTAACTCCTCCACCTTACATCTTTCCTTGTATAGCATTTTTAGATCGATCTTGAGGCATATATTTTACTTATCAGGACTTCTTAATGCTTGAATTTCCATATTACTGATGAGAAAAAAAGGCACAAATTAAAGTTCTCTTTCAGTTCATAAAATCATGACCAATAATCTTGTAATACATAAAAATAATATGTCATTTTTTTAAACACAATATTCAGATCAAAATCATTTGATTCAGTAGAGATAATAACTTTATCAACCATGGTAGAACATAGATCTACCTACAATATAAAATGATTGTAATGGTAAAATCTAGCCAACTCTATTTCTTTCACAACAAAAAACATTTATTAGTGGTTTTTTATCAATGATGGTTTTAATAACCATCACTTAATAAATAAAATTCAAAAAAAATTATAATATAGTGGCAATTTCATATAATCGCCACTATATTTTTTTTATTTTAACATTTAACGGTGGTTTTATTTAAAACACCACAAAATGTTTTAAAAACCTAAATTAGACTCTCCTACCCCTTCTCTCTAAACCACCTCCCCCCAAAGCCCTCCCATCTCCCCAAGACCCCCCTCTTCTCAAGCCCTCATAGTGGGATACTCTCTGCCACCGATGCTTCCCCCTTTTCCTTCAAGCCCTCACCACTCGCCACCACTAACACTCTACTGTCTTCCCCAAAACCTCACCACTCGTCACCCCTAATGCACTCATCGTTCCCCATTTCATCCTTTCCTCTCACCACCACTCCCCCTTATCCCCCGAGCACCCCCTCTCCCCTGATACCAAGCTGCCACCACACCATTGCATCGCTTTCCCCCTAAATGATGATCCCTGATCTCCCTTGCTACCACTCCCAACATATCCCTTTTCCCCCTTTAGTGGATCTCTGTTTCTCACTTCCCCCTTTAAGCCGTTCCAGTTCGAGCCCTAATGGCCACTATCAGAGCCATCGTCACAGCTACTAAATCATACATTTTGGTAAATTTTTTATATTTTTTTAGATTTTGGTTCCTTGAGGATTTTGAGTTGATTTATTATTTATATTTATTGATTTAGGATGTATTATGATTTATTATATGAGTTATTGATGTTATTTGAATTTAATTGGTTATATAATTGTGATGATATTCTAATAAGAATTTCAAAATGAAGCAAAATTTTAAGAAATCAGGGAATGTTTTCAAGTCTTTTAGATCCAAAATGAAATCTATTCTTTAGAAAAACTTTTCTTATGATTCAAATATTTTAAATATATATATTTTTTATTATGTTAAATTATTTTACCTCTATAGTTTTAATAATCAAAAATAATATTCAATCATATTCAATCATGTTCATTTATGTCAGATCATGTTTATTTAAGTTTAAAGATAATTATCTGTGTTCAATTATAAGTTTAACATATTCTGTACATTTTTATATTATAACATAGATAGACATACATGTTAGCTAAGTGTGAGTCACCAATAGTTATAAGTCTAACTCATAGACAAAACAAATGAGTCACTAATAGTTACAAGTTTTAGTCATCGATAGAATAACTCACCAATAGCCTGACTTGCCGACAAAATAAGAGACTCGTCGGCAGAACAAATGAGTCACCAACAGAACAAATGACTCACTGAGTAGTCTGACTGGCCAACAAATAAAATGAGTCACTGATAAACCAACTAACCCACCGGTATCCCAACTCATCTACCGACGCGTGGACCTACTAACATATTGACTCATTGATAGAAAGAGTCACCAATGCACTAACCTACATATATAAGGAGTTACTGATAGTGTGACCTACCAATAAAAGGACTCACCGATAGACTGTTCAAAATTTATTTACTCTATAAATTTGAACTCTTTATCCAATGGCCATATTGGGTTATTTAATGATACTAATTTACCTATATAACTTTTTTTTAGACATCATTAACTTGGATGTTAGAGGTACAAGGTACAACACATGTGCCAATCATGACAAATGTCAGACCAGAAAAATATAAAAAAGGAATCACTCGAGTAAAAAGTGTAACACACACACGAGAAACCATATAAAGTGAACCCAAGAATAAAATCAAGAATAAAACACCTCCTAGCTAACTAAAAACAAAGAGGAAATTTTTTTTCAACAAATTTCCAATCATCCTTCCAATAACCAAACTTTAGAGAGGAACACCTTTGAAAAATATCACATTTTCCTAAAAAATAGAACATAGGGGTTAAATGACACTCTATTTTGGTATTTGTTTCCAAAAGAGGACTCAAGATTAACTTTTGATACATTAAAGGAGTCTAGAAGCTTGAAGCACAACACTCAAAGCATTCTAAAACTTCTATCATTATTTATGCTCTGATTGTGTTCAATTTTTAACTTTTCAAGAAGAGTGTGTATTTATAGTATAAACACACCCTATATCCTATACTAAGTTGTAGGATACAATATATCCTCACACTAACATTCTCTAACACCATATTTATCCCAAGAATAACTATAGAAGAGTTTACACATAGCTTGTTGTAATCCATTTCCCAAAAATAACTATGGTAGAGGTCTAGCTTGACCTGGACAACATTGTATTTTGTTGTAAACCCAGATCCAGGGCATGGATAAAATTTTATTAATTTAAACTAACTGGTGATATGTGATCACCAAGTTTATAGGATTAGATCTCATCTTGAGATTGAACCTCTTGTTTTGTTCTACTGCACTATTTTAAATTTAGTTTACTCTGTTTTCACTATTATTTATGAAAACTAATTGTTACTTTGATAGTTAATCTTGGATAATATTTATAACTATTTTGGTTTAGTAAATTATTTTCAAAAGTTATATCAATCATTCAAATTTCTATAAATGAGATGTAATCAATATTTTAAGAAATTAATTGATCAATCAAACTATTATAAAATTACTACTTTGATTAATTGGACTATTTTTAATTTAAGGTGGGGTTTTTTAACTAAATTTCTTAACAATAAAATTTATAGGAACTAAATTCACCCCCCCCCCCCTCTTGAGTTTCCTACTTCAACCTATATTTGGTATCAAAGGATTTTTTAATCTTCTAGTTTCAAATTTTTTTTATGATTTTTAAATCTTTTCAATTTTTATTTTAGTTGTGTTTTAAAGAAATATAATTTTTTGTTAGTTCTAAATTGTTATATATTTAAAAAAATATTATTTAGTATGCATTATGGATAATATATTGGAAGGTTTTTCTACCAACAAACCTCCCTTTTTTAGTGGAACTAATTATGCTCAGTGGAAAATTAAGATGAAAATGTTTTTTGAAAGTATGGGATTTGAAATTTGGTCTTCCATTGTTGTTGAATATAAGATTCATGCTACTACCAAAAATAATTGGGATGACCCAACTAAAGAAGGATATAATAATAAATTCAAAGCTATGAATGCCTTATAGTTTTTATTTGGGATATGAAGAATTCAATAGGATTTCTACATGTAAAACAGTCCATGAAATTTGGGATACTCTAGTTTTTTCACATGAAGGAACCACTAATGTTAAAAAAATTAGACATAATACATGTACTATTAAATAAGATAACTTAAAAATGAAACTTTATGAACCTATCTTTGATATGTATGTTAGGTTTAATAAAATTTTAAATACTATGATTTCTCTGGGAAAGGAAGTTACTACAAAGGAACAAATCATGTAAATTATCAGATATCTACCAGTAGATAGAGGGGAACCTCGGTATCAATAAGAGAATCTTGTGATATCATAAATTTTACAGTTAAGGAGTTGATAGGTAAGTTAATTATATATGATTAATAATTAAAGGTCAACAAAGAGTATTATTATGAACCAAAGAGAAATTTAATGGCTTTCAAAACCACTACTTCCAAAAATAAAGAAAAAGAAAGGATAAAAAATCATTTTGATAGTACTAGTAATGAGGATTCAACATCAGATAATGATGAGGAAATGGATCAATTAGTTATAAGTTTTAAAAAGTTTTATAGAAAGAATAAGTTTCCTAGGAATCCCAACTAAAAAGGTAAATATGATAAAGGTAAACTGGAAAAAGGATTGGAAAAGGAGTGATAACTCAAATGAAATAGTTTGTTATGAATGTAAGAGAAGATTACATTTAAAGGCTGACTATCCTAAGTCAAAATATAATAATAATTTTGAGAAAAAAGATAAAATCTATAATAAGGTAATGAAGGCCACCTGGAGTTCTTCTGAGGATAGTTCTAGTGAGTCAGAATCATCACATGATGAAAAAGGTGATAAGGTAAACATGTGTTTCATGACAAACACATTTAAGAGATTTGATAGAGTTATATGGTACTTGGTTAGTGTATGTTCAAGACAAAAGATATGAGGTTATTCATGATTCAAGAATCTAATAATTATTTATGGTGGGCATGTCACTTTTGGTGACAAAGCTAAAGGAAAAATAACTGGCCTTGGCCAAATTGGTAACTCTAATTCAGTTTTAATTTTTAAAGTACTTTTTTTATGAATTAAAGTCAATCTTCTTAGTATATCTTAGTTATGTGATGATGGTTTTAATGTTTAATTTTAAAATTATGCATGAAATGTTTTCAATTCTAAAAAAATTATCATTTAATGCCTTTATAAATGAAAATTTGTATGTTGTAAACTTAGATTTCTTAGTGTCACAAAATGTTTCCTTCTTAAGTTCCTTTTAAAAAGAGTCTTGTCTTTGGAATAGAAGACTAAGACAATGTAATATTCATTAACTTAGAAATATTAATAGGAAAGGACTAGTTAAGGATCTACCCAAACATGAGTTTCTGAAAAAAGTATGCAATCCTTATCAAAAGGGTAAACATAATAAAATATCTTCCAAACCAAAGAAATAAGTTTCAAATTCTCAACCTCTTGAGTTGGTTCACATGGATTTTCTTGGACCATATAGGGTTTCTAATATTAATGGGAAGCACTATTTCTATGTTCTAGTAGATGAATTTTCTATATACACTTGGTATTTATTTCTTTCTCACAAAAGTGAAGCTTTCTCTTACTTTATTAAGTATGCTAAAATAGTACAGAACCTAAGTGGACTTAGAATTAAAACCTTAAGAAGTGACCATGGTCGTGAGTATGAAAACGAAGAGTTTTAATCTTTCTTATCATACAATAGTTGTAGTCATAACTTCTCTAATCCTAGGACACCCTAATAGAATGGTTTTGTAGAAAGAAGAAATATTACCTTACAAGAGATACCCCAGACAATGCTAAATGAATATGAATTACCTGTCTACTTTTTGGAAGAAGCTTTCAATACAACTTTTTATGTAATTAACAGAGACTTAATGAGACCAATTCTTAAGAGAACCCCCTAAGAGATATGGAATAGTAGGAACCCCAAAGTTAGTTAAATCAATGTTTTTGGTTGCAAAGTTTATATACTTAATAAAAAGGACAATCTTGAAAAAATTTCTTCCAAAAGTGATGAAAGAATATTTATAGGTTATTCAATCTCTAGTAAAGCCTGTAGAGTATTTAATAAATAAACTAAGTGTGTGGAAGAATTTGTACATGTCAAATTTGATGAAATAGACCCACATGAACCGAATACCTCTCCAGAAAATATTAAGGATAATCTTTCCAATCTGGACATAAATGAAAAATCATCTGGCCCATCTATTAAGCAACCTGTTAAATCATACAGTTCTAAAAATTCTCAAGACTCTAGTCATGATGAACCTAAACCTATTGAAGAATCTGAAGTTACTAAGCCTTCTTTTTCTAGACTTATAAGAATCCTTAAGAACCAAACTTTAGATGCTATAGTTAGAGACCTAGATAAAGTTACATATACTAGAGTTTCTCTGAGAAACCAGGTTAAAAATCATGTTTTTTTTGTCACATATTGAACCAAAAAACAATAATGATTCAATTGATGATGAATTTTGGGTAATGTATATACAAGAAGAATTGAATCAGCTTGAAAAAAATAAAGTCTGGAAACTTGTAGATAAACCCAAAGACAGCATGACTATATGCACTAAATGGGTGTTTAGAAACAAAGTAGATGAATCTAGTAATATTGTAAGAAATAAATCAAGATTGGTTGCACAAAGTTATATTCAAGAATAAGGGATTGATTATGAAGAAAAATTTTCACCAGTTTCTATACTTGAGGCCATTAGAATCTTTCGTGCATATGTAGCTCATCTCAATTTCAAAATACATCAAATGGATGTTAAGAGTGCATTCTTAAATGGGTATATAGTTGAGGATGTTTTTGTTGAACAACCCCCTGGTTTTAAAAACCCTCATTTTCCAAATGATGTTTTTAAGTTAAAAAAGGAATTATATGGTTTAAAATAAGCTCCAAGAGCTTAGTATGATAGTCTTGATACTTTTATTATTTCAAAAGGTTTTAAAAAAGGTATAGCTGATCATACTCTCTTTATAAAAATAATTTATAAATATGTTTTAGTAGTTCAAATCAATGTTGATGATATTATTTTTGGATCTTCAAGAAATTCTCTATGTATTGATTTTTCAAAAATTATGCAAAGAGAATTCGAAATGAGTTTAATGGGGGAAATCAAATTCTTTATTAGATTTAAAATCTTTCAAAATAAACAAGGTATTATTATAACTCAAAGTAAATATACTAAAAATATTTTTAAAAAGGTTTGACTTTGATGGTACAAAAAGTAATGCTACTCTAATGAGTACCACAGGTATGTTGGATCTTTATGAAAATGGTAAATCTGTTGATCAATCCACTTACATAGGAATTATTGGGTGTTTACTTTACTTAACCGCAAGCATGCCTGACATTTTGTTTAGTGTGTGTATGTGTGCTGGTTTTCAAGCTAACCCTAAAGAATATAATTTAAATTTTGTTAAAAGTGTTTTCAAACAACTCAAGTATGATACTAAATTAGGATTATTTTATCCCAAAGGACAAGCATTTTATTTATTTAGTTATTCGGATGCTAATTTTAGTGGATGTAAGTTAGATAGAAAAAGATTCTCTAGAACATGTCACCTTTTGGGAAAGTCGCTAGTGTCATAGTGTAGTAAGAAGAAAAACTCTTTTTCATTATATACTTCAAATGATGAATACATAGCTACCGGTAGTTATTGTCCATAGATTTTGTGTATGAAACACACTTTACTAGACTATGGATACAAATTTATACATGTCTCTATAAATTGTGACAATAAGAGTGTTATTAACATATCAAAGAATCATTTTTATCATTCTAGAACAAAACATATTGATTTAAGACATCACTTTTTGAGAGATGATAATCAAAAAGGTGATATAACTCTATAATTTATTGGCATAAAACATCATCTTGATGATATATCCACTAAGACATTGAACTCTGAGATGATGAGTTACATCAGACATTAATTAGGAATGATTAATTTCTGAGGACCTAGTATCAATAACTATGTGTTAAAACTTAGTGTTTATGTCTCACAGATAGGATGTTGACAATGAATTACTGATACAAAAAGTGTCATGATATGTCATTCCAACACCGACAGTGTCATGCTATGTCATGCAAACACTGAAAGTGTCATGCTATGTCATGACGACACTGACAGTGGCATGATATGTCATGAAAACACTAATAGTGCCATTCTATGTCAGGTCAACACTGAAGTCTCATTGACACCACTATCTTTCTAACACCGTTATCTTGCCGACACTGACACTAATGTCTCATGGATGGCCACTTACTGATAGAGTCTGATTGTCTGTATCTATTTTAACCAAAACAATGTAGTTTTACTTTTTCTATTTTTAATTAAACCTTGTTCACCCATTTGAGATTTCTAAAGACCTAAGTGATAAAATCAAGTTGATCCACTCTATTTCTTACTATGGTACTTTCTCTCTCACACTCATACTTTTCTCTTTTTACCCTCGAACCTTTCACCTTCCTACCCTTTGACAAAACCTTTAGAATGGTCATAGTAAAGCACATCCTAGAAGGATCTAAAGATGAATCGTGACCTGCTAAAATGCAGAAAGGAAAGTTGAGAAAATATCATCCTAACAATACAGATCTTGCAAATTATATGGTAAATATTGAGAATGAGGTATTCAAATAATGGTTACTATCTAGTAAGTCACTTATATTGAGAGTACTGGAAACACAAGGTTGGTTAGATTGGTCTTATTATAATGAAAGGATGTATTACCCTATGATTTTTCAATAGTTCTATATGCATGTTTAGTTCATTATGGAAGGTAGTGAGATGTGCTGGATGAAATCAGTGATAAACAGAAAAATCATTTATTTTTTTTCAAGGTATTGGGAAGAATTATTGAAAGTCCCACATGAGGGAGTCTTTGATGAATACCATGTACTCCACCTACCACTAACATCTTTTTCTATAAGACAACATTGGAGGATCTGACTTGAAAAAAGGATAAAAAGGGCCTATATCTTCATAGTTAGATGGGGAAAGTAGAATTATCTTTAAATTTATTCAACAAAAACTATGTCCTAAAAAAGGGTACATTGCCTCTTTGAAGTACAAGGATGTGTATTTGTTATATTTTATGAAGAAATGGTATAAAGTAAATCTATGTAGGTAACTGATAGTCCACATCACTAAAATGTTCAAGCTATACTATATGAACAATTCCTTGTTCTTTCTACGGATGATGTCTACTATAGTAAAGGAAAAAAAGGATGTGTATGTGAAAATTACGAAATTGTTTATGTCTGTAGTGATGAATTCTTAAATAAATAGATTTTCAGAACAATTAAGATCAGATGGAATCCCTGAAAGAGGGAGTGGGTTGGAGATGAAGAGAAGTTATATAAGAATTTCAATCTTGTTGAGAATCTTGTTAGACCTAGAAATGTGGATGATCCTTGTCTAGGACTAAATAAATTGGCTGAATATTCTGATGATGAGGATAAATAATAAGAAGTTGGACCTTCTAGAGAGGAAGGATCTCTTATAGATGATAGAAGTGTCCTAGACATTACTGAAATCCCAAGGAGAATGACCTTGGGACCACCCAGCCCACCTCTCACTCTACCTTAAAAAGATCAAATTTTAGGTGATGATGAAGAAAATAATTAATATATAAGTGTTGAGTATGTGAGAATATCAAATTAATCATATGCAGATTCTAATAAATAAGAAGAAGAAGACATATAAAGACAAGAGAATGGAAGTGTCTTTGGCAGTGGAGAAGAGGATGAAGGAGAACAAGATGAGGATGGAAATGATGGAGATGATGAGAATGAAGAAGGAATTGGAAGTGATAGTGGATTTTATCATACTTATGATTATAAAGGTGGTAATAGAGATCTTACTAATAATGTGGATCAAGATCATAATGTAGAACCTCCTGATCAGGTAGAATCTGCTACTGGAGAAGATGAAAAAAAATAGTTGAATTTGGTGATGCAATGGGATCTCAGATAGTCCATGTACCATAGTTGGGTTATTTTAGAAGAATATCTCAAGCTAAGGGGGAGAAGAAATTAAGAGGATATCCAATTGAGGGGTAGCTTCAATATAGAATAGCTCAAGTTGAGGGGGAGCCTCAAACTAGAAGAGTGATAGATAACACAATCACTCTTTTGAAAACCTATGTGTTGTCTGAATGGAAAAGGAATCCTTGCTATGTTGTCCTTGGCTTGGAATATTTTGATTCTGATGTTGAATCTGATAGAGTAGTTCCAATAAGACCAGTGTTGGGAGAGCCTGTACAGTCTAAGACACTTCCTACAGGTGCATTTGCTTTTTCTCTTTCACCTTCAGAAGTACAAATTCCATGTGACTATTTCACTAGAGATGATTTTTATAGTTTTAAGGAATAACTTTTATCTACAATGAGTAATTTTTTATTGCTTATTTCCATGTTTTTATTGAGTGAAAGTGATGCAAATATACTCTCTAACACTGTTATCGCCCAAGTGGATCCCATTATGATTGAACTCATTGAAGCTATTGTGAAACTTAATAAAAAGATGAGAAATTAGTTGATTTCATTGGTTTCCACTATCAATAATTTAACCCTTGAGTATAGGAAAACCATATACATAATAATGAAAGGACTTGAGGAAATTATTTCCCACTTTCATGTTCCTGATTTTTCCCAGTTGAGACAGGATGTTAGAGACATTGTTCAAGGGGAATCTAGCTCAGTGGATCCTATATCTCACCCTCCAGACATAAATATGGTAAGGAATGTTATTAGAGAAGATTTAAGAACCATGATGGGTGGAATATACCATGAGAGTTTCAAAAATAAAGAATAATAGTGATCATGAATATGACATGGTCAGATTCTATTCAGACAAGGCTATATCTACTCAAAAGGAAATCACCAAGAAAGTGGATTTTTATTTCAAGAGAATTTACTCTAAGAATGACTCGGATAATCATTTCAAGATTTTTCTTGAGAACCTCATAATCCCTCCTGTGACCCAAGACTTTATAGATCAAGTGAAGAAGCTCAAGGAGTTTACTCCTACAATTGAAAAGTTTATTGAGAATAAGTAAGATTTCGAAAAGGATATACAGTATATTGGGTACATAATTTTTTATTTAATAAATTTTCTAAATCCATATTTTTATTTTCAAAGTCCTGCAATTTTTTTACCCCATGATGAACCTATCAGACCATCTCTAGAGCCTTCTACCTCTACCTCTCTAGCAATAACTCCTACTCAGACCCTTACATAGATTCGACCTATCATCGTTGTAACTCCTTCATCCACTCTTCCAAACCTGGTACCTTTAGTGTTTACCGAAATTCCTCTACCCCCTCTCACAATTCATTCTAAACCTTCACCAACTACTACTTTTACCTCTCCTCCTCCTACTGTTGATCCTTCTGCCAAAGGCAAGGAAGTGTAGGATCCTTCATTGAAGAACAAGATGTAGTGTGGATCACTCTTTTATGGGGATAATTTGATGTTATTGTGTTGTACTACAATGTAATTTTTTTTATCCACTATATCCTACATTGATTATAGAATTCAGTTTTCTTACATTTATCCCTTTCTGTTCTGCTTATTTTATTCATATCATTATTCTTTTTGCTAATCCAAAAAATGGGAGAATGAAAAGGCATTGTTTATTTTCCCTATGATTAACTCTGATTAATTATGAAAAAAATATAATTCACTATTTCTATGGAGATATACAAAGGGAGAATTAATTTTAAGAAAATTAGTAATATGGAGGTAGTAAGTAGAATGACTAATTTGATCATCAACTGATTGTACTTTCTAATGCCATGATTTGTGATCATGAAAAAGGGGGAGAATGTTGGACCTCTTGGGTTTTAATAATCAAAAATCATGTTCAATAATATTCAATCATGTTCATTTATGCCAGATCATGTTTAGTTAAGTTTAAATATAATAAATTATGTTCAATTATAAGTTTAACATATTCTGTACATGTTTATATAATAAGACAGATAGACAGAAAAATTGGCCAAATATAGGTCACTGATAGTTATAAGTCTGAATCACTGATAGAATAAACAATTCACTGACAGTTTTAAGTTTAATTCACTGATAGAATCACTCACCGATAGCCTGACTCACCAACAGAACAGAGGAATTTCCAATAAAACAAATTAGTCACTGATAGAACAAATGACTCACTGATATTCTGACTGACTGACAGATCAAATGATTCACCAATAGACCAACTGACTCACCAATAGCCCAACTCACATACCGATTCATGGACCTACCAAAACATGTCTCACTAAGAGAAGGAGTCACTGATGCACTAACCTACCGACATTAGGATTCACTGATAGTGTGACCTACCGATAGAAGGACTCACCGATATACTGTTCCAAATTTCTTTACTCTATAAATTCAAACTTTTTATCCAATGATCATATTGGGTTATTTAATGTTACTAATTTATTTTGTAACTTTTTTATACATAGTTAAGTTGGATTTAGGTGGTACAAGGTACAACACATGTCCTAATAATTCCAAATTTTGGACCTATAGAATATAAAAATGGACTCACATGAGAAAAAATTGTAACACACACATGAGCAACCATATCAAGAGAACCCATGAATAAAATCAAGAAGAACACACCTCCTAGATAATTGAAAACAAATAAGAAATTGTTTTGAATCAAAGTTCCAATCAACCTTACATCAAACAAACTCTAGATAGGAAAACTTTCGAAGAATATCTCATTTTCCTGAAAACCAGAACATAGAGGTTCCACAACACACTGTTTTGTTGTCTGTTTTGAAAGGAGGAATCGGGCTTCACTTTTTCTACATTAAAGGAGTCCATAATCTTCAATAAGAACACTCAGAGGATTCTAAACCTTATGTTGTTATTTTTTCTCTGATTGTGTTCAATTCTATTACTTTTCAAGAAGAGTGTTTATCTGTAGTATAAACACACCATGTATCCTATACTAAGCTATAGAATACAAGATATCTTCACACTACCATTCTCTTAAACAATATTTATCCCATGAAGAATTATGGTAGAGGTCACCCAGACCTGGTTATAATATTTTTCCCATGAATAACTATGGCAGAGGTCTAGCTTAACCTGGACAGCCCTATATGCTGTTGTAAACCCATATCTAGGGTGTGGATCTGTAACGCCCCGACCCCAGTTACCCAGAGTCGGTGCATTAATTACATAACATTGGCATGATCACAAGAAAGATCAAATCTCGAAAGACCGATTAGTTTAGTAGCCTTGGAAACACTAGATATAATCATAAAGTTTTACATTACATTTCAAAGTGAAAAACTACTACAATAACAAAGTCTTCATATCCACACTATTAACCCCTCATAATATCCCTGCAAGTCATTCATAATTTACTTCTTCACTACCTGGGAAAAATAAAACATAGAAAAGGGGTGAGCTCAAATGCCCAGTAAGGATAACAATATAGCAGAACATTCAAAATAAGCATAAAAATTTAAGGCAATGAATTACTAAAACAAAAGCCTTATAAAATTGAACTTCAACATAGTATGGCAAAAGTAAAATGAAATAATGTCATTTACTTGTTCACATGGATATTCTACTAATCGAATAATCACATGCAAAAATCAATAACCACTTTCATAATGTTGGAATGCATAATGCTAAATGTTAAATTCTTTGTCTAGGCCTCATCCCAAGACCTAGGGGTTACTTCTAACCGGAACCCAACCCGGAGTGCCTCTAATAACCGGACACCAACCCGGAGTGCCTCTAATAACCGGACACCAACCCGGAGGGCATACATTTACCAGTCCCTAACCTGGAGGGCTTACTTTAACCAGTCCCTAACCTGGAGGGCTTACTTTAACCAGTCCCCAACCTGGAGGGCTTACTTTTACCGGTCCCCAACCCGGAACATACTTGTTTAGCACATTCATCTGAAGAAAAGTTTGAAATATAACACAAACATTCGGGTTAAAACTAGCATACGAAATGTCAATAGTTTCACCATAAACTATGAATGGTATAAAATAGCACATCCACATTCAAACATATCACAAAACCTTCAATACAATATAGAAGCTTTGTATTATAATAAATCAACTTCAAATAATCTTAAAATCCATCAAAGGATGTTGACATAGATGAAATCAAAATTCTTTTAAAATAAGTATCTCCTTTTATTTTGAAATCATTTAAGATCCATATAAAATAAAACATTTTCTTTGAAAATATTCTTATAAGCTTGTAAGGAAAGCTTCGACGATTTTATAACGGCGGAAAATAACCGCACCCGCCGTATAAGTTAAAAAAAACATTCTTACCTCAGTTCTGTCGAAAAGGTTAAAAAGGACCTTGTTTTGAAAACGACGGGAAGATTCCTTTATAAACCTCTTATAAAAAGTCAAACAAGGGTATAAATGACTTTAACCCATATTCTTGTAAATAGTAAAAATGTTTTGAAATACATTTCGAAGAAACATGGATGTGGATGATAAAGAGATCCCAGTAGATTATTACGTATAATACAACCTCGGATAATGAAGAGATTGTGAAATAACCCTTACCTTGTACTTTTCCTTGGTTGGGGTAGGTTAACCTCCTCTTCTTCGGGTTCTTCCTTTTGATTTGATCAAAAGGGCTCCTTAGGTTGGCTTTCTGATCAAACTAAGGCCTCTAGGTTGTAGTGAGGGATGTTGGGAGAGTATTTGGGCAGAGTTTGGCCGAACCAAAAGGCTTTAGAGGTGTGAAGAAATGAGAAGGAGGAGTGCCCTTTTTATAAGAGGGGTGAGGGGCACCTTTGGAAAAGCTAGAAATATTAATTTATAATAAATTCATATTCGGTTTCTAAAGGCTCCAAAGTTGACTATTCAAAGGATGAGGTGGGGATAGGTCGAAAACAACTCATCCAATAGAATTTAGACAGGTTTGGGTACTTATATTAACCTTATCTTTAAGTATTAACTCTAAGTTAATTAGTTTCACTTTTACAATGTCTCTTTGTATTTTTATATATTATGGTTAATAAACTTACTATATACATCCAAGCGACCCCCAAGTGGTCCATTAATGATTAACCTATCATAATATAAGTCTCTTGGCCGAACCTTAGATTTTTAGGAATTTAATATCAATTAATAATGTAATATTTGTTTTAAGAACTCTTTTATGTCAATTTTGACACTATTCAATAGTTGATTTTTGTGAAACTCATAACAGATTTATTACTTCGAACAAAGTCCATTAAATAAATCCTAATATATCATATTAGCCTAGAAAATTAGTTTAATTCATTAAAAGTTTCATATTATATTTATTTGGGTATTTATAATATCAATTAATTTAATTTTTCACTATTATAGTAATTACTGCATCATCATTGTGTCATAAATAAAATAACTTATTTAATGTCTAAAAATTATAAATAAAATATCATTATGTAGGAAATCTTTTTAGCTTTCTAATTAATATTTATAATCTAAAATCAAACATATATAACCCTATGTAAAAATTGTTGTTCTAAAAGATATATGCTTGTGTCATTTTTATTTTTATTTTGACTTTATTAATATAATGTGTCATTATCACTTACAAGTGGATCCATGGGGTCCCAAAATAGACACAAAGATTCCCATGGTCGACCATGTATCAACCAATAGGGTTAAGACACGTTTTAGGGTAATTTAGTATTATTATAATATTATTTTTTTAACCCTTATTTACCGGATTTACCCTTAACCATGGTAAATAAAATATTTACCGCAGTAATTATTCAAAATGTCTAAAAATAAAAGTTACCTATTTACACAATTTGAAAATCCTGATTCCAAATATGGAATCCATTTTCCTAAATTCAAAACACAGAAGTGGCAGAAATTAATTTAAAATTAATTCCCGCTGTCAAAACAAAAAGCGTGTTTTTAAGAGATAATAACTATCAAAAGATTGACACTTGTTTATGTTCGGTTTAATTGTAAAATTATGTCCAATGACCAACATTATATTAAATAGTAAAAATATATTCTAAATATACTTTAAAACCACTCAAATTCATAATTTATCACTATTAATTATTTTGATTAAAAAAGTTGTTTTTAATTAAAATTTAGTAATTTTCACTATTCATCAAAATATGAAAGTTATCCGAAAAGTACCAAAATTTCAACTTAGGCTAAATTTGATATTCCGAATCCAAAAATGAAGTCCATTTTAAAATATAAAATATATATAACTTCAAAAAGTAGGTATTACTATTCATAACAGCTAGTTTGATTGGTTACGGTGTGTTAGAACTCGAAGTTGCGTACAACACACGCTACTATTTTATTCAAAGGAAAGCGTACCGTGGAAGCTTGGGATGTTTCATTTTAAATTTTTTGATGTCTCCATTTAGTCAAAAAGTTTAAAATATTTTATTTAAAAAGGTTTCACTATCAAAAGTTGATAAAAGTGCAATACTGAAAATGAATCTGTTCTTGCATTATGACTAAGAAACTCATAATATGGATTCTAAAATTATAAGGATTATATAAAGTTTAAAATTTAGTTAATACTATTCATGACCTCTTTTAATGGCTTTTTTTTTGGTAAGTCATGGTGCAATTGAACTCAGTGTTGCGTGTAGTGCAAGTTATTGAATTATTTTGAAGAAATAACACACTATGAAATCTTGGGGTGTTACATTCTCCCCTCCTTCAATAAATTGCGTCCTCGCAATTTGAAATTGTTCTTCAAAAATAAAAGGTTGAAAGTAGAAAATATATTTGTGGGAAAACCCACATCAGAAATTGGGTTACTAAAATTTAGTCTTAATATGAGGAAAAGAGAAATCAAAGGGTCACCACCAAATTATGATCTCGATTAGGAGAACATTGGTGGAAATTAGAGACATATAATCGGAGGAAAAACGTAAATATTTATAGGTAGTGATTGAGGTCATCAATCACAAACAAGTGTATAATTGAGGTCCTTAAATTCATCAATCTATGATGATTTGAAATACCATCGGTTCAACAAAACATAGGGTATTAGGATAACACATTTTTGACGTTTCAAAATATCTTAGTTGAAATCCCACATCGAAAAATGAATTAATGAGGCCTCTATTTAAAATAAAGAGTGTAAAGTATGAAGATTACCGAAAATAACACATACTAGGGTTCCATGTAGGAAGATATGGATATGGAAGAGAAATATAACCATCAATTATCTGATGGAGAGTGGTAGAGAACATGGCTATGAAAAGGCCAACAATCCCAAAGCCATAAATTAGTGATGATTTAAGGTACCATCTAGGACAACATTTTTGTTCTAAGTTGCTTTTATTAATGATGAGGAATTTATTTATGAGATTGGCTAAGATCATAAGGAGATATACTTACTTTAAAATTAGAGTTTTATCCCTTAATAAATTTCTACCAAAAACTCATCATTCACTCGTAAAAAAAATTCTATTTATACTATTCATAGAGGGTTCCAAAATGAATGAATTTATAATTCATCTACCAGATCTTTTAAAAAACTACTTTATTTAATCCAGGACATCTCGTGGGCCAGTGGTAGGTGATACACCCTTGTCGCCCTTCGGTTGCGGGTTCAAGTCTCGCAGCCTTGCCGGACGCGACGGGTTGCCGCCCGACCTCCGGGTTGTCCTTTTATGGCAATCCAAAATAATCCAAACTAGAACTATCCAAAATACTTCTATCCAAACTCACAGTCCAACATTTATAAGTAAGGTAAACATAATGTAGAACCTTTTTACCCCGTAATAGCATATGAATACCTTCATCATGTATTCTTTTAATACACCGAAACATCCTGAATTACCATATTCCTTATTGATTACATTCATGCTCCCTTATTCCATATAGAAAGCTGGATATACTTCATTAATCCAAAAATGTTTTAAACCCCAACAATGATGGAATATACAAATCATTAATTAGTTCCAAGGTAGTCAAGAATATCCATTATAATTTATTCAAAACAATCACATATTATTCCAAAATCACTACCTCAGTATCGGAACTATATTATGATTTATCATTCTCTCAACCATATATTTTCCAAAAATTTATCCTGCTATTGAGTCACTTTTCTTTGTTCCACACAATCTCAAGTCCTTAATGAAATAGTACTGCAGTACAATCCTTATATACTCCATAATTATTATAACAAGTACATTGTTGATACAACACTCAATTGACATAATCAACATAAGAACTCTAATCATTCCTCTTCATCTGTGATAGTATCATAACTTGGTTATTATCCAATAACATCATTTGCGGCATAGTCTTATGACTGGGACATAGGTTCGCGTAGTGTCCAAACTCCTTGCAAATGAAGCATTGTACATTTAAAACCATTTTCTTATCCTTGCAGTCACGTACTTTGTGCCCTTTTCCTCCACACTTATAACAAACTCCCATTCCTTTCAGGAAAGTTCCAGGGTGTTTCTTTCCACAGTTACCACATATGGGAAAATTCTTCTTTTCCCTTTTCCCTTTATCCATCTTTCTCTCTTCCATCCTTTTCTTCTCTTGATTCCCTTCAAAGCCATAGGACTCAGTAAACTCTTTACTTATCTTATCAACACATGATATTATTTCTTCATATGATGATAATACATGGGAGACTATTTCTCTTATAAATTCTAGCTTAAGACCATGAAAGATATGATCCTTCCTTCTCTTTGAATCATGTGTATTTCTAGAGTTCTCATTCCTTCTACTGGGCGCCATTTCTAAACAATGGCATAAACTAGATCAGTTTATGAATAAAAATACATAATCCCATACTTATAAAACACTTAACATAAATTGAACTATTTATGGATATAATCCATAATCATAAAAATGTTTTCTTTGAGGAAGTATATACTCATAAACCCTTCATAATGATTTGTAAAGAAAATGAGAGTTATCCTAAGCATATCCCCCGGGAGTGTCGTAACCAAGAGTGCAGCAAGGCCCGTTGTCGTGCACCAGTTCCCGTTCGAGTCTAGCTCAAAGCGGTGTTTTCGGGTTTTACCCCTAGGTACATCTGTGCCAGAGCCGCCTCTACCTGCTCGTATCCAGACAGGGATGTATTGCTCGGAAAACTCACAAAATCTCTACAATACCAAAATTCTAGGAAGTTCTTCTATACTAATCCTCAAAGTTCATCTTAGGTCTACGTGCTCTAATCAGAGTTTATCTAAATCTAGCTTCCAAGGTTTGTACTAAACTTCCTCTGATACCAACTGTAACGCCCCGACCCCAGTTACCCAGAGTCGGTGCATTAATTACATAACATTGGCATGATCACAAGAAAGATCAAATCTCGAAAGACCGATTAGTTTAGTAGCCTTGGAAACACTAGATATAATCATAAAGTTTTACATTACATTTCAAAGTGAAAAACTACTACAATAACAAAGTCTTCATATCCACACTATTAGCCCCTCATAATATCCCTGCAAGTCATTCATAATTTACTTCTTCACTACCTGGGAAAAATAAAACAAAAAAAAGGGGTGAGCTCAAATGCCCAGTAAGGATAACAATATAGCGGAACATTCAAAATAAGCATAAAAATTTAAGGCAATGAATTACTAAAACAAAAGCCTTTTAAAATTGAACTTCAACATAGTATGGAAAAAGTAAAATGAAATAATGCCATTTACTTGTTCACATGGATATTCTACTAATCGAATAATCACATGAAAAAATCAATAACCACTTTCATAATGTTGGAATGCATAATGCTAAATGTTAAATTCTTTGTCTAGGCCTCATCCCAAGACCTAGGGGTTACTTCTAACCGGAACCCAACCCGGAGTGCCTCTAATAACCGGACACCAACCCGGAGTGCCTCTAATAACCGGACACCAACCCGGAGGGCATACTTTTACCAGTCCCTAACCTGGAGGGCTTACTTTAACCAGTCCCTAACCTGGAGGGCTTACTTTAACCAGTCCCCAACCTGGAGGGCTTACTTTTACCGGTCCCCAACCCGGAACATACTTGTTTAGCACATTCATCTGAAGAAAATTTTGAAATATAACACAAACATTCGGGTTAAAACTAGCATACGAAATGTCAATAGTTTCACCATAAACTATGAATGGTATAAAATAGCACATCCACATTCAAACATATCACAAAACCTTCAATACAATATAGAAGTTTTGTATTATAATAAATCAACTTCAAATAATCTTAAAATCCATCAAAGGATGTTGACATAGATGAAATCAAAATTCTTTTAAAAGAAGTATCTCCTTTTATTTTGAAATCATTTAAGATCCATATAAAATAAAACATTTTCTTTGAAAATATTCTTATAAGCTTGTAAGGAAAGCTTCGACGATTTTATAACGGCGGAAAATAACCGCACCCGCCGTATAAGTTAAAAAAAACATTCTTACCTCAGTTCTGTCGAAAAGGTTAAAAAGGACCTTGTTTTGAAAACGACGGGAAGATTCCTTTATAAACCTCTTATAAAAAGTCAAACAAGGGTATAAATGACTTTAACCCATATTCTTGTAAATAGTAAAAATGTTTTGAAATACATTTCGAAGAAACATGGATGTGGATGATAAAGAGATCCCAGTAGATTATTACGTATAATACAACCTCGGATAATGAAGAGATTGTGAAATAACCCTTACCGTGTACTTTTCCTTGGTTGGGGTAGGTTAACCTCCTCTTCTTCGGGTTCTTCCTTTTGATTTGATCAAAAGGGCTCCTTAGGTTGGCTTTCTGATCAAACTAAGGCCTCTAGGTTGTAGTGAGGGATGTTGGGAGAGTATTTGGGAAGAGTTTGGCCGAACCAAAAGGCTTTAGAGGTGTGAAGAAATGAGAAGGAGGAGTGCCCTTTTTATAAGAGGGGTGAGGGGCACCTTTGGAAAAGCAAGAAATATTAATTTATAATAAATTCATATTCGGTTTCTAAAGGCTCCAAAGTTGACTATTCAAAGGATGAGGTGGGGATAGGTCGAAAACAACTCATCCAATAGAATTTAGACAGGTTTGGGTACTTATATTAACCTTATCTTTAAGTATTAACTCTAAGTTAATTAGTTTCACTTTTACAATGTCTCTTTGTATTTTTATATATTATGGTTAATAAACTTACTATATACATCCAAGCGACCCCCAAGTGGTCCATTAATGATTATACTATCATAATATAAGTCTCTTGGACGAACCTTAGATTTTTAGGAATTTAATATCAATTAATAATATAATATTTGTTTTAAGAACTCTTTTATGTCAATTTTGACACTATTCAATAGTTGATTTTTGTGAAACTCATAACAGATTGATTACTTCGAACAAAGTCCATTAAATCAATCCTAATATATCATATTAGCCTAGAAAATTAGTTTAATTCATTAAAAGTTTCATATTATATTTATTTGGGTATTTATAATATCAATTAATTTAATTTTTCACTATTATAGTAATTACTGCATCATCATTGTGTCATAAATAAAATAACTTATTTAATGTCTAAAAATTATAAATAAAATATCATTATGTAGGAAATCTTTTTAGCTTTCTAATGAATATTTATAATCTAAAATCCAACATATATAACCCTATGTAAAAATTGTTGTTCTAAAAGATATATGCTTGTGTCATTTTTATTTTTATTTTGACTTTATTAATATAATGTGTCATTATCACTTACAAGTGGATCCATGGGGTCCCAAAATAGACACAAAGATGCCCATGGTCGACCATGTATCAACCAATCGGGTTAAGACACGTTTTAGGGTAATTTAGTATTATTATAATATTATTTTTTTAACCCTTATTTACCGGATTTACCCTTAACCATGGTAAATAAAATATTTACCGCAGTAATTATTCAAAATGTCTAAAAATAAAAGTTACCTATTTACACAATTTGAACATCCTGATTCCAAATATGGAATCCATTTTCCTAAATTCAAAACACAGAAGTGGCAGAAATTAATTTAAAATTAATTCCCGCTGTCAAAACAAAAAGCGTGTTTTTAAGAGATAATAACTATCAAAAGATTGACACTTGTTTATGTTCGGTTTAATTGTAAAATTATGTCCAATGACCAACATTATATTAAATAGTAAAAATATATTCTAAATATACTTTAAAATCACTCAAATTCATAATTTATCACTATTAATTATTTTGATTAAAAAAGTTGTTTTTAATTAAAATTTAGTAATTTTCACTATTCATCAAAATATGAAAGTTATCCGAAAAGTACCAAAATTTCACCTTAGGCTAAATTTGATATTCCGAATCCAAAAATGAAGTCCATTTTAAAATATAAAATATTTATAACTTCAAAAAGTAGGTATTACTATTCATAACAGCTAGTTTGATTGGTTACGGTGTGTTAGAACTCGAAGTTGCGTACAACACACGCTACTGTTTATTCAAAGGAAAGCGTACCGTGGAAGCTTGGGATGTTTCATTTTAAATTTTTTGATGTCTCCATTTAGTCAAAAAGTTTAAAATATTTTATTTAAAAAGGTTTCACTATCAAAAGTTGATAAAAGTGCAATACTGAAAATGAATCTGTTCTTGCATTATGACTAAGAAACTCATAATATGGATTCTAAAATTATAAGGATTATATAAAGTTTAAAATTTAGTTAATACTATTCATGACCTCTTTTAATGGCTTTTTTTTTGGTAAGTCATGGTGCAATTCAACTCAGTGTTGCGTGTAGTGCAAGTTATTGAATTATTTTTAAGAAATAACACACTATGAAATCTTGGGGTGTTACAGGATCAATGATCATTAATTTAAACTGCTTGGTGGAAGGTGATCACCAAGTGGAGAGTATTAGGTCTCTTCTTGAGATTGAACCTCCTTTTTTATTCTACTATGTTATTCCAAATTTAGTTTACTCTGTTTTCACTCATATTTCAGAAAACTAAGTTTTACTTTGATAGTTGATATTTGATAGTATTTATAACTCTTTTGGTTTGGAAAATTAGTTTCAAAAGTTATATCAATATTTTAAATTTCAATAATTGAGATGTAATAAATAATTTGATAAATTAATTGAATAATCAAACCACTATAAATTTAATAATTTGATTAACTAGCCTGTTTTTTTAAAGTGGTGGATTTTTTTAAATAATTTTTTTAACAAAATTTTTTACAGGAACTCAATTCACCCCCCTCTTGAGTGTCTTACTCCTACCAACTGTTAATTTTTTAAACATTTTTTGGAAATTTTATATTGAATTTTGATTGTTTTCCCAAAATTGTTTTAAAACACTAAAACTTTTAAAGGTTGGTGTTTTAAGTATCTAAAGTGGTTTATTCTTTTCTTGAAAAAGGATTTGAAAAAGGTTTTTCATGTCAATGATTTTGGAAAGTATTTTTAAATAGCCAGATATGATTTAATAATGAATTTATGGTGGTATTTTAAAGAGGAAGTGGACTTTTAGAAATAAATTTTTTCTAGTTTTCTAAATGAGACAAAAATATATTATGGTTAAAATGGGGGGAACATTTTTATGGTATATTTACATTTATGAAGTATATTTTGAGACCTCTATTTATTGTATCTTTTTAGGGGAAAATTGAAATTTTTAAATGGTGTTTTAAATGTGTTAGGTTCTATTTCTATGCATGTTTCTTGGTTTAATTTTGATTCATTTGATTCGATTCATCGGGTATTTCTTATTTGGGACTATGTTTCCTTTTATTTTGATATTTCTTATAAGAAATTTCTTGAGTAAAAGGGTCAAATTCAATAATTTAGGATGGTCTATTGGGTGATTCCTTTTTCCATATAGGTAAAGTTCCATTTCAAAATAAATATGGTTATTTGTTTTGTGTCTTAATCTTCCCAATTATAGAGTAGATGAAGTTTATTTTGTGTTTCTTGATTGGTTTGATGCTTTGGGTTTTATCCTTGATTTTTTATCAATGGAATTTTGATCATCTTGGTGATTCTTTGGGTTTTATCCTTTAATTTTAAATGTATTTACATTTACCATGAATATATTTTTTATTTGAATAATGAACGAATTTAGAAGATAGACTAAAAGAGACTATGTCACTAGATATCACACTATCAAGTTCTAGTTTTAAGATACATAAAATATTGATTTTTATAATTATTGGTGCCTCTCCGTGGAGATTTCGTGGTGTTTGACCCTCCTACTGTGGCACGGTTTTGTGATCCAGGTATCTACGACCTCGTAGGTTTGAGATCCATGAGTGGAAGTCTGGCATTACAAATGCCGGTTAGTTTGTGTCCCACAATGATAGGTCGGTACTGAAAGTACATAGGCAAGCGTCGTTAGCAGGTTGTGGACTCAGTCTTCTTGGGGGTGAAGGGAAGGTCCCGCAGTCAGATCTGCAATTTGAGGGTTGCGCCATATTCACTGGTTATGCATGATTTAGGTGTTTGATGTGGTATTCTCTACTGGGTTTGATGGTGGAAATGATTTTTGATTTTGATTTTGACACAGTTTTTTTGCTGAAAGGTGTCCTTCTTGTGTTTGTTCTAGAATTCAGGCAGCTGGTCTTGTGATTATGGGTTTTGTAATTTGATTTTTTAAAAGCTTGGATCTGCTTATTGTTGTGAATCTTCTTCGTACGGTGAATCTGTTGTGTGATATGGTAGTGTGGTGTTTTATGTTGTTCAATTAGGGGTTCAAGGATCTATGCTTCATGTTCTGCTTCAAGTGATTCTCCATATGAGGTTTAGAGCTGAGAGTTTTCAAAAAATTATGGCTATTCAGAATTATATGATTGAGAGGGTATGGATTTTTTCATCGGTACCAGGCATGTGCATCTCTGCACGGGACAACTAGATAAACAGTAATGAGAAGGTGGAAGCTGGAATGATTGTTTTTTATGCTAGGGAATGGCTTCCCTTATTGATTTGATTCAGTTTTATGGATTCTGGTCCTTTGGGGCACAGTTTAATGTCTTATTTCCTTGAAGTCATGTTGGATTCCCCCTCAGTTGTTAAAAGGGGGTTTATGATATAATAAAAAATTGATTTTCAGTCAATTGAAAACCGGTGAGTGGATGGTAGAATAAAATGTATGTGTCCTCATTGAAAATCCAAGCAATGGTTGAATAGAAACAAAGTATACGAGCATTTGATATTCAGTAATAGAAAACAGACCTTTAATAGCAGAGACCATTATTAGTGCTAGCAAAAATCACTGATAAAGAGTATCCTTTATGAGTGCTTTTATATAGCATTGATAAATGGTACCTTTTATCAGAACTTTATTTTTAGCACTGATAAAGGTCTATAATTAAATGAAATAATTAAACAAATGAAAATTTAAAAAAAATATTAACACTATTATTAATTAGATAATTATTAATAAAAATGAAGAAATTGAATATACATATATAAAAATTATAAAAAATAATAAATATTATATATTAAATAGGTAGATATGTAAAATGAATAAAATAAAATAAACAAATAAAAATTAAAAGAGTAAAGTAAAAAATTGTTCAGCATTTTATTAATTAAATAATTACTGATAAAAATTAATAATTTTAATATAAATATATATAGATTATAAATATTAATAAATAGTACGTATTAAATATAGATATATAAAATGAATAAATTTTAATAATTAAACAAAAAAATTAAAAATTAATAAATTTCAAAATTATTTAAAAATTTACGAAGAATGTCTAACTAGAAGCAAAGATCCTAACCTTTTATTAAAAAAAAGAAAAAGATAACAAGGGAGCAGATAGGGTTAAGAAAAATAGAATCCCTCATCCTGAGAACCAATTTAAGAGTCATAAAATTAAATATCATTTCTATATCCATAATTAGAGTCATCAATAGTTTTCCACTCCAACTGTGAGTTTGGTTGATTGGGAATATTTAACATTGTTGTCTTGGAATTATCTTGCTCTTGGGTGAGCATAACCGTTAATGATTTTGAGAATGATCTGGTAGAAACATTCCTTGCTAGAGTGGAATAATATTTATGTTTCCTTCTTTTTGAAGGGGTCATATCACTCATCTTCCCCTTTCCATTTATGACAAAACCCTTAAAGGAAATAGCTCCACCACTACCTATAGGTCGAGTGGTGTCCAATAAAATCATCCACTATTCTTTATCACTTTTATCATATGATATTTTTCCTCATTTATCAATTTTTGATGAATTTGAATTATCCCAAGTATACTGGATAGCTTTATAGAAATACATAGCCTCAGGATCAAGTTGAAAATCCTCACATTGCCTAAAATGTTGAGAGTTCAAGGCATCACTACAATCTGTATCAATAGGAAAAGTAGTAGAAATAAGTCCCTGCTCCTGACCGCTTCCAATCCCTACCTATGAAACCTCTCCCAAGATGACCAGCAAAGCAGAGGAATTATTAACCCTATTAGTTAAAAAATCATTTGATTCACCCTCAACAACTAGACCAGCTACACCTTTAGACATACATCCAAAAGTCCCACTAGGAGAAATGACAATAGTGATACCACCAGTCTCAACTCAATCTTCATCCAAACAAATAGAAGTAACAACATGACTATAATTTTATGTTACCTCTATAGAGTCTACTCAAGCATTAGAGGGTCCACTATTAGTTCTCACAGGTGACTCAACCAATAATATCCCCTTGAATTTAAAATTAGTCACTAGAGAATTTCATTTCTCAAAGACCATCATATCAGCCTCATTGGACAAAGGTTTTCTAGGAACATCGCCATTATGAACAAGGGACTTTGATATAGTAGAATCCTTCATCTTTGGTTTCCTGTGATAGAGGGAATCCAAGTGACCCTTCACCCACAACTCTCACAAGATACAATCCTCCTAAATAACTCCAAATAATGGCCAACATCCATACAAGAATTATAGAAAAGAGGATTTATTTCATACTCAATGTCAATTTGGATATTATTAGTGGGAGTGGAAAGAGTTACCTTATCAATAATGGAGGAACTGAGGTCAACCTTCACCAACATCCTGGAAAAATTCCCAAACTGCACAAACTCAGTTTCCTTATCAAGACTTATAGAAGTCCCAATTTTTATGTCCATGTCATATAGAATCCTTGGATGCCAAAGGACCCAATTGAGTCCATGAAGATGAAACCAGACCTAAGAGAAGGCAGTTCATGCCCGCAAGACATTAAAATCTAAAGACCAATCGTGAAGGTGAATCCAACTACGCTTCAAGAATAGAGCACCAATGCTCCACCCCCAAAGCTTACAATCATCCAAATAAAAAATAAAGTGGGAAAAACCATGGCCAATAAAGATGCACCTCCAGTCAGAGAAGCCCCGCAAAAAATAAATTTGATAAACAAATTCATCCATCTTCCAAGGATTTTCACCCTTAGGTGAAACAAGACATGAAATCAGGGAGTTTTTTACAATTAAAACTCTCTCAGAAAATGATTTAGTGTTCTCTTAAACATGAGTTGAAGAACCCTTATGAAGGATTCTTCCATTGACCATGAATGAATCCAAGGTTTATTAGAAACCATCCAATTTCAGATCAAGGAATCCAGTCACACCCAGATTTATCTTTGGAACAAGAGAAGCATCAACCAAATTTTATTTACGTGAATTAGGTTATTCAATCATCATAGAAGCAATCATATTCACTACAGATCTATATATATCACCAACTTTAATCAGTGTCCCACCCTTCTGAGCATCCTTTCATATCCAATCTATACAAGAAATCATGATTCAACAATGGATTCACCATAGATATATGTAGGTCAGCAAATCCTATCTCTAAGGAAACCTTCCTATAATCCTTCAGATCCAATATTCAGATGGAATTACAATTCAACACCAGATTCACCACAGATCTACTTAGGTCACTAGCTTCAGTCTACACCCTTTCGAGCATACTTCTGATCCAATCTACTCGGGACACCATGATTCAACACCACCACAAAAGGAATCCCCAAAGATAGATGTTCACTATCATCAGTCACCTTCACACCACCAATTCATTCCTCATCAGCAACCAAAATCTTAGATCCTAGGTAATGGGGGAGCGTCATACGAATACCAAAAAATAAAGAAGAGGAGCGGCCATTAAGGCAGAGCTCCTGAACCTTGAGGGACATCTAAAAGTTTATAAATAAAAAACTATTAATAAAAATGAATAAGTATAATATATATATATATATATGAAATATTAATAAATAATATATATATTAAATATAAATATTTGAAAAATTAATAAAAGGTAATAATTTAAAACATATTATTGTCTCATTAATTTTTAATGTTGTTTAATTTTTCAATTTAATTGTAATGACACGAATCTTAGACCAAGGTAAGGATCGTTAGTTTTTATTTTTTGATATGTTAAATGGTCTAAGTGTGGTCTAATAATAAAGCTAAGGAGGTTATAGGAGCATCTGGGGCACATTTGAACCCCGAAGCTTTGAAAAGGGGAAAACAGGCTGGGCTCCAAGGTTTGTCTACAACCGTGTGACCCAGGCGCACAGCTGTGCAGTTGCTATAGTGTGGGTTCAGATCCCATCGACACGATCTACACAGGGTTAGTGAAACCATTCAAAGAGTTCATGTGGTGTGACCCGTGAGGTTGTGAGCTATGCACGGTGTGCACACGGTTTGTCCAAACCGTGCGCAATAACCATGTGCACCCAGTTTTGAGGCAATATTGACCATTATTCCACTCTCCCATCATAAGTTATTTTTCTTCTTTTTTTCCTCTTCATATAAACATAACCCACACATCTCCTCCTTTAAATATCAAAACCCTCTTTCAATTGGTTTCTTGCTACTCCTCTGTCATGTGACTGATTCTCAATCTAATAGAAACGTTGGATAGGTTAAGGTAATTCTAACCCCGCATGATCCTCCTTCATTGCTAAATTTCTCCTTTGGTTGTGCTATTTTGATGCAGAATCATTTTCCCTATTTTCAGGGTGTTGGACAGAAACTCTGATATACTCCAACCTACTCTGAATCTGAGTTTGATACTCATTGAGGCATCGTTTATGGTCCTAAGGTAGGTGGTCACGTATTTTTCCATTTTATTTTTGTCCATTTCATATTTAATATCATTGTTCCACGAGTCATCCTTTGTCGATCTCCCCTATTGTGTTGATTCCTTCATGTCTAATTTACCATAGTGTGATGAAAAATCTTAATTGACTCATGTTTTGGGTTTTCATTATCACCCATGATTTATATGGACTCCCAAGGGGTGTTCCACCCAAATGGGCCATTTTAGGCCAATTTCCCAAAATGTAAAAATATGGTTTATGCTTCTACGATTAGTTATCAATTGAATTGAACTTTTTCTCATGTGTATTTTGATCAACCCAAGACACCACATGAGTTTTTGGTCCAATTAGGTTTGGAATTTACAATTTAACCCTATAAATATTTGACATAACCTTTTCCCTTAGATTGTGCCCCTTTAAAATGGGTTTCCTGATTAGAAAAATATAAGGTTAAACCTTGTAGGTTAGCTGGGATGAGAAGGCCTAGACTTAATAAAATGAAACTCCCTAAATGCAGTGGTGTCAAGACATGGAATGGCCTTTCCTTGTTTAGGGATTACTATAAATGCATTGCTTAATTAGTTTAATTCATAAAATTTTAAATGATATAAGATGGTTTTCTTTACATTATATATTTTAAATCCTTATGCCATTTCTATTCTTGTGAGCTAATGTGAATGTGTGGATCGGATGCATTCATACCCTATGCCACTTATGAGATGTATCGGTGGGAGGCATGCTTACCCCATGCCATTGATAACCTCTTGTATATGTGGGTGGGATGCATTCTTACCTCATGCAAGTTATAACCTCTGTATAGATGGGAGGAATTATTACCCCATTACAGTATATTCCATGGGTGGGAGGCATTCTTACCCCACACCAGCTACTATATACATGTATGTATGAGAGGAATTATTACCTCGTGCTAATGATAACCTATATATATACCTAGTGACTTATTCAGACATTCCATCATTGAGTTGAAGTAAGTAGACCCTCCAGGTATCCTTTGGGAACCTGAGTGGGAGTGAAATTGTTTATTCAGTATTGATTTACTTCCTTGCTGTTAGATGCACATTTTTTACTTACAAGTGCCACTTGGATTACATGTAGACACTGTTGGTGGTGGCCTACTAAGATTTATCTCACACCCTGCTCGGGACACCCTTGGCACCCTAGTAGACTATTTTCCTATAGTTATGGATAGGGTAAAACACCACTCATCTATATGTTGACACTTTTTCTTAGACAGAGCTTAGGAGTAGAGGATCGGACTTAGGTTCGAGATGTTATGGAGTATCATTTGGGATTTTGTTTAGTTTTTTACCTTGTATTAGTATGCGTGCTTCTTGTTTTCTATTTCCATTTTTTATTAACATTTCATGCATTCATATATTTATCCGACACTACCTATGAGTCTTTTATTGTATTATTCAGTCTACTGCTTTTTACTTTATCTGTTGCATGTTCAAGTTTCCTCTATTTTATTTTTTTGTTACATCAAGTGTGTGCTCTGACATGGGGGTATAGTCTCCCCACTAGTTTACCTTCACACCCCCACTTCTGTTTCGTATCCCCTAGATTAAGGGGAGACACGTTGGGGGTCCTGTGGGTAACTGGGCTCGGGGAATAGGTTACATGGCCGCCGGGTCCAAGTCGTCACAAAGTGGTATTAGAGGGGTTTCCTCTCATGATTTACTATTTGGAGATGATATATTGTAGATTAGTAACACTTGGGATTTGGTCAAAAGTTGTTCTTGGGAATCGCGAACCCATGCAAGAGGTAAGGACCAAGTTGCTTGAATTATTACAATTATTTATCCTAATAGTACTATTGATATCCTTTCACTATTAGGTGCTTCAAATATTATGTGATGACCTTGATATTGATGATGTTGGAATTGTGATTTCATTGTTCGACCTGATGAAATGAGGGTGATGTGAATAACACACATCACGATAGTCATAATATCAATAAGCCATTCATTTTTTCATGTCAAATTTAATTTTTTAGCTAGAATTTTTTATTGCAAGATTTTGTGCCTTGTTACATATATACAATTATAGTGAAACCTTTCTACGAGATTTGAATCATTCTATGGTGTGAGTTTATTGGGTGCCACTCTTTGATTCATAAGGTATATGAGCCCTTATCGATCAGAAAATGGCATTCCAACCAGCCCAAAAATTTGAGGAATGATATAATTACATGGATAAGCACAAATTAAATGAAAATGACAGCCAAATGAGTGTTATCTTTTGACTCATAAGGTGTATGCACCCTTATGGGCCGAAAAATGACATATCATAGGATTCAACTAGTTGAAATTACTTATAAATAGAGAACAACCTTTTTTCACATGCCTAACTTAGTAATTTGACTTGAATCCGGCCTTAGTAATGGGTAGTGGGTATTTATTAGTTCTAATGGCCTGTTATGGTACGTTATAATGTCTTATCCTGGCTTTTGAAGTAGTTATAGAGGTGTTTTCATTCTTATAGGAAGGTTTTAGTACCTATCCTAGTTTCTTGAATGAAATCCCCTAAGGTGCTTAAATCCCTTATGTGATATTTTGTTTTAATTTTAGTGCTATAACTCCATTATAACCTTGAGTCGTATGCCCTGAAGGCGATGACGATCATGTTCCTAAGGTGGCAGGCTTAGATCTTCCAGTTGTTCTTCTAGTTGAGCCACCTGTGGTTCCTCCTACTATAACTAATTTGGGTGTTGATTCCCAGTTTCAAGAGTGTTTCCTTTATATGATGAAAAATATGAAAGTCAGAGTGTGACCTGCCCTAATCATGGAAGAGTTTACTCATGAGTTTCCACAGAAATGTCCTCCTACTTTCTCGGGGGGATGGTAGACAACTTACTGCAAAGTCTTGGATTGAGGCGATCATTTCTATCTTCAAGAACATAGAGACACCACCAATGTGGAGGTTCAAGCTAGCTGCTTACATGTTACACGACTTAGACAAGAGGTGGTGGGATGTCATCCCCCATACAGGCCATCATAGAGAGATGGTTTGAGCCTACTTCTATACTATCTTCTATGGCTACTTATTTCTCCATACTCTGAGGGCTAACAGAGCTAGAGAGTTTATGAATCTGTAGTAGGGGACCATGTTAGTTATGGATTTCTCATTACGCTTCAGTAATATGAAGTTTTTTTCCCTTATCTAGTTATTTCTGATCTGATGGATGATAGGTTATTCAAATATGTTCTATGTTTCAACATCTTGATGAATTTCAATGTTTTCAGGTTGAAAAATATTCCAGAAATCATCAATGATTCATTAATTACAAATCAAAAACTAATAGATGTTGAGGGTGCAAGCCAAGGCGATCCAGTAGCTAGGGCTTCCAGTAGATCTTCTTCTGGGAGAAATTTATATTTTGGGGAATCTCATGGAGGTAGTGGTGGTCAGGCTCCTCTCATAGTTAGTTCTCCTATTTGTGACTAGTGTGGGGTGCTAGGTCATTTCAAGAGACATTATATGTGGAATCCAGTAGAGTGCAGAGGATAGGGAGGGATGGGCCATCTCAACCATTTATGCAGAACTTTTCCTCCAGTTCCTAGTGAGTAGGGATCTCCACCTACTCCTCAGTTACCAATGGGGTTTCCAGGATCATGACAAATAGGAAGCTAGAATACCACCAGCTAATTAGGCCATGGTGGTGGTTGAGGCAAAGGTAATTAGGCTTATAATTCCCAGTACCAGTAGATCGAGCCAGCTCAGGGTATTTAGGTAGTGACTCAGGGCCACAGTACTGGCCAATTACATGTAGTCTAGCCTACGCCACAAGAGTTGAGCATTAGACCATCCACTACATGAGGTACTATTCTAGTAGCCTCAACACGTTTGTCTACTTTGTTTGATATAGGTGCATCTCAATCATTCATATCTAAGAAAATCACTTGGATTTTAAGAATTGATGTTTAGTAATATCATGGTTTTATGACGCTAGATACACCCTTCGGTATCCATTCAGAGGGCATTCTCAATTTTCAGAATTTCCCCCCTGAGATATGTGGTAACCTCTTCGAATAGAACCTGTATGTTCTCAATATAATAGGTTTTGATGTAATCCTCGTAGTGGACTGGTTAGTTCCCTATAGATCCCATATTGACTTTTATCATTGTAGGGTGATATCTATATCACCAGAGTGCATTATGTAGGTGCATAAGGTAGAATTGGATGTTGGTGTGACATGAGCAGGACCTAAGCAGAAGAGGCTAGGTTGTGTTACATAACAGGTTTCTAGTATTTACCTTGATGACTAGGGGTTGAAACCCATTATTTTTTCTCTTATAGTGGATAATTTCATAGAAATTTTTCCTCGCAACTTCTTTGGTCTACCTTCAGTGTGAGAGGTAGAGTTTACTATTGAACTTGTTCTAGTAGCATCACTTGTGACCATTCCTCCTTATAGGATGGAACCTAAGGAGCTTCTGGAGCTCAAGAATTAGTTAGAGGATCTAGAGGTGAAATGTTTTCTATGCCCCAACACTTCTCCTTTGGGTTCACCTATTTTGTTTTATAAGAAAGAAGGTGGCACCCTTAGGCTTTGTGTGGATTATCATAAGTTAAATAAGTTGCCTATAAAAATTTGGTGTCCTTTACCAAGAATAGAAGACCTATTTGACCTACTTCGAGGAGAGAAGGTTTTTTATAAGATAGATTTAAGGTTAGGTTGTCATCAGGTGTGTTTCAGAATTTAAGAAATACCTCACACAACTTTATGGAGTATGTATGGTCTCTATGAGTACCTAATTATGTCGTTGGGACTCACGAATGCACCCATTTTCTTCATGGCTCTTATGAATCAGGTTTTCCACCCTTATTTGGATTCATTTATGGTTTTCTTCATTGAAGATATCTTATTGTATTCTATCTTTAGATATGAATATGTAACCCATCTTAGGATCATGCTAAATATGATAAGAGAGCATCAGCTCTATGCTAAGTTTAGTAAATACCACTTCTGGATCGATAAAGTCCACTTCTTGGGTCATATCATCTCAAAGCAAAGAGTTTATGTTGACCCATATAAAGTGAGGGATATGGTTTCTTGGGATCATCCCAAGAATGACTTGGAAATTCGATGTTTCTTAGGAATTGTCGAATACTACATATGATTCATTCAGGATTTCTCATGCCTAGCAGCACCGTATATGGGCTTTATGAAGAAGGGTGAGAAATTTGAATGGTCTAAATCTTATGAAGCCTCCTTCCAAGAGTTTATGGGAAAACTCACCTTAGCACTGATTCTGATTCTTCTAGATTTATTCAGGGATTATACTGTATATTTTAATGTATCAGGTATCGAGCTTGGAGTTGTTCTAATGTAATATGAGTGAGTCATTTCATATAGTTCACATTATTTGAGGGCTCACAAAAATAATTACCTGATTCATGAACTCTATCTCACTTCTATTTTTCATTCCTTACACTGTTGGAGTCACAATTTATTGGGAGTGCATTTTGTGGAGTTAACATATCAAAAAATCCTCAAATACATCTTCACTCGGTGGGATAAGAATCTGAGGTAGCGTATGTGGTTCGAGTACCTACAATTGTTTGATTTTGAACTTTCCTACACTCCAGGAAATGGAAATTTAGTAGCCCATTCTATGAGCCAAAATACTCATAAATAGGCAGTTCTGAAGTCCAGTGATGAATCTAAGCTTAATGACTTATTCTAGAAGATGTACATTGTAGTTCAGGAGGAGCATGGTCGGACTATTCTCTCAACCTTAGTGGTGACATATACTCATCTGTAATGAGTTAGGTAGAGACAAAAATATGATCTTAAAGGCCTTGTATTATGAGAAATTTTATCATATGACGATTCATCATCTGGTTGGACTGTCGATGGGGATGATACTATCTAGTTCAGTGGGTGTATATGGGTCCTTTAAGACATCCGAGAGGAGTTGATGAGGGATTTCCATGCCTTGGCATGGGTGGTTTACCCAGGTATCACCAAAATCTATTGGGATTTACGGTGTCAATATTAGTGGCCCAATATGAAATGTGAGATAGCCAGTTTCATTACGCGATGCTCCACCTATTAGTAGGTGAAGTCAGAACATCAGCGCCTGACAAGGCTTCTTCATCCATTGTCCATTCTTGAGTAGAAATGGTATGATGTTTCTATTGACTTCATAATTAGACTGCTTAGATCACCTCATGGAATCGACAAAGTGTGGGTTTTTTTGATGGTATGATGAAGGTTTCAAACTTCTTACCTATGCAAGAGACCCTTTCTATAGATGAGCTGGGAATACTATACATCAAGGAGGTGGTACGTCTACATGGAGAACCTTGTTCTATCATTTCCAATAGATATTCTTATTTCAAATCACAGTTATAGAAGGGGTTGTAAAATTCCTTGGGTATGCAGGTAATTTTGATTATGAACTATCTCCCTCATACCAATGAAAAAACAGAGCATACAATTCAGGTGCTAGAGGATACGCTTCGTGCGTGTGTTCTATACTTTGGGGGTTCCTGGGTGAAACACATTACCCTCATCGAGATTTCTTACAACAACATCTTTCAGGATACTATTGATATGGATCCCTATAAAGCCTTGTATGGTAGGACATGTTTCTACCCAATGTGTTGGTTAGAGATATGGGAATCATCTACACTTGGGCCTTGTCTCATGCAGGAAACTTCAGACCAGGTCTAGCTGATTCAGAAGCATATGTTGATATTTTAGTATAGATAGAATTCCTATGCCAACAGACACCAGAAACCTCTTGAGTTTGAGTTCAGAGACTGGGTCTTCTTGAAAGTCCACCCAGGTTGGGGCATAGATGTATTCAAATGTAGGGTAATATATCACATAGATTCATTAGATACTTCAAGGTTGTGAAGTGGATCAGACAAGTGGCTTACCAATTATCACTTAATCAGAGATACCAGTCTATGCATGATGTCTTTCATGTATCTCAGCTTCATTGATATTATCTAGACCCATATCATGTCTTCCAGCCTCATGAGATTGATCTAGATATGGATGCTTCCTTCGAGGAGTATCCAGTTCATATTGTTGAATAGAGTGTGAAAAAACTCTAAGGTAGGTATGTTCCTCTAGTATGGGTGTTATGGGAGCACAGCTAGGTATAGGATGAGTCCTAGGAGCAGGAATATGATATACAATAATAGTGTCCCGAACTTGTTGCTGATAGTACCTCTTTACCCTCAAAAGGGAAACTCAGGGATGAGTTTCTATAAGAAGGGGAGGTTGTAACGACCCGACTCTTAAACCAAGGTACGAATCATTAGTTTTTTTGATATATTAAATGGTCCTAGTGAGGTTTGATAATAAAGTTAAGGAGGTTATGGGAGTGTATGGGGAAATTCCGAAGACCAGATTTCCCAAAATGAGAAAGTAGGTTGGGATGCATGGTTTTTCTACAACCGTACGACACAGGTGCACAGTTGTACAGCTGCTACAGTGGGGGTCCAGAGCCCATTGGCACAATATACACACGGTTATTGAAACTATTCCTAAATGTTGTGTCATGTGCCTAGTGAGGCAGTGAGCTATGCATGGTGAGCGCACGGTTTGGACAAACCACGCACAATAACCGTGTCCTCCCAGTTTTGAGGAAAAATTGACCATTTTCCAATATCAACTCTTAAGTTCCTTTTCTTCTTTTCTTCTTCTTCCTGTGGATAGAACCCATTTATCTCCTCCTTTGAAGCTCAAACCCCACTTCCTCTTGGTTTATTGCAACTCCTCCATCCAACAACTGATTCTCAATCTGAGAGAAGAATTTGATAGGCCAAGGTAAGGCTAACCCCATGGGATACTCCTTCATTTTAAAATTTCACCATTGGTTGCACAATTTAGATGTAGGCTCATTTGTCTTATTTTTAGGGTTTTGGATGGAAACTCATATATACTCCAACATGTTCTGAATATGAGTTCGATACTCGGTGAGTCATCATCTACGACCCTAAGGTAGGTGGTTATGTAGTTTTCCATTTAAATTTTGTCTATTTCATATTTAATCTCATTGTTCTATGAGTCGGCCTTTGTCAAGATCCCCTATTGTGTTGGTTCCTTTATGTCTAATTGAAAATAGTGTGATAGAATAAGTTAATTGGCTCATGTTTATGGATTTAATTATCACCCTCTCTTTTTATGGATTCCCAAGGGGTGTTTCACCCAAATTGGCCATTTTAGGTCAATTTCCCAAAATTACAAATTATGTTTCATGCTTCCAGGATTAGTTCTAAATTAAACAAAACTTTATTCCATGTGTATTTTAATCAACCCAATACACCCCATGGGTTTTGGTCCTATTAGTCTTGGAATTTCCAATTTGACCCTATGACTATTTTACATGACCTTTCCCTTGGATTTTGCCCCTTTGAAATGGGTTTCTTGGATTGGAAAATTTAAGGGTAGACATTGTAGGTTTGATGGTATGACATGGCCTAGACTTACTAAAATGAAATGAGCTAAATGGAATGGTGTCAAGGAATGGCATGGCCTCGCCTTTTTTGGGTCTTACAATAAATGCATTACTTAATTGGTTTTCTTGTTAAATTTTGAAATGATGTAAGATGGTTTTCCTTACATTATATATCGTAAATGCTTATGTGATTGATATGATTGTGAGCTAATGTGAATGTGTGGATGGTAGGAATTCATACCCCATGCCACTTATGAGATGTATGGGTGGGAGGCATGCTTAACCCATGCCATTGATAACCTCTTGTATATATGGGCGGGAGGAATTCTTACCACATGTCAGTTATCACCTATGTATGGATGGGAGGAATTCTTACCCCATGCGAGTATCTTCTGTGGGTGGGAGGTATTCATACCCCATGCCAGTTATTGTGTACATGTATGGACGAGAGGCATTCTTACCTCATGCCAATGGTAACCTATATATATAAATAGGGAATTATTCATATATTCCATCATTGAGCTAAAGCATTTAGAACCACCAGGTGTCCTTTGGAAACCTGATCAAGAGGTAAATTATTTAATCAGTAATACTTTACATTCCTGATATTAGTTGCACACTGTTTACTTACGAGCGCCACTCGGATTACACGTAGATAGAATTGGTGGTGGCCTACGGAGATTTATCTCACACCCTACTTGGGCCTCCCTTGGTACCCAATAATATTTTTTTCCTACGAGTATGGATAGGGTAAAACACCACTAGTTTGGTTGTTGACTCTTTTGCTTAGATGAATCTTAGGATTAGAGGAATGGGCATAGGCTCGAGATGTTATGGAGTATTTTTTGGGATTTTTTTTACTTTCTTACCTTGTATTAGTATGCCTGCTTCTTGTTTCCTATTCCCATTTTGTACTGGAATGTCATGCATGCATATCTGTATCAGACGCTACCTATGAGGCGTTTGTTATATTATTCATTCTTCCGTTGTTTACTTCATCTCCATGCATGTTCAGATTTCTACTATTTTATGTTGTTGTTACATCTTCTATGTGCTCTGGAAAGGGGGTATAGTCTCCCCACTGATTTATCTTCACACCCCTGCAGCTATTTGGTAGCCACTAGCATAAGGAGAGATGTGTCAGGGGTCATGTTTACAACAGTGCTCGGGGCACCAGTTACATTGCAACTGAGTCCGGGACGTCACATTAACATATATCAAACATGCGTTACATTAATTTCTCATACATATAAGCAATTAATGCTTTTTTATATACAATGCACATACAAAAATATTTACACAATTAATGAATTCTTATATAGAAACATACACCTAATATTTATGTAATTTATTTAAATTTTAGTATATTTTATAATTTCATTACAACATGATACATTTAATTATTCAATTATACTAATTTTTAAAATATATGTATTTAAGATTATATATTCATTAATAATGTTAAAAATATATTTGTAAATACATATTTATAATAAATATATCTATAAATGTATATTTACTATATTTATAAATTTATAAATTTATAATTATTATAAATAAATCAATATTATTTTTTAAAAAGTATTTATACAATTATAAATAAATAATTATATATATTTAAATAATTATAAAATTATAATAAATTTATTTAAATAATGAATATACTATATTTATATTTATATTTATATTTATATTTATAATATATATATATATAAGTTGAGGTTGAAGCCTCGGTTTATTCAAGGAAATGGGATATATTGCAAAAGAAATTGGGCAACATACAATGCAGGGATGTACTTGGTGATACTCAAACTCGAGACCTTGTCGAGACCCATAGGGGAAGCTACCACTAAGCTGCACTCTAGGTGATATATATATATATATATATATTATTTTTTTAAAAATTATTATTTATATAATTATAAATAAATAATTATATATTTAAATAACTATAAAATTATAATAAATATATTTAAATAATTAATATATTCATATTTATATATATTTATTATATATATAATTATATAAATATATATAATGATATAAGTATATTTATAATTATAAAATTATAAAAAATATATTTAAATAATGAATATATTTACTATATTTATATTTATATATATTTATTAAATATATATATAATTATATAAATATATATAATGACATAAATATATTTATAATTATTGGTCGTAGATTTTTGGTGATATCCAATAGGGGTGAGCTCACTTTATTGACAAGATTTAATCATGGCATCAAAGATTAGTTCATTATAGATTTTAGCTTGTTGAGGGCCAAGATTATTTTTCAATCCCAGATCTACTTAGTCTATGTCTGATTTCTCTACCAGGACCCCCATCCTACCTGAGATTCGGGATGCATGAAGTTTTAGATCTAGGTTTCATTTATTTTTAGCGAGGAGGTGTTATAATCCCAACACAGGTTGGGATTTGAAGTCTCCATGGACTTCCCTCATGATCTTGAAATTGAGTTGCTAGTAGGGGGAATCTAGACCAGATCAGTTCTAAAGGTGGATTCTGCAAAGGGGAAGAAGTTCATTGCTTCTCCTCCAAAGGAAACAATGATTAAAGGAGATAGGAATAAAATATTCTCCTCTATTAAAAATGGGGTCTTGGATCAAATACTCAGAACAGGTTAGACGACTCACCTCCTTGCTAATTAGGATGTGATTGTTGAAATGCTCAAGATTTGTATGTTTTTTTTTTGCAATTACTAGTGTTATTTTTCCTTCGGGATCAAAAATTTGGAGATTGGATGACCTTATTTAGGAACTTGGGAAGAGGTGGGGTTTTGATGATTGTAAAATTCTTCCCCTCAACTGAGGATACTTCAACATTATCTTCCTGTATGATTATCTAAATACACATGCTTTGGGGTTTGGATAGATTGTGTTGTAGCCAAGTATTCTCTATATTCAAGAGTGGGATTCAAAATTCAATCCATTTTTTTAGAAATTGTAGGGCTTGGGTCTAGATTTTCATCTTTGGTTTGAGTTGGATTCTATGGAATCCAAGGGTCATGTTCTACATTACATCAATGGTTGGTGTTCCCATCAATATAGAAAAATCCACTGAGGAAGCTCTCTTCATACACTTTGTGAGGACACTCATGGTGGTTGATTTCTCCTCCACTCTTACTAAAAAGTTAATCCTCACAATTGAGAATGAGTAATTTGATCTCAAATTCATTTTTGAGAGGCTTAATGAATATTCTTTTGGATACAATATGGTTTGGAATTCACAATAGAAGTGTCATAGGGAGTTTTCTTTGTTCATTGTGCTCTCTGAGGGGGCATACTGGGAATAGATGCAGGAATCAAGACAAGGGTAAAAAACATGTTGAGCAACCGGATTGCAAGAGCATTGGAAATGAAAATACCACCAATATTTTATTTGATGGTCCCTCCTATTTTAATACAATGACAATGTAAGGATAAAAATGGTGATTCTATGGGTTTTGTATTTCATCAGCTTAGAGCTGCATCTAAATAAATTTCATAGGTTGGTAGTTTTAATTTGATTGTCATGCACTAAACTAGAAAGGATGGGAAGAACATTGGTAAGGTGGGACAACCTGAATATTAGGTTTTTGGTGTTTTGATAGGGTTCTCTCATTCACAAACTAATGAGAAAAGTTGTATTGTCAAGTGACTAGCTATGGACTTTTCAAGACATGTTCCATAGGAAGATGGGTCTGGGAAATCTGATTTTTAATAGAGCATGGATTATCTTCAAGAGATTTATAATGTTTTCATTTCCTTAGGAGTGTCTGGTAAATGGGGTAATGTATTGGATTATGGAAGTGATAAGGAGAAGTGGATGTTTTTGTTGGATACTAATCTTCTCTGATCCATGGGTAGCAGTAATCATGTATCCTTTAAGGATGTTGTTCTGAATGGAAATGTAAATATGGTTAGTATTGATGATTTAGAACTTTTTCCTCCAAAAATAATTCCACAGAAGGATTACTCCAATCTACCCAAGAATGTGTCTACCAAGTCATCTTCCAAGGTAGAAAAGATCCATCTCACTTTAAAGTACAAAATGTCCAAGGAGATGATTCTTGGGGTCCTCAATCAGGGTAATTCATAGTCAGATTGGGAAACTGCTGATGATTTTGATTATTCTGATTATGATTATGGAAATGATATTGAATTTTTTGAACTGTAGCTTTCTTTTCTGGATGAGGTCATGTCTCTTTTTATGACCCCATCATTTTCTTTACTTGATTTTTCTGTTTTTCTTTCATATTTAATAAAAGGTCAGTAGGTTTCACTTCATGCTTGACCTTTTTTGTATATTTATTATTAAAAATACCTAATTATAAAGAAATAATTATACCTAAATAAATAGACATATATTTATAAATGTATATTTACTATATTTAGAAAGTTATAAGTTTATAATTATAAATAAAAAATTTTATTAATGTAATTATAAATAAATAATTATATATTTAAATAATTATAAAATTATATTAAATATATATATATAATTATATAAATCTTTTTACAAATTTTATTATTTATAATTATAATTATAAATCATTTATCAATGCTAAGGTTTTAGTGCTGATAATGGTTCATTTTATCACCATTTTTTGAACTGATAAATATTTATTATATCAGTGAATTTTTAGCATTGATAAAGATTCATTTTATCAATGCTTATCAATTTAGAACTGATAAAAGGTATCTTTATCATCACTTATTTGAAAGTGATGATAAACTTTTCCATGATCTATTTAAAAGAACCATAATCACAGCTCATTCAGTCGTGATTCTCAAGCTCTCGTGGAACTCCCCTATTTTTAATGTTACTCCTCTATGTTCACTCTGAGGAATCAAGTCTAGAATCCAAGGTATGAAATTTTCCCTTTTTCCTCTCTCATTACTTGATTTTTTGGGTTCCGTGGTTTATTTTTTTGCACTATTATTAACCATAACAAAACCTACATCTCATATCTCTCTCTCATACAGTTACCTATACCTACACAACACCACCCCTACTCTGTAAACTCATTATAGCTTCACCCGAGACCACTGCGAACTACATATCTATCTATTGTTGTAACTATCAGTGGTTTTCTTAATGTTTCTGTTATATTAGTTCTTGTTACCTTTTAGATAGTGTGGATTGTCATAGTTTGAATCTTGTTTACACAGTATGGAATGCACATTAAGATGAAATTTTTTTAAGACAATAAGAAGAATTATGAATATATGTATATCTATAAATAAAATCATCTTAAAAAAATCATAGAATGATATGTTAATATTTTCACTTAATTAATATTGGATGATCAGTGTCATATAGGTGATGTAGTAGAATGAATAAATGAAGTTTGTTCATATTTTATAAAATGATAGAATTTTGTGGTGGTTCCTGTATATTTTCTTTCATTTGATTATTTTTTGGTGTTCATACACAATTTGAATATAAATATGAATATAATTTCACAAGATGACATAATGAGATGATGATATACTACATGAAAGAATTATCAAAGGTGTTCATTTAATCTTGTGAAAAAAATTTAGAAAATTTAGTAATGTTTACCACAATTTTTTTATATTTATGACTATGGTATGTTTTACCATGATTGTATTAATAAATTCAACCAGGTTAAATGGAAAAGTGTTTTTTGAGCTTACATTTTCATTGGTGGTATATTGTGATGGAAAGTGAATTATATTTTTGATAATTGTCATACGACCTTTACAATTTTAGTAATAATGATGTGTTGTTTGATATTATTATTTGATTATGATTATGGTTTGAGAGTTCATAATCATTGTTAATGCTATAATGGACCATGGGTTTCAAAAATAAGGTTGCATAAATAAGGATTCATTTTGGTAAGATAGATATACAATATAATATACTTCATGTATAAAAGTCCACATTTTCATGCATCTTGAATGAAAATTGTTTCTATCTTGAAAAGAGATATAATAATTCAATAGCCCAGTACAACCAACCTTCACTAACTTTATTTAATCATTCCTTGGATTCTTCATTTCCTTCCATATCTTGATAATGTATTATACTCCTCCTTTCAAACTAGCCTTCTTCCCATTATTTTGGTTCCAAATTTCCTTGATGACATACCACTTTCTGGGATTGTATTCATTAATCTCCATAAAATCTGCTTCTACAACTTTGAATACTGAATCTCCCAACCCATTATTCAACAATTTCATCCTTACATCCTCGTCATTTATTAATTTCTGAGAACACCAAATAGGGAACCTAAAAATTAATCAAAACATAATGAATTATTTTTTTTGAATTATTGATATGAATTTTTTATGCAACTCAATCAGTTACTTTGGGCAACACTTCATCAAAAATTACATTTAATTTGAGTGCAGTCACATTAGATCCTATTAAAAATACATAGTTAGGAATACTTGGGTGACAATACTACTATGATGGGTGACCCCATAAAAATAACTGATTTACACATTTTTTGTTAAAAAAAACAAGGCAAACACATATTTTGATTCTCTTCCCCTTCAACCTTGATAAGTTTAAAAGGGTTCCAATCTGACTCTCAAAGTTATTCCTACCACAATGATCAATGATCTTCGACCCTACTTTTGGTTTCATCTATAAGATACTTTTTATTGGTATCTTGGAGAAGTGTCTAGTTTTCAATCTCTCTCATCCACCTAACACCAATACCACCACAAGTGTGTATCTCCTACAAGTCGTACATAGCATAAATCTATAACAAGTGACCTTAAAGAACTTTCTCAATAATAAATTTAAAAACACATATAAATAAGCACTTATCATAGGTTTTATAAGGAGGTATCAGTAAGTTCTACCAAATTCAGCCTAAATTCTTTAAGTAGTTATGAATATATGTTTTCAAATGAAGACAAAGACACTTCAAACTGAGTAGAAAACATAGTAGATATAAGGTTAATATAAAATAGAAAAAGGTAGGAGGTAAATAAAATTACATTTACTAATACTTGAATAATTACTATATATTTAAATGACAAGTTTGAACTATTTTAGCAGTCTTTAATTTATTTCAATAGAGGTTATTAAGAAAAAATACATGATGTTGAATTTTTAGAATGTTTTAACAAATTCTTCACTATAATTGGCATCTTTAGAGAAAAATAAATCTCAATAAAATTTCATCAGATTTATTTTACTTTAAAGATGTTAATTGTAGTGAAAAATGTTTCCAGAAAGGCTAATATAAGCTACAATTTATTCTATGTTAAGGGAGAAAACATAGTGATTTAGAAAAATGAATGGATTAGGGAATACCCGATTTTATAGATTAAGGGAATCATAATTTATTTCAATTTGGATTTTAATGTTCATTACTTAATTTTTGAAATTTAATATGTTAGAAATCATAATTCAAATTTCATTTAGGTTATTTTTTAATATGAGTGTGTTTAGAGTATACATGGGATAAACATATTTTTTAAAAATAAAAAGTTCTAGGTTTTATGTGAAGGATAGGTATGGTATGTTATAATGTGCGTTATTATAGACATGTTAGTGATTCATCGAGGGATAGGGTGAGGTTGATGTGTCATTTGGGTTGTTTTTTCTTCTTTATAGTTTTTTAGAAGTTAGGTTTAACTAATGTATTATGGAACCCATTGTGTGGTTCTTTCCTAATGGAACCAATTATGTTAAAACCTCCCTATATTTCAAATTCACTTCTTAAGAAAAATTGATTTGTTATGCCCATTTTATTTTTTGGATGCAATAAGTACATGTGATGGTTATCCCTAAGGGTTAGTCTTGGATTCTAGGGGTTTGAGGTCAAATATCATGGATCTTGTGATGTTGTTATTTTCAAAGGGATAAAAATAACTTTTTCTCCTCCCATGATTCAAATGTTAACCTATTATTAGTGAAATTATTTGAGTGTTATGAAACAAACATGGTATAAAATTATAGTATGATTAGTATAATACACTGGTATGAAATGAAGTCAGTGCATTTTATTATCATGGTTTCCTAGTTAGTACATAATAACTTGACTTACATGTTTATTTTTAGTGTTACTACTTTGAACATATACTCAAATATATGTGTTGTATATTTTATGGTCCCTGTTAGTATTTACTTGTTTATTTTTATACTCACAGCCTACACATGAACCTCAATGGATATAGTGCTCTTATATTTGAGATACATGTGAGGGAAAATGACTAGTAACATGGATTAGATTTGGTGCAGATTAGTGGGGATGATTTGAAGTTATCATGGTAGTTTTAGGGACCTTTTACCATTTTGAGATGAGATTTTAAATTTTAAATTAAATTGTGGTAATTTAAAAAAAATTAAAGATACAACTATCATCCCCACCAGATTTATCTCCCAAACAATATTTATTGAATTTTTTTACTTCAGACTCATTCCCCATCTCATCTATGTTGTTTAAATTACTATGAGTAATAGTCATCCAAAATAATCACTAGTACTTGGTATGGGATTAATTTTGGTAAGAGTGGTTCCAGAAATATAGGTGTATGTCCAAAAGAGATGGGGTATGAGTATCAAGAACAAAATGCAATAATAATTGTTCAAGAGATTAAGATGATGAGGATGACAGTAGTCTATAAATTTCACCTTTGGATGAATTCAGAGGATAACACCTACTATAGTGGGGTAATTATTTTCTTAAATTAAGTTACCCATTTCCTTCAAAATGTATTCATGCTAATCATTTGAAAAAAAAGAGTGTGAATATGGATTTAAAGAGTTCATCAAGTTTGTAATAGATCATGAATATGATCCTTCTCAAATTCTTTCTCCGTGTTTACATTTTTTTATTCAATACAAATTAAATTTTTGACTACTCAGGCAGAAAATGTATTATGTACATGATGATGTTACTAATCATGAGGAATAAAAGACCATCGATGATGAAACTATAGAATTATTAGGGTATTAATAGCATTTTGAGGGAAAAACAATATAGCATCATTGTGTTGTATAAAATTATCAAGGTAAGAAGTCGGGGTATAAAATTTCAGGTTTGTTGGAATCAACATGGCTATCCTATTGACCCCAACAAGTCAATGTTCATTAGTTATCTTGGGGTCATAACAAATATTAATGTGTCGATTGATATTTATTCATGGAACCACATCCAACCTATAATGAAGGAAATAATTTATAAAGATATAATGGTAATGTTACAATACACTTTTTCTATTTTACCAAACAATTATATAATGAAACGTTGATTTAATTTTCATTATTCCTTATATAGTTCGTTTCTTTAGAAAATTTCCATAATAAAATTGTATTAATGTCCATTGGAAGATCCCATAGAGACTTCCGTACTCTTTTTACAAAGTTACATCTTAGGGTTGTTGAGAGGAAAGTAAATCCCCACCCACCAGTTATTTATACACACATTATAAAGTAAGAAACGTGGATCGATTTCATCAATCATTGTAATGAAAAAACATTTTAGGTGCATTTCAGTCGATAATATATTATTTGATATTATTTGTTTTATCGAACATGATTAAAAACTGTTAATTTATTAAATAATAAAAGTGTGAAGAAAATAAATAATTTTCATCAAAACCATTGTACCCCTATTGCACAGTAAGGATGGGGAATGCTTCATTAGAGAAGAAATTGGTATGTATTTTAAATAAACAGTAAATGTTTAATTATGTGATATGACATGACATATATTCCTTTATTTATATACAAAATGATGAATGAAAATATGAATCTTCTACCATCCCAAGTCATGTGCTATGGAAGGAACCTCATGTAAATAAAGAGGGTAAACTAGTTGATGAAAACACAAAAACAGTATGGGAAACATGTGTAAGAATAAAATAATTGTAATTATTTATTATTTATAAATGTATTACATAAAAATATCAATTTATGTTCATATTTTTATATGTTTTAGACATAATAATCAGTAGCGACTGTGTTTTAAGAATATATACTTTTAGTAGTTTTGAGGCGGCCAAAACAATATGGTCGCATTAGAGGATTAGGTTTTATATTATCTCATCGAACATATTTAGAGAATATAAAACCACATGATGATACACACAATATGGTGAGACTATTATAGAAAAAAACAAACAAAAAATAAGATATTATTGTTTGGAATGGTTTGGCAGAGCAATGTATGAGAAAAGATCAAAGAAACTGATGGTGGAACAAATATCCACACATGAACTAAATAATCTGACTAGATTTGAAGCTAATCATTCCCCCAAACTGCGTACCTTAACCAAAGTAATTAATTTTTTCATTACCCTTTATCCTAAATATGAATCAAACAACTTCTAATAAATTTATATTACTAAAATTCAGCAAGGTGTATGTGTATGTGATATGTATATGTCGACACCCATGCACCACATTGTTGTGATGGGTATTGGGTACAATATCCCAAGAGATGAGATAAACCATAAAGAAATCCCAAAAGATCAAATGAGAGTGGGGATTGAGGTAGCACTTGAGTCGACTACTGAGTTGCCTATTCCACTTGATGATCCAAATATTACAATAGTCAATGATATTATTAGAGCTTTCATATCATGGTCGTCTAATATTATAAAGATACATGAGGTATGTATTTAACAAAAAGTTTCATATGAAAAACATATAACTGTAGATGATAAAAGTTATAAAGTGATTTATGATATTACAGATGGATAAAGTGATGGATAAATGGAACATCAGATTAAGAAAATATAGTGAATCAATGAAGAAATCAAAATGACATTCTGAGAGTAACTTCTCCCCACTAGTTCTAGAGAAATATTTATTATCATTACAACTTCATGTAGAGACCACATTTAAAGATGAAAATATGACTTACATTCCATTTGAAAAATAAATATATAAACCTTCCATGATATTCAAAATTGGTATCGAGATAGTAAATGAGATTCTCAAGCATGAATGGTTGGGCGTCTCGGTTGTGAATACATACGTAAGGTACATTTTCATAATACTTCTATCCAAATAGTGATAAAATATGTTTATTGAAGTTAATAACTATTAATATTTTATAAAGGATTTTATATTAATACTAAATAAATGGAAAATAATTGGAATCATTATTTGGATTCATTAATCCCTATATCATTTCTATAAAAAAACTTACTTTGAAAAAAAATTGAGAAGAAAAGAGACGAGTTACTCAAAGTGTTTTATAAAAAAATCATATTATGGACTTTTTTTATTCCTATAATACATAATTAAAACTCTACACTCTAATCACACAAACTATATTTTTAAATTTTTCAATACTTATTTGTTTTTTCTTTTTTATCCAGTACTAGATGCTGATCACAATCAATCTGGATACCCCAAATATTTATTTTTTGGATCCAATGCATAGATAACCAACCAATAGACCACACATGATATGTATTCTGAATTTTTAAAACACTAAAATCTACATTTTATAGAAAATATTTTAATTATATGTTTCATTCTGTGTTTTAACAAGAATTTTTTTATGATAGGATGGTCACTAAATATAGGATAAATCATGGCATGAAGTTTCTATCTAAAAAGATAAAGACTGTGTATTACTAAAAATGGAAACAAATTAGGGTAGATATATAAATTTTTTACTACAAAAAAATTCAAAAAAGATACTTATTTTGGTCAATGTTTTTACAGTGTTTGAAGCAACATAATGACATCGATTGTGGATATTCTGTTTGAAGTTTTATGAGAGAGATCATAAAGCAGGAAAATACCTGAATCCCTAATATTTAATTTCTAAACATAATTAAAATTTCATTAAATATATTTCATAGTCATTTGTTTTTCTACATTATTTCAATATTATCAAGATTGTGGATAACCTTCGTTCTCAAAATAATAAGTAAATTTGTTTAAAGATGAGTGGGAATCATACATGTTGTTAGAATGTATTATGATGAAAAATTTAGGTTATTACATGTTATGTTTGGGATATAGTATGAGTTATGACCATATAAATATATTTTTGTTGTGAAAAAATATTATCAAAATGCTTATATATAATTTTTGATCTATTTCTCAAGTAGAATTATAATATAAGAAATCAATTTTTTTAGAAGCACTGAACTACAAATAATATAATTATTGAGAAATGGAAGAGGTTGATTCATAGGTGGAGGCAGAGGTGGAGGTGGATTCAGAGACCGAGGTGGGTGAGGAGGTAGAGGTGGAGATCAAGTTGGAGGAGGAGATGAAGCAGTAGCTTACAACCAATAAAATTGTTAGGAAATAGATTAGAATGAGGATCATATCAATAATTTGTTTGATAAAAATTGTTAATAATTAAACACAAAACTTTCCACTTAAGATAAGATCCATTGTGGAAGTGTCTTAGATGGATTATTTAAAAAATTTCTTTCTCCGCTTATTTAAGTGATTTCATACAGGAATTTAAGTGGAGGAATTTTTTTCAGAAAAAAAAAACAAACACTGGTTATTTTTTAAAATTGATTATCATAGGCTATAATTTTTATTATCACATTCCATGTACTATAAAATATTACTAAAGTGTGAAAAAAAACCCCACCCAAAATATACTGAACAGCAACAAAAAAATAGACACTATTTCTTGACCATGACTTCTCTACACTATAAAGAAAGGGCCTTAGTAGTGGAGCCAATAGACACTTGAGACTCATAAAACACCAATACAATCATAAAAAGGTATATGATCCAACTTAAATGTTTGAATAAATATATTTTTAATCAACAACAGTAGTGATAAATTGTATTAGAGAACTATTAGAGGATAACCAACATTGAGATCTCATGGTCATCAAGGACATATGGTGTTAAAGGAAACATGACATCAAATGAAAAGAAAGTTCCTTATGAAGAAATACCTAAAAATTAAAAAACTGATTCAAATGAAATCATGAATCACCTAAAATCCAAATGAACATCCCTTTGAAAAAGAATCTAGTATCTTGATCTAAAACCACTAAAAAATAAATAAATAAAAAATTTCATCAAATGAATAATGAATTTTCCAAAAATAACAGTACAATGGTTTCACTTTATTAGGTGGTGGAATTATTTGGTATATTTTATCACCAATTAAATTCATGATATGTTATCCCAAATTTCTGTGGAATCCATACAAGTAACATTCATTATTCATGTTCACATACATTATAAAAATGATCCATGTTTGCATTCCCAATAACAAAAAACTCATCATCATTCTCAATAAAAAAATACAAGAGAATAGGTATATTCCCATTTTTATGAACAAATAATTGTGATATTATGATATATATTATAATCACCTAGAAAATACATTCATATTATTTTGAAATTCACATTAATTCTCGTAAAAATACAAGTAACATACTGAAAACTAAGAAAACACATTCCGATTATTTTGGTACTTTAGAAAATAATCCATAAGTGATTTTTGATATGTAGGAATCATACACACCTCAATCTGATACATGATATGTACAGTATGACTCAAAGTATCTGTTATCAGTTTAAAATTGACATTTTAAAACAAAATAGTGTTACTCACTGAAAACTAAGAAAATATTCCTGGCTTGTCTTAATAATTTAGTACTATGATTAATCATTCATTTGTGATGTGTAGGAATTAGTCTCATGTCAAACCCACACACGATGCGACTTGTATGACACAAAGTGTGTGTTTCCGATTTAAAATGACATTTTAGTAAAAAAAAGTAGCATACTCGAAACCAAGGAAACTAATTCATATTGTTTTGATACTTTAGTAAAAGATCCATAAGTCATTTGGGTTGTGTATGAATAATTCTCACCTTAATATGACGCATGATTTGATTGGTATGACTAAAAGTGCATATTTGTATTCAAAATTAAAGTTAATTTTAGTAAAAAAGGGAACTTCCATACTCAAAACCAAGAAAAAAAATTCATATTATTTTCATACTTTAGGAAAATGATCCATATGTGATTTTTTACATGTAGGAATCATCCACAACTAAATCAGATACATGATGTTACCGCTATGACTCAAAGTGTCTATTATCAGTTTAAAATTGACATTTTAATACAAAAAAGTGTCACTCACTGAAAACTGATAAAACATGCTCAAATTGTCTTGATAATTTAGGAAAAAGATTAATAATTCATTTTTTATGTGTAGGAATCAATCTCACATCAAACCCACATAGGATGTGACCTGTATGACTCAAAGTGCATGTTTCTAGTTTAAAATAACATTTAAGTAAAAACCATAAGTTATATATTCAATTCCAAGAAAATGAATTTGTATTATTTTGATACTTTTGTAAAATTATACATAAGTCAGTTGGGATGAGTAAGAATTATCTTCACCTCAATCCAAATCATGTTGTGATCAGTATGACTCCATGTATATCTTTTTATTCAAAATTGACATTACTTTTAGTAAAAAAGACAACTAACATACTGAAAACTATGAATACACATTCATATTATTTTTTTACGTTAGAAAAATGATCCATAAGCCATTTTTTTGTGTAGGAATCAGTCGTACATCAATCTGATACATGATGTGTCTGATGTGACTCAAATTGTCTGTTATTAGTTTAAAATTGATATTTTAAAACAAAAATTTTAACTCATTGAAAAACAATAAAACTACCTTATATTGTCTTGATAATTTAGTACAATTATTCATAATTAATTTGTGACATTTAGGAATAATTATCACATTAAACCCACACATAATGCAACCTTTGTGACTCAAAGTGCATGTTTCTAGTTTAAAATGGCATTTTAGTAAAAAAACAAAAGTGGCATACTCAAAACTAAGGAGAAACATTTGTATTGTTTTGATACTTTTGTAAAATGATCCATAATTCATTTTAGGCATGTAGGAATTAGATTCACCTCAATCTGACACACGAAATGACCGAAATGACTTCAAGTGCATCTTTTTATTCAAAATTGACATTAATTTCAGTAAAAAGGACAAATAAAATAATTAAAACTGAGAAAATTCATTTGGATTATTTTAGTAATTTTGAAAAATGATCCATGATTCATTTTTTATGTGTAGTAATCATATGAACCTCAATCTGATAATTAATGTTCCTTGTATGATTCAAAGTGTCCGTTATGAGTTTAAAATTTACAATTTAATACAAAAAATTATCACTCACTGAAAACCATGAAAACGAGCTCTGATTGTCTTGATAATTAAAGGAAAAGATTCATAATTCATTTGTTACATGTAGTAATTAATCTCATATCAAATCCACACACAATGCGACATGTATAACTCTAAGTGTGTGTTTCTGATTTAAAATGACATTTTAGTAAAAAACATAGGTGGCATACTAAAAACTGAGGAAATACATTAAGATTGTTTTGATACTTTAGTTCAATGATATATAAGTTATTTGAGACATGTAAGAAACAACCACACCTGAATCTGATGCATGGTGTGACCGATATAACTGCAAGTTCATCTTTTCAATATATAGGTGTCATTTTAGTTTAAAACGTGCATCACATCGCCAAAATTGAGCAAATGAGCCTATATTTTTTTCTAATCATTTTATTGACCATTACTTAATTAATTTACTTATCATTTTTATATTATACTTATTTAGTAATTTTCATGGAGATGATTCTTGAATATGAATAATAAATGGCATATGACGTGCATAAATCAACCACAACGTAATATGATACACAGTAATCCTAGTATGACTCAAATTTTTTGTTTAAAATTAAAATTGTATGTTTAATTTATTTTCTTATATTATTACTAACATAAGAAGTTTTTTTTCTTATATAGGTTTGTTTTTTGGCTCAAGAAGGGGTGTATTTTTCTTTTATATAGGTTCATTCTTTTCCTCTATAATAGAGTTTTTTTATATTTGTGTTAGAAATTTTATTTCATTTAAATTCTGTATTTGTATATGATTTTGCTAATTTCTGGTGTTGTTTATAGTGTTGTAGTGTGCTGTTATAGCACACTACAATATGCCCTATTTTTAGTGATTCATTTGTAGAATTGAAATGTAAGATACAGATACTCAATGAAAAGAGAGGAGGTGAATTGTAAGTTTAAAAACTTTCATTTTTAACCTTAAGGAAACTTTTTTTAACTAAGTTAAACGATCAAGATTCACAAAACCCTCTATTATTTTTTACAAAGAGAACAGAAGGTCCCAAGGTCCAAATATAAAGATAATATAAGGAAATAAGTACATAGGTATACTTAAGTAATATTATACCTTAAATCGTATAGAATCTTCAATCAGAGTTATTACAATAGAGAAAGTGTAAGAAAGTTACACTTTCTATCTTTAATAAAAAATTCTGCGGAATTTAGAGAACTTGTAATTTAACAAGTAATACAAGTGTAATGAAATTTTTTAAACCAAAGAAAAGCATATAAAAAAACCTTGGATAAAGGTCCCTTGATTTATACTTTCAAGAAATTATATCTTACCCACACTAAGGTAAGACCTCGATATGAAGATTGGAATCTATCTTGTTATCCCCACAATCCCTCGATCTGTAAGGTTATTGGAACCTCTGTCTTCTTTAAACTTGGAATCCCTCGATTAATCAGTTAATCAACACCGTTTTCTTCCTTCATCTTGAAATCCCTCAATTGTATACAACAAAAATCATAATCTCACAAAGCAAACAAAGATTATTGAAGATTTAGGTTTGTGGAACAAGTTGTTCACAACTTAAACCCTTTATAGTTTTTCATGAAGAAAATCCGGAAGATTTCTCAGAGAGTTCCAATTCTACCAAAATTTTACAACATCAAAAACAATAAAATGACTGGGTATTTATAGGCGAGATCTCAAATATTCACAAACTCCTCTAATGGTCATATTTCCCTGAAATTTTGGAGGTACATGTATAGGTGGCATTCATACAACGGTTATTTTGTAACAGTTTTGACAACACCATTTTATGTAACAAACTATGGGAAGCATTACGAATACATCATTTTTTATAACACAATATGAGAAACATTATAATATTTTGGATCTGAAAAAATGGAACATTACATTATAGAAATTCGGTAACTGTATGAAAAAAAAATAATCAGATTCTGAAAATATTGAAATTCATATTCTGATTTCTTAGAAAATAGGAGTCTTTTTCAAAAGAAGTCAGTGGGGAGTAAAATTTTAGAAGAAATAGGAGTCCGATTTCTATGTAAATCGGAGTCTGATATTAGAAGGAATCGAAGTAATCTTTCTAAATAAATCAGATTTTTTTCAACTTAAAGAAATGTCGGCTTAAGGAAAATGGTTAGACTTGTTTAAGAAAACATTAGATAAGTCATTGAAGATCATAGGGTAAGGTATAACATTTTCTAGAATATAATCATCCTTAGAGAAATAAAAACTATCTTTAAGAAGACATGTTTGTGATTTTTAAAACATAAAGGAATGGAAAAATTGTAAGAAAACTTATTTACATAACAATAGTGTGTTGTAACATCACACTGTAGTATTACCCTTTATAAGTGCTACTGATACACTAATAAAGGAGTCATTTATCAGTGCTAAATAAATGAACTGATAAATGGTATCTTTTATCTATACTTTTTTAGTACTAATAAAAACCAAATCCTTTTAAATGTGTTGCGACATTCAATGCTTTATTTGTGCTGATAAAGGTATATTCACCCGAATGGCCTCAAGGCCTTCATTTTTATTGATTTTTGATAACCCCCCTTTCAAGGGATGAGGGGGAACCCTTATAAGGCCTGTAGGCTTAGTGATTATATGGAACATAGGATTAAGAGACATTACATGACATGAAGGTCTTAGGGGATTCAACCAGACAATAACTATAAGGAATTTCCCCTCCCTAGCATCTAAATCCTCCTCTAGGGCTTCTCCATTTTTTGTAGAGTCTGTCTGGGGCAACTGCATGTGGCCCAAAGAACATGGGGTGGCCCAAATTCCTTAAAGGTGGCCCGAAATCCCTACTGAACTAAAGGCATGGGTGGCCCGAAGGCCTTAAGGACTCCAAGCCCAAACCAGTGGCCCAAGGTGAATAGTTCTAGTAGTTATAGTATCAAACAGTAACTACTACAGTACCAACACAGTACCTACTACAGTACCCAGAAATATGCCTTCTACTGGTTTCGAACCTGGGTCTCGTGGATGCACTTAAGGATACCTCACCAACTGAGCTGAGTCTCATGTGATGATAAAGGCATATTCTATCACTGTTAAAGGCCTCTTTTGTAGTAATGATTGAAACAATTTCCTTCTCCATATGTATGTTGGATTTTTCATGGTGAATTGAATTTCATGTAAATTCAAAACAATGACAATCCTATCAATGAAATTCAAACTGACCTTGAAAATGAGAATTCAATTCGAAATTTTATAAATGATTCATTTGGATTTATAGGATACAATGTCCAAGATTTTAATAGATCAACTAAACCTTTAATTGATCCTAAGTAGGTTAATCTTGCTCAGAACTTCATGGAACAAAAAAATGATTTGTATAAATTAGTTGAAGATAGACAATATGAATTATATAAAGGGCATGCTAAGTATTCAAAGTTGTCTTTTCTACTTAAGTTGTATCATGTCAAGTGTCTTTATAGAATTACTGACAAAGAAATTTCCATGATTTTAGTGCTTCTTTATGACGTATTTAGTGAAGATAGTATCCCTATATCATTCTATGAGATGAATAAAGTAATAAAAACATGGAATTTATTATAAAAAGATACACACCTTCCGTGATAATTTCATGCATTATTGGGGAGAAGAGTATGATAAAGAATATTGCATAATATTTCATACAGGTAGATAGAAGTCAATGAACTATAATGAGAGTATAAATCATTGTATCCCCAGGAAGAAACTAAAGAAGAAAACTCCGAAAATTTTATTGCATTAATTTCCTCTAAAACCATGATTACAAAGAGTATTCATGTAGTCTAAGACTGAATATGACATGAATAGTCTTTCTTAGGATAGTAACGATGGCTTGAGGATAAATCCAAAATATTCAACATCACAGAAGATTTTTGATTCATTATATTTATGTTTTCCTTCAGATCCTAGTATTGTACGTTTGGGATTATCTTTTGGTGGTTTTAACCCTTTTGGAACTTTAATTACTAATTATGTAACACCCCAAGCTTCCACAGTACGTTTCCCTTTGAATAATGTAATGGCGTGCATTGTACGCAACTTCGAGATTCTAACACATCACAACCAATCAAACTAGTCGTTATGAATAGTAATACCTACTTTTTAAAATTTTATAAATTTTATCTTTCGAAATGGACTTCATTTTTGGATTCTTAATATCGAAATTAGCTTAGGGTGAAATTTTGGTACTTTTCGGATAACTTTCATATTTTGATGAATAGTGAAAATTACTAAATTTTAATTAAAAACAACTTTTTTAATCGAAATAATTATTAGTGATAAATTTTTAATTTGAGTGGTTTTAAAGTATATTTAGAATATATTTTTACCATTTAATACAATTTTGTTCATTGGATGTAATTTCACATTTAAACCAGACATAAACAAGTGTCAATCTTTTGATAGTTATTATCTCTTAAAAACACGGTATTTGTTTTGACGACGGGAATTAATTTTTAAATTAATTAATGCAAACAATATTTTTTGAATTTGGTAAAATAGACATCATTTTTTAATTCATAATATAAAATATATCTTAGGCCTAATTTTTGGTATTTTTCTGGAAAATTTCATTTTTTGATGAATAGTGAAACCACTAAGTGGTAGTTAAAAACTGATTTTTTCATAAAACTTAATTTTACCGCTTCTGTGAGTGGAATTTCGAAAATCCGAGAGACACGGTTATTATCAAGGAGTAAAATGTGGTTCAATGAGATGAAAATAATTTTTGGTGAATAGTAACTTTTTACTTTTATTTACCACGGTTAAAAGTAAATAAGGTAATTAAGGGTGAAAATGATATTAATATTACCCTAACACATGTCCTAATTATATTGGACAAGTGTATCTCGACCAAAAACAACCTTAGCAGTAAAATATTATCATTTAGGTCCACTTTTATTAGATTAGGACATTTATTATTATTTAATTCAAAGAAGAATTAAAAGAGTTAAAATCAAATTTTATTTACTAAAACATTTTTAATATAGGGTAATACATAAGATAAATTCAATTTTAATTATTCATTATAAATATAAAAAGATTTATTACATAATGGTATTTTATTTATAATTTTTAGACATTAAATAATTTAATTTTTTTTATGATACAATGGTGATGCAGTAATTACCTAATTAATGAAATATTAAAATAATTGATATTACAAATATCAAAATAAATGTAATTTGAGACTTTTTATGAATTCCACTAATTTTATAGGTTAATATGACATATTAGGATTTATTTTATAAATTTTTTTCGAAGTAATAATGTTGTTATGAATTTATCAAAAACAAAATACCTAATAGTGTCCAAATTGACAAAAAGGAGTTTTTAAAACAAATGTTATATTATTAATTTATTTTCAATTCCTAAAAATCTAAGGTTCGGCCAAGAGACTTATTTCATGATAGGTGTATAATTAATGGACCACTTGGGGGTCTCTTGGATGTATATAGTAAGTTTATTAACCATATAATATAAAAATACAAAGAGACATTGTAAAAGTGAAACTAATTAACTAAGAGTTAATACTTAAAGAAAAGGTTAATATAATGACCCAAACCTGTCTAAATTATATTGGTTGAGTGGTTTTAGACCCATACCCACCTAAAACTTTAAATAATACACTTTTGATCCATTAGAAACCGAATATAAATTTATTATAAAATAATATTTTTATCTTTTCCAAAGGTACCCCTCACCCCTCTTATAAAAGGGAACTCCCCCTTCTCACTAATTCACACATTAAAAGCATTTTGGCTTGGGCAAACCCCACCCAAATACTCTCTAAACTTCCCTCACTACAACCTAGAGGCCTTAGTTTGATCATAAAGCCAACCTAAGGAGCCCTTTTGATCAAATCAAAAGGAAGAACCCGAAGAAGAGGTAATGTTTTCACCACCCTCTTTCAAGTCCCTTTCTTCTTCAACTTCTTCTTTCTTTGTTATTTCTATTCTAAAATAATGACTCTAGTATATTCTATATATTGTGATGTTATTATAAATATGGTACAACCATATTCAGTATTCTATCCATCCTTTGAATGGCATGTCACCATACGTGCGTACGTACGGCTTACCGTCTCCACGTCATGGTGTAATTGTCATTCAATAAATTATTATTTGGATGGGTATAATAATGATGTGTAATTCATGTAACTAATTAATATAATATGATAATTATTCTGTCTATATGATATAACATCCAATTATATATTATTTTAACATCAAAAGAATGATATTGTCGCTCGTGCGTACGTACAGACTACCGTCTCCACGAACGCGATGAGATTCATTCTCCATCGTATCCATTCAAGTCTAATTCTAATTTAAAGATTAATAATAATGTTTAAGGACTTAATATCATTGTGGATATGAATAAGATACAACCTATCCATAATAAACATGTCTTACATAACAAAACATATAAAAGAAAATGAGTAAGTTAACACCCGAAATGACAATAATATTAAGATATTATTAACAAATCAATGTTAAAAGATCATATGTGATATCATATTAATGTATATGATTCTTGTATAATTTAATAAAAATTATTTCACCATTATAAAAGAGTTTAATATACCCCCAACCAAGGAAAAGTACAAGGTAAGGGGTTTCTTATCTCACTTTTAATTCCGTGAGAATTCCATTGTTCACCACTAATTTATTACATGTGGTGTGTGTACTGCCCATGTTTGTATTTATTGTGTAATATAATTTAATTCATGTACATTTACATCATCATTTTATGATCCTTCTTTCATGGGTGTATGTTTTGTATGTTACCAAATCAATAAGGTAATTTGGAATTTCAATTTCCACTCATTTGGATTTATGCATACTTCATTGATTATTTTACTCCAAGATTATGTGTGGAATCACTATTCATTAGATTATGTCATAATTTCCACTCCCCTTTCTATGGATATACTTTTTATACACATAATAACTCCATTTATAAATTCTCAAGTCATCTCTATGAACTTGATAAGAGTAATTTTTACTCAATCTAGATTTTTTGAGATAAACATCCAATTCATTGGTGTTGTTTTTACAAGAATATGTGTGAATTTCCTTTGATCATTTTACACTGAATATCCAATCATATTTAGTGTATTTATATTTTTCACACATAATTATGTCATTTATTTATCCTTAACCTAAGGATACGGCCTTAATGAGAGATTTCATCTCAATTTACATTCCATTGAGACTTCTTTGTTGTTATACACCAAATCACTTTTATGTGGTGTATATAATGTAATTTGACATATTATATCATAAGCCCTTTATTCTCATGATATTACAAAGTTTTGATTACCTCAATGATTTTTATTCAAGTGTCTCTCTTTTGGTTATAAACTCTAACTAAAATACCATTTTTAAATGTTTTAAAGACTTACTCTTCTAAATCTTGCTCATTAATGCCTATGTTTTAAAAATGGTTTTAAGGATTTATTTATATGGACATTAAAGTTTTAAAATTAAAACTCTTTTTAAAATTTTCAAAGTTTTATGGGACACTTTGATTCAAAAATCTATTTTAAATGTATTCTTGACAAATAGTGTGACTTTTAAATGATTTCAAGAAAAAGGGGGATATTTCTCTCTAATATTTTTGATGATTATTTTCATCTATGTCAATATCCTTCATTATTCTTAATTGAGATTAATCTGATACAATACAATCTTCCATATTGTATCAAATTAATTATGTTTGACTGTGTATGTGATATTTTTATACCATTCATGTTTTTTCGATTAAGTATTGACATTTCGTATGCTAGTTTAATACGAATGTTTATGTCATATTTCAAACTTTTCATATAAGGAATGCATTGGACTTCGTAAGTGAAGGGTGGAGCCCGCTATAGCTCCTCGATGCATCGGTAGGTCTCATGAGACAAACTAGTGTCTTGGCACGAGGCCTTGACAAAATCTTATTTGTAGTCTTGGAAAGAGGCATTGGCTACGTTGTTATGATAGCCTAGCATTATGCATTCCATCTTTATAAAAGTGGTTATTGATATTGCATGTAATTATTATACTAGTACAATATCCTTGTGAGTAAGTAAATGGAATTATTTCATTTTATCATTGCCATAATATTCTGAAGTTCAAGTTTAAAAGGCATTTGTTTTAGTCATACATTGCCTTAAGTCTTTATGCTTATCTATGAAAGATTATGCTATATTGTTATCCTTACTGAGCATCTGAGCTCACCCCTTTAAATGTTTTATTTTTCCCAGGATGTGAAAAAGTAATTTATGAATAACCTGCAGGGATAGTATGAGGAGATATGAAGACAAGATGTTGTTGTAGTTTTTTTTACCTTATAATGTAATGTAAGACATATGAATATATCTAGTGTTTCCAAGGCTACTAAACTAATCGGTCTTTCGAGACTTGATCTTTCTTGTGATCATGCCAATGTTATGTAATAATGCACCGACTCTGGGTATCTAGGGTCGGGGCGTTACAGTTGGTATCATAGGAAGTTTAGTACAAACCTTGGAAGCTAGATTTAGAAAAACTCTGATTAGAGCACGTTGAACTAAGATGAACTTTGAGGATTAGTATAGAAGAACTTCCTAGAATTTTAGTATTGTAGATATTTTGTGAGTTTTCCGAGCAATACATCCATGTCTGGATATGAGCAGGTAGAGGCGGCTCTGGCACAGATGTAACTAGGGTTAAAACCCGAAAACACTGCTTTGAGCTCGACTCGAACAAGAACTGCTGCACGAAAACGGGCCTTGCTGCACTCTTGGTTACGACACTCCCGGGGGATATGCTTAGGATAACTTACATTTTCTTTACAAACCGATTTGAAATATTATATATAAGATGAGAGTAAATGACCTTGGTTAATCCTAATGTGTTTCAAATTGAGAATATGGTGACATGATATTCTCTAAATGATTTTATGACTACTGTTACTCACACAATGCTTTCTAGTTTTAGTCAATGACTAGATTCCAAGGAAGTCATAGTGACTTTGAGAATGATGTACAAGGTGGGAATAGTGGTGGCAATGAGCAACAAAATGGAATGTTGATAGGCGTAAAAGATAACATATTTATGCCAAATCAAATTTCCAAAAATATGATCAACAATATATATATTAACCAACTCCCAGACTCAACAAAGAAAAGAAAGGTGATGAATGATAAGAGCTCTAGCAGTGGAGACCATGGAGAAAGAAATTCTGAATTTCCATCATGCCAGAAATGTGGAAGGAGACACCCAGGAAAGTGTCTCAACAGAACAAAGAAATGCTTTACGTGCGGGAAAGAAGGACATAAAGTGAAGAATTGCTGAAGAAAAATGAAGAGTACTATGGAAGAAAATAAAAATAGTCCCAATAATCCATTTACAGTCATTTGCCGTAAATGTAGGGGACCTGACCATTACCCGAGTGAATGCCCTATTCTATAGAATATTTTATTGGTCAAAGAAGAAGCTATGTAGAAATAAATGGTTGGATAAATGTTTAAAAGTATTAGTTCTCCTTGTTGATGGGATTACTTTGGAATAACTTTCTCTTATATTTGTAACCCCGTAGTTTTCCATGTGAGAATGATATTTGAGGAATTCTTATCTTTTCCCTTGTGGATATAGTTATAAATAACCATTTGGTTTTATATGATCATTGGGTTTGAGGCAATTACATGTTATTATATTTTGGGATGAAAATGCAAGGTATGAGATAACATTTCTGGTTAAAATTAAGTTATGGTTATTTTGAGAAATTTATCTCATTTTGGTAATGTTATAAAATATAGTTTTTGAAAAACGACAACACACATACCGTGTGACAACCCATCGCTTCGGAAAAAGTTGTGGGAATCGAACCCACAACCAAAGTGCGATTGGGATTTATCTCCTACCATTGGACTACGTGAAGTCCCTGGTTAGTGTGAATATTATTTTTAGTTAAACAATTTTATTTATCAATAATAATTTGATTTGGGATCTTATGTATTATCAAATGAATACCCTTAGTATAGGAAAATGATTTGGTGATTAAGTGATAAATGTTATTTTAGAAGTTGTTCGCTTTGTTCTAAACACTATATGCCCAAGGAAAATAGAATAGTATGGGATTTCATTTGAGGAGTAATGGTGGATTTTTATCTATGTTTTTATTGTGGATTTATAGTGATTTGGGTTGTTTATGGAAATGATTAGGTTAATTACTTTTAAGTATGTGACTTTAAGAGTAATTAATGTCATCTGGAGATACAATTTAATGTGGAAGACTACATTCTTATAAGTTTTGGGTTTCAATACTAGTTTGGATTGTATTGAAGGATTTTAAGGACAATTGATTATTGAATGGTATTTATTTAACTTTGGGGTATTGATGGTTTAATTTTAGAAATTAAGATTAGATTTTTTTTCTAATGGAATATCAATTTGGGGGATCATCAGATATTATACAAACCATTTTGGTTTTGATTAATCTCTAAAGACAAGGTAAATATATATTTTATCCTACGTGGATCATGTATTTCTATAGAAGTTTATTTAGCTCTTCCATTGTGACCAAGTCTTCTTGAATATGCATTGTTCAAAACAAAATGAGTTAGTGGTAAAATTTTATTAAATAATGAAACTCTACTTAAAAAGTAAGTATATCTCTTTATGTTATTAGTCAATATCATAAATGAATTCCTCGTCCTTATGTAATGTAACTTAAAACAAAAAATGTTGTCTGTTTACTTTTTCTACTGGGAGACTAAGGACCGTTTGTCCCAACACAAGTTTGTGATTTTCTTATTGTTAACTTTCTCCTGCTCATGTTTTCTATCCCTCTCCATCATAACATAACACTTAGTTTATCATCCATATCCATGTTTTTCTACATGGAATCCTGGTATGGGATATCTTTGGTGACCTTTATACCTCTCTTCATTTCTTTTAAAGTGATAGTTTTATTGACTCTTTTTCCAATGTGGGACTTTCCATTACATTCCCAAGACCAATTTTAAAAATTGCGAGGACACAATTTATTGAAGTAGGGGAGAATGTAACACCCCAAGATTCCACGGTACGTTTCCCTTTGAATAATGCAATGGCGTGCATTGTATGCAACTTCGAGATTCTAACACACCACAACCAATCAAACTATCCGTTATGAATAGTAATACCTAGTTTTTGAAATTTTATAAATTTAATCTTTCGCAATGGACTTCATTTTTGGATTCTTAATATCAAAATTAGCTTAGGGTGAAATTTTGGTACTTTTCGGATAACTTTCATATTTTGATGAATAGTGAAAATTACTAAATTTTAATTAAAAACAACTTTTTTAATCGAAATAATTAATAGTGATAAATTATTAATTTGAATGGTTTTAAAGTATATTTAGAATATATTTTTACCATTTAATACAATTTTTGTCATTAGATGTAATTTCACATTTAAACCAGACATAAACAAGTGTCAATCTTTTGATAGTTATTATCTCTTAAAAACACGCTATTTGTTTTGACGACGGGAATTAATTTTTAAATTAATTAATGCAACTGATATGTTTTTAATTTGGTAAAATAGACATCATTTTTGAATTCATATTATCAAATATATCTTAGGCCTAATTTTTTGTATTTTTCTGGAAACTTTCATTTTTTGATGAATAGTGAAACCACTATGTGGTAGTTAAAAAACTGATTTTTTCATAAAACTTAATTTTACCACTTCTGTGAGTGGAATTTCAAAAATCCGAGAGACACGGTTAATATCAAGAAGTAAAATGTGGTTCAATGAGACGAAAATAATTTTTGGTGAATAGTAACTTTTTTCTTTTATTTACCACGGTTATAAGTAAATAGGGTAATTAAGGGTAAAAATGATATTAATATTACCCTAACACATGTCCTAATTCTATTGTACAAGTGTATCTCGACCAAAAACAACTTAGGAGTAAAATATTATCATTTAGGTCCACTTGTATTAGATTAGGACATTTATTATTATTTAATTCAAAGAAGAGTTAAAAGAGTTAAAATAAAAGTTTATTTAATAAAACATTTTTAATATAGGTTTATAAATAAGATATATTCGATTTTAAATATTCATTATAAAGCTAAAAATATTTCCTATATAATGGTATTTTATTTATAATTTTTAGACATTAAATAATTTAATTTATTTATGATACAATGGTGATGCAGTAATTACCTAATTAATGAAATATTAAAATAATTGATATTATAAATATCAAAATAAATGTAATTTGAGACTTTTTATGAATTCCACTAATTTTCTAGGTTAATATGACATATTAGGATTGATTATATAAATTTTTTTCGAAGTAATAATGTTGTTATCAATTTATCGAAAACAAAATACCCAATAGTGTTAAAATTGTCATAAAGGAGTTTTTAAAACAAATATTATATTATTAATTTATATTCAATTCCTAAAAATCTAAGGTTCGGCCAAGAGATTTATTTCATGATAGGTGTATCATTAATGGACCACTTGGGGGTCTCTTGGATGTATATAGTAAGTTTATTAACCATATAATATAAAAATACAAAGAGACATTGTAAAAGTGAAACTAATTAAGTAAGAGTTAATACTTAAAGATAAAGTTAATATAATGACCCAAACCTGTCTAAATTATATTGGTTTAGTGGTTTTAGACTCATCACCACCTTAACCTTTAAATAATCCACTTTGGAGCCATTAGAAACCGAATATGAATTTATTATAAAATAATATTTTTAGCTTTTCCAAAGGTGCCCCTCACCCCTCTTATAAAAAGGCACTCCCCCTTATCACTAATTCACACATTCAAAGCCTTTTTTCTCAGACAAAACCTGACCAAATACTCTCTAAACTTACCTCACTACAACCTAGAGGCCTTATTTTGATGAGAAAGCCAACCTAAGGATCCCTTTTGATCAAATCAAAAAGAAGAACCCGAAGAAGAGGTAATGTTTTCACCACCCTCTTTCAAGTTCCTTTCTTCTTCAACTTCTTCTTTCTTTGTTATTTATATTCTAAAATAATAACTCCATTATCTCCTATATACTGTGATGTTATTATAAATATGGTACAACCATATTCATTATTCTCTCCATCCTTTGAATGGCATGTCACTATACGTGCGTACGTACGGCTTACCTTCTCCACGTCGTGGTGTAATTGTCATTAAATAAGTTATTATTTGGATGGATATAATAATGATGTGTAATTCATGTAAATAATAAATATAACATGATAATTATTCTTTATATATGATATACCATCCAATTATATATTATTTTAACATCAAAATAATGATATTGTCGCTCGTGCGTACGTACGGACTACCGTCTCCACGAACGCGATGAGATTCATTCTCCATCGTTTCCATTAAAGTCTAATTCTCATTTAAAGATTAATAATAATGTTGAAGGACTTAATATCATTATTGATATGAATAAGATTCAACATATCCATAACAAACATGGCTTACATAACAAAACATATAAAAGAAAATGAGTAAGTTAACACCCGAAACGACAATAATATTAAGATATTATTAACAAAGCAATGTTAAAAGATCATATATGATATCATATTGATGTATATTATTCTTGTATAATTTAATAAAAATTATTTTACCATTATACAAGAGTTTAACCTATCCCAAACCAAGGAAAAGTACAAGGTAAGGGGTTTCTTATCTCACTTTTAATTCCGTGAGAATCCCATTGTTCACCTCTAATTTATTACATGTGGTGTGTGTACTACCCATGTTTGTATTCATTATGTAATATAATTTAATTAATGTATATTTACATCATCATTTTATGATTCTTCTTTCATTGGTGTATGTTTTGTATGTTACCAAATCAATAAGGGAATTTTTAATTTCAATTTCCACTCATTCGGCTTTACGCATACTTCATTGATTATTTTACTCCAAGATTATGTGTGGAATCACTATTCATTTGATTATGTCATAATTTACACTCCTATTTCTATGGATATACTTTTTATACACATAATCACTCCATTTATAAATTCTCAAGTCATCGGTATGAACTTGATAAGAGTAATTTTTACTCAATCTAGATTTGTTGAGATAAACATCCAATTCAATGGTGTTGTTTTTACAAGAATACGTGTGAATGTCCTTTGATTGTTTTACAGTGAATATCCAATCATATTTAGTGTATTTATATTTTTCACACATAATTATGTCGTTGATTTATCCTTAACATAAGGATACGTCGTTTATGAGAGATTTCATCTCAATTTACATTCCATTGAGACTTCTTTGTTGTTATACACCAAATCACTTTTATGTGGTGTATATAATGTACTTTGACATAGTATATCATGAAGACCTTTATTCTCATGATATTACAAAGTTTCTATTACCTCAATTATTTGTATTCAAGTGTCTCTCTTTTGGTTTGAAACTCTAACTAAAATACCATTTTTAAATGTTTTAAAGACTTACTCTTCTAAATCTTTCTCATTAATGTCTATGTTTTAAAAATGGTTTTAAGGATTTATTTATATGGACATTAAAGTTTTAAAATTAAAACTCTTTTTAAAAGTTTCAAAGTGGTATGGGACACTTTGATTCAAAAATCTATTTTAAATGGATTCTTTACAAATAGTGTGACTTTTAAATTATTTCAACAAAAAGGGGGATATTTCTCTCTAATAGTTTTGACGATTATTTTCATCTATGTCAATATACTTCATTATTATTAATTGAGATTAATCTGATACAATAAAATTTTCCATATTGTATCGAATGAGTTATGTTTGACTATGGATGTGCTATTTTTATACCATTCATGGTTTGTCGATTAAGTATTGACATTTCGTATACTAGTTTAATACGAATGTTTATGTCATATTTCAAACTTTTCATATGAGGAATTAATTGGACTTAGTAAGTGATGGGTAGAGCCCGCTATAGCTCCTCGATGCATCGGTAGGTCTCATGAGACAAACTAGTGTCTTGGCACGAGGCCTTGAAAAAATCTTATTTGTAGTCTTGGCACGAGGCCTTGGCTATGTGGTTATGATAGTCTGGCATTATGCATTACATCTTTATGAAAGTGGTTATTGATATTGCATGTGATTATTCGACTAGTAGAATATCCATGTGAGTAAGTAAATGGAATTATTTCATTTTATCATTGCCATAATATTCTGAAGTTCAATTTTAAAAGGCTTTTGTTTTAGTCATACATTGCCTTAAGTGTTTATTCTTATCTATGAAAGCTTCTGCTATATTGTTATCCTTACTGAGCATCTGAGCTCACCCATTTCAATGTTTTATTTTTCCCAGGATGTGAAGAAGTAATTTATGAATGACCTGCAGGGATATTATGAGGAGATATAAAGACAAGATGTTGTTGTAGTATTTTTACCTTATGATGTAATGTAAGACATATGAATATATCTAGTGTTTCCTAGGCTACTAAACTAATCGGTCTTTCGAGACTTGATCTTTCTTGTGATCATGTCAATGTTATGTAATAATGCACCAACTCTGGGTATCTAGTGTCGGGGCATTACATTATACCCATCAAATGTATCATTCATTCAGTATCATATGTTTGGATAGGGAGATCATTATCTTCTGGAAGCATATCATTCAAGTATATGTTTGTCTAGGGAGCTCATTATCTTCTAGAATCATATCATTCAAGTGAGAAAATAGTTTAGTAAAATTGGTATCACTCCATCCATTTCCTACTTTCAAATTATACAGCTTTAGTACAACTGACATTGCTATATATTTAGTGCAACCAATATACAATGGTGTCTTTGCACAACTCTTTAACTTCTCAAACAATTTTGGAAAATCATGAAGTTTATCTTCAACTATCATTGACATTTACTCAATACGATCTTCATAATAATTCAAATCTGTAATCACATCCTCAATACGATTTACTTAATTTTACATACTTGTAATCATATAAAATGATCCATAAAATGCAGTGTTATCCCATTCACTAGATACATTCACCTTTTCCCTATGTTTATTCCAGCATTTATAACTTCAAAAAAAATATGACAAATCAAGTATTCTTACAACTCCAATAGACTAATTATTATTGAATAAAAATAGCATAAACACAAACAAAGGATTTGTGAAGGGTCATATGCATGATCTTTTGAAAACTTTAAGATCTATTTCACCCCATATTAATACTCTTTTGTCATACAATTTTCATCCATCCATTCTCTATTCAAATCCATCCTTTTTATTTAGTAATATTAATATTTAAAAAAATAAATACACAAAATATTTTTAATTGAAGATAGATCTCATGAATTGCTTGAAAAAATGGAAAGATTTTAAAATGGTTTATCATCCCACATGATCAAAAACAAAAACTTATTGAAGGAAATTTATAAATATAATGGAGGAGATTTGACTTTTAAAAACTATTTTTCAATTCATATTTTTAGTTATCAAAACCCTTTTTGTATGAGTATAAATGAAGTATAAAAGCACATTTACGTTATAAAAAACTGATGAAATATAGATATTGAATGTAATAATGGAAAAAAATAAACTCTATCTTATTTGAAAAACCTTTTCATAATAGAAAATACAGCTATTGAATATAATAATGGTTTCAAAAATAAAAAAAAAAGAAATTTTTATTTTTTTTAAATATTTTCAACACTCAAATTGAATTTTTAAAAGTATAAAAGTTTTAAACTATTGATAAATTGAAAAACATATACATGTATAAAAGTATAAATTAAAAATATAAATATATTTGTATTAATATATAAAGTTATAGACATATATATAAGTATAAAATTATATATAATTTATAAAAGAATATATATTTTAAAGAAATACACATAATTTATAAATGTATATAAATTTATAAAACTATATAAAAACATACATAATTTATAGAAGTATATAATTTTAAAAATTTATAAAATTATAAAATTATAATATATAAAAGTAATTTATGAAAGTATAAAAGTATAAAATTATTCGATTTATTCCATTGACATCCTCAACATATCATATGGTCCAATCTAACCCATTTCTCCACTAATGAGGTCCATGAATCAAGGTTTATAAACAAAAAACCAAGTGGAATGAAGAACCATACTTGATGTGGTAGGTGGTGATCAGACACCCACTCGCACGCAACCACCTCAGTCCCAATGACCATCATATTCTCTTTCTTACCACAACACACCAAATAAAAAAATGGGATTTCAAGAACCTTGGATCCTATTGAGGAAAGAAATATGGATCTGATACCATTTGTAAAAAATCAGCTCTGTCTTCCACCAGAACCAAAACCTGACTAAGCTCTCCACTATGCTTGAAAATTATTCCCGATCTATAAAGGTTCACAACTAGTACCCTTGAATCATGGAACACTATTAGGAAATGTTTTCCCAATAAACCAGATTAAAAATAATCATCCAAATAAATTAAGAAACATCAATAACATAACAACATGACAATAATAATAAAAATAACTTAAATGAATAAGTATAAAACCATATCAAAGAAAATAAATGACAACTTGGCCCAAGACTGAATGGAGAAATATGAAAGGTTGTGTACACCGAATGGTATATGCTAGGTGTGAGAAAACAATGCCCAATATGATTTCACAAAAGATTTTGTGAAATTCTATTAGAAAGAAATTTCATTTGATCTAGCTTTACATAAAATAGAAAAATAGTATTTTCATACATTTATACATAATAAGAAACCAACATCACATTTTTGGATTCTCTAAAAAAATTTATTCCGCTTTTTCTCAATGAAAAAAATCACCTGAAAATGATTATTTAGAAGTCACATACAATGCATAAAATAACTCCTTTTCCATTTAAGATATTATTTGAAAACAATTTCAAAAATCCTTTTTAAAACCAATATTCACTATATGAATAAAAAATGAAGTGAAAGGAACCACATAATCAATGAAACAAATGAAATAGATAAAGGGAATCAACTGATGTGTCATAAATATACATAAAGATAACTAGATATATTACCCATAGTGAATCCAATTAAATATAAATAGTTCCAACTAGAGTAAAATCAAACCATAACCATTTTGGAATGCCAAGCACCAATCCAAATCTCCCATGCTCTACCCATTAAAACCAAGATCATAGGCTTTGAAAATGAAACCCATAAGAAATACAGTTTCCACCAAGTTATAGGTGCCACACAATGCCCAAAATCTCTAAATAACCCATATAGAATCACACAAAACACAAACTTGATCAAATAAACCTTAAAGGATCTCATCAACTCCCAATACACTGAAGAGATAATCTCCAAATTAAAGAACCACATTAAAAAAAAGATTCACCAATTTTTACCCCACACAACTAGATTATTCCAATATATATACTAAAAACCTATATCATCACAAATAGATGGAGGAAAAAGATTTGATAAACCCTAAATAGAAGAGAATCACCCTAAGGTTTACCTCTAAAGATATACCTTCCATCATTTTTTAAAACCATTCTTGGAGGAAAAATTTAAATAACATGAAACATGAAATCAACTAGTTAATGTCCCACACATCAAACCAAATAGTCCTACCATAAACAAGGTAAAAATTAAACATAAAAATACATCAAATCATGGGAAACAATCAAACATCACAAAAAATTATTTTTCTTTGAAATCCATATACCCTATTAAAGGATTAAAAATCCATTTTCACAAAAACACACACTTGAAATTAAATTTAATATATGTTCCTCTGTGTATTGAAAATTGAATGAAATCACTTCACACTTTACTACACATCCAAATTCTAATTATATGATAGAATATTTTCAAAAACTCAATTTATACAGGCACACACCCTTTTAGAAACACCAAAATACCTTAAATCATTCCATTTATTTAGAAAACCAACCAAAACTCACAAAACCAACTCTCATTCTTCAAAAAAATTTCTCAAATACCATCTTAAAAATCATCCACTATTCTAATCATAAAAAATAAAACAAAACTTCTTTTTTAAAAACCCGCCCAAAACATGTTAAAAAACTATCATTCTATAAAAATATTTTTTTAAATCTAAAAAAAAATTCAGAACAAGCACACAAGGACTGACACACCAAAATTCTAATAAAAAATTTAATATAAAATCCGCAACATATAATAAGGTTTAATTTGATCCATTTTTTCACTATCGAGGTCCAATAATCATGGGGTCTAAATAAAAAAACCAAGTGGAATGCCAAACCATGCTTGACTCAATCATATGGTTTGGTGGGCCATGGACAGTCATGCAATAATTACTGAAACACTTCCTAAATGAGAATTTGGTCACTGCCTATTTTATCAGGCCATGCAAACCAACCTCACACCACTATCATCCTTCTATTTTAATCCCAAAATCTAAAAATTACCCCCAAGTAAACCCACCATGAAATTGAGGATCAATACATTATCAAAAATGATCAAAATGAAATCTCAAACTCAAAATTCAAAAAATACCTTAGATTTGGAATGATTGAAGTGGTAAAATATGGAGTAGTGCTTGATGAGAATGACGTCATGACATAAGTGGGGTTCGGTGAGAGTGGTGGCGATGAGAGTCGAGTTTGGAAATAGAGGCAGAGCGACAGTAGTGGGTTTGGGTGGGAGAGGTGGTGCACTGACAATGGGGTTTAGTGAGAGAACAAACAATGGTGGGAATAGGGTTCAGTGAGAGTGGTAGTGCGATAGTAGTACGGTTCGATGACAGTGGTGGATAAACAATAGTGGGGTTCAACAAAAGTGACGACGTGATAGCAGTTGTGTTCTGTGAGATCTTGAAGGTATGTGAGAGAAGAAATCTAGTTATGGTTCTTTTAAAAGAAGAGATAAGGCTTCTATCATCACTTTGTTAGTGCTAATAAATACACCCCTTTATCGGTGATTTTTTAGTTCCAATAAATGTGAACTTTATTAGTGATTTTAGCTAGCGCTGATAAAGGTGAGGATTTTGTTAGTGATTTCTATTTAGCACTGATAAATGTAGATGATTTACTTGTGTCAATTTAGGGTAGTGTTTTTACTCCTGCGGACCCTCGTACTTGTCGAATGTGTCGGGCCTCTGCTGTTAGGTTGGAATAATAAAAAGATACATAAGGGAGGTGTGAATTGTGTCTTTTCAATAATCTGGACAGATTCTCTCTTTTAACTTTCCTTGCAATCTGTGAAGATGTGCAGCGTTCTCTTCATGATTTGAGCAGTGGATAAACAATAAAGAAGAAAACAACAATTTTTATAGTGGCACTAGTGCAGAAAAAGTTTTTTATGATGGTTATTTTTTATTTTTAATGTCGGATTTTGGCCGATGTTATTACAGGAGACATTATAAACATAGTTTTTTACGTTGGTTATTTTACAATCGATGTAAAAAACTCAAATTCGAAGCGTTTTTCACGTCGGTTGATAAAAACCTGACGTGGAAAATGCTTTGAAGTGATGGTTTATTACATCGGTTATTTAATAAACGGTGTGGTATATACCCTTTCACGTCGGTTATATAATAACCGAAAACATAAAGAACTCCTCCGAATCGTTTATCATGTTGGGTATTTTTATAACTGATGTGACAAACCTGTCTGCCAAGTGGTTTCCAACGTTGGTTATATATTAACTGACGTGAAAACATATCTACGACGTCGATTATGTTATAAATGATGTAAAAAACCATCCATTTCCATTTATAACGTCGGTTATGAAATAATATACGTAAAAACCATTTCCCATGAATTTATTACGTCGGTTTCTAAATAACCGACGTTAAAACTAATCCCAATGCATTTTTTACGTCGGTTATGAAATAACCGAAGTAAAAAACAATTTTTTTTAAATAAAACTGAACCACTGCTATGCCCAGCCAAAATACCTAAAACAGACTAAAAGGTTACCAAAAACAGACCAAAACAGACCAGAACCCCCCCCCCATCCCACTAGACAGCCCCCACCACATCCCGGGACACCCCCCACACCCCTGGACTACCCCCACCCCCCTGGACAACCCCCCACACCCCTAGACAAACCCCACCCTCCTAGACACCCCCACACCCCTGGAATTCCCCACCACCCCCTCGACAGCCCCCACACCCCTAGACAACCCCCCCACCCTCCTGTATACCCCCACCCCCTGGACAGCACTCCCACACCCCTAGACAGCCCTCCCACACCCCTGAAATAGACAAAAAAGTTACTAAAACATACCAGACCCCCCACCCCACTGGACAGCCCCCACCACACCCCTGGACACCCCCACACCCCTAGACTTCCCCCACCCCCTGGACATCCCCCACACCCTTGGACAACCCCCACCCTCCTGGACACCCCCACACACTCCTGGACTGCCCCACCCCCTGGAAAACACTCCCACACCCCTGGACAGCCCTCCCACATCCCTGAAACAGACCAAAAAGTTACCAAAACAGACCACACCCCCACCCCACTACACAACCCCCACCACACCCCTGGGCACCCCCACACCGCTGGACTTCCCCCCACCCCCTGGACAACCCCCCACACCCCTAGACAACCCCCACCCTCCTGGACTCCCCCCACACCCCTGGATTTCCCCCACTCCCTAGACATCCCCCCACACCCCTGGACAACCCCCCCCCCCCACCCTTTTTTATACCCCCACCCCCTGGACAGCACTCCCACACCCCTAGACACCCCTCCCACACCCCTAAAACAGACCAAAAAGTTACCAAAAATAGACCAACACAGACCAGAACCCCCCCCCCCCCCTCCAACCTCACTAGATAGCCCCCACCACACCCCTAGACACCCCCACACCCCTGGACTACCCCCACCCTCTGAACAGCCCCCCACACCCCTGGACACCCCCACCCTCCAGGACACCCCCCACACCTCTGGACTTCCCCACCCCTGGGACAACACCCCACACCCCTAGACAACCCCCCACCCTCTTGGACAACCCCACCCCCTAGAAAGAACTCCCACACCCCTGGACAACCCTCCCACACCCCTAGAAACCCCCACCATCCTGGACACCCCCACCTCACTGGACAACACTCCCCTGGACAACCCTCCCACACCCCTAGAACCCCCCACCCCACTGGACTTCCCGACACACCCCTAGACACCCCCTAGACATCCCCCCACTCGCCTGGACATCCCTCCCACCCTCCTGGACACCCTCCCACCCCACTGGACAGCCCCCACCACACCCCTGGACTCCCCCACCTCACTGGACACCCCCATACCAAAAACAGACCAAAACCCGACCAAAACCAAACCAGAACCCCCCACCCCATTAGACAGCCCCAACCACACCCCTAGACTGCCCCCACCCCCTGGACAGCCCCTGGACAGCTGGTGTTGGGAGAGGAGGGGCCTCCATCCCACAGGGGGCTGAACACCGCTGGAAGGTACTCATCACTCCCACATGCGAAGCTTGAGATCTCAAAATGTTTCACCAATGCTTTCTTCCCCGGTAAACATCATTAATTATATCACTTTGATGCCAGTATAACTAGGAGAAAACACCGTCACACATGATGGAATTTCCCCCTAGTTATACTAGCATCAAAGTGATAGAATGAATGATGTTTATAGTGGAAGAAAGCATTGGTGAAACATTTTGAGAGCTTAAGATTCTCATGTGGGAGTGATGAGTAACTTCCAGCGGCATTCATCCCCCCGAGGGATGGAGGCACCTCCTCTCCCACCCCCTAGACTTCCCCTTATCCCCATGGACACCCTAGACACCCCCCACCCCACTGGATATCCCTCCCACACCCCTGGAAACCCCCCTCACCCCACAGGACACCCCCACACCCCTGGACACCCCCTGGACAACCCCTCATTCCCCAGGACATCCCTCCCACCCTCCTAGAAACGTTCCCACCCCCCTAGACTCCCCCCCCCCAATCTCATAGACACCCAGAACACCCCCACCCCACCAAACAACCCTCCCACACCCTTGGATACCCCCACCCCACTGGACACCCCCACACCCTTGGAACCCCTCCCCCCAAACCAGAATCCATACCAGAAAAACCATCATAAGTAGACCAAAACAATAATTAGAAAAAAATTAAACATTCACATATATAACATTAGAAACTTACAATGTCAACTTAAAAAAACTAAATCCAACCTAAACTACTACCAAATACACAATTACAATGAAAATATTCAAAATTACATTTTACACTACAAACAACTAAAATTCAATCAAACCTATAAAATAATTTGACCATTCTACTTGTAAGTGTTTGACGTCTTGAGCACTATAGGGTTGAGGGTCATCAAATAGATACAAATGAAAAGTATAGTAGTTAATGTGTATAATGAATAAATAAAATAAAATATTATGGAAAAGTTTTAAAGGAAATCTTACTGGGTCAAAGTTCACAACTGTTCTAGTTGTTATTATTTCATATAAAAATCTTAACATATAATATCTGCATTCGATGACACCTTGTTTTTCATGAAAATTATTTTTGAATGAGTTTAAATTCAATATATTATTTTTATTTAATAAATCAAAAAGTACAAATTATAAATGGATATTTACCTTTACATTTAAATATTTGATCTTCTCACTCCTTTTCATTGTGTTTTTTCAAAAGTAGACCCATCCCCTATTAGAAAATAATACAAATGGGATAAATTCAAAATTCATTATAATATATAAAACTATTGAGAAATTGAAACTTACTTTTCCATCATTTTCTTAAAACTTTCCCACACATCACCATGGAAAAAGCATATCCAATAAAGTGTTTTATCCCTTGGGAAAAACCCACTAACATCCAATGATCACTGATAAAAGAAAATTTAAGGTTAGTTGTTTTTTATGTTAAAAGATAATGAACTATTTGAGAGAGATTTTTTTCATACCTCTCACAAAAAGGCGTCATGAAACATTGTGTGATGATATTCTGTTCAAGTATTTCAGTAATATAAAGCATTCTTTGTTCCTCATCTAATGTACATGCTTCAGGGGAAATCAAATGCAGGTCCACGAATCCATATACATATGTCCGCTCATTCTTATCACAAATGTTATAAAGATACCTAATAAAAAACAAACATAAGTATACATTTTTAATAAATATAACGCAGGGAAAATGTGTTAAGACTTACATGGAAAAAAAATTCACCACTTTGATGCCCAATTTATCTCCAGTAACAAGCTCCATGATATCAGTTTTTAAAATCCCCACAGTTATTTCATGTCCACAAACATGAGCTTCCATTAGAAACTCATAATGATCCACCAAAAAATTTGAATATATTGACAATATTTCAAGACTAATAGAATCTTTATCTGATGTCATAGCCATTTGTATTTTTTGTTGTCTATACAGTATTTCTTTACCTTTGAAGTATTCCCGTAAAAATAAATAGAAAAATATATTACTTTTCAAATTATTAAAAAACTTTAATAAAAAAATAAAATAGAAGATATAACATACATACCTCTATGGTAATGAGTCGAAGAAGTTTGGATGGCCAAATTAAAAAATGGTTGATACTATGTCCAATTATCGTCACCTCATCTGTAAGTAATGGTACTTGATCTGATCTATCTATAATATCCTATACAGTGACCCTCCGATTCTCTACCTCTAATTGTTGATGATGAACTGTATCTCCTATAAAATATAGCAACCCATATGCAACTATATGATGTTTAAGATCATCAACATACAACTTGCAATAATTAAGAAGTTGCGTCGGAGGAGTAGGATAAAAAATTGGATCTGCAGGCTGAGGTGGGGGAGTGGGAGCTACTGGTGGAGGTGGAGGATAAATAATGGGGTCTGCAGGGGGAGGTGGAGGAGTGGGAGCTACAATATGAAATTGTCTTTGCATGTCTGCAAACATAGATTGTACTGATGCTCTAATCTTTTCCTCCATCGTCGCATTAATATTATGAAATTCAGCCTCCGAGGATTTTATTTTTTTATAAACACTCTCAACGTAAGAAGTTGAAGAATTTGGAAACACTTTTCTTACTGATACACCTGCTAGATATCCTCATACATGACCAGGATGTTCGGGCTTTCCTAATGATGCAGATAAAATATCTTGCCTCCCATCAGCTGTAAATACCCCCTATGAGCTCTGCTCCTCAAGAGAATCTTGAATTAATTTATTGAACATTTCTATAATGATTGAAATTATATGAAGAAAATAGTTAAATTAAATAAATAAAATATATATCTTACAATCCTATCAGCTACGATTCTAAAATATTCCGAAAGATATTGACCTTTTTTCCCATCCAAGCTCTCTTCCAATTTTCATGTCTTGATGGAGGGGATGGAGGGGCCACCACTCTAGATCTTGAAGACTCAGCTCTTAGATTTTGTAATTTTTACTCCATAATTTGTTCTTCCAATAATGTATACCCTCCCCGAGATAGACTATGAGGGTATACATTTTTAGATTGGATCTCCTGATGAGATTTCCTTGTTTTCTGTAAATTAAGAATAATAAATCATTAACAAAACATTAATAAGATCATTTATATAATAAATATTATAAAAGTTTACATTACCCTTACCAAAAATGAATCTTTTCTTCTACTTTCAACAAACTATCTCCATGTGTCTTCATCTATGAAAGGATATATATGACATGGATTGTCATGACTCCTATGACCAAAAATGAAATTAGATGAGAGGGTTGATTTGAAATCCCTCCATCTCCTGGAAACCATCGATAAGATTTTCTTCCTAACTCCTCCAGTGTCAGGAATATCAAATTTCATCTGATAAAGAAGAGGTTAAACATATTATATATACTAGAAACATTTAAAGAATAGGAAAATAATAGCAAAAGATCTTACCAAAATCATCTCCCACAACTGAGAGATTATCGCTTTTTCCACACTTCTCAAGTCATCATAAAAAATTATTACTTTTCTCTTACTCTGCGTTGATACAAAACTCTTAAAATCTTTTGCATTTAGACCTCTAGGAATATCATCCTCATAAAACTCAACGAGTATCATCGGATCCTGCATATGGGCAAGTGATAATTTTGGTAAACATGTGCACCCACGTTTTCCAAATCTTGAACTCTTTGTCGTAATGGGAGCACATGAGGAAGATTGGGGAACATCAAGAGGAGCATGTGAATGTTCCTCCACAGAGGTATGACCAATATGCTCATGTAGCACCCCAAACATTTTATGGTATGTTTCCATTAAATACATTCTATTCATAACTGTGTTACTTTGAAACAACACTAGGTTATTTAGGAGATAGTCATAACCTAGCCATTAAATCTAATTTTTCCACTTCTATGTTTTGAATTTCGAAAAATGTTTATCTAGAGTTGTGATCAGTAAGTCATTTGGAGTCTGATAGAATAAACTTGATTTTTGGTGAATAGTAACATACCCTTATGAATAGTAATATGAATAGTAATATGACCCTTATGAATAGTAAATAATAAAATTATTTTATTTTCTTAAGGAAATAAGATAATGAGATCTTAATTAGTTTTTCAATGAGAAATAAAACTAATTGCACCTTTAAGATTGTTATTTTTTGAATTAACTATGACTTTATTTAAAAATTAAAATAACAATATTTATAAAATTAATTTTGAAAAATTGAGTTCATTTTTGAATTCTACATGTCGAAAAATGGTTAGGGTAAATTTTGGGATTTTTCTGAAATTCCAGAATTTTTTATGAATAGTGAAATACGATAAAATACCATATATACAAATTATCAGTAAAATACACTATTTATGACATCATAAGTGATGCAAGGCCACTTGGTTCGAAATCACATTCCATTATTACTATTTGAGGTCACATGAACTAAGAATATTCATAATATTGGGCAAAAATATTATAATAATGATTAAAATAATGAAAAATACCCCCTCTCACTATAAAAACCCCTCACCACTCCCTCTTCTCTTCACTCCTCTAAGCCTTGGAGCTCCTCAAAGTTCTACCCAAATAACCTTCCCTAGTCACTCCCCACGACCAGAAAGCTCTTGGTCTTTCCAAAAGACCAAAATCCCTTGTCTTAAGGAGGTTCTCGAGGAATTCGTTTCAAGAGGTAAAACACATTTCTTTTTCTTTCAGTTTCATTTGAATTTATCTTCATTTGTCATCCTCTCCTCACTTCCTCTATACAAATGATAATGATAAATCTAGTATCATCTATATACTGTATTTATATCATGTTAATGGAAGAACCACCATCAATATTCTTACTCCCTCCCTTTTATTTTTATAAACGAAATCAACATCCATAAGGTTCCAATTTATAACCTTCGTGGACGACGAAGTTTCGCTCTTAAATAGTTCCTTAATTACTGGTCATGAAAACATATTTATGGTTGAAAAAGGTCATAATATTTTTATTTTATCTTGATTAATGTTCTGGAATATTTACACATACATAATATGGAATAATAATACAAAACAAGTTTATTGAGCACAAAACTGCCAAGCAAAATTGAAGCGTTTATTTTTAACTCATCGAATGAGTCATCCTCATGGTATATAACCAGAATCATTATAAGATCATTTATATATCTTTAATGTCACTAATAATGTATATTAACAATTCTGTATCTTTAACCATATTTCAAACCAACTTCCATTCATGAATACAAGTAAACAAATCATGAAACCAAGTAAGAAAATGCTTCCAAAACAATAAAATTGAATCTTATAAACCCATAAAAAAGGCCATTAATGAACTAAATAAGGTTATACCATATCAATTAAATGTTGATTAGGTTCTGGATTTATTAATTAATGAATCTAAATTTGATTATTCAGGTCGTTAAGAACAATCAAGAACACCTTCGAGCATAAGGTAAGGGATCATCTCTCTCACTTTTGTTCAAGAATATCCCTTATGTTATGCCCTTTTTATTTTATTTCCTAATGATGGGGTATGTTTTTCACACCTCCCCCATACTTCCCTTGTGACATATAAATAATGGAATCCCCATTTACCTCTCATTAATCCCTCGCAAGAACACTCATTACCATGACAAAATGTTTGTAAGGGGTTTCTCATCTCACTTTAATTTCTGTGAGATTTTCATTGTTTACCACTTATTTCTTATATTTGGAATATGTACTACCATTTGATATATAATAACATGATTCTATTTATATTAATGTTATTCAATGATTCATTTGAGGTTTATTAAGTTCTGGTCATATGATGCGACTGTTTACATTGTGGTAAGAGTCTTTGTCTCAACTACTATTTTGTTGTGAATAACTTTGTATTGTGAACCTAATAATCCTTATGTGGTGTACCTACTACCCATTTTAGATAACCTTTAATTTGAAAATTATATTTATATTAAATATCCACAATCTCATATCATGGATATGTTTTTTTCTAAACCGTATATCATTTTACATGTAGTGTTTATTTGGAAAGTTATTTTAATTATAGAAATATTGATGAATCCGTATACTCTACTTTATACGGATATTTAAAAGGCATTTTTCTCTTTTATTGAATCAATTTATAAAGAATTATTTGGACATGCAGTGGTGGGTGGGGCCCTCTATAGCCCATTGATGCATCGGTAGGTCTCATGAGACAAATCAGTTTGGCGACAAACCCTTCGAGTTTGTTTCCAAAAATTAGATGGGTTTATACCCATAGAACTAAACCGTTTTTATGGTATTATGGTTTCATGTGCCAGATACATGATGTCTAATTAATAAGAATTCTCTTTATTCATTATTAGTTATTATTATTATCGATGAGGTTTTCACTATGACAAAATCTATGGATGCAATTTCATTCTCAGTTAATTAATGGGATTAGTTATTCATTTATTCACTATGACATATTGATTATGTAAAATTGATTGTGATTAAATAATTATTGTACTCATGATTATATTATTTTTAACCCTTACTGATCATTTGAGATCACCCCTTTCATTTTTTACTTTCAAAAGGTGACAAAGATGAGATCATTTATTGAGTACTTGTGGATGCAGTTTTTAGTTTCATTATGTATTGGATTTTGTAAACTTTTACAATGTAATTTGAGTAACATCTATGTATCTAGTTTCTTCAAGACTACTAAACTGATCGTTCCTTTGGGATCTTCATTCCTTCCAACCATGCCAATATCCCAAGTAATGCACTGGCTCCATCCTAGAGGGGTTGAGGTGTTACAACTCATCTCCAGAATCATGTGGTTGATCAACTGATTGATCTGTCATTATCCTTCAAATAAAAAAAACAAAAATTAGTTCACAAATATACAAATTCAAATATTAAAATACTAATGTAAACAGAAAATAGAAAATTGTACTAAGTTACGTAATAGTAAACATGGTTAATATGGTAAGCATGTTAAACAGTGATAAAGATGGTTAAGATGGTAAAGATGGTAAAATGGTAAACATGGTAAACATGGTAAACCTAGTAAACATGGTAAAATAATTATCACAGAACAAAAACAATAGATATATAATTTATTTAATGGTAAACATGATAAAGTAAACTAAACAAAATTAAAACAAACAAAAACTTATACTTATTTTTTTTAATACATGTTTTAATAAAGAAAAAACTTACAATATCTGACATTTAATGAAAATAATAAATGTAAACAAGAAATAAAAAAATGTTACCTACAATTTTAGGAATGTACAAATGGATTTTTTTCCCAAATTCATTCGTCGTGATCGTTCCTTATGGTACAAACCATGTCTTCAACATGCTCATCATTATGTTCTGTTAATATTTCTATGGAAGTAGAGATATCACATAAATCAGTATCTTCATCAAGTTCATCCTCACCAATATATTTTTTTCCCTTGTAAAACAATATCCCACTGCATATCTAATTGATCTACTACATAGAAAATTTGTTTTGCATGTGTTTCCATTATAAAAGAATCAGTTGTGTCTTCCAATATATTCAGATTAACAACTGTCATTCCAAATTCATCGTGTCTGAAACTGTTGTTACTGATAAACCATTTACAGTTAAAAACTGGAACTTTAATTTTAAAGTAATCAACCGCTCATATGTCTTCAATCACTCCATAATATGCACTTGATGTAGAAATTGGGTTTTTGTCTTTAGCACTCAAGAAATGCATTGCTTCTGCAAACACCAATACACCACTATTTTGAACTACAATTCTGTTATCCTGAGCTTTCGTATGAAATGTAAAGCCATTAATGTCATAACCAGACCATGTTATCACATTTAAACATGGACCACCCACTACCCAATTTAATGTCTCTGATACATCTGATCTACCAAGTAAAGAATTTTTAAACCATGACAAAAATGTTTTGTTGTGCTCATTCAAAATCCACATTTCTTTCTTCTTTGGATGACATTGTTTCAACTCATTAATATGCAATGTGATATACAGTTGAGCATCAGCTATGTTATTCAAGATGTATGATTCTAACTTCTTCATCTGTTCAGCTGACAATGATTTGAATTTCAAGCCACGAATCCCCTTTCCCTCATTATTAACTCATTCATGGCGAGATGGAGGTAAATCTATGTGCTATGCCGCAGCCAAGTAGCTCGTATAAAACTCTGCAACCTCCTCAGAAATATACTTTTAAATAATGGAGGCTTCATATAGATATGTATTCTTAACATACTTCTTCAATATTTTCATATACCTTTCAAAAGGATACATCTAATGAATATATACAGGTCCACAAAGCTTTATTTCTCAAACAAGATGAATCATTAAATGCACCATTATATCAAAAAAAGTTGGAGGAAAATAAATTTCCAATTGAAAAAGTATACAAATTTCATCCTTTTCCAAAGTGTTCAAAGAATTAACATCAATCACCTTATTACAAATTGAATTGAAAAAATATCACAACTTCATTATAGTCTTTCTGAAATAGATGGGCAATATTCCAAGCAATGAAACTGGTAGAAGTTGTTGCATCATGACGTGATAATCATGAGATTTCATACCTACCAACTTCAAGTCCTTCAATGAGACAAATTTTTTTATATTTTAAGAATAACCTTGAGACACTTTGATATCATGAAGACACTCACAAAAGCTAATTTTCTCCCTCTTGGATAACGTATGACAAGCTGGGGGAAGAAATTTTCATCTTCCATTAGGAGTGGGAGCTAACTCCAAACGTATTCCCATTGATAGTAAGTCTAATATTGCATTCAACCCATATTTTGTCTTTCCTTTAATATCTAACAATGTTCTAATCAAACTATCACAGTTATTCTTCTCTATGTGCATGAAATCAATATTATGTTTAACTTCATGATATCTCCAATATGGTAGCTCAAAAAATATTGAACTTTTCTTCCAAGTATGTCTATCATTACCAGATTTCTATGTCTTTCCCAATGTCACATTAAGGTTTTCCACCCTCTCTAAATACAGGCCCAGGGATAAAGGTTTTGGAGAAATATCAAATTCTTGTGAGCCATTGAATGTCTTTTTTAGTCTTCTATAAGAGTGATCCATAGGCAAAAACTTTCGATGACCCATGTACATTGTTTTCCTACCATGATGCAATTGACAATATGAAGTCTGTTGTTCACGAATTGGACGTGCTTTATACCCTTTAACACTATATCTAGACAAATTTCCATATTCTAGGAAGTCATTTATAGTGAACATAAGCACTACATGTAGTTGAAAATCTTCCATTTTATAAGAATTATATACCCTAATACCATCCTCCAATAAAAGTTTCAAATCATCAATCAATGGTGACAAGAAAACATCAGTATCATTGTTTTGTTGCTTCGGACCAGAGATCATTATACTCAACATGAAATATTTGTGCTTCATAAAAACTTCAGGAGATAGGTTGTAAATTACCAATAAAACAGGCTATGAACTATGTGTGCTACTGAGGGTTCGGTATGGATTCATTCCATCTATGCACAACCCTAGTACGAGATTTCTAATTTCATTTCCAACTATAGGATACTACTCATCAATTTTCTTCCATTGTGGACAATCAGCTAGATGACATATTTTTCCATCACATAACTACTCATCAGCATGACATCTTAACCTTTTTGCATCATGTGAATTATCAAATAAACATTTGAAATGATGAATTATAGGAAGATACCAAAATACCTTTTAAGGGATCTTTGTAATATCTATATTAGCCTATGATTTTTCTTTCACCTTATACCGTGATGTCCCACATTTAGGACACTCTGACAGAAATTCATATTCCTTCCTATATATCATACAGTCATTCAGACAGGCATGTATTTTCTTGTATCCCAATCCCATCGGGCATAATATTTTCTTGGCCTTATAATGTGAATCTGGAGGATTGTTATCTTTTAGAAGAATGTCTTTCATCAATTGTAGCAGCTCTGTAAAACTTCTGTCACTCCATCCATGTTTTTTCTTCAGGTCAATAAATATTAACACCACCGAAAAAACTGTAGAATCTGTACAATCAGGATACAATGGTTTTTCAACATCACCATCTAGACGCACAACTGTTGGTTCTATCTCAATTTGTTCTGCTGCAATATTGTGAATCATTTCTTCAATTCCATCGGAGTTACCATCTTGCAAATCATCATCATCATCAGTGACATTCTGTCCAGTTTCACCATGCCAAATCCAAGGGCTATAACTCGGACTAAAACCATGACAAATTAGTTGATCTTTTATCTATCTACTTTTCAACTTCTTCATATTCAAACATTTCAGGCATGAACAAAAAAATGTCACTACTTGGAACTTTTCATTTAGCAAATTCCAAAAAGGCATCAACACCTTCCTCATATTCATTTCTCATTCGATGTACCATAATCCAACTTTGACTCATTATTACCTATAAAAAATATCAAAATTATACATCTTTTTAAGATAAGACAAATATATGTTTATATGAAAAAATCATAATTTGAATGTAAAACAATTTTGAAATATAAAACAAATCTACGCATATTTTAAAAAATATTCTTGAATATGATTTTAAAAAGAAAATATAGTTAGATATAATAGTTTTAAATTCATCTTGGATCCTTTATTCTTAAGGTTTAAAAATAATACATCCTGGTGAAACTGGATACCAAATTCACCCTTCCGTAAAAAACAAATATAAAGTATAAATATTAAAATATGTAAACATTCACTACTAAAAATTACATAGATCTTAATGATTTGAAACCTCTGGAATGCCCCCACCCCTCTGGACATCCCCCCACCCCCTGGACACCACCCCCGCCCCCCTGGACATCACCCCCACCCACTTGGACACCACCCCACCCCCTAGACACCCCTAACCCCTTGGGAAACACCCCACACCCTTGGACACCACCCCCACCTCCTTAGACACCATCCCCACCCCCTTGGACACCCCCTAGAAACCCCACCCCCTTGGACAACCCCCCACCACCTAGACACCACCCCCACCCCATTGGACACCCCCTGGACACCACCACCCCCTTGGACAGCCCCCACCACTCTGGACAGCCCCCCCCCCCACCCCCTGGACATCCCCCATCCCTCTAGATAGCCCCCACCCCCTTGGATACCCCCACCCCTCCTGGACACCACCCCCACCCCCGAACCCCTTAGACACCCCCGGACACCCCCAACCCCCTGGACACCCCCACCCCCTTGGACACCACCCTCACCCCTTGTACACACCCTAGACACCACCACCCCCTTGGACATCCCCCCCCCATCCCTCTCGACAATCCCCACCCCCTGAACAGCCCCCACCCCTCTATAGAGCCCCCTCACCCCCTTGGACACACCCACCCCGCCTAATAACCCTATAACACATTGATTACTATTAAACCACCAATTTAAAAATGACCAAACATCCCTAATAATAGAAGGAATGAAGAAGAATAAGAAGTGTACAAAGAAGAAAAAAAGAAACAAAGAAGAAAGGAAGAAGAACATGGAATAAGTAGCTTATTTAAGGAAATTCCATGGAATCCAAGAAAACCATGGGGCCTCAAATGGTTGATAGAAAATTGGAGAAAATGGAGTAAACCTGAGAATCAAATCAAATTTAAAATAAAAACTCAGATGGAGAAAATCACAGTGTAAAGCCTATCATCGCGGCGCAATGGAGTCATGATAACTGTGCATATCTGAAAACCACGACATGGTCTCCCCCATAACCCATAATTTTCTCATAGTCAACAACTGATCAAAATATATATAACCAAATAGAATCATATTGCAACACCCCTCATCTTTTCATAATGCTTGAATGCCTAAAAATCATAGTGAAAACCTCAAACATAGACTGTACCGACCCCCTTGGACATCACCCCCCACCCCCTTGGACACCACCCACCCCCTTAAATAACACTAATAAATTATAGCCTAATATCCATGAAACAATACAATCATTATGTCATCATATCACAAACCATGATGAAATAGTCAACCCCAACTGAAACTTATCCCCCACCCCCTTGGATACCCCCTGGACACCACCACCCCCTTGGACAGACCCCCACCCCCTTGGACACCCCCTGGACACCATCACCCCCTTGGATAGCCCCCCACCCCTCTGGACAGACCCCCCACCCCCTGGACAGCCCCTACCCCACTAGACATCCCCCACCCCCTTGGACACCCTCACCCCTCCTGGACACCACCCCCACCTCCTACCCCATTGGACACCCCCTGGACACCCCCCAACCCTCTGAACACCCCCCCCCCTGACAACCCCCCAAACCCTCTGGATAGGCAACCACCCCCTTGGACAACCCCCACCCCCACCCACCCCCTTGGAAAGCCCCCACCCCCTTCGACACCCCACCTCCTTGGACCCCCCACACACCCCTGGACTACCCCCCCCCCCCCACCTCCATAGACACCCTAAACACCCCCAACCCTCTGGAAAACCCCCCAAACCCTCTGGACACCACCCCACCCCCTTGAACACCCCATAGACACCACCACCCCCTTGGACAGCCCCCCACCCCTCTGGACACCCCCACCCCCTGGACAGCCCCCCACCCCTCTAAACAACCCTCACCCCCTTGGACACCCCCAACCCTCTGTAAAGCCCCCCCCCCCCCCCGGACAACCCCCCAAACCCTCTAGATAGGCCCCCACCCCCTTGGACAGCCCCCCCACCCAGTCACCCCCTTGGATAGCCCCCACCCACTTCGACACCCCCACCCCCTTGGACCCCCCCCCCCTCTACACACCCCTGGACTGCCCCCCCCCCCCACCTCCATGGACACCCTGGACACCCCCAACCCTCTGGACAGCCCCCCGAACCCTCTGGACAGCCCCCACCCCCCTTAGACAGCCTCACACCCCCTCGACACCACCCCACCCCCTTTGACATCCCCCGCACCCCCTTGGACACCCCCAACCCGCTTGGACAACCCCCGCACCTCCCTGGACACCACCCCCACCCCTTTGACACCCCCTGGACACCCCCTACCCCACTTGGACACCCCCTGGACACCCCCAACCCTCTAGAAATCCCCCCCAGACAAGCCCCCAAACCCTCTGGACAGGCCCCCACCCCCTACACCCTTAGACAGCCCCCCATCCCCTTCGACACCCCACCCCCTTGGACTGCCCCCCCCCCACCCCTGTACTTCCCCCCAACCTCCATGGATACCTTGGACACCCCCAACCCTCTAGACAGCCTCCGAACCCTCTGGACATCCCCCACCCCCTTTGACATCCTCGCACCCCCTTGAACAACCCCAACCCCCTTGGACAGCCCCCACACCCCCCCTGGAGACCAACCCCACCTCCTTTGACACCCCCTATACACCCCACCCCACTTGATAGCCCACCCAACCCCCCTGGACACCCCCACCCACTTGCATAGGCCCCTACCCCCTTGGAAACCCCCTGTATGCGCACACACATATGATAGAACACACAAAAATCATAAACTTGCTTGATATAAATTCCATAGGTTTATTTTACTAGAAAATAATTTAGCATGGTGTAGATGAACACTATGAAACTTACCATGATAGAAAGAACAAAGAAAAATAACATCTCAAAAAATTAGTTTAGGGCATCGCGGAAAATAAAAAACTACAAAGGAGTCATGTGAGGCTTACTTGAGTGTTGTGAGTCGACCTGATAGATATGATAATAATAAATATGAATAATGAAGTTGTCAAAATGATGTTTGAGGGCACAACTTTGACAAATTGTTTCTAGGTTTTACGTGCGAGAGAGACGAGTCGCAGGTCACCCGATTGAACAAAACCAAATGACTGAATATGTGGTGCGATAAATCATTTAAAAGATTTATCACATTGGTTATTTAATAAACGGCGTGGTAAAATATTTTTTTCAATTTTTATAATTTCTTTTATTTAATAACCGACATAGAAAACAATTTTTCATGTCTTTTATAAAATAACTGATGTGATATATGTCGCTTTATACCGACGTTATAAATTGCTGAGATTGGCTTTATCACGTCGATTTTTTATAACCGGCGTGGTAAAGCATCGAGCTTTCCATTCTCACGTCGGTTATAAAATAACTGATGTGATAAAGCACTGAGCTTTCCTTTATAACGTCGGTTATTTTATAACCGATGTTATAAGGCGTGCTAGATTCAATTTTCACGTCAGTTATACAATAACCAACGTAAAAAAGATAATCTCCATATATTTTATGTCAGTTATTTTATAAATGACATAAAATATGGATCCTAGTCGATATATCACATCGGTTATAAAATAACCGACGTGATAAATCGATCATTAAAGCTTTACACGTCGGTTATATAGAACCTACGTGAAAAATGCCGATGTGTTAAACGTTTTTTCCACTAGTGTGGTTTGGAGCATAAATATCCCTTACTCCACTTCACCAATGCCCTCTCTATGAGATTAATGATTTTCACTAGGAAAGACCCTCTTATCATAAGACCTTTAAATAAGAACTATGTGTATAAAATTGACACCTTTACAACAAGGATAAATAAATCCTTATGGTTCTTTTACAGGGAACCAATTTCTCTACAACTTAGTCTGAGAAACTAATACTCTTCCAAGACTGAGTCCGAGCAGTTGAAACTCCAATAAATCAAAAGAGTTTTATTTTTTTAAAATGGAAGGTTCTTGATCATAGTTGAAGCAAGAATTGATAGAATACAGATCTTATTCTTCAAAGATGAAAGTATTCAAGTAAGAATATATTTGATGAGATCCTAATTGTGAATGATCTTCAATAAGAACAGAAACAAACAAAAAATTGCAGTTACACAACAACATGAGGTTGAAATATATATATCTTCAAAGTGTAGCCTCTTCAAAAAATAGTAGAGTCACTTGATCTTTGCAGCAATTCTGTATTCATAAGATATTCACAAAATTATACAGTTCTATATTGTATATGTAGAAAAAACACTATATTCATATATATATAACACACAACTTTATTTCTATTGAGTAGATCCAAGAATTATGCATGATAGATCATAGTCATTTAAATTTAAATCATTCAAGAGAGTCGTAACTTCCCTTAGAAATAGGAATGATTTACTCTATTGAATACAATCCTTTGAATTGGTCAATAAATAGATTTGAATATATCTTTATTTCCATTGAGATTATTTCATAAATCTCAGATAATATCGTGGATTTAAAGTCCCTATCATTGAATAGTCAAACGTAGGGTTCCTTTATGTGATGAAAAAAAATCCAAATATAGGGTTGACAATGTACGATTGATTACAAAAGTAGAGTTGGTGTAATGTATGTTTGTTTCCTCAAACATAGGGTTCCATACCAACATAAGGTTATTTATCCATACTTTCCTTATTTTCAAACGTAATGTTCTTTCCAAATGTAGGGTTGATTAATCATACATTCTCGACAGTGTAGGGTATAAGACCCACACACATTGTTCCAAACATCGGGTTGATTCCTTACATTACGTTTTCACATATAGGGTATGATCAGTGTTTCCAGAATACTCTAAAAAACATTCAAAATACTTTAAAAAATATTTCCCATGGATCAAAGTCTTGAAGATAATTCTAGAATAAATATTTCAACAAATATTAATTTTTTGAAATTCACTTAAAGTAATTTCATTAGTAAAACAAACAAGGGTATTTTTGAGAATAAAATTAAATAATATTTATAGAGTATTGTTACAAAAATACATGTACAACAATATCCCCCCTTTTTATGATCACAAAACCCATGACATAAAAAACAGAAAATACTGGAATTGTAAACACAAATAATATATCTTAAAAAGAGACCATGATTATAGTTGTCAAAAATTTATTTTTCATAGTATTATTTTGGTTCTCATATTATTATTTTGGTTGATTGATAAAATAAAACTTTTATTTGAGTTAATAACATTGTGTTTACCCAATTTTCTCACCCTTTTTGTGATATAAAAAATAAAGTGTATGAAAAACAGATTAAAACATAGTCAATGTAACACATAACTGTAAATGAATGGTGTATTCTACTAAATATAAAAAAATGTATTCTAAAAAATATGAACAAAAATAAAATAAATAGTAAAATAAACAGAATAAATTTTATTAATAAGATGTTTATGATTACAAGAGTGATTTTGGATTTGAAATAGTTCAAAAATAAGGGCTGGTTGAAGTTGAAAGAACTAGTTCAGTAGAGGTTTCAGGTTCTAAATAAGCTCTAGCAGCTTGAAAAACTTCCTTTAATTCCACAATTTTTCCTTGTAAACTTTCTGAAAGGTTTTCATCCAGCTGTCTTATCAAAATTATTGAGTCATGACCCACTTTTAAACTTTCAATCAAATTGAATTTTATAAAGTTGTGTATATTTTCCTCATTTTAAAAAAATGTTATAATATTGTCACTTAACTTATTGATAATAATTCTAATTCTCGGTTCACTTGAGGTTAAATTTTGGAAAATATCTCTCTAAATATCTAACAACACATTCATAGGTGCACTATTACACTGAAGATATTGAAGGTTGTCATTCATATCCACCATTACTAAAGTAATACCCTGGATCTTTCTGATTAAGTCTAGAGGAGTTGGTGGAGAAGAAGTAGAATCACTAGATTAATTAAAAGTTCCTTTTATAGATTCAAAATAAATTCCCAAATACCATTTTAAATCACTGAAATAAGTCTTTGAGGAAAATTCTGATTTCAGTTTTCCAAACTATTCTAACATTTCTCTACGAAAATCATCAAAAAAATTTCTAGAAACTATACTTTATATGATATTATATATTTGAGTACAAAAAAAATCTAATCAATATTTTTGAACAGTTAAATGTCTCAAATATTCCAAATTTTTCTTGTATATTCTAGCTCTTTTTAAAGACTAGAGTTCTCCTCCTTTATTTTGTTAAACTTGATTACTAGATCTTCGATCTGATTAGTAAGAGGATCAGATGTGGCTTCTTCATGAAGTATTGATTGATGAGATTCTTCCACAACATATAATGAATTATTTGGGTTCTTATCACTATAAGAATAAGAAATTTTATAATGAACTTATGTCCCTTCTCTGGATATAAAATATGTTATGTCCACAGATTGTGAAACAATAGAGACAATATGATTTTCAATAACTTGATGGTTTTAGCTACTAAGGTATGAACTTTCTCATCTCCTAGAGTAGTTTCTTTAACTAGATATGTGATTTGAGAAAATTTATTATCTTGTGCTTGAATACCTTCTTGTTGTTCCTCAGGAGTAATTGTTACTCTTAAAACCAATGATGGGGTTTCTTCTCCAGGTCCAATAGTGTAAACTTTTGGATTCTCAAGTGGAGGTTCTTCTCTGTTATGAGGTTGTGTGATAAGTACTTCATTAGCTATATCTTAAATTTATACCTCATCTTGACCAGTAGTATCATATCCAAGTCTTATTTTTGTTATATGAGAAACATATTCTATCCAAAATTCTCCAATTTCTTCATTATGATGAAAAACTGAACTAGTAGATTTTCCTTGATCCCAATATAACCTGATTCTTGTTGGTCATCTGCACCAACAAGCAGCATTTTACCTTTTACCACTATTATAATTTCAAGTATTTGCGATGAGATATTTTTAACAGACAAATTTCCCATCGCAACTAGTCCGTGGACAACACCTATTTGCGACAGAGTTGGAATTTCATCGCAAATAGTAACTATTTGCGACAGATTTATAAATCCGCCGCAAAATTTTTTGGCGGGATTTCCCACCACTTAGCGTGTAAATCATTCGCGACGGGAATTTGTGATGAATTATTTAATCTGTCACAAATTCCATTTGAGTCAACAATATTTGTGACGAGAATTGAATTCCATTGCAAATAATTATCAATGAAAACATTATTTGTGACAAAATTAATTTCATCACAATTATACCATCGCAAAAGTATCTGGATTTAGTAGGCTGCACCGCTCCTTTCTTCTTCCTCCTCTTTTCTTCTTCCTTCATTCCCTCTCCTGAAGGTAGCGCAACCCTACCAGCCGCCCCGCTCTGTGCAGCCCCAAAAAGCCCTGTTTCTTCCGATTTTTGGGTGATTTCACACCAAAACACCACGATATGGACTCTACTTATGTCCTTCATATTTTTTTGCGTATTTTCATTAAATTGATAAATTGAAAAAACTTATGTTTAAAATTTTACCATATTTTGATGATTTATTTGACATGTAGAGTTAGTCTAAATTTTTTATTATATATTTGAGTATTTTGATTACGCACAAATTATTTAAATTTTATTTATAGTATTTCTCACAATGTTTGATCTTTAATCTATATAGATTATTTGGGTGTTTAGGGTTTTTAAAACATTATTATTTTATATTATCTGAAATATGATTATTATTAAAATATGCTAGAAGTTTGTATTTGTTTGTAAATATACTGATTTCTTCAATACTTAGATATATTTTAATTTTCTTCATGTTTTTGGGTTACTGGAAATTAATTATAATTTTATCCATTCTTTTCTGCATATTGTTTTTTTGGTTTATATTTCTTTCATTTGTTTCCTGATTCCAAATTTTTTATTGCATGCACATGTATGTATGTCTAAATAATTGTATGTATAAATATTTTTTATGTTAATTTTTTTGTGTGTGCGCCTAATAATAATATTTTCATGCGCATAATATTTTTTTATAATTATATTTACATGCGCATAATATGTTTTTACAATAATATTTGTTTATAATAATATTTTTGGCACAAATTCATGTATGTATGTATGTCTAAATATTTTTATATATAAATATAATTGATTGATTTTTAATAATGATTATAAAATTAATTTAAAGAAAACATTATAATAAAACGTTATTTATAATAATTTTGTTTTATCAAAAAAACTTTAAAAAATTATATAATTGAAAAATAATGACAATTTAAAACATGTAATATTTAGTAAAAATTCATTTAATAATAATTAGGATATTTTTTGTAATAGTTTTTAAAAAATATAACAAATATAAAGAATTATTATAAATTCGTAAAAAAATATTAATTATTAAAAATGTAGTATTAATTTAAATAATTAGAAAAAATCATTGAATAATTTATAATATGTCATAATTAATGAGTCTTTATTATTAATAAATTGTAAATATTAGTGATAATTATAAAATTATAATAATTTGTAAAAAATTTAAAATAAAATATAACAACGTTTATAAATTCATAATAATTCGTATAAAATGTTGTATTAATTAAAATAATTAGTATTAATATTTTGTATATATTTTGTAAAAACACACGACTCACACAACTATTATAATACATCTAGGGTAAAAATTATTAACTCAAAAATTATTAATTATAAATAATTATGAATTCAAATTAACTATTAATTCAAAAATATGAAGTCAATTTTATTTATAAATTATTTATATAAATTATAAATTCAAGGTAATCAAATTATATATATATATATTTTTTTTTTTATATTTTTATATTTGTTTAAAAAGGAGTTAGAATATATTTGATGTATTTATATTAATTAAGAAATTAGGATATATATGTAGTAATTATTAAACTTCTTATAATAATTTCAATAAATTAATAATTATTATTACATGGTTTATAATAATTTAGATAATTTATCAAATTTTAATAATAATAATCATTACATAATAAAAATGTAATAATAAAATTTCAACAATAATTTAAGAAATTCTGATATATATATATAATCATTACATAATTTATAATAATTTAAATAATAAATAATAATCATTACATAATAATAATTAATAATAATAATTAATAATAATCATTACATAATTTATAATAATAATAATTACATAATTAATAAAATTCATTACATAATTTAAAATTAATTGTGATATATATATAGTAATTATTAATTAATTAATAATCATTTCATATAAATGTTTAATTAATTAAACTAATCCATATTAATAATTTTTATTAATATTGTAATATATATTTATATATAAAAATAAACAATTATATAAATAATATTAATAAAAGATTAAAAATGATACCCCCGCGTGCGATGTAACAAAACAGTCGACACTAACAAATGTTACATCGTGCCTAAAATAAACCCCACATCCCAGACCCAATGGTGATCTTATATTTATCATATGATACATAGTTTGAAAGATATATTGAAATTTTATAATAATTTATAATACAAATATTAAATGAATTACCCTCGCCTGCAATGTAACTACCCGACACTCACAAATTTAATGTTGTGTCTAGGATAAACCCCACATCCCAAACACAATAGTGATATCTAATTTATCATATGCAACACCATTAAAGAGATATTCTATTATTTTAAACAAATAGCATGTGTATTATATAATATATTTAATATTTTTATATTTATCTACACTGATCCTCTACGGGCCCCGTAAACAAGTGTTAACCCAGTGCATCACTCTGCTTATATTTCATAGAATATTTCAATATGGTAAAATATAATAATAATTTGGGACTAGTCAAAATGAATAGCAATGACTATTCTTATTCTTTTTGTTTTTAGATAACTATGGACTTGAGAATTAAAAATAAGTATCTATAACATGATCATGATTAGATAAATAATTACAAAAATACAAATGGATTTGGTTTAAATACCATCTACATTGATGGTGTTAAAGCCTTTATATTATTTGCATCATCAAATTAAGATTTTTATTATGAAGGAACAATTAAATTTCTGTGTCAGAAATGTGGTCTTAAGATATTCTAAACTTTTGGAAATGTTGGAATTTATCTATTGCGTTATAGTTTTCGTAAATATTATATTTTTTGGTATCAACATAGTAAAAAGAGTTCAGTAGAAAATAATTTTTTTTCTTTAAGATCCATCATTTCAGAATTTAATACATGAGGCAGCTAGTCCATCTATTCCTAAAACAACAGCTCATAATGACATTCCAAATCCTAAAAATGATCATTCTCAGTTTTATAATTTGTTGCAATTCGCTGAGGAGGCCTTATATCTGAGAATCCAAATGAGAAAATTTGAAGATATTACAAAATTTATGGCTATTAAATAAAATTTTGAAATGTCCAATAGTTGTTTTGATCAGATTTTATCTTTGGTTAAGTCATTATTTCCTTACCGAAATACATTACCTATAATTTTCTGTGAAAGAAAAAGGTTGGTTAATAATTTGGATCTAGGTTATCAAAATATCCACACATATTCAAATGACTTCATCTTATATTATGGTGAATATGAATCTTTGGTTAATTTTCCAACATGTGGATAATTGAGGTATAAAGAGGAACAATAAGGAAAGTCCAGAGTTCTCATGAAACAGTTGAGATATTTTCAAATTACACCTCGTTTACAGTGATTATTTATGTTTCAAAACACATCTAGATTTATGGCATGGAATAAATCAAATATTTCCATCCCAAAAAGCTTAAATCATCCACGTGATGGTGACTCATGGAAATTTTTTGATCAGATACATCCTTCTTTTGCTACAGAACCTTGTAACATAAAATTAGGCCTTTCTATTGGTGGTTTTTGTACATTTGGTGCTTACGATAATTAATATTCTTGTTGGCCTATTTTCATTACTCCTTATAACTTTCCTCCTTGTATGTTGATGAAGGAACCATATATATATTTGACGTTGTTAATTTCATGACATCCAAAGAAGAATATTGATGTTTATTTGAAACCACTAATTGATGAGTTAATTTCATTAGGGAACAATGGTGTGACTATATTTGATATAATTTCAGATCGTAATTTTATATTGAAGGTTGCATTAATATGGATGATCAGGGAATTTATAGCATATGGTATGTTATCTGGATGGATAACACATAGTCTAAAATCATGTCCATACTGCATGGCTGAGAATAAAGCATTTATTCTTTATAATGGGAGAAATGTAAGTTATTTTGATTTTCATAGGAGATTTCTTCCTACGGATCACCATTTTTGAAGAAATAGAAATAATTTTAAAAAATGTTGATTTGAAATAGAGGCACCTCCATCAGCGCTCTCAGGTAATCGAGTAAAATCTACTATCTCTGCATTACCTCATGTTACTTTTGGATGAACCATAAATGAGAAAAAGATATATGGTTTTAGGAGAGATAATAATTGGATAAACCAAAGTATTTTTTGGGACCTTCTATAGTGTTATGATTTGTTGGTTTTTCACATGTTTGGTGTAATTCATATTGAGAAGAATGTTTTTGATAACATGTTTTATACCATATTGGACACACCTGGTAAGACCAATGATAATGGAAAGTCATAGTTAGATCTTGCACAGATTTATAGACATCCTAAACTTGAATTATTTGAAGATGAAAGATCACATAAATTAATGAAGCCAGTAAAATCTTACCCACTTAGTAAAGAAAACCCTTTATTATTCTATAAATGGATTATATATTTGAGGTTTCCATATGGTTGTGCTTCTAATTTGTCTCGTTATGTCAGAAATATGCATATTACCGGGTTAAAAAGTCATGATTGTCATGTCATAATTGAAAGATTACTGCCTGTTGGTCTTAGAGGGATGTTTAATTCTTTAGTATTGGTCATGTTAACCAAAATATCATTTATTTTCTGAGATATTTGTGAAGAAAAATTGTATTATAATTCATTGAATTTCTTGAAAAAAGATTTTCTTTTAATTTTATGTAAATTGGAGAAAATATTCCCACCGATCTTCTTTGATTCCACGAAAAATTTAATGTTTCATTTTCCATATGAAGATAAATATGGAGGGCCAATAAAATTCTGGTGGATGTATTCATTTGAGATATGTATGAAAAAATTAAAGAAGATAGTACATAACCAAACATCAGTTGAAGGGTTGATTGTACAAGAATACTTGTAAAAGGAAATTTCAAATTTCTGCTCATAATATTTTCAGTTGGAATATCCTTCAAAACATAATCAGATGGGTCACAATGAGACAAATATTGATGATGTCATATACCATCAGTTGTTAATTTTTAATCATCCTGAGCTTGGTTTTGGTGGTTATCATGAGCGATGACTTACAGCTGAAGAACTGCACAGAGCTCATACTTATGACTGAAAATTACCATTTTTATTGATATGAAAATACAAACCACAAACAAAAAACCACATTATGGTGGTCTAAAGTACCGAAATTCCAATGCATTATTGACAACAAATTTCAACCCCTCGCTAGGAAAGGAACCCAAGTCAGAGAAAGAAAACATACTTTGATCTGAAGTTGCCATAGACGCCAAAAAGCCAGCCACCATATTACCCTCCCTCCAAGTGTGAGAGACCTTCGTGTGAAGAAATGACATGATTTCTGCAATAAGTACTAATATTTTATTATTTCATTAAATATTTATAAAATATTTCTTTATTTATATTAAATTTTTTTTATATTATATGATCATCATATCAAAAATCAATTTCTACAAATTACATTTGCTGCTCTTGAGGAACGTCTACAACAAAATTTTGCATATTGGTTTCAAAGACTAGTAAGTAATGTTTTTTTCAATGTAATAATAAATCAATTTTTCAATGATATCTATTATTATTAATTTTTATTTTTCACAGGTATCACAACATGAAAATAAAATTGACAGTTGATTATGTGTGCTAAAAAACCCTCCATCGAAATTGGTAAAATCTTATAATGGGTATGTGGTTAATGGATTTTGATTCCATACACGCATATATGGTGACTCAAAGAAATTAATGAATAGTGGGGTTCATTTGAAAGGATACCATCATAAAAAAGGTGATGTTGACTTTTTAGGTATGCTAGATGAAATAATTTAGTTATGCTATCTAGGAACAAATTATGTTACAATGTTTAAATTTCATTGGTTTGATACTGATCGAGGGTTTCGAGTTCATCCCCAACATGGAGTCATTGACATTAAATATAATAGTCTTCTTACATCAAATGATCCATTTATGTTGTCAAATCAAGCGAATCAAGTTTACTATGAAAATTACCATGATGTTTTGATATATTTAAAGGGCTGGTGGAGTGTGATAAAAATGAAATCATATGACAATTAGTTTATTGAAAATTAAATTGGTTCAGTGGAAGTGAAACACATTGAAAATTTTCAAGAAACATCCCAAAATATATCTCTTACCTGATGAGATACAAATATCGATGATGAAACCCCTGAGATAAGGGTTGATGATATAGATAATGTTGATGATGTAATAAGGGATAATGAAACTAAAATTCATATAGAAGTTGATAATGATGAAGATGAGGATGGAGACATTGATGTTGATGAAAATGGTGATGAAGATGATGATTGATGTATTATTTTAAAGTATTTAGTTATAGGTAATTATCATATTTGGATATTTATTAGTTATTTAAATTTCATATTTAAATTAACAATCTGTTATAGGTAACATTATTTTTTTTGACATTCATTAGTTTTTTATATTTCATATCTATTTTAACATTAGTTACATGTAATTATCATATTCAAATATTTATTATTTTTTTAAATTTCATATTTTTATTAACAATCTGTTAGAGGTAACATTATTTTATTCCGACAATCATTATTTTTTTATATTTCATATCCATTTTAACAATCTCTTCGTGGCGAGAATATTTGTTTCAGATGGCTGGAGATGATCCTCATAATGATTTATTACATTTTCTCACTGATGATGGACTTCCTAATGATGAGCCTAATTTAACTGCTCCTCAGGCTGGTGTTCCTATTAGGATGTGGTACAGTCTTTCTTGATTATTGATTCTGGATCCTATTCTAGAGAGATGACCATCTATTGATTTTGATCCGCGATTATAGATGTATGTTTAATTTTTTAATAAGAAATTTATTTTATATTAACTAAGTGTATTAATTTTTTATAATAATTTTATGATTATATATTTGTTTCAATTTTCACAGTTTTTTTCATTTGGCCATTGGCCAGGCTGGTGCGATTCTGAGAAATTATTTTTCCATGTCATGGGTATCATATGACCTAGTACCCATCGTCGTATGCGACCACACATTCGACCACTGGATTGTACGTTATTAAATAATATATAGTTTTTTAAAATTTATTTAATTACTAACATATATTTTTTAATATGCTTGTTGAATTTATTTTCTCTGATTTATGATAGTTAGAGAGGTCCTATCTGAAAGGAATGGGATACTTGTATATGCGAGCGCTTTCGTTAGTTTCCATAAAACATCAGAAAGAGAGCCATGGATAAAGCTGGTACTACCATATTTGATCATTCTTGTATATCCCATCATCTCGACTATATATTAGCTCAATTATGGGATGAGTTGCGCTTATTTTGTCTTGGAGAGACTTTTAGAAGGAGATCAACAATTGGACGTCAGAGCCGGGGGAGGCAAAAGGTCACCCATAGGGTCAATATTTGTACATTTGGCATACATCAACGTCATATGGTAAGTGATATTATTTATTAATGTATATTTATTTTTACTATAACATGTTTGTTATATTATACATGCTATTATTGACCCATATATTACAAAGTTTGATGTTTATAAGAAGATGTATTATGATCACCGTACAGAAGAAGTTTGAGGCGAATTACAGCTCTGTATTGTGGTTAGTGATTTTTTTAAACAATGTCATAAATATTAATTTTACTATTATTCTAATTTTTAATTATATTTAAAGGAAACATATGAGGTTGTGACTTCTCATTTACGGGAGAGTCAAGTTGAGGCCAAACAAGATGTCACTATTGATTCAGCATTTGATGAGGTGTCTTGGATACATGAGACTTTACAGGGTGTTGAGAAAGGTCAAGTGAATGGTATTGGTTCTCGACTAACACCTACAAGTTATTATGGTACTTCTGCAATGGCATCAGTGAGCGTGAAGGGAGCTTGTGGAGAGTCGTCATTGATGTTGTCTGCACATTACGAGGATAGGTTTGATAGCTCAGGATGAGATGGCACAATAGATGTAGAAGCAGAGGGAGGAGGATCTTGAGCAGTAATGTCTGAGAGATTAGAAGATGATGGAGTATATGCGGTGACTTTCGTGTGGCGTTGGTATGGAGTTTCCTCCCCTGGTCCATCTAGTGATCCTTCTCCACCTGATGCCAATTTATGATTTCTAAATATTTTCATTACTGTTTTGTAATTTGGTTTGATAGACATATTATATTTGAAAGGATGTATTACTTTTATGGGGGATTTAATTTTTTTAAAATATTTCTTAATGTTTTTTAAATATTTGTAATTTTTTTATTTATAAATAATTTAATTTTTTGAAAAAGGTTATTTGTGATAGACCATCCCAAATGGTTTATAAATAATATTTCTATTTTTTGTGACAAACTGTATATCTGTCGAAAAATAGGGTTTCTGTGATGGACTATCACAAATAATTATATTTGCGACACCTTCTTTCGTGACAAACACCTGTCGTAAAAAGTCATTTGTAATGAGAATCCTTCCCAAATGCATCGTCACAATTATAAGACATTACTCTTGTATACTATTGACACGTGCCTGTCGTGGGGTGTGACAAAAACAAATATTACCTAAGTTAAAATGTAGTAGAGTGGATTACCTAGGTTGTCTCCAGAGAGGAGTGCACAACAATTAAGTTGTCACCTTAAAATAGAAAGAAGTGAAGTTGTTTTTAGAAATTGTTTGATTTAGAAAATACAAGAAAGAAACTAAATAAAGTAAAGTAATTAAGTGAAAGTTTTGAAACAAATTGACAAATGATGTGATCTAAATCAGTGATATGAAATGGTGATCAGGTTAGGGTCAGTTTTCCAATTGTCATTCTATCATTGTTCATTTTACCCAATTCTCCTCTGCTAAATCGTTAAGAGTGAGAATCCACAATCGTTTCTTCTCACTCCCTTGGTCAATTAAAAACGTGAGAATAAACCTTACTAAAATCTTAGGTTGGTCTACTCTCCTTCCAATGTGTAATAGAGTTGTAGAAAATACCCTCAATTATCTTAGGCAATCCCCAATCGGGTCTTGTTTATCCCAAGTAATCAAGAACATTCACTACTCCTCACACACGTACCGGTGATCACCGAGTACTACACCACTAAATACCGGTCTATTCCATTGTTTATAAACCAGAACCTAGTGGAGGGAGATATTGATCATTGACCAAATAAAAATGAACAACAGAATCTAAAATCAGATACAATCGTACATGATAATAAAAACTGTTATAAGAAATTGAAACAGATTCGCAGAAGAGAAAAGGATTTTAAAACATTAAGAGAAGGAACTCATGAAATACAAAATGGAAAACCTCCCCTTCCCCAATCACACAGAAGTTTACCCCACCATGGTAAAGGTAATTGTGACTAAGGGGAAAGAAGAATTCATTACAAAACTAAGAAGAACAAAAGAGAGAAAAGAAAGAACAGAAATTTGATCCTTCAGAATCTGTCTTCCAAAAGTTTGCCTCTGTTCTGCCCACCATCCGGCCGAAACTCACTGCGGTCCCTTCTTATAGAATGTTGGAATCGAAGTTTTCTATCGACCCTTAAAATTTGAGAGTCATTGTACAGGTGTAAAGAAAGATATGGCCGAATAAATGACCATTACTTTTCTGGCCGCCAAACACTGTTTCACCCACTCCATTTGGACGCGCCAAAAGGATACATTAATGAGCTCAATAATTTATGAAATTTATTGTGAGCCGTCCTTTTGAAGTCCTCTGTCGACACCAGCTAGAATCACCTCATTCTAAGGTCGGATGAAGGAGATATTTCATATTTAATGAAGTGGGGTCCATTCTGCCTTCCAAACTGATTTCTCAACTTGATTTAATTTTCTGCACCATTGGGGTTCGAATTGGGTCTTGGTCCAGAAGGAACATTTTAAGCCCACGAGTATAGGAATCCTAAAAAAAAGATTCACTTCAATTGGACCCATATTATAAAAGTTATGACCGAAAAACAGAAGCTATATAAAACTGACAATTTTACAGAATTACCCCATTTTCACATTTAAGCCCAAAATACACCAAAAACACATAAATGATGCAAATACACTCACATTGAATAATTAGGAGGGATTAAATAATTGAAAAACATATAAATAATAATGAAAATATTAACTCTATCAATTCCCCCACACTTATCACTTGGACTCCTGGACAAGTCAGAATCAAAATAAATTCAAAGTAAATTCAAAACACATATCCATGAGATCCACTAATTTGAAAACAAGAAACAAAATATATCATGCCTCCTCAAACTCTATTATTTCATATTCTTAAGTTAGGATAATTCAATAAATTTACTCTTCATTTCTCATCCCATGAACACAAAACACTTACCTAACTTTCATTATCTCTCATTACACAAATCTCAATTTTTTTAGCAATGTCTTTCTCATCCAAACTCATAAAAGGGTCACCATAGGCTTGATAAATTCCTACCTCTCCACCCGATGTGAGTCAAAGACATATGTTTATCATGAGGACTTGTTAAGGTTGTTCTGTGGCTTTAGGTTGGTAGGATTTATATGTGAAAATTCTGAGGCTGAATGAAGAGGGCTTGGCTCTTTTTGAAGCAAAATTGCATTACTCTAATTTTCACAAAAGTATGGTCTTCTCTTCACTCCCCTTAGTTGAAAATAAACTCCTTCTCCATGGAATATCAAGGAATGTTCCCATAGTTCATCATTTCAGCAGAAAACATTTCAATATTCTCAAATATAATATTTCTTGAAAGCTCCAGAAAAGGCACAGCTTCCTTTTTACATTAGAAGCTCCAGAAAGGCACAGCTTCTCTCATCATGAAAGCTCCAGAAAAGGCACAACTTTCAGCAGAATGATTTTTTTTTTACAGCAATAACATCTCTTCAACATTTTTTTTCACCCAAATTATCCCCAAATAAGGTAGTACAATACAAGACATCTTCCCCCCACACTTATGTTCAAATAGATCATGCAATTTCACTTCAAGAGCAGGTTGGATAGGGAATATTGGCTTGTAATGTGGCTAAACTAACAGGATTTTCATGGCTTCTATGGGATACAAGGATTAAATGTTCAAGGTAGGCCATTATGAAAGGGATTATCTTGAAAAGGGGGCTTTCAAACCAAAGAAATGCCTCAATCATTTAAAACACAAGTACCTCAAACCCTCAAGTTTTGACAGGAATAAATCAAATTCTGGTTAAATCAAGCATGATTTGGTTCTCTCAAGAAGTGAGGTGAATGTAAAGAATATGAAAATAATAGGTTTAGAAGCCTCACGGGAATGTGATTTCAAATATAAAGACAGTGATATATGGCATGGGATTCAAAAAACAGAGTATTTTTTATGAAATTCCCAAATAATTGAACTCGAAACAATGTCATTTTCAGCATTCATTTAAGCTCAGTTTCAAGGAATAAATTATTTCACTCATGGAGATGGGTTTCAAAAATATCAATGATAATCATTTCAGCTCAAAAGTTTCAAAAACACACAAAAATTTAAAAATAATCACACAAAATTTTAGACACTCACATGTTTAAAAAAAATATTAGGAAAACAAACAACACATAAAAATCCTACACTACAAAGGTTCCCTCCCCCACACTTAAAAGATGCAGTGTCCACAATGCATTCAAATGTATTTAACATGTAAGAATATTGGAAATTGAATCACAACAATCATGAAAATATAAAGGAGAGGTACGACCTGATAGAGTTTATTGATAAACAGGTTGGAGGAGTGTGATCTCCACCATTGGCTCTGATGGCATGGTCCCAAGGAATTTCTTCAATCTGTGCCCATTAACAGTGAATGGATCCTTCACTCCATCCTTCACAATCTGCACAGCACCAAAAGGATATACATGAGTAACTATAAATGGACCATCCCACCTGGAACGAAGTTTACCTGGCATCAGCTTGAGTCTTGAATTGAATAACAACACTTTGTCTCCTGGATGGAAGTCCTTTGGTTGGATCAGTTTGTCATGAGCCACTCTTGTTCTCTCTTTGTAAATCCTGGAATTTTCAAATGCTTCCCTTCTAATTTCTTCCAGCTCTTGTAACTGCAACCTTCTCTCTTTCCCAGCACTTTCAAGATCCAGATTCATCTTCCTCACAGCCCAGTATGCCTTGTGTTCCAATTCCACAGGTAGGTGACAACTTTTCCCATAAATCAGCCTATATGGACTCATTCCAATTGGAGTTTTGTAGGCTGTCCTGTAAGCCCATAACGTGTCTTCTAACCTTTGGCTCCAATCCTTCCTATTTGGATTAACAGTCTTTTCCAAAATTCCTTTGATTTCCCTATTGGACACTTCAGCTTGCCCATTAGTCTGTGGATGATAGGGAGTTGATGTTTTATGATGCACCCCATACTTTTTCAATAAAGCCGCCATTCTCCAATTACAAAAGTGAGTCCCTTGATCACTAATGATGGCTCTAGGAACTCCAAACCTACAAAATATGTTAGCCCTGACAAAATCACAAACAACTTTAGCATCGTCAGTCCTGGTGGCTTTTGCTTCCACCCATTTGGAAACATAATCAACAGCAAGAAGAATATAAGAATTTCCAAATGACATTGGGAAAGGTCCCATAAAATCTATCCCCCAAACTTCAAATATTTCACAAAAATTAAGTGGCTTTTGGGGCATTTCTTGTCTCTTTGAAATATTTCCTGTAAACTGACATTTTTCACACCGTTTACAAAATTCATGAGAATCTTTGAAAAGTGTTGGCCAATAAAGTCCAGATTCTAAAACCTTTCTTGCAGTCCTTTGAGGTCCAAAGTGGCCTCCACAAGCTAATTCATGACAAAACCTAAAGACTGATTCAATTTCATTTTTAGGCAAACATCTTCTGATCATTTGGTCATTGCAAATCTTCCAAAGAAATGGATCATCCCAGATGTAATATTTAGATTCAGATTTAAATTTGTGAATTTGGTGAGAATTTAAATGAGATGGGACCTGAGATGTTACCAGATAATTGACCATGTCAGCATACCAAGGTACTTCTCCTTCAATCAAGTACAACTGCTCTCCTGGAAGGCGATCATTTAGTGGTTCAGTGTCTGGAATCTCAACTTCAGCGGTGTTGGGTAGTCTACTTAAGTGATCAGCCACTTGGTTCTTAGATCCCTTCTTATCTTTGATTTCTATGTTGAACTCCTGTAGTAGTAGTATCCATCTCACTAGCCTTGGTTTTGCTTCAGCCTTCTTCATCAAGTACCTAAGAGCTGCATGATCAGAAAACACAATGACTTTAGTTCCAAGCAGATACGATCTAAATCTTTCTAAAGCAAAAACAACTGCTAAAAACTCTTTTTCTGTTGTTGTGTAGTTGAATTGGGCCGCATCTAAGGTTTTCGAGGCATATGCAATGACTTGTGGCCTGCCCTCAATTCGCTGAGAAAGGACAGCTCCAACTGCTTGGTTTGAAGCATCACAAAGTAGCTCAAATGGTTCTTCCCAATTTGGTGGCTGCATCACTGGTGGTGTAATCAATTTCTTCTTCAACTCATCAAATGCTTCCCTACATGAACCATTGAAATCAAAATCAGCATCTTTCAAAAGTAATCTAGAGAGAGGGAGAGAAATCTTACTGAAATCTTTTATAAACCTCCTGTAGAATCCTGCATGTCCAAAAAATGATCTAACATGTTTCACACAAGTTGGGTAAGGAAAAGAATTTATCACTTCAATTTTTGATTTATCAACCTCAATGCCTTTCTTTGAAATGACATGCCCAAGGACAATTCCTCTCTCAACCATAAAATGACACTTTTCAAAATTCAAAACAAGGTTCTTTTCAATGCAAGTTTTCAAAACTTTTTCCAGATTTTTCAAACAATGGTCAAACGAATTTCCAAAAACTGTGAAGTCATCCAAGAAAACCTCCAAGTAATCTTCAATGTGATCAGAAAATATACTTACCATACACCTCTTAAATGTACCTGGAGCATTACACAATCCAAATGGCATTCTTTTGTATGCAAAAGTACCGAAAGGACAAGTAAAGGTAGTCTTCTCTTGATCCTCTGGGGCAATGGGTACCTGAAAATAACCTGAGAATCCATCCAAAAAGCAATAATGAGTTCTCCCAGCCAATCTCTCTAACATCTGGTCAATAAACGGGATAGGGAAATGATCTTTTCGAGTGACCTGATTCAGCTTCCTAAAATCGATGCATACTCTCCAGCTATTCTGAATTCTCACAGGGACTAATTCATTCTTTTCATTCCTCACAATGGTTAGGCCAGTTTTCTTTGGGACTACATGGATGGGGCTAACCCATTGCGAATCTGATATGGGATAGATGATCCCGGCTTCTAATAACTTCTCAATCTCTTTTTTTACAACCTCCATCAGGGTAGGGTTCAGCCTCCTTTGGGGTTGTCTGACAGGTTTGGAATCTCCCTCAAGAAAAATTCTATGTGAGCAAATTTTTGGGTTTATTCCTGGGATATCACCTAAGCTCCACCCTATTTCTTGGACATTCTCTCTCAAAATCTCAATCAATGATTTTTCTTGAGTTTTAGATAGATTATTAGCAATTATTACTGGTAATTTATCCCCCTTCATAAGGAGAACATATTTTAAATCAGTGGGGAGTGGTTTTAATTCTAGATCAGGAGGATGCTCAAGAGATGAAACTAAATTGAGGTTCTCCACTTCCAATGATTTGACATCCTGGACATAAGAAATCATATCATTTTCATCATCATTTAACAAATTATCAAAGAAATCAGATTTTACCTCTTCTTCCAACAGGAAATCAGAACCTCCAAGAGTTTGGGAATCCATATGTTCAGTGATATCTTTAATGGAAAAATTCTCTCCTAATGATAAAAATTCATGAAACATACCTGATTCTTCAATTGGTTCTATGTCATCTTCATGGGAGAGTGCGAAGAGTGAATGATCATCTGATGGGTGCCTCATGGATTCAAAAATATTGAAGTGGACAGTGCTATCTCCAAACTCCATGGTAAGTGTCCCTTCATGGACATTGATGATGGTTTTGGCCGTCTTTAAGAATGGTCTCCCCAAAATGATGGGTGAGTGTGATGGGATCCTATCATCTTCCATATTCAACACATAAAAGTCAGCAGGGAATAAAAGATCTTTGACTTTTACCAGGACATCCTCCAGAACTCCTGCTGGGAAAACTGTGGATCTATTTGCAAGCTGGACCACCACTCTTGTGGGCTTCAAGTCTCCCATCTGAAAAGAAGTATATACTGATTGAGGCAATACATTAATTGATGCACCTAAATCGCACAAAGCATTAGAGAAATTTAATGAACCAATGGTGCATGGAATAGAAAACGTCCCTGGATCTTGACATTTGGTTGGCAATTGTGGTGTGATAAGGGCTGAGACGCTTCTTCCCAAATTGATCCTCTCATTCCCTTGAAGTCTCCTTTTCTTGGTACAAAGATCCTTCAAAAACTTAGCATACTTTGGAATTTGTTTGAGTGCTTCAAGCAGAGGTATGTTGATTTCCACTTTCTGAAAGGTGTCCAGAATTTCTTTTTGCAGTGCTTCTTCTTGTAACCTCTTTGATTCAATCATCCTTGATGGAAATGGTGGTGGTATATCTTTCTTCTCCCTTTGTTGCCTTTGAAATGGTGTTTCTTGTTTCTTCCTTCTTGTCCTATCATTATCATCCTCCTCTTTCTTATCTTCTTCCCGATGCATTTTCATAGAATTTTCATCATTTCTAACTTCATTCTCGCCCATATTAGTTTTTCTTGTTTCAGGTTCAATGGTGGATGGTGGCTGAATTTCTTTTCCACTTCTTGTAGTTATAATACTAACATTCTCTTTTGGGTTTGGGATTGTTTGGGAAGGGAGTTTACCTGGATTTTTGGTCAGAAAGTCCATGTGACTCTCAAACTTATTGGACAAATCTTTAACAGTGTCTTTCAGTCCTTTAAACTCAGATTTTTGTTGGTTTTGAATTGGAGGTTGGGAACTAGTGGATGGTTGCTCATAGGTTCTTTGGATATTGGTTGGTTTTTGGTAAGAAGGCTGGTTATAAGATGGTTTTTGTTGAAATGGTGGAGGGTTCTGGAATTGATTCTGGAATGGGGGTTGGTTTTGAAACTGATTTTGGTACGGGGGACTAGCTTGATTCTGTTGATTTCCAAATCCATATTGGACTTGTCTAGGATCTCTCCATCCTTGATTTTGCTGGAATTGCCTTGGATGAAAGGCTTCTGCACATGTTTCCATTCCCTGTATTTCAGCACACTGGTCAGTGAAATGATCAGGAGATGAGCATAAACCACATACCTTAGCTGGTGCTTGTTGGTCACTAACTTGCTTCAAGGCCATCTGCCTCACCAAACTAGTAAGCTCTTCAATCTTAGTTTCTAATAAGGGTGATGGGTGAGAAGTGCGTACCTCATGAATACCTCTTGTTCCAATACCTCTTGTTCCAAATTGCTGCGAGTTTTGGGAAATCTTCTCAATCAAGCCCTTGGCTTCTTCTGGTGACTTGTCAATCAAGGCACCTCCAGATGATGCATCAAGAAGGTTTCTTTCATTGTCCAGTAGTCCTTGATAGAAGAAGACAAGAAAGTGGTGTTCCTCAATGGCTTGATGTGGACAGCTGGCACATAGCTTCTTAAATCTCTCCCAGTACTCATAAAGAGTTTCTCCAGATGATTGTCGTATGGCATAGATTTCCTTCCGAATGGCTGTGCTTCTAGAGGTGGGGAAGAATCTTTGCATAAAACATCTTACCAGGTCATTCCAGTCATGTACGTCTCCTGGTTGTAGGTCGTACAACCATTCTTTAGCAGCTCCATCTAATGAAAATGGAAATGCCTTCCACTTTACCTGCTCCTCGGTAATTCCACGGGGTCTGAAAGTTGAGCAAACATGTGTGAACTCTTTAATGTGTTTGTTTGGATCTTCACCAGCCAAACCATGAAACTTTTGAAGCAAAGGAATCATGTTAGGTTTCATTTCAAAATCATTTTGTAACACTGGCATGACAAGTTGATTGTTTTGATTAAGGAATTGTGGTGCACAGAGGTCTCTAAGTGTTTGGTTTTGATTTTCAGCCATGATGACAGGCTCAGAGTGAACACTTGAAGTTTCACTTGAGTCTGCAAGGGGAACGTCCTCAAATTCAGATTCTAAATTAATGTTTCTAAGTCTATTCAACAAGGTTCTTTCAATTTCAGGATCAATGGGTAAAGGTTCAGTTTTTGAGGTTCGAGTCATGCAATTTTGAAGAGAAAAGATGAAAAGAGAGAAAAGAAAAGAAAAGAAATGTTGGCACTACCTCCCCGGAAACGGTGCCAAGTTTTGACACGTGCCTGTCGTGGGGTGTGACAAAAACAAATATTACCTAAGTTAAAATGTAGTATAGTGGATTACCTAGGTTGTCTCCAGAGAGGAGTGCACAACAATTAAGCTGTCACCTTAAAATAGAAAGAAGTGAAGTTGTTTTTAGAAATTGTTTGATTTAGAAAATACAAGAAAGAAACTAAATAAAGTAAAGTAATTAAGTGAAAGTTTTGAAACAAATTGACAAATGATGTGATCTAAATCAGTGATATGAAATGGTGATCAGGTTAGGGTCAGTTTTCCAATTGTCATTCTATCATTGTTCATTTTACCCAATTCTCCTCTGCTAAATCGTTAAGAGTGAGAATCCACAATCGTTTCTTCTCACTCCCTTGGTCAATTAAAAACGTGAGAATAAACCTTACTAAAATCTTAGGTTGGTCTACTCTCCTTCCAATGTGTAATAGAGTTGTAGAAAATACCCTCAATTATCTTAGGCAATCCCCAATCGGGTCTTGTTTATCCCAAGTAATCAAGAACATTCACTACTCCTCACACACGTACCGGTGATCACCGAGTACTACACCACTAAATACCAGTCTATTCCATTGTTTATAAACCAGAACCTAGTGGAGGGAGATATTGATCATTGACCAAATAAAAATGAACAACAGAATCTAAAATCAGATACAATCGTACATGATAATAAAAACTGTTATAAGAAATTGAAACAGATTCGCAGAAGAGAAAAGGATTTTAAAACATTAAGAGAAGGAACTCATGAAATACAAAATGGAAAACCTCCCCTTCCCCAATCACACAGAAGTTTACCCCACCATGGTAAAGGTAATTGTGACTAAGGGGAAAGAAGAATTCATTACAAAACTAAGAAGAACAAAAGAGAGAAAAGAAAGAACAGAAATTTGATCCTCCAGAATCTATCTTCCAAAAGTTTGCCTCTGTTCTGCCCACCATCCGGCCGAAACTCACTGCGGTCCCTTCTTATAGAATGTTGGAAATGAAGTTTTCTATCTACCCTTAAAATTTGAGAGTCATTGGACAGGTGTAAAGAAAGATATGGCCGAATCAATGACCATTACTTTTCTGGCCGCCAAACACTATTTCACCCACTCCATTTGGACGCGCCAAAAGGATACATTAATGAGATCAATAATTTATGAAATTTATTGTGAGCCGTCCTTTTGAATTCCTCTGTCGACACCAGCTGTAATCACCTCATTATAAGGTCGGATGAAGGAGATATTTCATATTTAATGAAGTGGGGTCCATTCTGCCTTCCAAACTGATTTCTCAACTTGATTTAATTTTCTGCACCATTGGGGTTCGAATTGGGTCTTGTTCCAGAAGGAACATTTTAAGCCCACAAGTATAGGAATCCTAAAAAAAAGATTAACTTCAATTGGACCCATATTATAAAAGTTATGACCAAAAAACAGAAGCTATATAAAACTGACAATTTTACAGAATTACCCCATTTTCACATTTAAGCCCAAAATACACCAAAAACACATAAATGATGTAAATACACTCACATTGAATAATTAGGAGGGATTAAATAATTGAAAAACATATAAATAATAATGAAAATATTAACTCTATCAACTATGATCCAGAAGAAACATAATTTTCTTAAGGTTCCATCATTAAGAATGTTTCTGTGGTGGAATTTAGTTCGAACATTAGTATGTCAAATCTTTTTCTTTCTATATAAGAGAAGGGAAAAAATTCTAATATATAGATAGAAGGAAATCCATGCCTATGACTGACATCAGTGACTCATATTTATTAGAATATATATGGGGATGTTCAATATAATATCACCAATGAACAAGAACATGACATACATGTCGGGATAGATAATCTTTTCTAATTCTACAATCCTATGGAGTATTTCATACTGGATAAACTTGACTAGTACCTTATGGTCTGCCTCAAGATCCTTAAAAAACATTTCCCAAATTTTGGTCAAACCAAAATGAAACAACATGATATATTCTAACTTGTGATCATGATTTTTAATTTAGCATATATCAAAATGAATCACTCCTTCATGGGGGAATTTTAAGATGTGTGTAATTTATATGGAGGAGATCAAAAATTCATTATCATCTACCTAAGTGGTAATGATATCCTCTGTTTCCCAGAAACTAAACTGAATATTCTTATATAAATACTTCATTTATAGTTCAAAAAGTAATTCTATATTTTATTCATTAAATATAAATTCCAAACCTTGTAATGAGAGGGATTTCTTTAGCAATAGATCTGTTTGTTACAACAAATTGAAGTCGAAAATTTTTCACTAAAGTATCTTTCTGAAGGGGACTCACTGAAGTTTTGAGTCTCTTAGTTCACATTCATCTAATCTCTTATGATTCAAAATTTCTAAGAATATTAAGGTTGAAGGGTTTTAAATTCTAGGATTTTGAAGGTAGATGAGAGCTCAGGAAGAAAAAAAGTTTCAAAATCGAAGGGTAGTAAGAGAAAGAGAGAGGAAGGGTTTTCTGAAAATTTTGAGTGACACAGTTCTAATTTGTCAAGCCAATTTTTTTATCATAATCATAACAGTTTTTATTTTGAAAAGATGCACTTTTTCAAAAATGAAATGAAATGTCATTTTTTATTTAAACAATTAGTAAATGAACAGTGATTGAATGAAATAAAAACTATTAAGACAAAAAAAATCACAAATATTTATTTAAAATTAAAAATTCATAACTCCCCCTTAATAAAATAAACACTTTCAGTTGGAAGTGGTTTAGTAAAAATGTCAGCGAGTTGATATTCCATATGTAAAAATTCTAAAGATATATCATATTTAAGAACATGATCTCTTGGAAAATGATGCCTTATATCAATATTCTTGGTTCTTTAATGACTTATTTTATTTTTGGAAATATTAATTTCATTGGTATTATCACATAAAATAGGTATATTATTGAAATTAAGTCCAAATTCTAGTAAGGTGTGTTTCATCCACAACACTTGTGCACAAAAAAGACCATCAGATATATATTTTTCCCCTGTTGTTGACAGATAAACTGAATGTTGTTTATTACTCAACCATGAAACTAAAAATTTCCCTAAACAGTGATAAGTTCCGAATGTGATTTTTCTATCTAACCTATATCCTCAAAAACCATCATTTGAATATGAAATTAAATTAAAATAATAAGTTTTTGGGTGAAGTAGATATTGAAAAATAGTTCCTTTTAAATATCTAAAAATTATTTTAACATTTGTAAGATGATATTCTTTTGGGTTTAACTGAAATCTAGCACATAAACATACATGAAAAAATTGTGTCTAGTCTAATAATAGTTTGGTACAGTAAATTTCTAATCATTAATCTATATAACTTTTTCTCAACTAGTATTATAGCTTCATCCAAATAAAGTTTTACAGTAGTACACATGAGAGTTGTGTATGTCATACTATTTTATATTCCAAAATTTTTCAATAAATAAATAATATATTTAATTTGATTTAAAAAACTTCCATAATCTTCTTGATAAATTTTAAATCCTAAAAATAAATTCAATTCTCCCATCAAACTCATTTAAAATTATTTTTGCATAATATTTTAAAAACATTACAAATATTTTTATATTTTGATCCAAAATACATCATCAACATAAATTTTCACTAATAATATATTATAGGAAAAAAATTTCCTAAAAAGAGTAGTATCTTCTAATCCCATAGAAAATCTATTTTCCAATAAAAATGTGCTTAAACTTTCATATCAAGCTCCAGGTGCCTATTTAAGGCCATAAAGTGCTTTGGTAAGTTTAAAAACTAAATCTAGTTTATGAGGATTTTCAAAACCTGGTGTTTGTTCAATATAAAATTTTGTCATTAAATATCCATTTAAAAAATAAGATTTAACATCCATATGATATAATTTAAAATTCATATGAGATGCATAGGTTAAAATAATTCTAATTTCCTCTAATCTAGTAACGGGTGAAAAGGTTTCATCATAATCTATTCATTCTTCTTGGTTGTAACCTTTTCCTACTAATTTAGATTTATTTCTATTAATGATCCATTGATCATCCTATTTATTCCAAAAAACCAATTTGGTTTATATAACTGGATAATTGGATGGTTTGTCTACTAACTCACAAACTTTATTTCTACCAAATTGATTGATCTACTCTTCTAAGTAATTGGATCGCCTAAGGTATTAATATTATTAAAATTTTATATCAACCTTTCATTCATTTGTGTGATTCTTCTATCATCTTTCATTCTAAAGGTGTCAAACTTTAGTTTTTCAGTATCATACCTCATTTGTATGATATAAATAGTTCCATTATATGCAACAGTGATTCTATAACATATTTAATAATAATTAGGACATTTTGATACTCGATTGAATTCATCAATACCAATTCCACATGCGATAGCATTCATTTATTTTAAGTTGACGTCATACTTAGCTTCTTTTGCAACATTCCATGTTTTTGGTTTCTTAGGAATTAAATAAGGAGTGATAATCTTTATATGCACTTTAAATCCAAGATTCTTCAGACAGATGATCATATGTGATTTCCATCATCCATATTTACCACCCTTTAAATATGGATCGCAAATCATATACATACCCTCTCTAGGATTGTCCGTTGACATCTTCTTTTTATAAACCATATACTTTTGAGCTTTCTATAGATTTATCACAAAATTTCACCTTTTATACCAATTGTTATTTCAGAATAATAGAAATATACATAGGGGTAAATTATTTCTTTTTGATGATCTTGATAGATTCTCACTTTTAACTTTCCTTGTGATTTATAAAGATATGAAACATTCTCTTCTATAATTTATTTGAGCAGCAGATAAACAATAAATAATAAAAAATCAATTTTTATAGTGGTTCATGGAACAAAGATCCCCTAGTTCACTCAAAGAATGATCTCTCTACGAGCTTGGCGATTTTCACTAAACAAGGTCCTCTTATCATAAGATCTTTAAACAAAAATTGAGTACAGGAAGTTGACACCTTTACAATAAGGATAAATAGATCCTTCTATTTATCTTACAGGGATTTAGTTTCTCTACAACTTAGTCTAATAATTTGATACTCTTCCATGTCTAATTCTGATCAGTCAAATCTCTAATAAATCAAAAGAGTTTGATTTATTGAATTAATAGGTTCTTGATCGTAGTTGCATCAACAACTGACAAAATACATATCTTCTTCTTCAAAGATGAAATTATTCAAGAAAAGAGATCATGAATGTGAATGATCTTCAATAATAATAGAAACAAACAAACATAAGTAGTTACATAGTAGTACAAGTTTGAAATATATATCTTCAAAGTGTATTATCTCCAGAAATTAGTATAGTTTATTGATATTTTCAGCAATTATGTATTCAGAATATATTCACATAAGTAATAAATTGTATATCATATATGTACATAAAATACTATGGTCATATATATAGAACACATAGCTTTATTTTGGTTGAGAAGATCTGAGAATGTCACCTAACAAATTGAAGTCATTTAAATTTAAATCATTCAAGTGATTCATAACTTCCCTTAGAAATAAGAATGATTTACTCCAATGAATATAAGACTTTGAATCAGTTGAAAAACAAATTTGAATCAACCTTTATTTCCATCGATACCATTGAATAAATCTCAAATAATATCACAGTTTTAAAAAGATAAGTTTTTAAATAGTTAAATGTGGGGTTCCTTCATGTGACGGCAAAACTCCAAATGTAGTATTGAAAATTTACAGTTGATTACCAAATTAGAGTTGATGTACCATACATTTTTTTCCTCAAACATAGGGTTCCATACCAATTAAGGGTTCTTTATCCATACTTTACTTATGTTCAAACGTAAGGTTCCATACAAATGTAGGGTTGATTTACCATACTTTCTCAACAACATAGTGTATAATGTCCATACGCATTGTTCCAAATGTAAGGTTGATTCCTTAAATTATGTTTTCACACATAGGGTATTAATATTGTTTCCAAAATACTCTAAAAATGATAAGGATTATTTTGTAAATATTCCTCATGGGTCAAATTCTTGAAGATAATTCCTTATTAAATATTTCAAAAATATTAATTTTCTGAAATTCACTTAAATTAATTTCATTAGTAAAAAAATAAAGGGTATTTGTGAGAATAAAAATAAATAATATTTATATATTATTGTTGAGGCAATACATGCATGACATCTGTGATGAGGGTGGAAGAGGGGAGGAGGAGGATATGACAGCGAGCATGGCTCTCATCATTACGTCCACAACGACAGATGTGGGATCGACTGTGTTGGGTTCTAGGAACCGATGACTGCATAGAAGGATGCTCAAAGGTGTGGAAGAGAAAAGTCATTGGTAGGGATAGGGTGAGTTGATTTTTAAAATGAGGGAGGAAGAGTGGTCGGGGATGTCCAGGGATATCGATCACAATGAGAAGGATGAAGAGGACTCTCAGTTCTGTTCGACTATCAGAGGGTGCTGGGAAAATCCCTCATGGAACCAAGACTTCATCTTCATGTCCAATCCAACCTTTAGTATCATAAACGTGATAGAATCATCCATCCATTATTTGAATGGAAATTCTCTAAATAATTACTTGAGGAAAATTTTGAATTCCAAGCTCTATATCTCCACTCTTACATTCTATGAACATAACCATATCTAATATATTAATGATAAATTATGTGTATTTGGTGGTCATTTTTTTTAATAAGAAACCTATAATATTTTATAATCAAAAAAATCAAGTGTACCTTGATTGTAAAGTCTTATTTGAAGACAGAGATCATTTTTTGGAGAAAATGACCTAAATTTTGGGGATGTTTGCTTGTTTGAGTTAATGGAGGCCGGTAATAATTGGGTTAAGTGTTTCTTGGGCTCTTGGTAAGTTGAGAATCTTTAAAGGGGGTTTGGGTTGTTTAAAAGGGAAATGGGCTTAAAAATCAATTTCATAACATTTACATTCTGTGTAAAGGTATTACACATCATGTAATTGTTTGGGGGTTTTAATAAAATAAATCTGAGGCGATGGAGTTTTCGGCATATTCCATTAAAAACATTTACAAGATGTGTAATCACATTACATGACGTGTAAATGCCCAAAATTATATTTTAAATATGTTGTGTAGATGATTTTCTTTCCAATCTTCTACAACTCCTCTTCACTCGACCTTAAGGTATTCTCCATGTATTTTTAGGGTGCCAACTTCCCTTCTAGATTCCCTATTTGTGTGATCAATCCTTAATAAGTGGTTTTAGTCATGTTTCTTCCTTCTCTTCCTTCTTGTCCAACTGTTGCAGTGAAATCCTTTTCCCAATTGCATTGTTGGTTTTGATCTTGATTAGTTTTGATATAGGAACCGCTTCGCAATTGTCTGCACCTTCTTCCTTGTGGGTGTTGGCCATTGGAAGCGTTGTCGAATCATTGGTTAAAGGTAGGGTGTCTAAATCTTAACCCTATGGTTTGATTATTGTCAAGACTAATTAAATATTATGATATCACCAACATAGTATTTTCCCAAATCAATTAAATAATTGAATGGATTATTCCTCTAATTACTTTGGTTTCAAATGGATTTGTAATTGGCTAATGGCTTAAAGTATGCTTAGCATGACATGTGACCCTAGTCAATTTATTATTATAATATCACTAATTTTTTTATTATTGCTTATTGATATAATTTTTAATCAACTGTGAATTAAATTTAAAGTGGAATATGAAAAAATAATGGTAATTCACATACTTAACAATTGGGAATTATGACATGATATTATGATATCCATGTTGTATGACAGGGAATGTGTTCTATGCTGTAATGATTATATAACAGGCTCGGCCCTAGAAATGTCACACTTCCATTATGTAATAATGATATTGAGTTGAATCATCCCAGCCCCATGGTGTAATGCTTATAGAGAGTGGGATATGTCCAGTCCTATATTGTGATGCCTATAGGGATTTGACCTAAAAATGTTGTAATGTTTATGGTGATTTGTCCCAGAAATGTTGTAATGATTATAGGGATTTTACTTGGACTGTTGTGACTTTACCATGGTTATATGGTTGTGGTTAGCATGGTCACAATACATGATCATAGATATTCCATCATGGTTTCGAATTAGGTTATTTTACCTTGGTTGTATGGTTGTGGTTGTCATGGTTGCAAGATATGATCAGAGATATTCTGACATGGCACCGAAGTGGGTTATCTTACCTTGGTTATATGATTATGGTTGGCATGATTTTAAGACATGATCAGAGTAATTTTAGTATGGAGTTGAATCAGGTTGTTATTATATTTATTTAATTATTGAATTAATTAATTCACATGTTTATTTCTTTATTGCATACACTTATTATCAGATAGGTTTAGTTTATACATGGTGGTGTCGACCTATTGATTTATAATTACACCCTATTCAGGCCACCGTTTGGTACTTCAGTAGATTTCATGGATGCGGGTTTTCACAAGGGAAAAGGACCTTGTTGTTGATTGCTTGTTTATTGTTGGGTTGGAGTTTGGAGATGGGATCAACATGGGATTTGGGACTCATGACTTTGAGTCTTTTATTTGAGTCTGCTAGTCCCATTCTTGTATTGTTCTTGAATGGAATTTTTTTACATTCCAACATGTGATTACATTATTCCTTATTTATTTATTAGATTATTTAGGTGGATTTTGTTGTTTTCTTATGCTATGTATTTACTTTGATTATTTCCATTTTAATATGAATTGTTCTACTACTATGACACTTCATACTAAGGGGTATAGTATCCCCACTAGACATTTCACACCCCCACTGCAATTCGGTAACCTCTGATGTATGGGGAGTCATGATTTAGGTATCATAACCAACCCTTTTCGACCACATGAGAGAGTCCCAGATTGGGGGATGTTATAATGTGGTATTAGAGTAGAATTTTTTCTATTCTTTTGCCTTAAAATTTGGGAAAGGTAGAAATGAGACCAGGATGTTTCAGGACTTCGTAATGAGCTTGTGCATGAGAGTAACTAACCCATGTATGGGGGAAATTCCAAGTTCCCAGGGATGTGATTACTATTTATACTGTGTTATTTTTACTATTGGTGTTATTTCACCTTCGGTGATTTACATGTTGTGCAAGGTTATTGTTTTATGATGTTATTATTTCTTAAAATTTGTACTCATGGACCGGTGTGGAATAAGATGATAATACATGTATCATACTAGGATAGTAGTCACATAGTGTTATATTGACATGAATTATTCATAATATAGACATATCTATTTTTTATGTGATATATAATTTCCTATAGAACTATGATATGAGATATATGTTTCACTGGATAAGTTAAATGAGTTGTCATGTCATGATAAGATACATATAATCCATGTCTAGAGAGACCAAGAGATATTGGTTCTATGTTACAGTCACCTGTTGGGTTGAATTTGTTGCAAGACACTTCTCTAAGGTGTTCATTTGTCTTGTAGAGAAAATTCCTCCTCATTATCTTTGACTCAATAATTAGGAGAGTGGAAATAAACATAATCATAATGTAGCTGAACCAAAACATCATGGAGTTTCTAAGGAGGAGATAGATGTTAAACTTTATGTTGGCTTTCTGAGGGTCATGCGATCTATGAAAAGGGAGATTTTTCATAATATTCCTTTAATGTATGATATGAAAAGAGAGTTTCTACTTCATCATCCACCTATGTTTACTAGGGAAGGGGGACCCCGGGAATCCGATTTATATATTTATTTTGTCTCGAAAATATTTAAGCATATCAATACACCCATAGATATGAGGGTGAATCTTGCTACGTATATGCTTCATGGACCTACCAAGTATTGGTGGGATATTTTGGATGAATATGGGAAGAAAAATGAGCTATCTTGGAAGGAATTTGAGATGAAGTTACTAATAAATTTTTATCCTAATACCTTAATGGATGAAAAATATTTTAAGTTCATGCATCTGACGCATGGAGGATTTTCAGTACTGGACTATGTTAGATGTTTTACCAACCTACAGTGCTTTGTGCAATCTTTGGTAACTGATGATATCTCTAGGGAAATATGTTTCCAAGATGGTATTCATTATGAGAATAATTCATAGGTAAAATTTTTCTGTTTAAGAAGCTTTAAAGAGATCATAATTTAGGAACTCATCACGAAAGGGAATCCGAGATAGGATCTAAGCAGCGGCCAAACTATTTCAGAAGGGCGACCTAGAAGTTATTCTTCATGTGGTAAGAAATGTCATTATGATAGTTTCTTCCAAAGTAGTAGTGGGATGAGCAGTCAGGGCAGTGGAATACCATCTGAATATTGTGTTCCATTCCAGTGCTATTAGTACAGCAAGTTTGGTTAGAAGCACCCGTATTTTCCTTAATCCGTAGTCGAGTGTCGTATCTATGGAATACAGGGCCATATTTAGAGGTTCTATGTGAAATTTATGCATTATAATAGTGTAAAAGGATCATTACTGCCACCATAGTTGGGATGGTACTCAACTACCCCTCAGGAGGCTGGTAGCTGGAGTTCCACAGGTCATTGAGGCTGAGGAAGGTAATGTGGTACCCCAGTGCATGAGAAACAGTACCAAGAAAGGTATATATCTTAGGTTAGTCAGATTGGAGCCCAGGGTAGAGGGATAAGTCAGTTTCACATTATGTAGACTACTCCAGCTAACATGGATGCAGGGCCATCTATCATCATAGGTATAATTCTTATATCATCTACCTTAGATTGTGTTTTGTTTGATATAGGATCATCACATTATTTTCTATCTAGTATTTCTAAAAATGTTTTTGGATTGGATATAGAAATATTAAATGGGTTTTTAACCATTAAAACACTATTTGGAGTGTGGTATGAAATTATAAAATGTTGCAAGGCATGTTCTCTAGAGTTCGGTGGTTACCGTTGCTTTTGGGAACCGTTCAGGTTTGAAATGATAGGCTTCAACTTGATTAATGTTATGGATTGGTTATTTTTATACCAGGATCATATTGATTATTACAAGAGGAGTTTTAACTTCCTATCTCCAAAAGTAATCAACTATTATCACAAGGGTGTGTGGGATCTTCAAGCTAGTTGTGCAGGACCAATTCAATGAAAATTGGATTGTCTCATGAATCAGATTGCCGATATTTCTCTAGATAATGGTGGAATGTTGTAGGATTATTTTCCTCCAGTGGTAGAACATTTTTGGGATGTATTCCCTAATGATTTCTGTGGATTACCACCTCAGTGAGAGATTGAGTTCATGATTGAGTTAATGCCAGGAGCAAATCCAATTTCTATCCTGCATTACTGAATGACACCAACAGACCTTCGAGAGTTAAAGGTTCAATTGGAAGACCTAGAATATAAAATACTAATACATCCAAGTACATCTCCTTGGGGTTCTATAGTTCTCTTCACCAAAAGGACCGATGGATCTTTATGATTATGTGAAGATTATCAGAGGTTGAACCAGATGACGGTCAAGAACCAGTATCCTCTTCCGCACGTTGATGATATTTTCGATCAGTTGAGAGGTTCTAAGATCTTCTCTAAGATTTATTTGAGATCAATATATCATCAATTAAGTGTGATACCATCAAACATACCTTGGATTACATTTATAATAAGTTATGGATTGTATGAATTCGTAGTGATGTTGTTTGGGATGACTAATGCACCTACGATATTCATGGCCTTAATGAATAGGATATTTCAACCTTTATTGGATCATTTTGTGGTGGTTTTCATTGAAAATATCTTAGTGTACTCATAGTAATAAAATTATCATGCTAAATATATTAACATCATCCTGAGTACATTTATAGAGCATCATCTTTACACCAAGCTAACAAAATAAAGTTTCTAGATAAATAAAGTGCACTTCTTAGGCCATGTCATCTCAGAAGAAAGAGTGTTAGTGGATCCAAAGAAAGTCATAACCATGATATCTTGGGTAAAACAAAATAAAATCTTTGAAATTTGGTTCTTTTTTACCAAGTTATTACTAGTGTTTTATCCAATATTTCTTCTATTTGGAAGCACCAATGTTTGGGCTGACCAAGAAAGGGGTGAAGTTTGTTTGTTCTGATGCTTATGAGAGAGATTTTCAAGATATGAAAATCATGTTGACTTCAACACCTATCCCCACCATACCTTTTACAGGTAAATCATATACCATGAACTGTGATGTATCTAGAGTGGGGGTTAGAGTGGTTCTAATTTAGGAGGATCAAGTGGTTGTTTATGGATCTAGGTAGTTGAGACCACATGAAAGGAATTACCCTACTCATGATCTGGAGTTAGAGGCAATGGTAAATTACCTGATATTTTGGATACACTATCTCATGGGTGAGAGGTTTGTGGTATACATGGATCACAAGAGCCTCAAGTACATCTTTTCTTAGTAAGACCTTAACCTTCAATAGAGGAGGTGGGTTGAGTATCTGCAATCTTTTGACTTTGAATTGGCTTATACCCCAAGAAAGGGAAATGTTGTTGATGGAACTTTGAGCTAAAAGATATAGATAGAGGTAGTACTAGAGTCTTATGATGAGTGGTGGGTAATTTTCCTTTTGTAGACATGCATCTGGATGTTCAGCAATCTCAGTGACAAGTAGCTCTAACTTCGACATCTATCATACCCATGCTTTTGGACTAGATTAAGACCGAGAAGTTGTCTAATCCAGAGGGATCAGTTTTAAGAGACAAATTATATATTGGGGGGAAACCATCAGGATGGTCAATCATTAGTGGTAATTCTATTCATTTTACTCACCAAGTATGGGTTTCTATGGGCTTTTATGAGGAGATGAAGAGGGAGTTTCATGCTTCTAGATGGGTAGTACATCCTGGTTTAGCAAAGATGTATCATGATCTGCATAGAAAATACTGGTTTTCAGGAATGAAGTCAGAGGTGCAATATTCAATGCTAGATTTGTCACTTTTCAGTAGGTGAAAACCAAGCATTAGAGACTAGCCATGATTTTGCAGCCTTTACCCATTCTAGAGTAGAAATTAGATGATGTCACGATGGATTTTGTGACAATATTACTCAGTACAACCCATATGAATTATGTTTTATGGTTTATTATAGATATATTGACTAAGTTATCACACTTTTTACATAATATGGAAACCTTTATAGTTGATGACCTGGGAAATATTTATGTGTATTAGGTGTTTCAGTTGCATGGTGTTCAAAGGATTATCATTTTAGAAACAGATCATTAGTATACATCATGCTTCTGGAGGAGTCTTCAGAAATCCCTGGGATCATGAGTCCTTTTAAGAACAACCTATCATCCATAGAGTGATGTTCAATTTGATTAGACTAAGGTTCTAGAGGATATGTTACAAGCCTTTATTTTGGATTTTGGTGGTTCATGGGAGAAACATATGACACTCATGGAGTTTTTATATAATAATAGCTTCTAGAATTCAATCTAAATGGAACCTTTTGAGGAATTATATGGAAGTCCATAATATTTTCTTCTTTATTAGATAGAGTCAGGTGATTCAGTACTTATTGGTCCTAGTCTTGTGTAGGACACATCTGACCAGGTTTAGTTAACCAGAAAACGGTTAGTGACCGTATAGAGCAGGAAGAAATAATATGATGACCATCAGAGATGACCTCTAGAATTCAATTTTGGTCATCATGTTTTCCTTTGGGTCACTTATATTGGATAAAATCCATATTAGGAAACATAGAAATATAGTTCCCATGTTTGTTGGTCCATTTGAAATAGTGGTAAGGTTCGGTCTAGTGGTGTACCATTTAGACCTTCCACAATGCCACAGTTCCATGCACGACGTGTTCCACATGTCACAACTATGAAGATATAATCCAGAACCTTCCCAGGTGATATAAATATAATATGTCAATATTTGTGATGATGCTTTGAGTATCATTCGATATGGGTTGTGGATCATAATGAGAAATATCTTTGGGGTCAGACTATATCGTTAGTTCAAGTGAAATGCAAGGATGGGTAAGTTTTGGAGGACACATGGGAGAGGGAGTCTGATATGTAAACACAGTGGCCAAAATTGTTCATTGATACCTCATAGTGATTCTTGGAGAAGCTCAAGGATGATCTATTATAAGGTGAGGAGGTTGTAAGATATCGTCTTTTTTCAAGTATGTTTCTCTATGAGTATTTCATTTTAGCCTTGGTGGCTAAGTTTTGTTCGAAGATGGAGATCCTTTGTTGGAGAAAATGACCTAAATCTCAGGTATGTATGATTTTTTGAGTTATTGGAGTCTATGAAAAAATGGGTTAAGTGTTTCATGGGTTCTTGGTATATCGAGAATCTTTAAATGGGGGTTGGGTTGTTTAAAAGAAAAATTGGATAAAAAAAATAAACAACCGAAAATTTACACACTGTGTAAAGGGATTACACATCATGTAATTGATTAAGGGTTTTAATAAAATAAATATGAGGTGACAAGTTTTTCAAAAAATTCAATTAAAAAAAATTACATGATTTATAATCACATTACACAATGTGTAAATGCCCAACATGCTGTTTTAAACATGTTGTGCAGCTGATTTTCTTTCCAATTAGCTATAAATACCATTCTCTCGACCCAAGGGAATTATTCAGGTGTTTTTGGGGCTCTAAATTCCCTTCTGGACAACTTTTTTGTATGAGAAATCCCTAGTAAGTGGTTTTAGTCATGTTTATTCCTTCTCTTACTTCTTCTCTAATCATTGCGGTGAAATCCTTTTCCCAAATTCCTTTTTGGTTTTGATCTTCACTAATTTTGATCTAGGAACCACTTAGAAATCATTTTCACCTTCTTCCTCATGGGTTTTGTCCATTGGAAGCATTGTATGATCTTCGATTAAAGGAAGGAGGTCTAAATCTTAACTCTATGGTTTGACTATAGTCATGTTTAATGAAATATTATGATAGCACCAATGTAGTATGCACCAAAACCAATTAAATAATTGAATGAGATTATTCCTTGAATTTATTTGGTTTCAAATGGATTTGTAATTGGCTAATGTCTTAAATTATGTTTAGCATGACATGTGACCAAGGGTGATTTCTTGTTATAGAATCCATAAATTTTGACTTATTGCTCATTGATATAATTCTTAATAAATTGTGAATTAAATTATAAGTGTCATATTAAATAATAATGGTAATTTTCATAATTAACCATTGAGAATTGTGATGTGATATTACGATATCCAAGTTGTATTAAAGGGAATGTGTTCCATGCTATAATGCTTATATATTGGGATCAACCATGACACTTTCAAACTTATATACTAAAATGATGATATTGAGTGGACACAGCCTTGTCCCATGCTGTAATGATTATAGAGAGTGGGCTATGCCTAGTCCCATGTTGCGATGCTTATAGGGCTTTGACCCGAAAATGTTGTAATGCTTATAAGGATTTATCTAAGAAATGATTTAATGATTATAGGGATTTGAACCAGATTTTTGTGACTTTACTATGGTTATATGGTTATGGTTGGAATTTTAACATCATGTTACTATTTTTTAAGTATTCCTAAACCCCTCTTTTTATCAACATTTGGTTGGGTTTCATTTAGGGTTGTTTTTTGTTGAAATTTTAAGAGTTTTGAAAATTTTGGGCTAGTGCACGGTTGGTGTACGATTTTCCCAAACCATGCACCCTCTCAAAGAAAACTATGAAACCCAAGGCAGTGGGATTTTTCATATTTGGCACACAGTTAGTCAACTGTGCACCCTCTTAGGATAAACCATGCGACTCTACCTAGCTAGTCGTGCACATGATTTATTTAATATTAAAATACAACTTAAAAATTTTGAACCCCCCATTTTAGGTTCCAAACAGTCCTAGCACAAACCCATACATTTTTCTCTTCCTTAGGATCATCCAAGAGAGGTTCTTAGACCCTCAAATCTCTCCCATAATTGATTCTAGGCATGATGAATTCCCTTATATCTTCTCCAGTTTATTTTCCTTAACCCAATCTCTATCTCATGTGATCTCTCTTCTCTTTCCTAGCGATTCGTGAATTATCAAGTTTCTTTGTGGATATAATAACCTCTATCTTGGGATTTAAACCTAGGTTTGATCATCATTTTCTAGTTTTTGTGATCATCATTCTTTGTTGATAAATCTCGATTAGGGTTTGGTGAATTGAGATTCGTTGATCCTTTGGTAGGTGGTTTCGTCATGATGCCCTATTTTTGTAAACCCTAAATTTCTATATTTAATCTCAATTATCTAAATTAAATTAAATTTATTTATTTTTATAAAATTTATTTCAATTGGTTTATTGGAAAAATCCAATTCCATTGAATTGGGGTTTTAAAAATGGTGTTTTGGCATGAAATTTGAAAACCCACAACTCCATTAAATTGGGGTGTGTTTATGAAAATTGATGAATTTAAAATTGATTAATTTAAATTTACAAATGGATTTGATGAAAAAATTGTGAAATACCCCTATTCCATTGGATTGGTCTTTTTTTGTGAAATTGATGGAAAGATTTTGAAATTAAATTGTTGAATTAAATTGTGTAAGTAGATCGTGAAATTTAATTTTGAATTTATTTCAAATATCTATTTATAAAAATGGATTAAAAATGGTTTGATAGAAACCTTAGGGTTTTATCTTGATGAAAAGGCATGTTTTTGATTAAAAAACTATTTTGGGGTTTAAATGGAAATTGACATTTTTGAAATGGGGGGATGAGACTTAATTTCATTTTAAGATCGCTTAAAATAAATTTCCCATAATTTAGTTTTACTAGATCACATGAAATACTAGGTGGTAGTAATTTATAGATAAAAAACATGCCCGGTTTGAATTTCACTTAAAATGGATTAATACTTTACAACACTAACAAAATATTGGTCATCACATCTTTCTTCATCATCAGGACATAGATGAATCCTAACTTTCCATTGCCAATGGATGTGTGTACTCATTTCTTTTTATCACATTAGTGTGTGAGGATCCTATAACCCAAAACTATCATACCTCTTGGATGATGAACATTTGTCTTGCTTGTTTATATATAAGATATAAATGTATTCTATTGTTGAAAACTATTTTACATGCCTTGTGGATTGATATAAAATGTTTTATATAAGTTTGTATTTATTCCATATTTGTAAAGAACCATTTTTAAAGTATTTACATCATTTTGAAATGTTAATCATGATTTTTTAGTGTATTTTCATATTTTGAAATGTAAAACATGATTTTTTGAAGTATTATATTTAAATTCCAAACACATTTATTTGAAAAATTGAAAGCACTTTATTTGGTTAATTTGATATGGTAATATTGTAATGGAATCCTTAGTGATACCCTACTGGGGTTTTTAGCTCACACACTACCTGTGCCTTCAGGTGTATGTATATTATCTCCTTCTAGGTTCAAGTAGGGGTAAATAACCACTTAGAGGTGGTTCTAGTTGTTGATCTGTAGACTTGGAGTGATGTGCCCGTTGGGACTTAGGATGATTATATTCCACTTTTATAGTACTTTTCTATAGTGCTTTGGGTTGTTTATACTTATTTGTGTTCTGGTACATTTCTCCATATGGAGTTTCGTTGGTATGAATACTAATTTTTTATCTTGATTCTGCATTATTGTGGAAAATTCCTTCCCACTTTCATTTTTCATGATGTTAGGTGCTTTTTATCAACCCATGGGGATTAATAATTCTCTTTAGTACATGTTAGGACCAGCTCAGTTATTATGTTACCTGGGTACTTGGGTTGGTTCTTGATAAAGTGGTATGAGAGATAGGTTTGGATCTTTCCTTGATGTCAGTATGAAGTTGTGTTTTCTTTTTTGGACTTTGGAGGTAGTTTCAATTGAGTGCCTAACCATCTCTCACGCTAATGAACCTTAAGTCACCAGGGGAGGTTAGGGAAATATGTCTTGACGATTAATTATATTATTTTCCCTAATTTTTATTTTGATAGATTGAAATCAAAATCTTGTGTATATATGTTGGGATTAATTTTACCTTGTTTCTATTTTTTAATGTTAATATGATGTCTTCCTTATTGTCTGATTATGTTTTTTTAGCATTATACCTTTGAGAAGATGTGCGAATCTGATCCAAGAGGAAGCTGCTACTAAACCACAGTGAGAAAATCTTCTTGTGGAACAAAATATAGTTGGGGTTATTGTGGGTACTTTCCAAGATCTGGGACAACCACTACTACTGGTTCCCATTCAGGCTCCATCCATGGAACCTTAGAGGGATGTTCTCAAGATTTGTTCTCAAAAATTCCTTAGTTAGAATCCTGCACCATTGAATGGTTAAAATGGTCCTCAAGAAGTTGTGGAATGGTTGAGTAGGATGAAATTCTTGTTTTGATTCTTGGATACACCTAATGAAATTAAGGTGAAGTGTTCCACCTCCATTATGGAAGTACCGAGCATGATATGGTGTGACACTATGGTGACGAAGAATAGGCATGAGTTTTTAGAGTGGAAAGACTTCAAAAGTTATTTTTGATGACTAGTTATATCCATAGTCGATGTTGTTGGCTAAGGCTATATATTTTTTTAAACTTGAGTTGGTAGACAGGAACATGAAAGAGTATGCAAACCATTTTGTAGACCTCAAGAATTCTACACCTGAGATTGTATCACATGAGAAGATGAATGATTAAAGGTTTGATTTGGGACTTCATTAGTATATTTGTTCTCAATTTTTCTAGAAGAATATTCCTTCTTATAATGTTGTGTTAGATAGAGCGCTGATGTTCGAAAATGACATAGCTGGAAAGTTAGTGTTATCGGGAGTTTATTTCTCCCTAGTGGTAGCATGGGATCCTTCAAAGGAAAGAGGAAGTGTGATGATTTCCATGGTGGTTCTTGAAAGTAAGGTCATTCTAGACCTACTGCAGTACCTGGAAGAGGTATTTTTATTTTCTACCACTGTGGAAATATAGGACATCCAAAGAGGGTTTTCACTGAGGCACCTAAGGTATGTGGTTCTTGGGGATGCTCAAGACACTTATAGAAATTATGCCATGTTTATTTTATTTCTCATAGTGGAGTGAGATCATCATCTCCTCCTAAAATTGTGGGGTAATTAGATGCTTCATGTATAAGAGGGTCCCAACCATAGTCATCTGTAATGAAGAATATTCATGCAGTATATGAGTCTCTAGAGGAAGCAGATATGGGTCCAGTGACTGTGAGAGGTACCATTACTATAGCTTCATCATTAGAGACTAATTTATTTGATATTTTTCATCTCATTTGTTTATTTTAACCCCTATTTTTAATATTCTAAATCTTCATATGGATATTTTATCTTATGTAATGGATATTTCTACACCCCTTGGTACGAAGAGAGAACATGGTCTCCATAGTCCTGCTTGTGTTTTCTCTCTATTAGATGTCATGTTGGCTTGGAGTTTTCTTTTTCTAAACATTAAACCTCTTAACATCATATTCAAGATGGATTGGATTATTTTCAGTAAAGCTCAGATTGATTGTTATCTTAGATTGGTCTCCTTTACTACACCCAATGGTTTATGTCATGTATTTTAAGGAGAATAGGAACCAAGGTTGAGCAAAGCTGAACCTTTTTATTCATAGTTGGGAAATTAATATAAGTGTTTGATTTTAACCTAGAGTGGGAATCTTTGAGTGGTGATCCCCCTCCAATTTTCATTGAGTTTCCAAATGTGTTTCCTTCTGAATTCTCTTGTTTTCCACTAATAATAGAGGTAGAGTTTTCTATTGAATTTTTTCCTGGTACTCAACCAGTTTCTATTCCTTCTTTCTGTATGGCACGAGTTGAGCTGAAATATCTTCTGACTACTGCATCAGTGTTGACTCTTCCAGAGGCCGGGTAGGGATATGTGGTCTTTTGTGATGCATCAGGTTCAGGTTTGGGCTGCGTTCTTATACAAGGTGATCATGTTGTTACATATGTATCTTATCATATTAACCAAACAATAATAATTATCTAACCCATGATCTTCAACTCGTAGTTTGGATGTACACACTTAAGATTTAGTGACATTACCTTTATGGAGAAAGGTTTATCATGTTTTCTGACCAAAAGTGCTTGAGTTATATCTTCTATAAAAAATATTGGAATTGCTTGTAGAGTCATTAGTTTAAATACCTGCAATATTTTGACTTCAACATCACTTATACCTTGGGGAAAGGGAACATCATCACAGATGCCTTGAGCAAGATACTTCCAACCCAAGTAGTAAAAGAATATTTGGAAGATTATGGATCTCTTTGCATAGTTTCATATTGGATTCTAGGAATTAGGGACAAAGGTTTCCTTGACCAATGTTCAGTTGGAATCCAACCATCTCGAGATGATTCTTCAGGAGCAACATCTTGATGATGAGTTCTATAGAATTAGAGAATCTCTTTGTGGTGGGGAGACCATTACTGAGTGGATGCTATCCAAAGAGAGAATTCTATGGTTTTAGAAATGTTTTGTTATGCCGTTAGAAGCAAGAAAAGTTGTGATGGGTTATTTCCATAATTATCAGTGGATTGTGAACCCGGGAACCACTAAAATGTTTTATAACATGTGGTGAAAATTCTGGTGGCTAGGTATGAGATTGGAAATTCCTAATTTTTTCTCTCACTGTTATATGCGCCGACAGGTTAAGGCTGAGCACCAAAAACCTTTGGGGCTGCTTTAGCCACTTTTAGTGCCTACTTGGAAGTGAGATGAGATATCTATGGACTTTGTGATTGGGTTTCTGCATGCCCAAGGAATAAGAAGAATGAACTATGGGTTCTGATCAATCAGTTGATGAAACCAGATTACTTTATACCCATTCATGATTCATCCAAAGTTGAGGATTAGGGAAATATCTATGTAAAAGATATTATTCAGTTGATTAAAGTTTCAACTAATACAGTCTCTGATAGGGATCCTCGATTCACTTCTCATTTTTGGAGAGACCTTCAAGAGGCACTGGGATCTCATGTCCATTTGAGCATGGCATACCATCTGTCGTCAGATGGATAGACAAAAAGAGTTATACATACTCATGAGGATATGCTTTATTCTTGTGTTCTCAAATTTTGTGGAGATTCGGATGATCATTTGGGGCTGGTTGAGTTTTCTTATGATAATATTTATCATTCCATGGCCAGAATGGATCCTTTTGAGGCCTTGTATGGCCAACCTTTTAGATCTTCATTATGTTGGTGAGATATTGGTGGAAGTTCCTTGGTTATACCAAGTTTGGTGAAAGTTATGACAACCAAGATCCAGTTGATTCATTAGATAATTTTTAAATAATATAACTGTAACACCCCAAGCTTCCACTGTACGTTTCCCTTCGAATAATGCAATAGCGTGTGTTGTACGCAACCTCGAGCTCTAACACACACCACAACTAATTAAACTAGCCGTTGTGAATAGTAATACCTACTTTTTGAAATTTTATAAATTTTATTTATCAAAATGGACTTCATTTTTGGATTCGGAATATTGAAATTAGCCTATGTTGAATTTTTGGTATTTTTCTGAGAACTTCTAAATTTTTATGAATAGTGAAAAATACTTAAAACAACTTTTTTAATCAAAATAATTTATAGTGATAAATTATAATATTTAGTGGTTTTAAAGTATAATTAGAATATATTTTTACCATTTTATCCAATGGTGGTCATTATAATTAATTTAACATTGAAATTGGACATAAACAATTGCCAAACTTTTGATATAAATTGTTTCTTAAAAACACGCTATTTGTTGTAACAGCGGGAATTAATTATAAAATTAATTAATAAAACTTATATGTTTGGAATTTTGTAAAATAGACATCATTTTTGAATTCGGAATATCAATTATAGCTTAGGGTGAAATTTTGGCCTTATTCTGAAAAACTTCAATTTTTGATGAATAGTGAAACCACTAAGTGGTTGTTAAAAACTGATTTTTCGTTAAAATGAAATATTACCACTTCTGTGATTTGATTTTCAAAAATCCGACATACATGGTTGTCATTAAGAAGTAAAATGTGGTTCAATGAGATTAAAATAATTTTTTGGTGAATAGTAACTTTTAAGTTCTTAATCGCGATTAGAGGTAATTAATGTAGTTTAAGGTACAAATAATGTTTTAATAATATGAGATGAGCATGACACTTGTCCTACTCCTATTGGATGAGTCATGGACGACCAAGACAACCCATGGGTCAACTTGGGGATCCCATGGAGCCACTTTAGTTGGAAAATGACATTAATATATATTTATTTAATGTTAAAATTAAATTGACACAAACATGAGTTATTTTACTAAAACAGTTTTTAAGTGGGGTTACACAAGTCCAAATTTTGACTATAAATATTCATTAGAAAGATAAAAAGATTTTATACATCATAGTATTTTTTTTATAATTTTTAGACATTAAATAAATTAAATTATTTATGACATCATTATGATGCAGCGATGACCTCATTATTTAACGATTTAAATAAAATGAGAAGATAATGAAAAATCCAAGGATTACACTTGTCCAAATCCTATTGGATGAGGAGATTTAGAAACCTTATCACCTTATCCTCGAATTATATAAGTGTGGGACCTTTATAATCCGAAAAGCATTGTGAAATAATGTAACATTTCAATCTTTCCAAAAGTGCCCCTCCTCTCCTCTTATAAAAGGCCCCCACCTCTACCACCTTATTCACACTTCCAAGCCTTTTGGTTCGGCCAACCCCTGCCCAAATACTCTCCCAACTTCTCTCCCTTAATCATAGAAGATTTACTTTAGTCAGAAAGACATCCTAAGGAGTCCTTTTGATCAAATCAAAAGGAAGAACCCGAAGAAGAGGTAACATTTTCATCACCCTCTTTCAAGTTTCTTTCTTCTTCCACTCCCTCTTTGTTTATTATTTCAATTATGAAATTATAACTCCAGTATCTTCTATATACTGTGATGTTATTATAAATATGTAACAACCATATTCAGTATTCTACCCATCATTTGAATGACATGTCACCATACGTGCGTACGTACGGCTTATCGTCTCCACGTCGTGGTGTAATTGTTATTCAATATATTATTATTTAGATGGGTATAATAATGATATGTAATTCATGTAAATAATAAATATAACATGATAATGATTATGTATATATGATATACTATCCAATTATATATTATTTTAATATCAAAATAATGATATTGTCGCTCGTGCGTACGTACGGACTACCGTCTCCACGAACGCGATGAGATTCATTCTCCGTCGTATCCATTCAAGTATAATTATCATTTGATGATTTAAAAATAATGTTTAAGGACATGATATCATTCTGGATATGAATAATATACAACCTATCCATGAAAAACACGACTTACGTAACAAAACATATAAAAGAAAACGAGTAAGTTAACACCCGAAACAACGATAAATCTAAGATATTGTTAACAAAGCAATGTTAAAAGATCATATATGATATCATATGAATGTATATGATTCTTGTATAATTTAATAAAAATTATTTCACCATTATACAGGAGGTTAACCTACCCCAACCAAGGAAAATTACAAGGTAAGGGTTTACTTCACAACCTCTTCATTATCCAAGGTTGTTTATACATAATTATCTACTGGGACCTCATTATCATCCAAAATCATGTTTCTTAAAAATGTCTTTCAAAACATTTTTACTATTAAATGGAAAATGGGTTAAAGTCATTTATACCCTTATACGTTTTTGAAAGGAATCTTACCGTCGTTTTCCAAACAATGTACTTTTTTACCTTTTTGAAAAATATAAGGTAAGAATGTTTTTTTTACTTATACGACGGGTGTGACTATTTTCCGCCATTATAACTTCGTCGAAGCTTCCCTAACAATCTTATAAGAATATCGTCAAAGTAAATGTATTATTTTATAATTATGGGGCTTTTAAATGATTTCAAAAAAGAGATATATTTCTCTCAAATAGCTTTGATTTCATCTATGTCAACATCCTTTGATGGGTTTTAAGTTTAATTGAAATTGATTTATGATACAAAACTTCCATTGAACATTTTATGAAATATTTGACTGTGGATGTGTTATTTTATACCATCCATAGTTTATGGAGAAATTTTTGACATTTTGTATGCTAGTTTTAATACGAATATTTATGTTATGTTTAAACCTATTCATATGAGGAATGTATTGGACTTAATATGTGACGGGTGGAGCCCGCTATAGCTCCTCGATGCATCGGTAGGTCTCATGAGACAACTAGACGTGGAATTGGCTGAGGCCCTTTCCCAATTTGATTTATGGTTTTGGCCGAGGCCTTAATCATTTTAGACGTCTTGGCCGAGGCCTTGACAAAATGTTTCAGAATGTCTGGCATTATACATTCCCTCATTATGAAAGTGGTTATTGATATTTCATGTGATTATTCATCTAGTAGAATATCCATGTGAGTAAGTAATGGCATTATTTTATTTTACTTTTGCCATATTATGCTGAAGTTCAAGTTCAATAAGGATTTTGTTTTAGTTATACATTGCCTTAAATGCTTATGTTTTCTTATAAAAGCTTCCGCAATATTGTTATCCTTACTGAGCATCTGAGCTCAACCCTTTCAATGTTTAAATATTTTCCAGGATGTGAAGAAGTGTATTATGACTGACTTGCAAGGATAGTCAGTGAAGATATGAGTGTGGAATATGAAGACCATGTTATTGTAGTTTGTTTAATTTTGATGTAATGAAAGACTTATGAATGTATCTAGTGTTTCCAAGGCTACTAAACTAATCGGTCTTTCGAGACTTGATCTTTTGTGATCATGCCAATGTTACGAAGTAATGCACTAACTCTGGGTAGCTGGGGTTGGGGCGTTACAGTTGGTATCAGAGGCAGTTTAGTACTAACCTTGGAAGCTAGATTTAGATAAACTCTGATTAGAGCACATATCCCGAAGATAGACTTTGAGGATTAGTATAGAAGAACTTCCTAGAATTTTGGTATTGTAGAGATGTTGTGAGTTTTCCGAGCAATACATCCCTGTCTGGATACGAGCAGGTAGAGGCGGATCTCGCACAGATGTACCTAGGGGTAAAACCCGAAAACACCGCTTTGAGCTAGACTCGAACGGGAACTGGTGCACGACAACGGGCCTTGCTGCACTCTTGGTTACGACACTCTCGGGGGATATGCGTTGGATAATTCCCATTTTCTTTACAAACCACTATGAAGGGTTACGAGTATATACTTCCTCAAAGAAAACATTTTTATAATTATGGATTATATCCATAATTAGTTCAATTTATGTTAAGTGTTTTACAAGTATGGAATTATGTATTTTGATTCATGAACTAATCTAGTTTATGCCATTATTTAGAAATGGCGCCTAGTGGAAGGAATGGAAACCGTATCAATGCACGCACTCCGTGTAGGGATTTCCCTCCTGATCAAGATAATTATGGTGGAGCTAGTGATACAACTGGTGCTGATCAGCTTCTCACCGTACTGGGACAACTCACGCAGGTTATGAATAACAACCTTACTCGTATGGAGCACCCTGATCCGCAACGTGGAGGATCAATGCTAGACCGTTTCATGAGGCAACAACCGCCAACTTTCAATGGGAGTACAAATCCTATAGTAGCTGAGCAATGGATAAATTCCTTAGAGAAAATATTCCATGCCTTGGGGAGTAGTGAAAGGGAGAATGTTGTCATGGCAGTTTACCGCCTCACTGGAGATGCCGATCAATGGTGGTCACTAATTCAAAACACAAAGGAAGATGATGAATTAACAAACATGGAATGGCAGGAGTTCAAAGAGTTGTTCTTAGAAAAATACTTTCCTCGAGACCATCGAGCGGATATGGAAAGGCAATTTCTGAGTCTGAGGCAGAAGGAGGATGAGAATGTCGCAAAGTATGAGGCTAACTTTACAAGGTTAGCAAGGTATGCTGCAGATTACATACGTAACCCAAGAAGTAAGACTGATCGTTTCTTTTATGGGTTGAAACCATTTCTCCGTCGAGCTTTAGTAGCACAAACCTTCTCTTCATACGAAGGTATTGTCTCGTGCGCTATCAAGACGGAAAAGGAATTCTCTAAGTCTTATGACTTTAAATCAAAGCAAGATAAGAAGAGATCCGCTGAAAACTCTGGGAAAGGAAATAAGGAAACAGGGAAGAAGGGTAGAAATTAATTTCCACCCTGTGATAATTGTGGTAGGAAGCACCATGGTTCCTGTCTAAAAGGAAAAGGAGTATGTTACAAGTGTGGTGAAAAAGGCCACCAAGCTCATGAATGCAAGGGAAAGAAAGCGGCTGTCAACATGGAATGTTATAATTGTAGAGAGAAGGGACATTATGCAAATGAATGTCCTAAGCGTTAGGGTAACTTACCTCAGAAGAGGCCAAGGGATCAAGGCCAGGCTTATGCTATCACTACTGCTGAGGTGGAAGCTCCGAAAGACATGGTGGCAGGTAATTTAATGGTTTCCTCAAGTTTAGCAAATGCATTATTTGATTCTGGATCATCGCATTGTTTCATATCTTCCCAGTTTTCTAAGAAAATTAGATATTTCCAATTTGATTTAACAAGGGAGTTGTCAGTCAAAACCCCTAAGGGAAGTATTGTTGCAACAAAGTTTTGTCGATTAGTTCCCATTAGAGCACCTAAATGTTCTTTACCTGCTGATCTCATCGTCATACCCATGATTGAATTTGATATAATCCTCGGTATGGATTGGCTTTCGGACCATGATGCAAAAATTTATTGTAAGAGGAAAGAGGTTACGATTCTTGATGATGATGATAAGGAACACCTTATCTTTAGAGCAGAATCATCGCCACATAATTCTTATCTAGATCCACCCCCAGTAGCTCAACTAAATTCAATTATTGGGGAGGAAGAGAAGGAAATTACTGAGGATGAGGAAAGGAATATTCTTATAGAGGATGTACCTATTGTGAGAGAATATGTTGATGTGTTTCCGGAAGATTTACCTGGACATCCTCCAGAACGAGAAGTTGAGTTTTCCATTGATTTAATTCCTGGATCAAGGCCCATATCGAAGACCCCTTATAGAATGGCCAATGTGGAATTAGTTGAACTAAAGAAACAACTAGAGGAATTGAGTAATAAGGTATTTATTCGCCCTAGTGTTTCTCCTTGGGGTGCCCCTGTTCTTTTTGTTAAGAAGAAAGATGGATCTATGAGGTTGTGCATTGATTATAGGGAGATCAATGCTATAACAATAAAGAATAAGTATCCCCTACCTCGCATTGATGATTTGTTTGACCAAATGCATGGAGCTCAATACTTTTCAAAGATTGACCTTCGGTCTGGATACCATCAGTTGTGTGTGAAGAAGGAAGACGTTCCAAAGACAGCATTTCGAACAAGGTACGGGCATTACGAGTTTACAGTAATGCCTTTTGGATTGACTAATGCACCCTCTGTTTTCATGGATCTAATGAATAGAGTTTTCAAGGAATATCTTGATGACTTTGTAGTGGTATTTATTGATGATATCTTGGTATACTCCAAAAGCTACGAAGATCATGAAAATCACTTACGCATTATCCTGAAGACTCTTAGAAGACATGAATTATATGGGAAATTTAGCAAGTGTGAATTCTGGCTTCATGAGATTTCTTTTCTTGGCCATATTGTCTCTAAGGATGGAATTTCCGTTGATCCTTCTAAAACCAAGGCAATCCAAGAATGGCCAGCACCGACAAATATAACTGAGGTACGCAGTTTTATTGGTTTAGCAGGTTATTATCGACGTTTCGTCCAGAATTTTGCCAGATTGGCTAACCCATTGAAAAAGCTCACACGTAAAGGGATTAAATTTGTCTGGACAAAAGAGTGTGAAGAATGTTTTGAAGAACTAAATAGAAGATTAGTCAATGCCCCTGTATTGACTCTACCATCGGGGAATGATGGGTTTGTTATTTATAGTGATGCATCGAAGAAAGGACTCGGTTGTGTCCTTATGCAGAATGATAAGGTCATTGCCTATGCATCACGACAGCTAAAAATTCATGAGCAAAACTATCCTACTCATGATCTTGAGTTAGCAGCTGTGATCTTTGCTTTAAAGATATGGAGACATTACCTCTATGGTGAAAAATGTGAGATTTATACTGATCACAAGAGTTTGAAGTATATTTTCACACAAAAAGAACTCAACAGGAGGCAAAGGCGATGGCTTGAACTACTCAAGGATTATGATTGCACGATACATTACCAACCGAGGAAGGTAAACAAGGTGGCAGATGCTTTGAGTAGAAAAGACCATGGAGTTTTGAATGTGATGAGAATTGAAAGGGATCCAATTTTCTTGGATCTAGTGAATATGGACATGGGAATAACTAGGGAAGGTGAAACATCAATTCTTTTTCAAATGGTTGCCAAACCATCATTACTAGAAAGGATTAAGAGTTCTCAGAACAATGATGAAGAATTTCAGAAGAAGATTAAAGGTGTGAATGATGGAAGATTGGGGGACTTTGTGTATAAGGATGGAATTTTGAAATTCGGGAAGAGACTTTGTGTTCCCAATATACCTGATCTAAAAAGGGAATTGCTGGATGATGCTCATAGTTCCAAATTCTCTATACACCCTGGGAGCACTAAAATGTATAGAGATTTGAAGGAACATTTTTGGTGGGACAATATGAAGAGGGAGATTACTGATTTTGTGTCGAGGTGTATGGTTTGTCAACAAGTGAAAGCTGGAAGGCAACATCCTGGTGGAGTATTGCAACCTCTTCCCATACCTGAGTGGAAATGGGATAATATTACGATGGACTTTGTCATGGGACAACCAAAGACTCCTAGAAGGAATGATGCAATATGGGTCATTGTTGATCGACTTACTAAGTCAGCACATTTTCTGGCTATACGGGAGGATCTACCACTTGAACGTCTAGCAAGACTATATATTAATGAAGTTGTAAGACTTCATGGAGTACCCCTATCGATTGTTTCTGATCGTGATCCTCGTTTTACTTCAAGATTCTGGAAAAGTCTTCAAAAGGCCTTGGATACTGAACTTCGTTTGAGCACTGCCTATCACCCTCAAACAGATGGACAATCAGAACGGACTATTCAAACCTTAGAAGACATGTTGAGATCATGCTCTCTTGACTTTCATGGTATGTGGGATCAATATTTACCACTGGTAGAATTTTCCTATAACAATAGCTTCCATTCGAGTATTCAGATGGCACCATATGAAGCGTTATACAGAAAGAGATGTCGTACACCAACCTGTTGGGATGACGTTCGTGAAAGAAAACTTGTAGGCCCAGAACTGGTGGAGGAAACGGTGGAAAAGGTGAAAGTAATCCAAAATCACATCAAAGCAGCTCAAAGTAGGCAGAAGAGCTATGCATATAATCGAAGGAAGGATTTGGAATTTCAAGTCGGTGATCATGTTTTCCTGAAGGTATCTCCATGGAAGGGAGTCATACGTTTTGGTAAGAAAGGTAAATTGAGTCCCAGGTACATCGGACCTTTCGAAATTCTAGAACGAATTGGGGCTGTAGCTTACCGTTTGGCAATGCCGCCAAGTCTCTCCAAAGTTCACGATGTGTTCCACGTATCTCTGTTGAGGAAATAAATGCCTAACCCAACACATGTACTCACCTATGAGGAATTAGAACTGGAACCCGATCTTTCCTATTGTGAAGAGCCCGTCATGATTCTTGATGTGAGGGAGCAGGTGCTGAGAAACCGGACGACTCGTCTGGTGAAGGTTTTGTGGAGAAATCATAAAATGGAAGAGGCAACGTGGGAACCTGAGGAATTTATGATGAAAAACCACCCGAGTCTTTTTATGCAGTAATACCCTAGAAATTGCGAGGACGCAATTATTTGAAGGAGGGGAGAATGTAACACCCCAAGCTTCCACTGTACGTTTCCCTTCGAATAATGCAATAGCGTGTGTTGTACGCAACCTCGAGCTCTAACACACACCACAACTAATTAAACTAGCCGTTGTGAATAGTAATACCTACTTTTTGAAATTTTATAAATTTTATTTATCAAAATGGACTTCATTTTTGGATTCGGAATATTGAAATTAGCCTATGTTGAATTTTTGGTATTTTTCTGAGAACTTCTAAATTTTTATGAATAGTGAAAAATACTTAAAACAACTTTTTTAATCAAAATAATTTATAGTGATAAATTATAATATTTAGTGGTTTTAAAGTATAATTAGAATATATTTTTACCATTTTATCCAATGGTGGTCATTAGAATTAATTTAACATTGAAATTGGACATAAACAATTGCCAAACTTTTGATATAAATTGTTTCTTAAAAACACGCTATTTGTTGTAACAGCGGGAATTAATTATAAAATTAATTAATAAAACTTATATGTTTGGAATTTTGTAAAATAGACATCATTTTTGAATTCGGAATATCAATTATAGCTTAGGGTGAAATTTTGGCCTTATTCTGAAAAACTTCAATTTTTGATGAATAGTGAAACCACTAAGTGGTTGTTAAAAACTGATTTTTCGTTAAAATGAAATATTACCACTTCTGTGATTTGATTTTCAAAAATCCGACATACATGGTTGTCATTAAGACGTAAAATGTGGTTCAATGAGATTAAAATAATTTTTTGGTGAATAGTAACTTTTAAGTTCTTAATCGCGATTAGAGGTAATTAATGTAGTTTAAGGTACAAATAATGTTTTAATAATATGAGATGAGCATGACACTTGTCCTACTCCTATTGGATGAGTCATGGCCGACCAAGACAACCCATGGGTCAACTTGGGGACCCCATGGAGCCACTTTAGTTGGAAAATGACATTAATATATATTTATTTAATGTTAAAATTAAATTGACACAAACATGAGTTATTTTACTAAAACAGTTTTTAAGTGGGGTTACACAAGTCCAAATTTTGACTATAAGTATTCATTAGAAAGATAAAATGATTTTCTACATCATAGTATTTTTTTTATAATTTTTAGACATTAAATAAATTAAATTATTTATGACATCATTATGATGCAGCGATGACCTCATTATTTAACGATTTAAATAAAATAAGAAGATAATGCAAAATCCAAGGATTACACTTGTCCAAAGCCTATTGGATGAGGAGATTTAGAAACCTTATCACCTTAGCCTCGAATTATATAAGTGTGTGACCTTTAGAATCTGAAAAGCATTGTGAAATAATGTAACATTTCAATCTTTCTAAAAGTGCCCCTCCTCTCCTCTTATAAAAGGCCCCCACCTCTACCACCTTATTCACACTTCCAAGCCTTTTGGTTCGGCCAACCCCTGCCCAAATACTCTCCCAACTTCTCTGCCTTCATCCTAGAAGATTTACTTTAGTCATAAAGACATCCTACGGAGTCCTTTTGATCAAATCAAAAGGAAGAACCCGAAGAAGAGGTAACATTTTCATCACCCTCTTTCAAGTTTCTTTCTTCTTCCACTCCCTCTTTGTTTATTATTTCAATTATGAAATTATAACTCCAGTATCTTCTATATACTGTGATGTTATTATAAATATGGAACAACCATATTCAGTATTCTACCCATCATTTGAATGACATGTCACCATACGTGCGTACGTACGGCTTACCGTCTCCACGTCGTGGTGTAATTGTTATTCAATATATTATTATTTAGATGGGTATAATAATGATATGTAATTCATGTAAATAATAAATATAACATGATAATGATTCTGTATATATGATATACTATCCAATTATATATTATTTTAATATCAAAATAATGATATTGTCGCTCGTGCGTACGTACGGACTACCGTCTCCACGAACGCGATGAGATTCATTCTCCGTCGTATCCATTCAAGTATAATTATCATTTGATGATTTAAAAATAATGTTTAAGGACATGATATCATTCTGGATATGAATAATATACAACCTATCCATGAAAAACACGACTTACGTAACAAAACATATAAAAGAAAACGAGTAAGTTAACACCCGAAACAACGATAAATCTAAGATATTGTTAACAAAGCAATGTTAAAAGATCATATATGATATCATATGAATGTATATGATTCTTGTATAATTTAATAACAATTATTTCACCATTATACAGGAGGTTAACCTACCCCAACCAAGGAAAATTACAAGGTAAGGGTTTACTTCACAACCTCTTCATTATCCAAGGTTGTTTATACATAATTATCTACTGGGACCTCGTTATCATCCAAAACCATGTTTCTTAAAAATGTCTTTCAAAACATTTTTACTATTAAATGGAAAATGGGTTAAAGTCATTTATACCCTTATACGTTTTTGAAAGGAATCTTACCGTCGTTTTCCAAACAATGTACTTTTTGACCTTTTTGACAAATATAAGGTAAGAATGTTTTTTTTACTTATACGACGGGTGTGACTATTTTCCGCCATTATAACTTCGTCGAAGCTTCCCTAACAAGCTTATAAGAATATATTCAAAGTAAATGTATTATTTTATAATTATGGGGATTTTAAATGATTTCAAAAAGGAGATATATTTCTCTCAAATAGCTTTGATTTCATCTATGTCAACATCCTTTGATGGGTTTTAAGTTTAATTGAAATTGATTTATGATACAAAACTTCCATTGAACATTTTATGAAATATTTGAATGGGGATGTGTTATTTTATACCATCCATAGTTTATGGAGAAATTTTTGACATTTCGTATGCTAGTTTTAATACGAATATTTATGTTATGTTTAAACCTATTCATATGAGGAATGTATTGGACTTAATATGTGACGGGTGGAGCTCGCTATAGCTCCTCGATGCATCGGTAGGTATCATGAGACAACTAGACGTGGAATTGGCCGAGGCCCTTTCCCAATTTGATTTATAGTTTTGGCCGAGGCCTTAATCATTTTAGACGTCTTGGCCGAGGCCTTGAAAAAATGTTTCAGAATGTCTGGCATTATACATTCCCTCATTATGAAAGTGGTTATTGATATTTCATGTGATTATTCGTCTAGTAGAATATCCATGTGAGTAAGTAATGGCATTATTTTATTTTACTTTTGCCATATTATTCTGAAGTTCAAGTTCAATAAGGCTTTTGTTTTAGTTATACATTGCCTTAAATGCTTATGTTTTCTTATAAAAGCTTCTGCAATATTGTTATCCTTACTGAGCATCTGAGCTCACCCCTTTCAATGTTTAAATATTTTCCAGGATGTGAAGAAGTGTATTATGACTGACTTGCAAGGATAGTCAGTGAAGATATGAGTGTGGACTATGAAGACCATGTTATTGTAGTTTGTTTAATTTTGATGTAATGAAAGACTTATGAATGTATCTAGTGTTTCCAAGGCTACTAAACTAATCGGTCTTTCGAGACTTGATCTTTTGTGATCATGCCAATGTTACGAAGTAATGCACCGACTCTGGGTAGCTAGGGTTGGGGCGTTACAATAACCAATATAAGTCTTATGTTGATTGTTGTCTTAGTCCATTGAAATTTTCAGTTGGTGACTAGATGTTCTTGAATGTATCACCCTGGTTGGGTCATCGATGGCTTGGGAAGTAAGGAAAACATGCTCAACATTTTTTTGGACCTTTTGAGGTTATTGATAAGGTTTGAAAATTTTCTTATCATTTAGGACTTCCACCACAACTAACATCGATACATAATGTGTTCCATGTATCTTAGTTGTGAAAGTATCTATCTGATCAATCTAATATTCTGAGTTGGTGTAATCTTGAATTTGAAACTAGTTTATCTGTGTCTGAATGACCATTCTGGATATTTGACTCTGAAACCATGGTACTTCATGGGAGAATGATACCTTTGTTTAATGTTCTATGATATCATGGTTCTGATTCTCATGAGACATGGGGGAGGGGGGAACTGATGAGAGAGCAGTGGCCTCATCTTTTTGGCATGGAATCCTCTAAGTAGGATTTATGTGGATAGAAAGTTTATATGGTTGGGAGGTTGTAAAATTATATTACTATTTTATAGGTATTCCTAAACCCATATTCCTATCAAGAATTGGTTGGGTTTTTCGGGGGTTGTTTTGGGTTGAAATTTTAAGAGTTCTTAAAATTCTGGGCTAGTGCATGGATGGGGCATGATTTCCCCAAATCGTGCACCCTCTCAGAGAAAACTATGCAACCCAAGGTAGTGGTATTTTTCATGGTTGAAACATGGTTAGTTCTCCATGAACCCTATTAGGAGAAACTGTTTAGACCATTTAAAATTGGAACATGGTTAGTATATATAGTTTTTCAAACTGTGCGGCTCTTCCCAACTAACCATGTACGAGATTTGTTTAATCCAAAAATCCAACTTAAAAATCCTGAACCCCCCATTTTAGGTTCCATATGGACCTAGCACGAACCCATACATTTTCTTCTTCCTCAATATCACCCAATAGAAGTTCTTGGCCCCTTGAATCCTCCCCGGAAGTTATTCTAAGCTTGAGGAATTCCCTTTGATCTTCTCCTGATTAGTTTTCTCACCCCGATCTCTATCTCCCATGATCTCTCTTCTCCTTCCTAGGGTTCCATGGATTCCTATGATACTTTTTGGATCTAATATCCTCTTTTTTGGGATATAAAACCTAGGTTTAATAATCAGTTTCCATTTTCCGTGATCATTGTTCTTCATTGATAAATCCTGATTATGGTTTGGTGAATCGAGATCCATTGATCCTGAGGTAGGTGGTTCCATCATGATGCTTGATTTTTATTAACCCTAAATTTATTTATTTAATTTAAATTTTTTGAATTAAATGAAATTTCATGATTTTGATTAAATGGATCTCAATTGATTTGTTGAAAAAACCCAATTGCATTGAATTGGCGTTTTAAAAAAGAGTTTTTGTCATGAAATTGGAAAACCCCCAATTCCATTGAATTGGGGCATGTTTATGGAAATTAATGAAGTTTAATTTTTTTAATTTAAACTGAAAATTTTATTTTATGGAAAATTTGTGAAAAAAAATTCCATTCAATTAGGGGTTTGTTGTGAAATTGGTGGAAATTGTTTGAAATTAAATTATTGAATTAAATTGTGAAAGTAGATTGTGAAATTGAATTTTTAATTGATTTAAAATATCTATTTTTTTAAATGGATTAAAAATGGTTTTATAGAAACCATAGAGTTTTATCTTGGTGAAAAGGCATGTTTTTATTAAAAAATCCATTTTGGTTTTTAAATGGAAATTATAATTTTTTGAAATGGGGGAATGTGACTTAATTGTATTTTAAGGTTTCTTAAAATAAATTTCCCATCATAGAATTGTACTAGAGAACATGCAATACTAGGTAGTTAAAAAGTTATAGGGACAAACATGTTAGGTTATAATCGCCCTAGCAATAGATTGATACTTTACAACACTAACAAAATATTGGTCAACACATCTTTCTTCCCCATTGGGACATAGATTAGTCCTCTCTTTCCATTGTCGAGCGATGTGTGTACACATTATAGTTTAACACATGAGAGTGTGAGGATCCCATAACCTGAAACTATCATACCTATTGGCATATGACCATGTTGCTCACTTGTTTATATATGAGATATAAATGTATTCCATTGTTAAAAACTATTTTACATGACTCATGGATTTATATAAAATATTTTATATAAAGGTTTTTATTTAATCTATTTGTGTAATGCACCATTTGTGAAATTATTTCCATTATTTTAAAATGTGAATCAATATTTTCTAGTGTATTACTATCTTTTTAATTGTAAATCATGATTTTTTGAAACATGATCTTTAAATGCCCAAAACTATTTATTTTAAAAATTGAAATAACTTTATTTTGTTGAATTTGATATTGGCATCTTGGTATGGAATTCATGGTGAGACCCTACTGGGATTTTTAGATCACACCCTACCTGTGTCTTCAGGTATTTGTAGATTATCTCTTTCTAGGTTCGATCATGGGTAAATTACCACTCGAAGGTGGTTCTATCTACTGATATGTGGATTTGGAGAGTTAAATTCATTGGGACTTGGGATTTTTATATTTATATTTTATAGTACTTTGTGTCACGACCCGTCCTCGGGGCCCATGTCGTGACTACACCAAGCCCGCCTTCCATAGGCCAGGGGCTGGCAACTAGCACCAAGGTGTAAATCCCGGAAAAAGGGAAGGAATTTCCTTTGTAAAGTAAACAAGCACCACAGAGTAAGCAAGCAGAAAAGTAAACACTAATTAAAAACTGTAACAAGCTGTGCTGAAAGTAAAAGGGGCCGGAAATACAAGCCCAACTGTAAAGTACAACTGAAAGGGAAAAATAGCAACTGAAAAGAAAAGCCGCAGCGTCGAGCCGTCCTCTGGAAGTCCCACCTGAAGGGTGGTACAGATAGCCTCCACTGCTCCTTGGTTCCACTTAACCGCTCCGAGTACGTCCCGCCCAGTGGTCCACCTCCAGGTATCGTCCTGCTCTGCAAGCCTCCACCACAATCAGCGTTGTCCGTCGTCTACAACCAACACAACGTAGTGCGGGCATAGCCCGTGCAGGGGTGAGTATAAGTTACTCAGTAGGGACCCCAAGTCCCCCGAAGGTCTCCCGAAATCCACAAAGGATAAACCACAACGAAAAGATACAATCACGAAGTAACAATTGACACTGCTTAGGTATATGCCCATACATATACCTAAGTCATCAATCCTCGTTCGGCTCCAACATCTGAGCCAAATCACAACCCAGTCCACACAGGAAAGCAAACGTATACCCACACAGGATAGATCAACATAATCCACAAAGGAGAGTAAACTGTAAATCCACACAGGATAGTTCAACACAATCCACAGAGGAGAGTAACACAAGATTCAGCTCACACAGGTATACTTCTTGTATGACGATAAAGATGATCATTGATCCATCTAAGTCGTCGGACCCGCAAAGGATATAAATGTACTAACCCCCACAATGACCCACACAGGATCGGACCCACACAGGATCAATAGGTAACTAACCCCCGCAAAGACACACACAGGATCGGGCCCACACAGGACCTGTAGGCGCTGGCTCACACAGAACCGCTGAGCGCTGACCCACACAGGATCGGATCCACACATGATCTGTAGTACTGATCCACGTAGGATCGCTGAGTGCAGCAGTCGTCGCAGTCCACTGAGGATCTCTGCACAGTCGTCGTCATTGTCCACTGAGAATCTCTGCACAGTCGTCGTCGCAGTCACAGTAGCAGTCGCAGCCAGCTCTAGGGTTCCCGCACACAGCAAGCTCGATCGGGAGGGTCCGCTCCACGAGCCGAGAGGCTGATACAACAACTGACACAAGGTCCGAATTTGATGTATTCAAAATTTCTGTATCGTCAACAGGAACTCAACGTCGCAGACGGTGCGTCAATCAGACGCCCGGTCTGAGAGTTATTGGCTTTTTCGTCCCAAGGGCCCGGTTGGTTTTTAAGGCAAAACCAACCCAACCGTACTCCACCCGCGTCCAAACCTCAGGCGGAGTATGCCAAAAGATCCGTCTCACTTAGAGGAATCCACCAAAGCCGACGGTACGTCAATCGGGCGTCCGTAGCTCAAGATATGAGTGTTTCCGCTCCGAGGGCCCGGTTGGTTTCGTGTACGAACCAACCCGGCCGAACCCAAAGTATTCCAAAACCTTGAGTGTGATATACTGAAACGACTGTCTCGATCCAAGGATCGCGTTTCCGCTGACGGCACGTCGTTCGGAGGCCCGTAGCTCAAGTTACGGGCAAAAGACCAAAAACGGTCTGAAGACGGGGGTCTGGGCCCGGGCCGACCCGGCCCGACCCCCCCCCCCCCCCCCCCCCTGGGTCGGCCGAACCGGGTCGACCCGACATGGTCCGCCCCAGCGGGACCCGGTCCGGCCAGGCCAGGGCGCGGCCCGGCTCGGCCGGACGGTCGGGCTCGGCTCGGCCGAGCAGCACGGGGGGGGATCGTTGCCCCCGCGTGACAGCACCGCGGCCCCCGCGGGGGGCCGCCCTGGTCAACGGACGCGGCAAAGGCCGCGTCCCGCGTGTGCGCCGGACCCGCACGGTCGCGGGTCCGCTGGCGCCGCCGCCTCCGGCCACCGGAGTTGCTCCGGTGGTCCGTTTTCCTTCCCGTCTGCGCCGCTGTTCCTCCCGGGTTCCATTCTTCACTACGGGATCATCAAATCGCCATTGCACCACGTTTTTTCGTCGCCCGCAAAATCCGCACAACAACGAATAACTGCGGAGGGTTGTCGGGCCGTATTCGTTTGGCCCGCACCCTCCGCGTTAAGCGATAACAACCCGGAAGAATAATCAACATATCAAACAACAATTTTAATAAATTAAAATTTTTCTTATGAAACCGGTTATTTAATTTAAAAGAAACGTTCACGGGAAAAATAAAATATTCACAACAACCCCTACCTCGTCAAGTCGTCGCACGCACGTTCTTCGCGGAATTTGATCGTCGCGGAAGGTGGGGATCATCGCGTCGTCGCGGTATCCGACGTTGCGTCGACGAACTCCGAGGTCCAAGAAACAACAGATTTAATTTTAATAATTAAATCCATCTTGAGTTAAAATCCACAAAGGAATTTAAATAATCGCAAACTCTCACCTCAACGGATGTTCGAAGGTTTTAGTCACGGAGGAAGGAACGTCGCAGAAGAACGTCGTGGGAGAGGAAACGTCGGCGTCACGGCACACGGCGTCGCGTCGTCGATTTCCGCGGTTTCGGCGTTCTTCGTCGGAGGTCGGTGTTCTTCGCATTCTTCGCGTTCTTCATGAAGGAGGATGAAGAACTCTTTGTTTCTGTCAAATCCTCTCAACGAACATTTTTCCAGAAGTCGTACGTTGTTCTGATTTTTTTATTACGCCAACGAATTTCAAACAGGTTAAGAAATGAATGAAATTAATTCATAGAATTAATTTCAACGAATAAACCGCCCATTTAATTCAACGAAGAAAACCGCCCAATTAATTGGTGCGTTAAGAAATTAAGAAAACGCGTCATTTGACTTTCATAATGACGGGTTTTCGCGGGTGCGTTACTTAGCGAAAAGGAAACGGTGGGGCTCGTGCGGGTCCCACCACACAAATATCCTACCAAGAGGGTAGGATATTTTTGGATAGCTCCCTATCTGCATCAACTTAGATTAAGACGCTTTTAGTGGATTCAAGTGGCTTCCAAGTGGCTTAGGTGAAATAAAATAAATTTTGTCGTACAATTATTTTATTTCTTAACTTTAAGCCCGAAAATTATAAACCACACCCGAGCAAACGCAACTCCGGAAGAGGCGTTTCTAAGCAAGTACCGGCGCTGCGATTCCATCGGTGCCCTCAGAATTCGATTCCGAGCACTGGTTCAAAAGTTAAAAAAACATGCTCGTCCGTTCACTGAACGTACCCGAGCCAAACTTCGGAAAATGATTCCGGGCACACCGGGCCTCGGAATCAGGTGCCGTCATAAACTGTGCTATTGTAAAATTACAAATAAAATTAAGAAAAAAAATTCCTTGAAATTTATGGGTCTTTACATTACTCCCACCTCAGGGCTTTACGCCCCCATAAAGATACATCATAAACTAGGGAAACAAATGTGGGTACTGAGCACGCATCTGAGCCTCCCGCTCCCTTGTGCTCTCCTGGAGGTTCTCGTGCTGCCATCTGATGTGCACAAAAGGAACCGATCGCCCACGTAGGACCCTCTCCTGTCGATCCTCTATCTCCACCGGTACCTCCGTAAAAGTCGCCTCATCAACCACGTCTAGCTCCCCATGGTCAATGATGTGCGTCGAGTCGTGCACGTATCTCCTCAGCTGAGATACATGGAAGACGTCGTGCACCCGGTGCAACTGAGGTGGTAGAGCCAGGCGATAAGCCACCTCTCCAATCCTGCTGATGATCTGGAATGGTCCGATGAAGCGTGGAGACAACTTTCTGCCTCGGCCAAATCTCCATAATCCACGTCGAGGTGAGACACGCAAGAAGACGTGGTCGCCATCCTCAAACTCTAGTGGTCTCCACCTCCTGTCAGCATAAGACTTCTGCCAGCTCTGAGCTGTCCTCATCCGCTCCTGGATGACCTGGACCTTCTCTATCGTGGCCCGGACCATCTCTAGTCCCACAAGTGCTGACTCCCCAGGGTCTGTCCAGCACAAAGGAGATCTGCAAGGTCTGCCGTATAATGCCTCGTATGGTGCCATACCGATGGTGGAGTGGTAGCTGTTGTTGTACGCGAACTCCACCAAGGGTATGTGATCCTCCCAGCTGCGACCAACGTCGAGGACACATGCACGGAGCATGTCCTCGAGATTCTGAATGGTCCTCTCCGTCTGACCATCCCTCTGAGGGTGAAAGGCGGTGCTCAGACTTAGCCGCGTCCCGAACGCCTCCTGCAACCCCTTCCAAAGCCGGGAAGTAAAACGAGCGTCTCGATCGGAGACGATAGATGATGGCACACCGTGAAGCTATACAATCTCCTGAATGTAGAGATTCCCCAAGCTCTCCACTGAGCCCTGCTCTCTGATGGGTAAGAAGTGAGCCGACTTGGTGAGTCGGTCGATAATCACCCAGATGGAGTCGTGACCTCTGGAAGTGCGTGGAAGTCCAGTCACGAAGTCCATAGATATGTCGTCCCACTTCCACTCTGGGACCTCCAAGGGTTGTACCAAGCCTGTTGGCACCTGATGCTCTGCCTTCACCTGCTGGCAGGTGAGGCATCGAGAAACGAACTCTGCCACAGCCTTCTTCATGCCCGGCCACCAGTGTTGTCGTCTGAGGTCCTGGTACATCTTCGCCACTCCAGTATGCACCGCCAAAGTAGAAGTGTGAAACTCTCTTAACACCTCCTCTCGTAAAGCAACTGGTGCCAAGTTACTTCCTCTGAAAAGGATGTCATGCCCTACTCCAAAGGAGAATCCATCAGGTTTCTGTCCTGAGGATAACTGTGCACGCTGCGTCTCATAGTCAGCGTCCTCACGCTGTGCCTCTCTGACCCACTGCAGTAGTGGAGGAGAGACTGTGAGAGAATGAAGGAAGGCTGCTCTGTCCCTATCCACGAAGGATATCTGCAAAGCGGCTAGTTGCTATGTCGCCTCCTCAAGTAGTTGGATGACCATCCTCCTGCTGAGGGCATAGGCTACCACGTTCTCCTTCCCAGGATTATAGACTATCTAAAATTCATAGTCCTGGAGGAACTCGAGCCATCACCGCTATCTCAGGTTCAGGTCCTTCTGCGAGAAGATGGACCTGAGACTCTGGTGGTCAGAAAAGACTATAAAGTGCTCGCCCATTAGATAGTGTCGCCATGTCTTCAGAGCGAAGACCACTGCTGCTAACTCTAGGTCATGGGTAGCGTATTTCTGCTCATGCGGCCTCAACTGATGTGATCCATAGGCAATCACGGCCCGCTCCTTCATCAGGACACACCCGAGTCCGGTCCCTGATGCATCGCAGTAGACTACGTATCCAACTCCCTCCTCAGGCAACCTCAAGATGGGTGCACTGGTCAATCTCTGTCTCAGCTCCTGGAAGCTCTGCTGACATCTTTCTAACCACACAAAGGGTTTCCCCTTCTTCGTCAAAGCTGAGAGTGGTTCCGCAACTCTGGATAAGTCTGGCACAAACCTCTGATAATATCCAGCTAGTCCCAAGAAACTTCGCACCTCCGTCACGCTCCTGGGTGGCTCCCAAGCTAGCACCGCCTCGATCTTCGCGGGATCCACTGCAACTCCCGCATCAGAAATGACATGCCCCAAGAAGTGGACCTCACGCAACCAGAACTGGCACTTCGAGAGCTTGCCATAAATCTGGTGCTCTCGGAGCGTGTCTAGCACAACCTGCAAGTGGTAGGCGTGCTCCTCCTCCATGGTCGAGTACACCAAAATTTCATCAATGAAGACCACGACAAATCGATCGAGGTATGGCTGGAAGATCTTGTTCATGAGGCTCATGAACACTTCTGGAGCGTTGGTTACGCCGAAAGGCATAACCAAGAACTCATAGTGGCCATACTAACACCTGAAGGTCGTCTTCTGCACGTCCTCATCTCGAACTCTGAGCTGATGATAGCCTGACCTGAGGTCTATCTTCGAGAAACACCGTGCTCCCTTGAGATGATCGAAGAGGTCATCAATCCTCGGTAGCAGATACTTGTTCCTCACTGTCACCTGGTTCAGGCGACGATAGTCGACACACAGTCGCCAGCTCCCGTCTGCCTTCTTGGAAAACAATATCGGGGAAGCCCAGGGTGAAACACTGGGTCAGATGAACCCCTTGCCCTGCAAGTCCTCCAACTATACCTGTAGCTCTCGAAGCTCAGCAAAGGTCATCTGATACGCTGGAGTGGATATCGGGGTTGTCCCAGGGTACATATCAATATAAAATTCTACCTATCTGCGAGGAGGTAGCCCTGGAATGTCATCGGGAAAGACGTCCGCGTACTGATCCACCACTGCAGGAAAACTAGGACTCCGCACGTCCACTGCTCCCAGGATGAGACTAGCCAACTGATGAGTGATGGGTTGTCCTCTCCTCTGCGGAAGTCCATCTTGTGCTGCAAAGGCTCCCTTCTCACCGGTGAAGGTGAACCTGCTCCCGTCGGTGCGTACACATCGCACCTTGCACCTAAAACAGTCAATCTGAGCATGGACTGTAGATAACCAATCCATGCCCAAGATGACGTCGTAAGGCCTCGACGCTACTACAAGAAGATCCCAGCCGAAGCTCTCGCCTCCTAGAGTAAGCTCACACTGCCGACACCAGTGCGTAATCGTCGAGTCTGCTCCCGTAGGGGTCGCTAGCTGTAAGGATCGAGCCAACGGCTCTGTCGGAATCTCCGAGCTCCGAACAAGGGCAGTGGCTATGAAAGAGTGACTCACTCCTGTGTCTATAGGAACTGCAGAAAGGGTGGAATAGACACAGATCATACCTTGAATCATCTCTGGCGCGCCGTGGTCGTAGGCCTCCGCTGCCTGGAGCTGTGCCTGTCTCTGCCCGCCAGCTCCATGTGGTCAGGGCGGACCTCCTGGTGGTGGTGGTGGCAGAGCCTCAAAGCGTCGCCCACCACCTGCTGCTCGGCCAGCTCCTCTGCCCCGTCCGCCTCCCCCCTGCGGACCGCCACGGTCGACCCTCTGCCTCTGCCTGGGTGGCCCCTCCACCGTCTGATGCTCCTCGGTACGGCGGGTCGGGCAGTCACGAGCCATGTGGCCTTGCCCGCCGCAGGCATAGCACTGCTTGCCTCTCAGAATACTGGATCTGCGCTGTGTGCCCCACACTGTTGAGCCAGTGTCCTGAGGTTGTCTACGAGAGGGTCTAGTCTGCCTGGAACCCTGAGTCATCCGTCGGCTACCTGCTGCCGAAGACTCCGCTACCTGCCGCCCTACGGTAGGTCTCGCTGTGGACTCAGCCAGAATACTCTCGATCAGAAGGGACCACTCTAGTACTCCTACCTGAGTCGGAATGCTGAGGGAGATCAACGATGCTCTGATCTCATGTATCAAATCCTGCTCAAAGGTCCGGGCCCGGAATAATGGGTCCCGTACCATATCTGTCGAGTAGCGAGAAAGATCGGTGAACCTCACCGCGTACTGGGCGACCGTCAAGCTGCCCTGCCGCAGCTGAAGAAGCTCCTGGATGCGCACCGCACGGAGGGTGGCCAGGATGAACTCTGAGCAGAAGAGGCTCTAGAATTCCTTCCAGAGAAGAGATGCCTCATCGTGCACCTAGAGCATCAAGCTCCACCATCGGTCTGCTGCTGCGTGCAGTAGGCTCGCCGCGAGGATCACCATGAGGTCTGATGGTGTCCTCACTAGCCTAAAAACTCGTACGACCACCTCCAACCAGTCCTCGGCTGCCTGGGGGTCCGTCTCCCCACGAAACCTGGGTGGTCGCTAGTGCTGGAACTCATGCAGAGCTCCGAGGCGACATGCATCGTCAGCGGTCGGTGCTGGAAGCATCAGGGGCTCAGCGGGTAAAGGTACCGCCGGTGCTTCTGCTGTCAACAGGCCCTGTACCGAGGCCTCGTCGCTCGGCGGGCTGTCATCGCGCTCTACTCTCGGAACCCTAGTTGGCTGCCGTCGTGGGGCCATCCTGAAAAGGAAACAAGTGAACCATGGTTAGAACAGTATACCTGGTGAGCTGACACAAGTAATCACAAAGAAAACTTGAAACACACATGCAATCAATGTTTTCGTGCATTAAGTCGGAAATCAGAAGTCAGGGTCCTGGTGTACGGATACGTCGGCCGCCGCACCAACACTGGACTCCCTGGACTAAGTCATCAATCCCTGTTCGGCTCCAACATCCGAGCCCAAGCACAACCCAGTCCACACAGGAAAGAAAACGTATACCCACACAGGATAGCTCAACACAATCCACAAAAAAGAGTAAACCGTAAATCCACACATGATAGTTCAACACAATCCACAAAGGAGAGTAACACAAGATTCAGCTCACACAGGTATACTTCTTGTATGACGATAAAGATGATCATTGATCCATCTAAGTCGTCGGACCCACAAAGGATCGAAAGGTACTAACCCCCGCAATGACCCACACAGGATCGGACCCACACAGGATCAATAGGTAACTAACCCCCACAAAGACCCACACAGGATCGGGCCCACACAGGACTTGTAGGCGCTGGCTCACACAGAACCGCTGAGCGCTGACCCACACAGGATCGGATCCACACAGGATCTGTAGCACTGATCCACATAGGATTGCTGAGTGCAGTAGTCGTCGCAGTCCACTGAGGATCTCTGCACAGTCGTCGTCGCAGTCCACTGAGGATCTCTGCACAGTCGTCGTCGCAGTCACAGTAGCAGTCGCAGCCAGCTCTAGGGTTCCTGCACACAGCAAGCTCGATCGGGAGGGTCCGCTCCACGAGCCGAGAGGCTGATACATCAACTGACACAAGGTCCGAAGTTTATGTATCCAAAAGTTCCGTATCGTCAACAGGAACTCAACGTCGCAGACGGTGCGTCAATCGGACGCCCGGTCTGAGAGTTATTAGATTTTTCGTCTGAGGGGCCCAGTTGGTTTTTAAGGCAAAACCAACCCAACCGTACTCCACCTGCGTCCAAACCTCGGGCGGAGTATTCCAAAAGATCCGTCTCACTTAGAGGAATCCACCAAAGCCGACGACACGTCAATCGGACGTCCGTAGCTCAAGATATGAGTGTTTCCGCTCCGAGGGCCCGGTTGGTTTCGTGTACGAACCAACCCGGCCGAACCCAAAGTATTCAGAAACCTTGAGTGCGATATACCGAAATGACCTTCTTGATCCAAGGATCGTGTTTCCACTGACGGCATGTCGTTCGGAGGCCCGTAGCTAAAGTTACGGGCAAAAGACCGAAAATGGTCCGAAGACGGGGGTCTGGGCCCGGGCCGACCCGGCCCGACCCCCCCCCCCCCCCTTTGGTCGGCCGAACCGGGTCCACCCGACCCGGTCCAACCCGGCGGGACCCGGTCCGGCCAGGCCAGGGCGTGGCCCGGCTCGGCCGGCCGGTCCGGCTTGGCTCGGCCGAGCGGCCGAGCAGCGCGGGGGGGGGAGGGGGGGGGAGGGGGGGGGGGGCTCGCTGCCCCCGCGTGACAGCACCGCGGCCCCCGCGGAGGGCCGCCCTGGTCAACGGACGCGGCAAAGGTCGCGTCCCGCGTGTGCGCCGGACCCGCACGGCCGTAGGTCCGCTGGCGCCGCCGCCTCCGGCCGCTGCGCCGCCGGAGACTTCCGCGGGCCACCGGAGTTGCTCTGGTGGTCCGTTTTCCTTCCCGTCTACGCCACTGTTCCTCGCGGGTTCCGTTCTTCACTGTGGGATCATCAAATCGCCCTTGCGCCACGTTTTGTTGTCGCCCGCCAAATCCGCACAACAACGAAGAACTGCGGAGGGTTTTCGGGCCGTGTTCGTTTGGCCCGCACCCTCCGCGTTAGGCGATAACAAACCGGAAGAATAATCAACATATCAAACAACAATTTTAATAAATTAAAATTGTTCTTATGAAACCGGTTCTTTAATTTAAAAGAAATGTTCACGGGAAAAATAAAATATTCACAACAACCCCTACCTCGTCAAGTCGTCGCACGCGCGTTCTTCGCGGAATTTGATCGTCGTGGAAGGTGGGGATCGTCGCGTCGTCGCGGTATCCGGCGTTGCGTCAATGAACTCCGAGGTCCAAGAAACAATATATTTAATTTTAATAATTAAATCCATCTTCAGTTAAAATCCACAAAGGAATTTAAAGAATCGCAAACTCTCACCTCAACGGATGTTCGAAGGTTTTAGTCGCGGAGGAAGGAACGTCGCAGAAGAACGTCGCGGGAGAGGAAACGTTGGCGTCGCGGCACATGGCGTCGCATCGTCGATTTCCACGGGTTCGGCGTTCTTCATCGGAGGCCGGCGTTTTCACATTATTCGTGTTCTTCGCGTTATTCGCTTTCTTCACGAAGGAGGATGAAGAACTCTTGGTTTCTGTCAAATCCTCTCAACGAACATTTTTTCAGAAGTCGTGCGTTGGTCTTATTTTATTATTACGCCAACGGATTTCAAAAAGGTTAAGAAACGAATGAAATTAATTCATAGAATTAATTTCAACAAATAAACCACCCATTTAATTCAACGAAGAAAACCGCCCAATTAATCGGTGCGTTAAGAAATTAAGAAAACGCGTCAGTTTACTTTCATAATGACAGGTTTTCGTGGGTGCGTTACATAGCGAAAAGGAAACGGTGGGGCTCGTATGGGTCCCACCTCACAAATATCCTACCAAGATGGTAGGATATTTTTGGATATCACCCTATCCGCATCAACTTAGCTTAAGACGCTTTAAGTGGCTTCAAGTGGCTTCCAAGTGGCTTAGGTGAAATAAAATAAAGTTTTTCGTACAATTATTTTATTTCTTAACTTTAAGCCCGAAAATTATAAACCACACCCGAGCAAACGCAACTCCGGAAGAGGCGTTTCTAAGAAAGTACTGGTGCTGTGATTCCATCGGTGCCCTCAGAATTCGATTCCGAGCACCAGTTCAAAAGTTAGAAAAACCCGCTCGTTCGTTCACTGAACGTACCTAAGCCAAACTTTGGAAAATGATTCCGGGCACACCGGGCCTCGGAATCAGGTGCCGTCAGAAACTGTGCTCTTGTAAAATTCCAAAGAAAGTTAAGAAAAAAATTTCCTTGAAATTTACGGGTCTTTACACTTTTCTATAGTGCTTTGGGTTGTTTATAATTTTTTTACTTCTTGTAAAGTTCTCCCAGTGGAGTTTATTTGGTATGTATAATTTTTTTTATCTTGAATCTATAATTTTTTAAAAAATTTGTTCCAAATTTCATTTTTTATGATGCCAGGTGCTAGTTGGAAACCCATGGGGATCAGGAATTCCCTTTGGGCCATGTTCGAACCAGATCGATTATCGAGTTACCAAGGTACATGGGCTGGTTCAAGACTTGCATTGTTGTAAGACAAGCTTAGAGATATTCTATCATGGTTCTAAAATAGGTTATTTTACCTTAGTTTTATGGTTGTGGTTGACATGGTCATAAGACATGCTTAGAGATATTCCAGCATGGTTCTAAAGTAGGTTATATTACCTTGGTTAAATAATATTTGTTGGTATGGTTGTAAGATATTCTCATAGATATTCCGACATTGAGAAAAAACAATTTTTTGTTCCATTTATTTAATTTTGAATTAATTAATACACCTATTTATCACTTTATTGCATAAAATTATTATCAGACTCGTTTAGTTTAGACACGGTGGTGTCATCCTACTGAGTTATACTCACACTCTATTTGGTCCACTATTTATTACATGAACAGATTTTGTGGATGTAGGTTTGGAAAAGGTAAAAAGACTTTGTTGTTGATTTATTGTTTGTTGTTGTACTGGAGTTTGGAGATGAGAACGATGTGGGATTCAGGACCCGGAACTTTGATTATTTTATTTGAGACTGCTAGTCATATTCTTGTATTATTCTATCATGACATTTGGTAACATTCCTGCACGTCATTACATTATTCCTTTTTTATTTATTGGATTATTTAGTTGGATTTTATTTTTGTCTTACTCTATGTATTTACTTCGATTATTTCTATTTTAATATGATTTTTTCTACTGCTATGACACTTCATACCAGAGGGTATAGTCTCCCAACTATACATTTCACACCTCGACTGCTAGTCGAGAGCCTTTGGCATATGGGGAGTCACACTTGAGGTCTCGTAACCTACCCTTTTTAGACACATGATCAAGTGAAATATTGGGGGATGTTACAATGCCTCCCTATATGTGAGAGGCTACCGATAAGTAGTGAGGGTGTGATAGCTATAATGTGAAGACTATACCCCCTGGATTTAGATTTTACAACACAATGAAAAAATATCTAAATAACTATATACATAAATATATGAGTGCAGAAACAATAGAAATAAAATGATAAAGTAGAAACCAAATAATAATACAAACGAATAATTTAATAATTAATAATGTAATAATGTAATGACTTACTGGAATGTAACTAAATTTAATTCTAGAAACAATAAAAATAAAATAATAGCAGACTCAATTAAAGACTCAAAAGTCCCCAGACCCAAACCCCATGTTGGTATCATCTCCAAACTCTAGGTCATCCTGCAAGAAAACAATAAAAAGTAAGGTCCTTTTCTCTTTTCCAAACCTGCATCCATATAATCTATTCGGGTGCCAAAACCCACACCAAATTGGTTGTGAGTATAATTTTGTAGGTCAAAACCACCATGTCTAAATATAACCAGTAAGATAATAAGTTTATGTAAAAATGTAATAAAAAAGAGTATTAGTTACTTAAATAATTAAATTAATACCACAACAACCTTCTTTGACACCATATCATAATATATTTGATCATGTCGCAAAACCATGTCAACCATAACCTTATAACCATGGTATAACATTACCTGCCTCGGTGCCATGTCCGAATGTCTTTGAGTATGTCTTACAACCATGACAACCATAAACTTATAACCAATGCATGAATCATAGTAATTTGGGTTAAACACACTATATAAGCATTTCACCATTAAATCTATCCAATAGAGTTATAGGCAGATATAGGCGCTGCCACAGGTGTGGAGGAGGCACTGCTGGAAGGTGGCCCAATTATTTTCATTTTCCAAGAACACGACATCCATAGTTGCGGCTGCTGCATCCCACCCTTCCCATCATCCCTTTTGTGGGGTCATCATTGACACCACCATAAAATATATGCTTATGATATAGATTACCCCCACAGTTGCAGGTTCTGATTCTTTTATTAATCAATTTTGTATCTTATGTCGCTGTCGTCACTACCACCTTTCGATTTTGGTGATCGAATGAATCATCTCTATGTGAACTAGAAAGCCTGTTTCCTTATCCCTAGTATGTTTCCCACAGTCAGTGCATATTATTCTAAGTGGTTATAGTGTTTAATTTTCAAAGGATGAAGGTGGACCCCACACCACCATGCAGAAGCATGAGAAAATGGGCAGGAGGGTTTTTAGAAAGGTAAACTGGTGAGTGAGAGAGAAGGATATAGATCATACAAACAAAGGAAATCGGAAAAGTAATGTGTCAAAATACCACATCTCAAGTCGAGGATAATTTTCATACCTTTTATATTATTAATTAATTGGAAATTAAATGCATTAGTCTAATGGTACAGACGCACCCCCCAATCAAATTGTCAATTATAGAGGAGGTAAAAGTCATTTCATTCCTGATTCTTATCAAGAACCTTACACTAGAATAGATGGCTCAGACTCGGATGGTGGTGGAAATCAGACTAATATTGAACTGCAATCCAGTTCGAATGAATGCAGTCCACCTTTTTTTGCAATTAAAATAATTGATGTGGGATATTTTTTGGAAACAGAGATTTCAAATCCAATAGTCCATGAGCCCAATTTATTTAAATTCATGAAATATGAAATATTCAATTTGTATATGAACAATTTTTAAAATTTTAAAGGAAAACACAAATAAAATTTGATAAATCAGTTCCATTTCAGTTTTGAGGATCAATAAAACAATTATAAAAAAATTCTCTTTAAATTTTTTGGAGATAATGATAATATCATAATGAAACCAACTTGAAACAATAAATTCAAAAGTTTTGAAAGAACATAATTTATCATCAAATAAATTCTAATTCAAGACACAATAATCATAATAAGGTCAATTTTTCAAACTCAAATATACAAAAATTGAACATGATTAGAAAACATGATTAGTTGTACCCTTTATCAACATTTGTTTTAGTGTTGATAAAGTTGAATCTTTATCAATTTTTTTCTTATTGCTGATAAATACATTTAATAAAAAATATTATTAATAAGTATAAAGTTATCATATTTACATTAAAAAATTAATGTTTAGTTATATATATTAATTACAAAAGGCATTTGTATAATTAATATAAATATGATATATTAATATATATTTTTTAATAGTTCAAACAATTTTATACATATATATTTAAATTATGTATTTTGTGTCAAATTATTTGGTTTAAATTGGATAATGTGACATTCAAATATCTTGTATGACATTTTTGACGACCCATGTTTTTCCATACTGGAATTTTGAGTAGAAATTTGAATTTATTATTTTAGATGCTTATAAGTGGTAAAATAGAATTTTTCATCTAGTAGATGATCTCAAATAATTTTTCTAACCACTATATTGGTATCAAAATAGGGTTTTTACCTGAGGACAAGATTTTGGTGGAAATCCAAGTCGTTTTAATTTTAGCGGAATAATTAATATTTAATATTTAATTAAATAAATATTAATTTATTCATGTAGGTTTTTCGGTCATATATTTTGGACGAAGCATCATATTGAGATTTCATATCTAGCATTGAGTTTGAAATAGAGAGTTTCTCTTATGTGGGGCATAAACTCAGGTCAGGTGCTGGGGCCGGTCATGGCCCCTTTTATATTTCTTTTCTTTTATTTTTCTTTCATTTTTATTTATTTTATTTTTCTTTCCTTTAATTTATTAATCATTCTTATTGAATGCACCCATATGTGGACTCCTTTATTGTATAATTGAGATATGATAGGGTGAGGGAGAGATTAAGAGAGAGAGTGAGGAAGGGAGGTACCATCATAGAGATCTCAACGTGCTGGATTGGCGTGCGACAATTGTGAACCACAAAAATGGGAGAAGATTTGGTGGTTTCTTCCTAAAGGTAGGTTTTTTTTATATTTACTGATAAACCCATTAGATTCATCATTTTATATTTTAAACCCCATTATTATGCTTTCTTATGGTCCCTTGAGGCCCCATCTATTAATTTTGGGGTGAAAATGGGGGTTTTGGGTGATCCAGAGGTTTTTTTTTGCGAAAACCAGGGTACATGGTGTGTGGTTAAGGGTGAAATGTCTTATGTTTTTTCCATTTGGGAAGATGAAGTTTTCAAAGTACACTTTGTGTACTAGGGTGTACACACCGTGTACGAGGGTGTACACACCAAGTACTGGGTCTCGATCGTGTAACTGAGTACCCAGCCAAGCTACCTAAGTAGGGGTATGTGGCTTTGTAGAGTACAAGGCTAGACCCCTTGTGAGTAGCATACCATGTTCAAGTAGATATCCTGGACAAGTACCTGGCCGAGAAGGTTGAGGTACATGGGAAGGTACCCCGTGTCAGGTACACTTCATGTACCAAATTCACACGATGTGTACCTAGGGAATTTACATGACCAGGCTGGTAAGAGTACACACCCTTGTGGGGATTTGAGGGTACAAATAGTGTACTAGAGTAACAAACCGTGTCCTCATCCTTTGTAACATTTGAGGGTTTTTCAAATATTTTCAACCAAGAGTCAAAATTAGACCATGAGTAGTCCAATATGAATATCTTTTCACGTCGATTTCAATAGTAAGACCCATGGTGTGTTTTAAGGACTCTTAGGTGGCGTTTCAGGATTTTCATAATGGAGAGGTTCTTCCTCCGGTAATTGAATCCAGTCATCTCCTAAGAGAGACTTGAAGTGAGAGTGATCGGTTGGGTGTTCTTACAATCCTAGTTTGAGACCCTCATCTAATATGGGCTATGTGTTGTCTCTCTTGGATGATGCCTTCGTAGCTTTCCATTGAGGATTTCTCCCTTTAATGATGTTCCCTTATGTCCTAGGGGGCCATGAGACATGATGTTCTAAGGATCCTTTATAGGATTACTCTTCTTATGTTTTGACCTAGAGGATCCCTTGTAGGATGAATCTATCTTATTTTTTTACTTAGGATCCCCTGATGGATGCCTTTTCTTACGAGCTAATCTAGGGAGTCCTCTATAGGATCCCTTTTCCTGTGTACCATTTCGAGGATCCCTGATAGGATGACTCTACTTTTTACATTGACTTGAGGGTCCTCTGTAGGACTCATTTTCTTAAGTACCATTTTGAGGATCCCTTGTAGGATTCCTATGTTTTATTTCTATCAGATGATCCCATGTAGGATTCCTCCCATGACTTATAGCTAAGGATCCCAAGTAGGATACCTTTGCTTGTGTATTTACCTCAGGGATCCCAAGTAGGATGCCTCTCAGTGTTTGGATTGATGGACCTAGTGGGTGATCATTATTTGACCAACCCTGAGTTAGTGCATTAGGTTTGGATAGATGTGGTAGCAGGTTTCACCTTAGAACTCGTGTCGAACTTGTAATTCCATGGGGATGTGGATGTAGTGTTGGGTTAAGCATTAGACCACCTCACTCTTTGTTTATACCGTCACATGTTTATTATTGATTCATCAATATTAGCCAGTTATTTTTCCTGGTTGGTGGATGTTAAGCCTCGTGCGAGGAGTCTTCTTTATTTTGGGAAGCCCAAATTTTCTTCCTAGGATCTTTCATGATTATTAGTGTGCCCAGACGTGATTTAATAGGATCTATATTCTGAGCCCTATTATTTTATATGTTTATTAGTATACCTAGAGGTACTACCTAGGATTTGGATGTTGATTCATATATTTTATTATTATATTATTTGGATGTGTAGAGGTGTTTCCTAGAATTTGGTTGTTGAGCCTATGACTATGATATATGGGCATGTCATCCCTAGTAATGATACTCAATGATGATTATGATCCCCTAAGTGATGAGGATGATTCCTCTATCCTCAGTTTCATATATTATTAGGATGATTATTATCTCCTTGATATGATTATACTTGTGGACGATTATGCTATTCTGAGGGATAGAGATGATTATGATGTCTCTGATCAGTTACTTGACCATGGTGTTGGGAATATCATCACACATCATTGGATTTATGGAAGGATTATTCTCTTATAAATGATAGGAATGATTATGATCTCCCTTATTAGAGACTCTAGTGGTGGAAATGGAATCTCACCGATGAGTTACCCTTTTAGATCGCCTAAGGGTCAGACCCTTAGAGATTGTCAAAGTTTCAAATGTTGTGACCACCTAAGGATTGAGACCTAGGGATTAGACATTGGATCAGATTTACATGTCCTGGGAATCATGGAATCTAGCTAAGTGACTATTTACAGAATTTCCAGATGTACATCCCTATAATCCATTGTTCAGTGATTGGATGTGAGTATGGGTGAATCCAGGTGTAGTACGTGTATCCCCCTATGGTGACATAGCTTGCTTAGATAAATTTCTAGTGTGGTTCAAAGTAGGTATATGTTGATTGAGATTATAGACCCAAATATCGAATTAATGTTACACGGATTGAGTGACATGACGTCCAGCTCAATTCCCTTGCATATTATGTCCAAGTGAACGGGATTACAGATCCAAGGATCAATTGTTGTTTGTTTTTATGTTATTTATTTATCTTACTCATGAATATTCATATTTAGGTATATATGTATAGGTATGAGAATATATATGTATGCATATATAGATATGTACATCCATGGTGGCACTTTCCCAGTGGGACATGATCATAGACTTGGGGTTCGACTATGGTTTCATGTTATTGGTTTTACTTGTCTTTTTCGTTATGTCTCAACTTGGATGAGTAGTTTGATTTTTCATAAACTTATAGAAATGTATTTTATAGGTTTTTTATTATGGTGACCCACTGATATTATTTACCACCTTTTCACTTGTACCTTGATGTACATGTATACCCTATGTCTTCTTTTCCGGTTGAGCATGGTTTGCATGGTTGATAGGGCTGAATCCTAGAGTTGCATGATCAAGTAGAGCTGTTTGTGTGGGTTCTTCTGATTGGTATATTTTAGTTCAATAGTTTTTGGAGACTGGGTACGTGGCCTAGATTTAATTTATTGGTAGACTCTTGTACTTTTATTTTAGTTTATTTTGTAACCTATATCTGTGTGGTCAGCTTAGTGGGTGACCAGTGTTTTATGTACGGAATTGTTGTTCAGGATTTTATAGTTTTTTTCATTTATTATTACTTAATGTTTTATTTTAGATTATTTTTTGATTCTTCACTCTATTTATTTATTTATGTGTATGATACTTAGCTATTTTTTTTTTGTACTCTGATATGAGAGAATGGCCTCCCCAAAATCACACCCTAGGCCCTCACTGCAAGCCGGAAGCCTCTGGTGTATGAGGAGACGCACTTGAGTCCTTGTAATAAACAGGATCAGGGCACCATTTTAGTGTCATCTAGTTTGGTATGTTACAAAGTGGTCTAATATGTTTTCCATTCCATGGATTTACTATTTGGGATATGGTAGACCTGATTATTAGGAATGTGTCGGAACCTGTGATGGATATTAGACAGGTGTGTTGATAACACTTGTTATGGTAAGAAGACCTGGTTTCTAGGGGTATGGGATTATTGTTTTTATCAATAGTGTTATAGTTTTATGTGTTTTTTCCCTTGAGTGATGCACATGTGGTGTGAATTTTATGATTAATTATATATTTCTAGATCTTGGCCTATTAGAAAGAGGCCATGGATGGATTTTGACTCTTTACCAGCAAAGAAAAGAGGCATCTCTTGCATCATACTAGGCATGTAAGATTTATATCATATAGGCATGATAGTGCATGATTATTACTAAAAACTGAGGGTTATTCCTTTGGGCCTACTTACATATGTATTTTTTTCATCTGATGGCCAGTTATGTGGATCTACGTTGAGGCATTGGTGTTGAGGATGATGGCTCAATCCTCATGCACTAGAGGTGAAGTGACCCTAGTAGGTTGATATGGAATTTGATTCCTTTCTATTGTACCCCTTGTAGGGTGTTGTTTCTTTGGTCATATTTACCTAGTCAGGTCACTGAGTGTGATGGAGATACATACCAGGACTTCTCTCATGAACTGGACCTCAAGGGGGTATTACCATATAAAGATGCCCGGTGATTGTCAGTATAGTCCCTCTTCTTTTTTGGTATCTTGGCCTTAAGGGAGTAGTTCTTTAAGAGGGTTATCAGTGAGAATTAGACCCTTGTATGTCATGTTATTAGTTTTTAACCTTTTAGGTCATTGTGATATTTACCTTTATTAGAGAGGTTTGATATTTTTGACTAGGTGGTTAGAACTTGCAACCCAGTTGTGAGACTCTTTCTGTAGGGCTAGGTGGGAGACTTAGAGGTCCTTAGTTTGAATCATAACCTTGTAGGAAAATATCTATTTTTTTTATGGAAACCTATATAAGAGAGGTTGTACCATGTTTTCAGATGCCTTTTTAGGTAATGAGATGGTTATATTCTTATTTTGAGATCGAGGCATGGTAGGTGCTCGAGTTTTCATTATGGGAATGTTGATGCCTTCAGATTTTGGAAAGCTCCTAGGGTGACTTGGTTTCAAGAATAACTTCAATGGGAAGGACTGTTTGGGTTCTTGGCTCAGTCGACTGGTCTTTCAAATGTTTCTAATGTATTCATATCACTGGTACCCACTCGTGACTGGAAAGATGCTGGGTGACGGGTAGTTGTGGAATAAATTGTGGCATAGGTGAGGTGATCTATTTTCAAGAGTAGTTCCAAGGGAGATACTATCTTAATTAAACTAACATGCCATATAGCAGGGTCATCTTAGCCTTATAATGGATGAATTATATGAGTATGAGTTGAGTGATAAAGTTATATGCCAGTTGCGCATGGTGCCGTTAAATCTTAATTGGTGAGTGTCCAAGTGTGAGCTGAGGACTGATGGTTTAAAAGACTCTCCATGGGTTTTGTTGCATGAGATTTGTGGATAATGTGATGAATGTCCCTCTATGGTAGAGGTGATATCTAAAGTATAGGGGTTACCATAAGATTGTTAGCTAGTTTTTTGTGAGTGTGTCTTGGAGGGAGCTATACACACCCTTTTGTAGAATCTAAGTGTACTCCTGGTTAGAGATAGTCATGCCCTATCATGACTTTATATTGAGTATGTTGAGATAGAGTCATCCCTACATTGAGATCCTTTTCTTTCTAAATGTTCTTCTATGTTTGAGGAAGGAAACTTTTTAAGGTTTCACTTGAGGAGAGATGTAAGGTAAGTCATATACCGGGGAGTGCACTAGTGGTCATTTGAGGGTGATGGCCCTTATTTTTAGTTGAACTTAGGTGATTTCCGTGGGTTGTTGAGTTTGGATTTTGTTTTGAGATTATGATAAGGTTATTATTATGGTGGGAAGTACTATATCAGTCAAAGTTAACTATCTTTTGTATAGGAGACAATTGTTTCCGCTATGAGACTGGTCATTGGACAGTCTGGATATCTTAGTTGTGAAAATTCTCAGGTTGAAAGCATGATGGAGAGTTTTACCCCTAGATTATTAGGGATGATAAGGTTTATGGTGGGGTGGTTGTAACGACCCATGTTTTTTCCAAACATAAATTTTGAGAAGAATTTTTATCTTTTTCTTTCAGATGATTGTAAGGGGTAAAATCATATTTTTACCCAATAATATGATCTCAAATAATTTTTATGACCACTCTATTTTTTTCAAAATAGGTTGTTTACCTTAGGATAGGATTTTGGTTGAAATATGAGCCGTTCTAATTTAAGTAGAATAATTAATAATTAATATTTATTTAGCTAAATATTTATGCAGGTTTTTTCGGTCATATCATTTGAATAGAATGTTGGATTGAGATTCCATCTCTTTCGTTGAGTATGTATTGGAGAGTTTTACCTAGGAGGGGGATAAACTTAGGTTGGGCACTAGGGTCTGTCAGGGCACCCTCGTTTTTCCTTTTCTTTTCTTTTTCTTCCATTTTTATTTTCTTTTTTCCTTTATTTATTCCTCCTTCTTATCGCATATACCCCTGCCTAATATCCTTCTCAATGCGATTGATAGAGTAGAGTTAGAGTGAGAGGGAAATATATAGATTAAGGAAGGTTCCATTGTGGAGCTCTCGATGCACTGGATCAGTTTACGATAACCATGTACTGTGAAAATGGGAGAAGCTTCGGCAGTTTCCGTCCAATGGTAGGCTATTTTTGAGATTTACAAAAAATACCCATAGATTCACCATTTTTAAGTTTTAAGGCCCTTATTATGATTTCTTATGAATCCTTGAGGCTTGATCTTTTGATTTGGGGGTGAAAATGGGGGTTTTAGGTGATGTGGAGTTTTTTTGTTTGGTAAAAACAGGATACATGGCATGTGGTTCAGTGTGACACATCATGTGTTCTTCATGTTTGGAAAAGATGATGTTTTCAAAGTACACTCCATGTACTAGGGTGTATATGTCGTGTTCTGGGTCTCTGTTGTGTAGTCGAGTACCCAACTAGGCTACCCGTTTAGGGGTACATGGCCGTGTAGAGTACATGGCCAGACCCCATGTAAGTAGCATGCCGTGTACAATCACATGACCTGGACAAGTACATGGCCATACTAGTTGTGGTATATGGGTAGGTACCCCATTTTGGTTACACACTATGTATATGGGGCGTTTACACGCCATGTACATGGGGAGTTTACACTCCATGTAAATGGGAAGTTTACACACCCATGTGGGGGCTTGAGGGTACACATCGTGTACCAGGGTTACACGTCGTGCACTCCTACTTTGCTAACCTTTAATGGTTTTTTTGTAATTTTTTTCCCAGGAGTTGGAATTAGACATTGATTAGTCTAATATGAGTATCTTTTTCACATATATCATGATGGTAAGACCCATGGGGTGTTTTAAGGGTTCCTAGGTGGCACTTACAGCTTTTTCTAATGGAGAGCTTTGTCCTCTAGCAATCAAATTCAATCATCTCATAAGAGAGATTTGAAGAGAGAGTGAATTGTTGGGTGTTCGGACCAACCTATTTGGATACACTAATCTAAGATGGTCTATGAGATGTCTCTCTTGGTTTTTTCCATCATAAATTTCCTTTGAGGATGTCTCCCTTGCGAGATGTTCCCTTTTGGCCTGGGAGGCCATGATAGATGATGTTATAAAGATCTTTTATAGGATTACCCTTCTTAAATTTTGACGTATAATATCCCTTATAGGATGCCTCTATCTTCTTTCTATTTAATAAGGATACCCTGAGGTATGCCTTTGCTTATGAGTTCATATAGGGATTCCCCTGTAGGATCTCATTGCTTGTGTACCATTCTGAGGATGCCTGATAGGATGCCTATGCTTCTTAAGCTGTCTTGAGGGTCCCGTGTAGGATTCCTTTTCCTATATACCATTTTTAGTATCCCTTGTAGGATTCCTCCATTTTCTTGATGTTAGGGGATCCCATGTAGGATTCCTCCCCTACCTTATATCTAAGGATCCCGAGTAGGATGTATTTCCTTGTGTGTTTACCTCTAGAATCTCAAGTAGTATGCCTCTCAATGTTTGTCCTGAGGGACTCATCTGGTGCCCATGGTTTGACCAACCCTTAGTTAGTATGTCGGTTTTGGGTAGATATGGTATCAGATGTCACCTTAGAACCCTTTCTGAACTTGTAAGCCCATGGGGCTATGGATTTAGTGCTGCGTTTGGCATTCGACCACCCTCACTTTGTGTTTATACCATAACATGAACTTAACCACCTATAATATATTTAGTGGTGGTTATGTTTAGAGGCAGTAAATATTAACCACCTTTAATTATTAATTTTCATTAACTTAGTGGAGATTACTAAAAACTACCACTAAATATTACAATTAAAATTTATTTTTTGAAAATATTTAATAAAAAAATGTAAATAGAAAAAAATTAAATTTAGTAAACTAAAACATAAATGTGTAATAAACCCATCAAAAATACATCATTCCTCTACTTCTGTATATAAAAACATTCATAGTGAGCATAACCTTAGGAAATATATACCTCATTCAACTCATACCTTAGTGAACCCATTTATACATATAAAACATGTCCAAGAAAAACCCATGCCCAATATACACCCACTACTCAATCTCTACTACATCTATCTACCTCCACATCATCTCATCAACTGAAACCAACCATATCATCTCATCAACTATAACAAAAAAGAAGACAAAAATTAAAATTGAACATAATAAATCAGAATTATAGTAGAATCATTGATAAAATTTAAACATACCGCGAAAACTAAGAACCATTATGACAACCTTATGAATAATATCATGGATCACAAAGGTCAACCTCTTGCCTACTATCTACATATATCACTTATAATAAAAACTAGTACATTTAAGAAAAGAAATGTGAAAGAGAAAATGCATAGATTATATTAAAAATGTTCTACATAATGCTTGTTATTTTTTTAATAAAACAAAAGAAATTTTAACATTAAAAAATAATATATCATGTAAAACACTTTGAAAACATAAAATTACTTATTTATGATATGATTTAACACTTGAAACTGAAAAATAAAAGTAAATATTACAATTAATTTTTAAATCGACGTGTAGTGTACTTGAAATTTACTTAATAAATATATTTTAAAGGCTTTGATATGAAACCATGTCCTATATTTCAAAAATAACTCAATGGTGTTTTCATCATGATTTCACATCAATATGAGGTTTTTTGCTATGATTTTGACCATTACACGCATGATTTAGTGTTTTAAATCACTAAAAGCACGTTTATAGCCATATCAGGAAAACCGTAACTCAAAATGACATTCTGTTGGTTCCTACATTTAAAAAATAAATCTACGGTCATTTTCCTACGATGTTAGGGCAATACGATATCATTTTCCTAGTTTTGAACAACTGAAACATGTTTTTAAAGTCTTTGGTACCTATAAAAAGTATTTAATAAGTCATTTTGACCACACTGCATATCAGATTGATGTTTTGTATGTGTTTACATGAAAAAAATAACTCAATAGTGGTATTCCCATTATTTCACGTCAATATGTGGTTTTTCTCTATGGTTTTGACCGTCACAAGAATGATTTAGTATTTTAAAACACTAAAAACTTTTTTACGTCTATCTAGGAAAAACTGTAACTCAAAATGATGTTTTGTTAGTTCCTATATTTCACAAATCAATATATGGATATTTTCCTATAATTTCAAGGCAATCCAACACCTTGTCCTGGTTTAGACCCCCCAAGACATGTTTTTAAGGGCTTTGGTACCTTTAAAACCTGTTTAGTGAGTCATTATGACTAGACCGTACATCAGATTGATGTGTTGTCTATGTGTACACATCCAAATTAACTCAATGGTGGTTGTATCATGATTTTAAATCAATCTTAGGTATTTTTCTATGGGTTTAACCCTTACACACACGTTTTAGTTCTTTAAAACACTAAAAGCATGTTTATGGGAATCCTAGGAAAACGGTAACTCAAAATGATGTTCTGTCAGTTCCAAAATTTTAAAAATCCATATATAGTCATTGTCCTCTAATTTCAGCGTAATCTGACATTTTTTTCCTAGTTTTAACACCTTGAAAAATGTTTTTAAAGGCTTTGGTACCTTTAAAAGTATTCACTGAGTCATTCCAACCACACTGCATGTCTGATTGATGTTTTATCTATTCTTAAACATTAAAAATTACTCAACGGTGGTTGTCCCATGATTCCATGTCAATCTTAGGTCATTTTATATGGTTTAGGACTTTACATGAACATTTTAGTGTTTTAAAACACTAAAAACACGTTTACAGAATTCCTAGGAAAACTGTAACATAGAATTATGTGTCTTCAGATCTTACATTTAAAAAATCAATATAGGATAATTTTATTCTAATTTCATTTCAATAAAATTTCATTTTATCGATTTTTATTGTCTTGACACATACTTTTAAAGGATATGTTACATTTAAAAAGTTTTTTCCAAGTCGTTTCAACTACACCACACATCGGATTGATGTGTTTTCTACACGTACGTGTAAAAAATAACTCAAAGGTGGTTTTACTATGATTTCATGTCAATATGAGGTTCTTTTTTGTGGTTTTTACCATTATATGAACGTTTTAGTGTTTTAAAACACTGAAAGAGAGTTTTCAGCCATCTCGAGTAAACTGTAACTCAGAATGATGTTTCATCTATTCCTACATTTTAAAAATCAATCTACTCTCATTTTCTTATAATTATTGGGCAATCTGACATCATTTTCCTAGTTTTGACCCCCTGACACCTGTTTTTAAAGGATTTAACGCCTTTAAAAAGTGTTTACCAAGTCATTCTGACCACACCGATAATCGGATTGACATATTTTTTTGCACGCACACATAAAAAATAACTCAACGGTGGTTTTATCATGATTTCACATCAATATATGGTCTTTTTCTATGGTTTTGACCATTACATTCATGTTTTAGTGTTTTAAAACACTAAAAGTGGATTAACAGTCATCCCGGGATAACCGTAACTAAGAATGACATGTCATCAGTTCCAACATTTCAAAAACAAATCTATGTTCATTTTACTATGATTTTGAGGAAATTCTATATCATTTTCATGGTTTTGACCCCTCTACACTTGTTTTAAAGGGCTTTGGTACCTATAAAAGTGTTTAACAAGCCATTCTAACTACTTCACATGTCGGATTGACCTATTGTCTATGCGTACATGTAAACAATAACTAAAATGTGGGGTTTTCATGATTTCACATCAATATGAGGTCATTTTATATGGTTTTAACCATTATATGAATGTTTTTGTGTTTTAAAACATGAAAAATATGTTTTCAGCAATCCCAAAAATACCGTAAGTCAGAATGATACAACATAAATTTCGGATAATCGTGATGAGTCATTTTCGAGGGGTTTCGGTTGCAAATAGCCCGTCCTGGAAGAAGGCGTTGAAAATATAATTATTTGCAATGGACCATCATAGATACTATTTTTTACATTGGATATAAAATCTATCACAACAAAATCCCAAAATAGTATTTAAACACTTGTTGTGAAGATCCGTCACAAATAAACTTTTGTGATGGATTATTTATCCATCAGAAAAAACCCTTAAAAAAGAAATAATTAAAATTATTTATAAATAAAAAATAAAAAATAACAAAAATATTTAAAAATCATTAAAAATTATTTAAAAAATTTAAAAAACATAGAAAAGTAATACATCATTTCAAATATAATATGTTTATTATACCAAATTACAAAATAGTCATAAAATCTTCAATAATAATCAATTGGCATCAGGTGGAGGAGGATCACTCAAAGGACCGGAGGGAGGAAACTCCATACCAACACCATGTGAAATTCTTTGTATATACTTCATCATCTCCTCATCTCTCAGACACTGCTTCTCATGATCCTCCTCCCTCTACTTCTGCATCTACTATATCATCTCATCCCATGCTCTCAACCTCACCTCGTAATGTGCAGCGGACGACGACATCGATGGAGACTCTCCATGAGACCCCTTCACACTCATTTATTCCATCACATAAGTACCATAATAACTCATAGGTGTTAGTAGAGAACCAATACCAACCACTCGACCTTTCTCGACACCCTATGAAGTCACATGTATCCAAACTCCCTCATCGAAACCCAAATTAGTAATGACATCTTGTTCGGTCTTAGCTTGACTCTCCTAGGAATGACGAGTCACAACCTTATATGTTTCCTTTTAAATATAATGACAAATTATAATAAAAATAAAATTAATATTGATGAAATTGTTCAACAAAATCACTACCACAATACGACGATGTCGTTCGCCTACAACTTCTTCTATATGGGGATCATAATAAATCTCCTTATAAACATCAAATTTTATAATAGATGGGTCAGTAGTGGCCCGTATAATATAAAAAATATGTTATAGTTAAAATAAATATAGATTAATAAATAATATCACTTACTATATGTCATCGATGTATGCCAAATGTACAACTCTCAGCCCTATGGGTGACCTCTTACCTCCCTCGGATCTGACTTCTAGCCGATGATCTTCTCCTAAAAGTATCTGCTAGTAAGAAGGAGCACAACTCATCACATACCTGAGCTGATATATATTCGGGAAAATGGGAGATGCAAGAATTATCGAAGAAGGTAGCACAAGATTTATCTATAGCTCACTTTTTGATGTTGTGTAGAAACTGACAAAATCGTTCGCGTATACAAGTATCACATGCCTTTCAAATAAGGCCTCTATGACTATCAGAAATAAGAGAAAATAAATTTTGAAATACAATTTAAAAAATATGTTAGTAATTAAATAAATTTTAAAAAAATATATATTATTTAATAACATACAATCTAGTGGTCGAACATCTGGTCACGCATGATGATGGGTACCGGGTCCCATGACACTCATGGCTTAGAAAAATAATTTATTAAAATCGCACCAGCCTGGACAATGGATAAATGCAAAAAACTGTGAAAATTGAAACAAATATATAATAATAAAATTATTATCAAAATTAATATACACTTAGTTAATATAAAATAAATTTCTTAAAAAAAATAAACATACCTATGTAAATGAGGATTAAAATCAACAGATGACCATCTCTTTTAAATAGAATCTAAAATTAGTGATCGAGTAAGACCACGTACCCTCCTAGTAGGCACACTAGCCTTAGGAGGAGTAGCTGAATTGGGCTCATCATTAGGAAGTCCAACATCAGTGATAGAATGTAATAGAATGTCATGAGGATCATCTCCATCCATCTGAAACAAATATTCTCATCAATAAGAGATTATTATAACAGATATGAAATATAAAAAACTAATAAATGTCAGAATAAAATAATGTTACCTATAACATATTGTTAATACAAATTTGAAATTTAAAAAACTAATAAATATCAGAATATGATAATTACCTGTTATTAAAGACCAGAATATAATACATCGATCATCATCTTCATCACTATTTTCATCTACATCAACATCTTCATCCTCACCTTCACCATTATCAACTTCCATATGACTTTCAGTTTCATCATACCTTATTACTTCATCAACATTATCAATATTATTGTCCCTTAACTGGGGGGTGGGGGGGGTTCAACATTGATATTTATATCCCGTTAGGTAAGAGATATATTTTGGAATGTTTCTTGAAAAATTTCAATATGTTGCACTTCCACATAACCATTTTCATTTTTAATAAACTGATTATCACATGATTTCATTTTTATCACACTCCACCAGTCCTTTAAATATCTCAAAACATCAGATTAATTTTCATATAAAACTTGATGTGATTGATGTGCCAAAATAAATGGTTCATTTAATGTAAGAGGACTATTATATTTAATGTCAAAAAATCCATGTCGTGGATGAAATCACAACCCCTGATCAGTATCAAACCAATGATATTTAAACATTGTAACATAATTTCATCCCAGATAACATAACTCAATTATTTCATCTGGCATACCATAAAATTCAACTTCACTTTCCATATAATGGTATGTTTTCAAACAAACACCACTATTCATTGATTTCTTTGAGTCACCATAGATGCATGTATGGAATTGAAATCCATTAACCACATACCCATTAAAAGATTTTACCAATTTCGATGGAGCGTTTTTGAGAACACATAATCGACTGTCAATTTTATTTTCATATTTTGTTACCTGTGAATAATAAAATTTATTAATAATAGATATCATTGAAAAATTGATTTATCATTCCATCGAAAGAAACTTTACTTATCAGTCTTTGAAACCAATATGAAAAATTTTATTACCGATGTTCCTCAAGATCAGCAGATGTAATTTGTAGAAATTTATTTTTGATATGGTAATCATATAGTCTACCAAAAATTTAATGCAAATAAATATATATTTTATAAATATTTAACAAAATAATAAAAAATTAGTACTTACTGGAAAAATCATGTTATTTATTCACAATTCAGCAGAACATAAGTATGAGCTCTGTGCAGTTCTTCATTTGTAAGCCATCGCTCACGATAACCACCGAAACCAAGATAAGGCTGATTAAAAAATGACAACTGATGGTATGTGACATCATCAACATTTGTCTCTTTTTGACCCATCTGATTATGTTTTGAAGGATATTTTGATGGAAAATAATAAGAGAAGACATTTGAAATTTCATCCTATAAGTATGCTTCTACAATTGACCCTTCAACTGATGCTTTATTATGTAATTTATTCTATAATTTTTGCATACATATATCAAATGGATACATCCATTGGAATTGTATAGGCCATCCATATTTAGCTTCATATGGAAAATGAAATGTTAAATGTTCCATGGAATCAAAGAATCTCGATGGGAATATTTTCTCTAATTTACATAAAATTAAAACAACATATTTTTATAGGAAATCCAATGCCTTATAATCTGATGTTTTCACAAAAATAGATCAAAAAATGATATTTTGGTCAACACATCCCATATTGAAGAATTAAGCATCCCTCTAAGACCAAAATGCAGTAATATTTCAATTATGACATGATAATCATGAATTTTTAACCCAGTAATATGCCCATTTCTAACACAATAATCCAAATTAGAAGCATAATCATATGTTAACCTCAAATATCTAATCCATAAGTAGGATAATAAATGGGTTTCTTTACTAAGTAAGTAATATGCTTTTGGATTCATTAATTTGTGTGATCTTTCATCTTCAAATAATTCAAACTCAGGACATCTATAAATTTGTGCAAGATCTAACAATGACTTTACATTATCTTTGGTTATAGCAGGTGTGTCCAACATGGTATAAAAAATGTTTTCAAAAACATTTTTCTCAATATGCATTACATCAAATAGGTAATAAACCAACAAATCAAACCAATATGGAAGGTCTCAAAAAATGCAATGTTTTATCCAATCATGATCTCTCCCAAAAATATTTATCTTTTTCTCATTTATGGATGGTAAAAATGTAATGTGAGTTAATGCAGAGATAATAGATTTTACCTGATTACCTGAGAGCACTGATAGAGGTGCGTCTATTTCAATTTGAACATTTGAAAAATTAATTCTGTTTCTTCGAAAAGGGTGATCCGTATGAAGAAATATCCAATGATAGTCAAAATAACTAACCTTTATCCCATTACAAAGCATAAAAACTTTTATCTTAGCCATGTAGTACAAACAGGATTTTAGACCATGTGTCCTCTATCTAGATAACATACTATATGCCAAAAAGTCACTGATCATCCATATTAATGAAACCTTCAATATAAAATTCTAATATGCATTTACATCAAATGTAGTCACACCATTGTTACATAATGAAATTAACTAATAAATTAGTGGTTTTAAATAAACATCAATATTATTCTTTGGATGTCTTGGAATTACCAGTGTCAAATATATATATGTTTCCTTCATCAATATCTGAGGCAAGTTGTAAGGAGTAATGAAAATAGGATAACAAGAATATTTACTGCCATAAGCACCAAATGGAAAAAAACCCATCAGTAGAAAGGCCTAGCCATATGTTATGAGGTTCTACAGTAAAAGAAGGATGCGTCTGATTAAAATGTTTCCATGAGTCACCATCATATGGATGATTTAATCTTTCTATGATGAAAATATTTGATTTATGCAATGTCATAAATCTAGTTGTGCTGGGAGACATAAATAAGCACTGTAAATGAGGTACAGTTGGAAAATAACTCAAATGTTTCATGAGAACTCTAAACTTTCCTTATTGTGCCTCCTTTTACCTTGATTCTCCACATGTGAGATAATTAACCAAAGATTCATATTCACTTTAATACAAGATGTAGTCATTTGAACATGCATGGATCTTATGATAACTTAGAGACAAATTATGAACCAACCTTTTAATTTCATAGAAACTTGAAGGTAATGTATTTTTTTCAGGAAAAAAGACATAAAAAATATATAATCTAATCAAAACAACTATTAGACATTCCAAAATCCAATTTAATAGCCATAAATTTTGTAACAGCTTAAAGTTTGGTCGTTTGGCTTCCCGGATATAAGGCCTCCTCAGCGGATTGCAACAAATTGTAAAACTGAGAAGGTTTAGATTCGGGATTTGGAATATCATTTTGATTTTTTGTTTTAGGAATAGATGGACCAACTACATCATGTATTAAATTCTAAAATGATGGATCTAGAACCAAAAAATTTGTATTTTCTACTGAATTCTTTTCACCATGTTGATACCAAAAAATATAATCTTTTGGAAAACCAGAAAATAATAGATGAAGTACAACATTATCAAATGTTTCAAATATCATAAGACCACATTTCTAACATAGTCATTTAATTGATCATTTAGAAAAAAAATCTGAATTTGACGATGCAAATGATATAAAGCCTTCAACACCTTCAACATAGATAGGATTTAAACCAGATCAATTTGGTTTTTTTGTGATTATTTATCTAATAATGATCACATAATAGATACTAGTGTCTATTACGCAAGTCCATAGATATCTAAACAAAAACAAAATAAAAACAATTATTACAAATTATTTTGACTAATTGCCAAATTTTATTATATTTTAACACCTTGAAATATTCGATGGAATATGATCAGAGTGAGGCATTGGGTTAGCACTGATTTATGGGGCCTCTAGAGGGTCGACGTAGATAAAATAAAAATATTAAATATATTATAAAAGACACTCTCTATTTTTTGAAAATAATATAATATCTCTCGAACATTGTCTCATATGAGACATGATATTTTTTAAGACGTGCCATTTTTTATATTTTTTTATATTTTTGTACAAATTATTATTTTGATTTTCTAATCATCTGTAATATTAACATTTTACTAATAATAATGACTCATTGATTGTTAAATATTAAAAATTATTTAAATTAATACTATAATTTTAATAATTAATACTTTTTTACGAATTTTTATTAAGTCTTATAATTGTTATATTTTTTAAAAAAGTATTACTAAAAATTATCCTAATTATTATTAACTAAGTTTTTAATAAATAGTACACATTTTAAATTTTAAATTTTTTCATTTTACCATTTTTAACGTTTTTTAATATAAAAAATTCTTATAAAAAATGTTTAGTGAAAATGTTTACTTTAAATTAATTTTCTCATCATTCTTAAAAAACAATGATTTATATTTATTCCATACATTATATATATATATATAATGCATAATCAAATCTATTTACACCAAATTAATTTTTACATGTTTTCTCAAAGAAATCAACACATCAAATCTATATAAATACATACACGCACACACACACAAATTTTCATATATATTTCATCAATTTTACAAATTATTAATAATATTTTGTAATTAACACTATTATTTACTATTTATTATTAATATTGAGTAAATAATTATTTATAATTATTTATATATATTTATATTAAAAGATTTCTAAATTAATATAAATATATCAGAAATATTCTAACAATTTTCTTTAAACCAATATACATATTAAATTTATATATACATAGATATAAACATAAATAAATATTTAATATATATTAATAATATTGACTAATCAATTAGTAATTATTATAAATTATGTAATTATTATTATTAATTATTTAATATATTATTAAATTTTTAATAATTATTATATATATGTATATCACGATTTCATAATTAATATAAATATATAAAATATATTCTAACTCTTTTTTAAATAAATATACGTATCAAATCTATATATATATATATATATACTAAACATTACATGTATTTTTAAAAAAATTATATATACATATTCAGATGTTAATATATATATATATTACACGATTTCATAATCAAATATATTTTTACTTGTTTTTTAAACAAATAAGTATATTAAATAAATAAATACATACATACATACATATATATATATATATTAAAAACAATACACATTTTTTAAAACATTTATATACATATTTATATATATATATATATCATAAACATTAAATGTTTTTTAAAACTTATATATATATATATTCATATTTTAATATACATACATGTATTTATATATATATATATTAAAAAAATTACATTTTTTTTAAATTTTATAGATGTATACAGAGAATGTATTGTTTACATTTATTTATATTAAAAAAGTTCTTAATTAATTAGAATGTATTATTTATATGTATTTAAATTAAAATATTTATTAATTAATATAAATATATAAAATATATTTTGGCAATTTTTTTTAACAGATATATATATCAAATTTATATATACATATATACAAATATACATACAGTCATACATATATGTATATATATATATATATCAAAAACCATAAAAATATTTTTAAAATCATTTATACATATATATATAAACACATACAAATATAAAAATTAAATAAACACATTTTAATATATATATATATACATACATACAAACATATATCAAAATTAACTAGGTACACAAACATGCTTATATATATATATATATAAATAAAAAACACACATAAATATCAGAAATAAAAAATGAGTAGAATCCCTAAAAATCAATTAAAATAAAATATACGAACTAGATTAAAATCAAAATAGATATTAATAAAATTACGATAATCCTAAATATCAAATAAAACATGAAAATCAGATAAATTTCTAATCTTAGGGTTTAAAAACACCAATATAGTTGACATTGAATGCAAAATGCATAAAAAAACCATATTAAAATCAAAATATAAATTAAATAGTATATTTCTAAACCTAGGGACCAAAATTAGGGAGCAAACTAGATAAATAAGCAAAAATTTGAACCCAAACTAGGTACCAAACCAGTATATTTAACATTGAACCCAAATACAATAAAAAAATTGACAGAGAACATAAGAGGAGCCCGTACCTTGAAGATTTGAGCTGAAATCAGCAAAAAAATATGAATAATGGAGCTGGGGAAAATTGGTCGGTCGTAGGGTTTGCGGGTTTGCTACGAGAGAGGGAGGAGAAAGAGGAGGAAGGAAGGAAGGAGGGTTGTGTAGCTGTTAAAACATTGGGGTTTTTTTGTGACAGTCTATTTGCGGTGGAATTAATACCACCACAAATAGTTTTTTGTCCAGAATATTTGTGACGGACAATAATTTTCGTCACAAATAATGCTAAGCTTAGGGTTTGCGATGGATAACAAAATCTGTCGCAAGTGACCATCATGATTACATTTTGCACTGGGTGGAAGGAAGCGCACCAAAAACATTTGTTATGGATTATTTATTCCATTGAAATAAACTATTATTTGAGATGGAATAAATAATCCATTGTAAATAGTAACAGAAAAGACACTATTTGCAACTGGTTATTTGTCTGTCGCAAATGACCCGTCGCAAGTGGCCAAAATTCTAATAGTGTGATGTGAAGTTGGTTCCAACATTTTAAAAATAAATCTACGATCATTTCCCTATAATTTAATGGAAATCCAAAGTCTTTTTCATGGATTTGACTCCCAAGTACATGTTTTTAAAGGTTTTGGTACATTTAAAAAGTGTTTACCAACTCATTTTGACCACACCGCATGTTGGATTGACATATTGTTAGTGTGTACTTGTCAAAAATAACTCAAAGGTGTTTTTACCAATATTTATTTTCCTTATGAGGTTTTTTTCTATGGATTTGATAATTACACACACGTTTTCTATTTAAAAACACTAACAGCATGTCTGCGACCATCCAAGGAAAACCGTAACTCAGAATGATGTGATATCTATTCCCAAATTTTAAAAATCAGTATATGGTCATTTTACTATTATTGAAAGGAAATTAAAAAAAATTCCTAGTTTTAACCCCCCCCCCCCCAAATATGTTTTTAAAGGCTTCAGTACCTTTAAAAAGTGTTTACTATGTCATTCTGACCACACCACATTTTGGATTGAAATGATGTCTATGAGTACACGTAAAAAATAACTCAACGGTGGTTTTACCATGATTACATGTCAATATAATGTTTTTTCTATGGTTTGGACCATGACATGAACATTTTAGTGTTTTAAAACACTAAAATCACATTTATGGGCATCCTGGGAAAACCATAACACAGAATGACGTGTCTTCAATTCCTTGTTGAGAAAGTGTTGTTTTCAACAATACCTAATATTTTTATTTAAAGGGGGAGTTTATATTAATACTCTATCTCTTTATGATACTTTTTATGCTAACAAATAGCCTTAATTATTTTCTAATGATTTTATTTGTTAATCATTTTTCAGGAATTTATCATTTTATTTTACTCTTGAAATTACGGGAATTTATTATTAAAGTATTCGTATTTAGAATGTTCTAGAAACACTGTTCATGTTCTACTTATTTGGAATATTCTTGAGCGTGTTCTGGAAACATTGTTCATACCCTACGTGGATAAACGTATAGCGTAAGGATAAAAACCGTGTATACTTTTTTGAGATAAGGAAAAAGTATGGTTAAACAACTATACGTTATCAGTAAAGTATGGAAGAAGAACCATACATTAGGAAGGAACCCTACATTTGGGATATCAGAAAAGTATGGAAGAAGAACCATATGTAAATATTAAACGTTACATTTGTTTCTCAAAAGTATGGTTCATCAACCATACTTTTGTAATCAACTATACGTTCTTGGAAAAGTGTGGATCAAGTAAAAGTATGGATGACCAACCCTACGTTTGGTGAACCTTATGTTCGTTGTCAACCTTACATTGTGAACCTAACGTTTGAAGACTACATCATCAACCTTACGTTCAAAGGATGCATACAGTTCAACTTAACCTTACGTTTGGCGTTGGAGAATTTAAAGTCGATATTTTTATGCAACGGTCAATACGCTGATTATTAGGCGGATTTCAAGCCAGATTTAAAGCTGATTTTAAAGTACTATTTTGACTAATTCAAAACCGTTTCATTAATGATTTTATAATCAAATTAAAAGGAGATTTTTTATGTCGAGTCTTCAGGGAATTTACAACTACTCTGTAAATTAAAATGTTTGAATTTCGTGAGTAAAAAAGCGACTTGTGTGGATCTAATTTTACACAAGAAGTTCTTATCGTTATTTTATTTATATGAGCTTTTTTGAACTGCATCGATCAATTATTGATCATGTGTGATCTTTTGATTATTCTGAAGAAAAAAGGGAAAAACAGAGACTACTGAAACACACCGATCTGCTGGTTCAAAAGGAGCGTCAAAGCTCTGTTTGTTAAAAGAGGAAGGAACGCTATAGAAGATTAACTTGTTCTACAACGAAGATTTACTGTGAATTTTCTACTGCTGAAGTTGTGAATTATATTTCTATATATACTGCAATGGGGTCGACTCAGAATGTTTCTTATGTGAAGATTATTATTTCTAAAGGCAACGATCTACCTACCGTCAATTGCATGTTGTTGCAATTGTGAAGAACATCTGGAAAGTATTTTCAAAATTAGAAAATATTTTCTTTATATTCTTGAGTGATCAGCTTCTCGTACTAAGCTGTGTAGGTTCTGTTCCCCGAACCACTATATATCTTATGTTACTGCAATTTAAATTTCTGCTGCATCATTTTATCTGATTAAAATTTAAACGGCAGAACACAATCTCATAAAGGTTTTTTAAAAGACACAATTCACCCCCATCTTGTGTATATTTGGTGTAATCTGATCCAACAATTGGTATTAGAGGTTGAGCTTTCTGACAAAGATTTAACAAGTTGAAAGTGATTATACATAGAGCAAGATGACTGATACAAGAGAGGGAATTTCTATGGTCAGAGCACCGTACTTCAATTGAGAAAACTATGGATGCTTGAAGTCTCAAATGATTATCTATCTGAAAAATCTTGGATACAGAGTCTATTCTAAGATTATAACTCCATATGAAATACTAAAAAACATGAAACATGGAGTGCAGCTACTGAAGTAGAATATGATATGAATTCAAAGGCAATAAATGCAATTATATGTGGTCTAGGACCTGATGAGTTTAACAGAGTATCTCAATACCCAACATCATATGAAATGTGGCAAACTATTGTTGTTTCTTATGAAGGAACTAACAATATCAGGGAAATGAGATATGCAACTTCTAAGCTTAAATTTGATACATTCAGAATGGTTGAAGGTGAGATTATTACTCAAATGAATGGAAGATTGATAGATATTGTAAATAACATAAATGCCTTGGGATATCCCATTAAGCAAGCTAATCAAGCTTTAAAAGTGTTGAGAGTACTGCCTACAAAATGGAATGGAATCTCTGCAGTAATCAGATAGTCGACACCTGTCAAAGATTTAACCCTGAGAGAACTGATCGGAACATTAATGATGTATGAAGTTGAGATGGAATATGAAGCTAATCAACATAAAGTGCTTATCAAAAGAGAAGATACTGCCTTGAAAGCATCATCACAGATCAAAAACAGAAATATGAAGAAAAATGAAAAAGAGAATCCATAGGGTTATGAGTTATCTAATTCTGATGTGGAATTGGCTCAGCTAGCCCGAAGATTCACAAAATTCTATAGAAAGAAAAGAGGCTTCAAAAAACACTTTAAGAAAGATGATAAGGAAGTAAGATACTATGAATGCAAGAAAATGGGGCGTATCAGACCTGACTGTCCTTAGCTAAAAGAAGACAAGAGAAAGAAATTTTTCAAAAGAAATGACTATGAGCATAAAGACAAGAAATCCATGAAAGCTACATGGAGTGTATTTTAATACTCCAGTAGTACTTTTCAATCAGACTCAGAGAAGGAGGAAGCAAATCTAAAATCCAACATGTGTTTTATGGCAGAAATAGATGAGGTACAATCTTACTACTCTTCTAATTCTAGTTCTGAATCTAATTACTCTAATGAAAAACTTGTATCCTATTGCAATATGTTTGAAGAAAAATATGACTCTCTATTTAAGAATCATAAGTCTTTAAAGAATGTTCATAAGGTTGTTTCTGATGAAAGAGATAAAATTCTGAAACAATATAAGGAGTTAACTGAAAAATTTGATTCAATTAATTCTAACAATACAGATTATGAATCAAAGATAAAATCACTGCAAACTGAAGTAGAAACTTATAAAACTTCAGCCCTTGTTTTTACCAAAGGATAAAATACTTTAAATGAAATCCTTGGCAAAAATGTCATTAAAAAGAAAAGATTTGGAATTGGCAGTAAAGGTGAAAAACCCAAGCTGTAAAAAAACTATTTTATTCCAATTGCGAAAATACTAAATTGTAATTACTTTGGAATAAGGGGACATATTTCTAAAAAATATTTCTTAAGACAACCCCAAATAAGTGGCATTAAAAAATCTTTTGTATCAAATGATCTCTTTGAATCATGTGAAATTAGAAAAACAAAGCAAGTCTATATTCCCAAATCCTTGCTAGCTAACACTACTGGACCCAACAAAATATGGGTACCAAAGCAATCTGTGTAAATGTCTTTGCTGGGAGCTGGTCACAAGAGAAAAAAGGACATATGGTGTATGGACAGTGGCTTCTCAAGACATAGGATTGGAGACTCATTGAATTTTTCTACACTCACTCAAAAAGTTGGTGGACTTGTCACTTTTGGTGACAATCCCAAAGGAAAAATCATTGGTATTGGAACAGTTGGAGACCCAAAAGTTGTCTCAATTAATAAAGTACTTTATGTACAAGGATTTAAACACAATATGATAAGTATCTCTCAACTATGTGATGATGGTTATGCTATTTATTTTTCTAACAATTGATGTTCTGTTTTCAAAAAAAATTGCTTAAATTTAGAGCACCAAGAACTGATAATGTGTATACCCTGGATTTAAATTCCTTGTGTAAACAACAAGTTAATTGCTTGACTGCTAAAATAAATGAATCATGGATCTGGAATAGGAGACTTGGACATTGTAATATATATGTTTTAAATAAGTTATCTGAAAAGCATTTATTTTCTGATTTTCCTTGTCTCAAATTTGAAAGTGACGGATTCTATGATGCATGTCAACTCGGCAAGCAACACAAATCATCCTTCAAATCTGTTAACAAAATTGTTACATCTAAACCTCTAAAACTTATTTATATAGATTTGTTTGGACCCTCAAGAGTATCAATCTTGGCTGGTAAATTATATGTATATGTTTTAGTTGATGACTATTCTAGATTTACATGGATTTTCTTTTTAAAATTCAAAAATGAAGATTTTACTTTATTTGAAAGTTTTTGTAAAGATGTTAAAAATGAAAACGGTTTTAAAATAATTTCATTAAGAAGTGATCATGGTGGAAAATTTGAGAATCAGGAATTTAATTCATTCTGCTCAAATATGGGTATTAAACAAACTTTATCTGCACCAAGAACACCTCAACAAAATGAAATTGTTGAAAGAAGAAATAGGACTATTCAAGAAATGGCTAGGACTATGCTAAATGAATACATCTTTCCTACCTACTTTTGGGAAGAATTTATAAGCACAGCCTGCTATATAATGAATAGAGTTTTAATTAGACCTCTTTTGAAAAATACACCCTATGAACTTTGGAATAACAGAAAACCTAAAGTTAACTACTTTAAAGTTTTTGGATGCAAGGTTTACATCTTAAACACCAAGGATAATCTTGGAATGTTTGATCCAAAATCTGATGAAGGAATTTTCTTAGGATATTCAGCTACTTCCAAAGATTATAGAATCTATAATAAGAATTCAAGGATTGTTGAAGAATAAGTTCATATGAAATTTGATGAATCTGATCCCTTTGAGAAAAGGAAAGATAAAATGGATGAATCTGACTCTAATGATAACATCAGGCTTGAGAACTTGAAAAATTATTTTGAAAAAGATATAAATAAAATTCAGTCCAGTTCAGAAGAACATGATACTAAAGAACCTATAAGTGTGTTTCCTAGACATACTAGAACCATAAAGAATCACCCTTTAGAAACTATAATAGGCGACTTAGATATAGGAATAAAAACTAGAAGAAATATAGGAAATCTTGTAGAATTATTTGCCTTTCTATCCCAATTATAACCCAAGACTATAGAAGAATATTTAGATGATGAAATCTGGATGATAGCAATGAAAGAAGAATTAAACCAGTTCAAAAGAAATGAAGTATGGGAATTAGTTGAAAGACCAAAGAATTATCCAGTAATAGGAACCAAATGGGTCTTTAGAAATAAGCAAGATGAACAAGGAATAATAACTAGAAATAAATCTATACTTGTAGCTAAAGGATATAATCAGGAAGAAGGTATAGATTATGATGAGACCTTTGCACCTGTAGCTAGACTAAAATCCATTAGAATCCTCTTAGCCTATGCATATCATATGAACTGTAAATTATTTCAGATGGATGTTAATTCTGCCTTTTTAAATGGTTATTTAATGGAAGAAGTTTATGTTGAGCAACCTCCTAGTTGGGAAAATTCTCAAAAACCAAATTATATTTTTAAACTTACTAAAGATCTATATGGCCTTAAACAATCACTTAGAGCTTGGTATGAAAGATTAAGCTATTTTATTTTGAAAAATGATTTTGCTGTTAGAATGGAAGATCCAACACTGTTTAAGAAAATTGTGAATTCTAAAATTTTATTGGTTCGAATCTATATTGATGATGTAATTTTTGGATCAACTAATAAAACCCTTTGTCGTGAGTTTTCAAAGTTAATGCAAAAAGAATTTTATATGATTATGATGGGAGAACTAAATTTCTTTTTAGGACTTCAAATTTATCAAAAAGATTTTGGAAATGTTTTTAATCAAAGAAAATACATTACTGATTTGTTGAAGAAATTTGGACTTGAAAACAGCAAAACATATACAACTCCTATGTGTACTAATATAAATCTTGATTTGGATGAAACTAAAAAAATCAGTTGACAATAAGTTATATAGAGGTATGATTAGTAGTTTATTATATCTTACTACTAGTATGATAGATATAATGTATTCATTATGTCTTTGTGAAATATTTCAATCAAATATTAAATAATCTCATCTAACTGCTGTTAAAAGAATTTTTAGATATTTAAAAGGAACTTTTTTTCAATCTCTTCTTTATCCCAAAACTTCTGATATCAATTTGATTTCATATTCAGATGTAGACTTTGGGAGTTATAGATTAGATAGGAAAAGTAATTCAGGAAGTTGTCACTTTTTAGGAAAATCTTTAGTGTCATGGTCAAGTAAGAAACAACATTCAGTTTCCCTGTCAACAGCTAAGGCAGAATATGTTTCTACTGGCAGTTGTTGTGCACAGGTGTTTTGGATGAAAAACACTCTTATGGAATTTGGACTAAATTTTAATAATACTCCTATTTTATGTGATAATACTAGTGCTATAAATATTTCAAAAAATCCTATTAATCATTTTATAACTAAGCATATTGATATCAGACATCATTTTCTAAGAGATCATGTTCTTAAAAAAGATATATCTTTGGAATTTGTAAGTACTAAAATTCAATTAGCTGATATTTTTACTAAACCACTTCCCACTTCAAGGTTTGATTTTATTAAGGGGGATCTAGGTTTATTTGTTTTTAAATAAAATTTTATTTTACAATGGCAGTTCTTTATTTTAATTATGCTTAAAATAATTTAGCTATTTTGTTTTTCAAACAGGATAAGTTTCTTTTCCCCACGTAATCTATTTTATTTATTTTTAAATATATGTAATTATTATTAAAAACATAGGAATCAAGGTTTTCAGAAACCCTTTTGACTTCTAAACTATTTCATTTCTATCAAAACCTTTCGAAGCCACAAACCGCACCTCTGCTAGTCAACCCTAATCTTCGAACTTTTGAAACCCTAACCTTGAAACCTTCAGTGATTATCGCAGAGATGGTAAGGACTAAAAGATCCAGTGAACCCGAGACAAGCAATTCCAAGAGACAACGCTCCGAATGAAGAAAAATCTTATAGGGAAAGGTAATCAATCTCGACTGGTTATTTCAGACAAATCTACTATTGAAACAAGCACTGTCATTTAAAAACCTCAAACAAACATTCAACAGTGAAAATATAGAATTTCTGTATGAGGTTGAACTTAGATACTTCTTCAAATCTATATAGTTTAGTCTGGGAGATATTGAGGACAGTATGTTGGCTAAGTTAGAGGATAGGGATTTCTCAATCTCGTCAGTATAAATTGGTCAGATTCTCAACTTCCCTCATGAGGGAGTTTTTCATTTCGATTTGAAAAATATTGGAGATTTTGTGATTAAATTAGAAGACAAAATGTCATTTCTCTTTGGTATTAAGACGGTAAATAAAATGTTTATCAAGGATTTGGAGCCTGATCAGAAAATTTTGGTCAAATTTGTGCAAACAGGGATTGCACCGAGGATGTCTGAGATGGAAAAGATATTATATCCCGGTATGTATATAATGTATCTTTTCCTTAGTGATGTCAAAATCAATTTTCCTAGGTATATGGTTAGATACCTAATATATTGTTGTAAGAGTGATTCCCGAATGAAATTTTATCATTTTGGTCGATTCATTTCCAAGCTATTGCTTAAGAAGGACATGGTGAGACTGGTGGATGCCAGAGTACAATGTCATCACATTAATGTGTTTAATGCTGTAACTTTAAGGAATATTGTCTATTTCTAGAGTACTATCAAAGGAAAACTTTTTCCAGTAGGAGAAGATGATGAATCAGAGAGTGCTCAAGCTAAATCTGCAAAGTCCAAGGAGGGACAAGCTGAATTGAGAATCAGCACTGTGACAAGGAGGATCAGATTTGAAGTAGTAGAAACTGAGGAAGAAAGAAGTCAGGAGGGACTTCAAACTTAGAGGAAAAGACCTGCGACTGAGGAACGTACTTCTCCTAAATTAACTACAATAGATTTACTCTCTTACATCTTTTTCAGAGAAAATGTTGTTGAACAGCCTCAAGAACAGAATGTCACTGTTACAGATCCTGATCATGAAAGGATTGTAGTTGAAATATCAGAACAACAGGTTGTAGTTGATGTTTCTGTTGTACTTCAACAAGAAAAGAAGGTAGAGAATGATTCTCTGAGAAGGACTCTGAGGAAAAATATGTGGACCAACCTACTCAAGACAAGGAGAAAGAAAAATCTGATGCTGAAACATTACCTTTAGTACTGCTACCTCTCCCAGAACCTGAGAATGTGAATCAAGCACTGGGTGCTTCTGATTCAAGGAATAGGGTAGCTGAAGAGTTGTACAAAAATCTATCTCAACTGCAATGTGAGAATGATTCTCTGAGAATCATCTTAGCATCCGAACAGTTGAAATTTCAAAATCTTAAGGAGAGTACTATTTCAAGACAAGAAGTTGAAATTTTTAAAGAGGATATGCTAAATGTTGTTGCCAAATTGAAATATGAAATGGTTATGAAGTCAAATTTCTCAGATCTTAAGTTGTTTCTGGAGACACAATTTGCATCAGTTGGAAATAGTGTTGTTAGTGGATCAGGCACTTCATCTGATTTAATCAAAATATTTCAAGATATCACAGCTAAAATGAGTAATATGAATGACAGGTTGCAAGATCTTCAGTGCAACAGTGCTCCATTATCTATTCTCTTAGATAATTATAAATTCTTAGTTGATCAGTTAACATCCAGTGAGCCAGGGATCCGCTCTCTCTTAGAAAAATTCACAGAGAAGTTTTCTTTGTTTACGGAGAAAGAAGAAAGGCTTCACGAGTTTTTAAAATTCAATCTCATTGAAGATATTCATATGAATCAAGAGGCCAAAGATATTATTATTAAGCTTGGTGATGGATTAATGAAAAGGTTGAGAGAACAGTTAGCACAAATCAATTCTATAGTCCAGAGAAGATAAACCCTACCTGTTCACTGCAAAAAACCTTGATTCCTGTGTTTATCATCATTGTATCTATTTTTGACTATTAATGAAAATAATTTGATTTCTTTCTATTTGTTTTATTGTCTTTATTTTTCTATGCCAGTACTCCAGATTTAATTATTGATAAATAGTTAATAATAGCATTTATCTATAGTTCAATGAAACATTAAATGTGTTCAAATCCATGATTTATCATTCTTTTTGATATCACAAAAGGGGGAGAAATTTGGATAAACACAACATTTTATTTTAAGTTTTTAAAACCTTATTTAAGTGATTTCCTGTATATTTAAAATGTTTTGGATTTATATGGATTAATACTTATACAGAGGGAGAAATTTGGATAAACATAACATTTTTTCATGAAGGGGGAGAAATTTTTATTTATCGAAATGATTTTGTTAAAATTAAATATTGTTTTATCCTCTTAAAATTCTAAAACTTTATGTAACTAATTTTGAAAGTTAATTTCATTTAATTAGTCTTATTATTTTATGGGTTTTGTGATCATCAAAAAGGGGGAGATTGTTAAGAAAGTGTTGTTTTCAATAATACATAATATTGTTATTTAAAGGGGGAGTTTATATTAATACTCTATCTCTTTATGATAATTTTGATGCTCACAAATACCCTTAATTATTTTCTAATGATTTTATTTTTTAATCATTTTTCATGAATTTATCATTTTATTTTACTCTTGAAATTATGGGAATTTATTATTTAAGTATTTGTATTTAGCATGTTCTGGAAACATTGTTCATGAACTACTTATTCGAAATCTTCTTGAGCATGTTCTGGAAACACTATTCATACCCTACGTGGATAAACTTAGCGTAAGGATAAAAACCGTGTATACATTTTTGAGATAAGGAAAAAGTATGGTTAAACAACCATACGTTATCGGCAAAGTATGGAATAAGAACCCTACGTTAGGAAGGAACCCTATGTTTGGGATATCAGAAAAGTATGGAAGAAGAACCGTACGTAAATATTAAACGTTACATTTGTTTCTCAAAAGTATGGTTCATCAACCTTACTTTTGTAAACAACCATACGTTCTTGGAAAAGTATGGATCAAGTAAAAGTATGGATGACCAACCCTAAGTTTGGAACGAACCTTACATTCGTTGTCAACCTTACATTGTGAACCTTACATTTGAAGACTACGTCATCAACCTTATGTTCATAGGATGCATACAGTTCAACTTAACCTTATGTTTAGCGTCGGATAATTTAAAGTCGATATTTTTATGCAATGGTCAATACACTGATAATTAGGCAGATTTCAAGCCAGATTTAAAGCTGATTTTAAAGTACGATTTTGACTAATTCAAAACCGTTTCATCAATGATTTGATAATCAAATTAAAAGGATCTTTTTATGCAGAGTCTTCAGGGAAGTTACGACTACTCTGTAAATTCAAATGTTTGAATATCGCGAGTAAAAAAGGTGACTTGTGTGGATATAATTTTATAGGAGAAGTTCTTATCATTATTTTATTTTTATGGGCTTTTTGAACTGCATAGATCAATTATTGATCATGTGTGATCTTTTGATTATTCTGAAGAAAAAAGGGAAAAAGAGAGACTACTGAAACACACCGATCTGCTGGTTCAAAAGGAGCGTCAAAGCTCTATTTGTTAAAAGATGAAGAAATGCTATAGAAGATTCACGTGTTCTACAACGAAGATCTTCTATGAATTTTCTACCACTGAAGTTGTGAATTATATTTCTATAACTACTGCAATGGGATCGAATCAGAACGTTTCTTATGTGAAGATTATTATTTCTGAAGGAAACAATCTACCTACTATTAATTTCATGTTGTTGCAATTGTGAAGAACATCTGGAAAGTATTTTCAAAATATAAAAAACTTTTCTTTCTATTCTTGAGTGATCGTCTTCTCGTACTAAGCTGTGTAGGTTCTGTAAGTGAACCAGAAGGATTTTTTTCCTTGTATTGTAAAGGTGTCAACTTCCTATACTCAGTTGTGAACCGGTCTGTTGAAACGAGGACCAGATAGTGAAAATAACCAAGCTCGTGGAGTACAGTGTTGGTGGATTGGACTAGGGGCCTTCTGTTCCCCAAACCACTATACATCTTGTGTTACTTCCATTTAAATTTCCGCTGCATAATTTTATCTGATTTAAAGTTAAAAGGAAGAACACAATCTCGTAAAGATTTTTGAAAAGACACAATTCAACCCCTTTTTGTATATATTTGGTGTAATCCGATCCAACATTCCTACATTTCAAAAATTAATCTATGGTCATTGTCCTCTAATTTAAAGGAAATAAAACTTCATTTACCTAGTTTTGACCACCCAACACATGTTTTTAAAGGATTTGGAACCTTTAAATATTGTTTACCAAATTATTCCAACCTCATCGCACGTCGTATTGATGTGTTGTCTATGCATACAGGTCAAAAATAACCTGATGGTGGTTTTCCCATTATTTTACATAATTATGAGGTTGTTTGTTATAATTTTGATTGTTTCATGTACATTTTAGTGTTTTAAAACTCTAAAAGTTTTTTACGAACATATCATAAAAAACAGATTTCTACATTTCAAAAATCAATCTATATTCATTGTGATGTGATTTTAAGGAAATCCGACATTTTTTTTCTTGGTTTTGACCCCACAACACATGTTTTTAAAGGGTTTTGTATATTTACAAAGTGTTTACTGAGTCATTATGACCACACTGCACTTTATATTTCCATGTTGTCTATGTGTACACATAAAAAAACTAAATGGTGTTTTTCCCATGATTTCATGTCCATGTGAAGTCATTTTCTATGGTTTTGACAATTATATGCATGTTTTAGTGTTCAAAAACACTAAAATCGCATTTATGGTCATCCCAGGCAAAACATAACTCAGAATGATGTTTCATTAGTTTCTATATTTCAAAAATATATCTAATGTCGTTTTCTTAGTTTTGACCCCCCAAGATATGTTTTTGAAGGCTTCAGTACCTTTAAAAATTGGTTACCGAGTCATTCCAACCACACTACACATCAAATTGATGTTTTATCTATGTATACACATAAAAAATAACTCAATTGTGGTTGTCCCGTGATTTCACATCAATCCGAGGCCTTTTACTATGGTTTTGACTGTTGCACATTTTAGTGTCTTAAAACACTATAAATGTGTTTATTGCCATCCCCAGAAAACCGTAATTCCAAATGATGTGTCATTAGTTCCTAAAATTCAAAAACCATTATATGGTTATTTTAATATTATTTTAGGGAAATATAAAATTGTTTTCCTAATTTTGACTCCCAACACATGTTTTTAAAGGCTTTGGTGCCTTTAAAAACTGTTTATGGAGTTATTCTGACCACACTACACATCAAATTGATATGTTGTTTGTGAATACACATAAAAAGCAACTAAACAATGGTTTTCAAAATATTTCACATCAATATTTGGTTTTTTTCTATGTTTTGGATTGTTACATGCATGTTTTACTATTTTAAAACACTAAAAACGCGTCTATTCTCATCTCTGGTAAATCGTAACTCAGAATGACATTTCATAGGATCCTAAATTTCAAAAATCAATCTACGATCATTTTAATATGATTTTAGGGAAATACTACATTTTTTCTAGTTTGTTCTCCCTGAAACACATTTGTAAAGGTTTTAGTACCTTTACAAACTATTTACTAAGTCAAAACCAAGAAAATAAGATTGGATGTTTTCAAATTTAAGGATAAAAATTTATAATTCATTTTTAATGTGCAGGAATTAACCAAACATAAATCTAACATAATATGGGATTAGTATGATGCAATTTTTTTCTATATAAAACTGTCATTTTTTTTATTTATGGAAGGTATATGTGTTTTTTTCCAATGTGTGAATGATCTATAGAATTTAGAATTTACCATGGTAGGATGAGATATAAGGGTAGAAATTTCCTCAAGGATCGTGTCTATCATTCACTAAAATATAGAAACTAAATCATTTTCCATTGTTTGCCTATAAGATTCTTGTTATTAAACTTTTTATTTCAATCTTGAAATTTCTCTTTGTTATTACTGATCAATAGTACTTCTCGAACCCCCACCTAGTGTAGAATTAATAGATAAGGGTTCCCTATCAAAGACAGCTGGTGGAGTAATCCAAGAACCCATCCCTCATACACATCTGGGATGCTCCTTTCCTAAAATGATTGAAACTATATTATTTTGGGAAACCGATTATGATTGTAAAGGGTTCACATCCCAGACTTCTGGAATTTTAACTTGTTAATACCAAAATATTTACAATGATTTTTTAAAATATCTAAACTTCATAATATTATCTAATTTATAAATTTTTTATAACAATTTACTCTTATTTAATTACTATAAAAACATAATATTAAAAAATAAATCATAACAACAAACAAGTCTTAAACTCAATTAATTGGGGTCGGCTAGATGTATCAAATGATTCCAAATCAGCATCATTTGATCCATGTAGCCCACCCCATTTAGTTAGATTTAAGTCTTGTTTTTTATAATATATTTTTCATTATTATGTTTTTATAATAACGAAATATCATGAAATGGTAATGAAAAGTACTTACTCCAACGTCTTTGGTGGGGTCATTTACAAAACTGCCATCAGATTTCCTATACACTTTAAATCGCATCTCCATTCAACAAAGAGAGTAACCTAATTCATTAGCCTTTATAAAAAAATATTAACAAGTTAGAAAAAACTTTGACTTATAATAAAATGATATAAATAATAATGAATAAAATACAAACCAAAATTTTTCTTTTTCTCGAAAAACTCTATGACCCAGCGATGTGAAGAATGACCTGCTTCTCATGATTCAAAAAATATTTTTTAGATAATTCCTATAAAAAATATCAACATTAATAAAAATTTTAATTTTATTATTTTTATGCTATTAGTATATTATAAAATATGCAATTACCTTTTGAAACTATTACAAAATAGGCCTTTAACAACACTGATAAAGGTTAACATTTATCAGTGATTTTTCTTTAGCACTGGTAAAAGGTATAACTTATGAGTCCTTTATTTTTAATGCTAATAGAGGGTACTCTTTATCAATGATTTACTTTCAACACTAATAAAGTAAAATGAAATAATTAAATAAAAAAAATAAAAAAAAATTTACTAAGAAAATATTAAATTTTTTATTAATTAAATAATTATTGATAAAAATAAATAAATTGATTATACAGTATATAAATTATAAATACTAATAAATAGTATATATTAAATATATTGATATATATAGAATAGAAATTAAACAAGTAAAAATTAAGAATAAGTTAATTAAGAACAATATTAAACATTTTATTAATTAAATAATTATTGATAATATTACAAAATAATATATATTAAATATATAGATATATATGAATGAATATAAATATGATTTATATAATAAAAAATATTTATTCTCTACAATAGTCATATATTTAGTAAATAATAGTTTATAATTAAAAACAAATATGAATTAAAATACTAACTAATTACATCGAATAATGGACATAATTGAATTTTGTTTGATTTTTCAACTTAACATACATCAAAAATGTGTTATATTGATTTCATATTTACATAATTAATGCATTTTTATATACAATGCACACACTCAAATATTTACATAATTAATTAAATCTTATATAGAAACACATACACCTAATATTTATGTAATTTATTCAAATTTTAGTATTAATTTTAGAATTTCATTATAACATGATACATTTAATATATATTGTCTTTAATAAATAAATTTTATTTATTTATTTTTAATTTTATTATAGTTATGTATTAATTAATTTTTAATATGAATTATTCTTTATTTTTTATTTTTTGGGGAATTTAATCAGTTTATATTATTTATTTATATATATTTATTTACTATGTTTTAATATTTTTCAATATATATTCATCTTTATTTCAATATATATCCATTTTTTAAATAATTTATATTTAATTAATAAAATTTATCCATTTTTCTATATTGTTAAAGTGTATTCATTTTTAATTATTCAATCTCACTCATTTTTGACAAGCATTAATTTAAGATTAAATATTCATTAATAATGTTAAAAATATCTTTGTAAATAAATATTTATAAATAAAAATATTTATAAATTTATATTTACTATATTTATACATTTATATATTTATAAATATAAATATAAATTTATATATATATATATTGAAAGTATTTATATAATTATAAATAAATAATTATATATATTTAAATAATTATAAATTTATAATAAATTTATTTAAATAATGAATATATTTACAAAGTTTATATTTATATATATTTATTAAATATATATATATATAATTATATAAAAATATATAATGATATAAATATGTAAATATATAAATATGTTTACTATATTTATATTTATGTACATTTATTAAATATATAAATATATATATTATAAATATATAAATATATAAATATTATTTTTATTTAAAGTAATTATATAATTATATATAAATAATTATATATTTAAATAATTATAAAATTATAATATATATATTTAAATAATGAATATATTTACTATATTTAAATTTATATAAATTTATTATATATATCTATAATTATATAAATATATTTACAATTTTTTTATTTATAATTACAATTATAAATATTTTATCAGTGCTTAAGTAATAAGCACTAATAAAATACATATTTATCAGCGCTAAAACATTCATTTTGATAAAGATAGCCTTTATTAGAACTTTTTTAGTGTTGATAAAGATATCTTTTATCACCACTTATTAATTTATAACTCATAAAAAGGATCTTTATTAGTGCTTTTTCTAAAGTTCTGATAAAAGTGACATGATCTATTTAAAAAAACCTAACCTGTAGCGATATCTGAAATAATCCTCGAAAGGCACCGGCTTCCAGTGCACCTCTTTATCGAATCCAAGCTCGAACAATTCCAAGGCTCGAATCCAAATCTTGGACTATTCAAGGGAAAAATGAATCAAAGTCTCAAATGAATTCCAGGTTTTGCGATATCACTACTTTCTCTCACATGATTCAAAGCTTACATCCAAGGTATGTTATTTTATCCTCCTCCTCACTTGTTGATTTACGGTTTTGCGATATTTATTTGTGTTTTTTATCATAATTATTTCTTTACTATTGGCATATCCATGTGGTCAACAGTGGACACTCATATATTCGAGACCTCACCACCAGAGTAGCTCAACAGCATACTTCAAGAGCTACTCATAAGTAAGAATATATTCCTACTTCCATTTAGGAGGATTATGGATATGTTTTGGTAAATAGTGAAAAACAAGATATAAACAGGGATCATTGTACGATTTAAATGACCACTTTAGTGGAGGCTCATATTCCTTTGAACCTTACAATTTCTCATCAATATTTTCCAATTAAAACTTAAGAGTAGGTTGAGAGAGGGATCACATTTGAAGATCTCTAGTTGAATCAAATTTCCACATCCACCTAATAAAGGAAGTCTCACTAGGTAAGTCTCACTGGGGAAGCCCAAAGTATAGGAGAATTCCCATATAAATATAGTAAATCCCCCAAGGATTGATCATTGTTTTTAACAATAATGTATTCATAATCTCAAATTTTCATTTTTTTCTTTAATTTTGTTTGCATCAATTTTCAAAATCCCACTATTTTTCATTTTTTGAAATAATATTTAAAATACCATAAATATAATAATGTGGTAGGAATAGTGAGTGATCCAAAATAAAATGTATAAGGGAATAACCATGGCCACCAACTATGCTGTAATAATAAGGAATATAAATATTATTTTTTACCACCCCATAATAGGTTTACAATATACTCAACCCCATAATCTAATATAGACTTATTTACTACATAATTAAATTCATTCTTAATACTTATTCTTAAAATTATAATCCCCTTTAGAGAATTATATATATATATATATGACTAAAAAACAATACATATGATCTGAGTATAATTATAAATGGGTGAAATTAAATACTTATCACAATGTATTGATTTAAACTTTGAGGGTCCATATATATAATAGTGAGTAAACTCCAAGGGTTTTTTCATTTAAATCTCTAATTTATTATTTTAATTATTAACAATATCCCCATTATAACTAGTAAAAATATCTATCAATTTTATGTTGTCATCAGAAAAACATCTCAACACACCCTTTTAAACCAGTATTTAAATGTCGCATTATCTAATATGATCAATTTTTCACTACCACAAATAAATTTTCTCTTTCAAACACAATTACCATAAAATTTTCCCAACCTCAAATTAGAATATAGTATGGCTAGTTTTATATACCTTTTTAAAAATTTATCCATCTTTGAAATTATAACCCACTCATTAATACTTATTAAAAATCACTTCATTTATTTCATCACACATCTAATAAACAATATGTATGTTTTACTTTAATACACCTTAAAACAAACCATTCTTTAACATTGCCTTTTATTTCCACCATATTTTAAATGAAAACAATTTATATTAAGAGATCCACAATTTCTAAAATAATAAGTACCCATTGAACCTTTTAAAAATATTTAATTACATCAATTAACCTATCATGTGAGATGAAAAACCAATATCTAATATAAAAAAGTAATTCTTTTGTAAATATTTTAGTGTGACATCAATAATAAATTCCTATTACATTCTATTCTTTTTCATATAATACATTTATAATTATTTCTTCACATTCATCTATGTTTTTTGAAAATTTGGAAAATCCTTCAGACAACCATTTAATATGTCACTTTTTCAATAGAGTTCATTCAATGGAAAAAATTTATCATCCAATTTTACTTATGAAGATTTGTCTCACTTAGAAACTATTTTTGTAAGAGTGTGTTAACTCTTTGTAAGTTAAAACCTCTATATCTTTCATAATTACTATTATTTTTCTCATTATGACTAAAATTGTATACTATGTTCCTAAAATAACCATAGAACCCCTAATGGACATGAAAATTGAAATTTTCTTATAAATACCACTCTTCGTCTTCTTGAAAATAATTCTTACTTTCAACCTATCTAGATATAATTCTTGAATCAATTTATCAAATAATAATTTTGATATGTTTTAAACCTTAATCGTTATTTAGTATATTATTTTCCTAAAATTATTTTGACCATTCCTTATCAAGTTTTAATTGAAATTATAATTCTGAGATGTTTTTAAATATTTGATAAACCATTAATATTAAATGTAACAATTCCTTAGTTTGTTACACCACTTGTTCCAATAAATATAATAGAGGTTATCAAATTCTATATATGTTGGAATAATTATAAGAAATTATTTTTAGGTATTCATCATTTTAGGTATACATTTATTGGTTCCACCCCTAGGAATCTCTGATTACTATTCAGTTATATGAAATGACCCTTTATTTATTCAACTTTTTTATCAATGTATTTTTATATCTTCTAGTTGATGGAATGAAAGTTTATTATTCTTATTTATCATATTTGCATTTATTATTACTCCTTAATTGCCTATATTATATTTTAATTTGTTTGGGGTATTTAAGAAATACTTTATGACTCATTTTAATAGAGGCAGGACTAGTCTTAGTTATAGGATTTAAAGTATTAAAATTGGTATTTATCCTTTAAATATACAATTGACATGGAATGAAAATAAAAGAATTAAATATGGGAACCTTTATCATCCAACAGATTCTTCTTAGTGGACTAAAATTGATTATGAGTATCCTAAATTTAGAAATGAGCTGAGAAACTTTCATCTTGAATTATCTAAAAATGGAATAAATCCTTTCGGTGTACAAAGTAGTACTCACAGTACATGACCTACCACATTGGTAAATTATAACTCGTTTCCTTGATTATGCATGAAGCATAAATATATTATGTTGTATCTGCTTATATCTAGACCAAATCAACCCGATAATGATATTGATGTCTATTTGGATCCATTCATCAAAGATCTAAAATTGATGTGAGATACAGGTGTTGTAATGTATGATGCTCATATAGTTGAAGAATTCATATTAAGGTCCAAGTTGTACAGGATGGAAAATGACTTTCCCATTAATAGAAATTTATCAGGCTATAGGATTAATGGAATTTTGGGGTGTCCCATTTGTGAAGAATTCACAAACTCAGTTCAGTTGAAACATTCTTCAAGGATTTTGTTTTTATGACATTATAAATTTTTACCTTGATGACATAAATACCAATCATGGACTAAATCATTCGATGGGAATTTTGAACAAGGTACAACACCATCTCAACTAATGGGTGATCAACTATTCAATAAAGTAAAATATATTGTCACTATTTTTGGTAAACCATTTTCAAAAAACTTTAAAAAATCCAATTAGAAGAGGAGATCAATTTTATTTCAATTACCATATTGGAATTATTTATAGATCGGATATTTTATTGATGTCATTCATGTAGAAAAAAATATATTTGATAGTTTTATTGGAATGTTATTAAATGTTATTGAAAAAACAAAATATGGAATCAAGGATAGTTTAGACATGATTGACATGGGGAAAAGGGAAGAGTTAGAATCAATGAAGTTTAAAGGGTGGAATTTTCTTCCTCCATCAACTTACACTCTATACAGATAGAAAAAGTTAAAATTTTTCTTTTTTCTTAATAGTGTAAAACTTCCAGAGGGGTATTGATAAAATATCAAAAAAATTTGTCTCAATGACTAATTTGAAGTTATAGGGACTAAAATCACACAAATTTCATGTTTTGATAAATTATTTGATGCTTGTTTCTTTCCATTGCATTCTGCCTAGAAATGTATGGAATACATTAACCATACTCTTCTTATTTTTTAAATACATATGTAGTAAATTTATAGACCAGACGAAGTTTAAAATCATGAATAATGAGTTTTTAATCATATTATGTGAATTAGATATTTCCTTCCCACCATAATTTTTTGATATAATGTTTCACCTGATGGTTCCCTTGGTTATAGAGGTTCAACTATGTGTTCATGTTCATTATAGATGGATGTACCCCATTGAATGGTATAAGAAGATTTTTAAAGGGAACGTCAAGAATAGAAGTCATCTAGAAGATTGTATTGGAGAAAGATATATTATTGGAGAAGATGTTAAATTTTATATAAATTACTTATCTTAGTTGACCACATCAGTCTCCCAAAATCTCGTCATAGCGGATGCCTTATGGAGAAAGAGATTTATGAAAGAGATGTTGTCACAATTACCTTGATAGAGCAGGATAAAGTACACCTTTACATTTTACATAATAGTGAAGATTTTGATCCATACATTGAATCCCAAAAATAAATTCTTATAGATTTGAATCCATTAAGGGATGAAGGATGGATATCAAATACCCATAATAAATAGTTTATAGGATGGTTCTGTAATCAATTTTATAAAGAGTTATATAAAAATATGAATTCAATTTCTAAACAAATTTGATGTCTATCAAGGGGATCAAATGAAAATGTTACATATTACAGTTTTTTTAATCAATTGTTATACATTCTATAAAAAAGAACACAATGAATGTAGTATGATGCAAAATAATGATGTTCACTTGTGGAGGAAGTGATGAATATATCAGGTTCCAAGGATAGAAATCCAATTTATAAAAATATGTCATATTTTTTCACTATCGAGTAGTTATATGAGTTCGATTATACAACATTTCAAGTTCCATTTTTTTATTTCAAATGGGATGATAATAAGAGTGTAGTTAAAGTTGATAAAATGGGATTCATGAATGTTAATTTCATTATAGAAGGGGGAAAAGGTGATCTATTGATAATGGAATCATAAGTAGTGCAAGTATTTATTATCTTAGATCTAGTAAACAAGAATTTCTTGATTATCCTCCAAGAGACTAAAACAAATGTCAGGTCAGATAAATATTCAATCTAGAATATCTCTTTCTTCGGGAGATCACATTAAGTTCATGTTGGTCCTAATGTAGAAAAAGTATTGTACATTAGAGGGGGACACATAGTGGGGATTTGGATTCTTAGTAGAGGATCCAAATCCCTAAAACCTTTAAAAAGGAATAGATTTCAATGAGAAGGTATTTTTTAAAAAATACTATGTTTTCCCTTATAATATTATTTTTTCTCTACTGCATTAACATAATTTAAATTAAATGTTTGACTACTCATATAGACAATGTCTTCTACACATGATGATGTTACCAATCCCATAGAATAACAAAATATAATGAAGGAAACCCTTTGGGAATATGTAAAGGTAATGTTATGATATACTTTCTCTATTTTACCAAAAAATTATATAATGAAACCCTGATTTAATTTTCATTATTCCTTGCAGAGTTTGTTTTTTAGAAGACTTTTTTCCATCTTTCATGACTTTCTACACCAAAACTTCTATATACTTCTCCATAAAAGGTGAATTCCTACAACTTATTTAATTAATTTTGTCATAATTTTATCTAATACTTGTAAGATAATTTCATTATAATTTTTATCTAATACTTATTTAGTTTTTTAAAGATATTTTTGGGAATTCATATTTTCACAGTTATTTTATTTTAGAAGTTTTCTGCCCATATTTACTGCCTTTTACACCAAAATATCTAGAGACTTCTTATCAATCAAAATTTTTCCATCCCTATAGTGTTATAATTTATCACTTTCCTTCAAGTTCCCTATACTACATTTTTAGGAAGAGAAACCAAGTTACCTCTTCTCAATCACATAGGTAATCTTGATGTTTTCATAGTAAAATAGTTTTCCATAGAATTAATTTACTATTTCATATTTATGTTTAATTAATTTATTTTTGGTATTACTCATATAATAATAATTTTCTTATATAGGTGGATTATTTTGTTCATGTTGGGTTGGATTATTCAAAGTTTCTCATGCTCATGAGATACTGGACTTCCAGACTATAACTAAGATAATGGAAACAAGGAAGTAGGTCAAAAATTTATACAACCATCATGAAAATGTGAATTACTATAAATTATTTAAATATTTTTTTCATCATTTTAACTATTATTTTTAAGTTAATTTCCTTATCATTTTTATATAATACTTATTCAGTTTCTTTCACAGATCTTTTGCGTAGTTGTATTTTTTTTTCAACTATCTCCAATAATTCACAAAAAGATAAAACATGTTTCTTTTTTCCAATATTACCATGATTTACTTTGGATTTCATCATCAAACTGAAACACTGCATATTGATTTCATGTTCTTAGATGAAAAAAGGTTTTTTGGTTAAGAACACCAACTCAATATGCAGTGTTGGAAGTTTGAAAAAGAAATCCAATGGAAAGGGTGGTAACATATAAATTTTAGATTGTTTTGAGAGTTTGGGACATGTAAGAATCATCATAGCCTCAATCCGACACACAGTGTAACTAGTATGACTCAAAGTACTTCTTTTTATTTAAAATTGACACTAATTTTAGTAAAAAAGACAACTAACATAATCAAAACAGATAAAAAACATTAAGATTGTTTGATACTTTAATAAAAGGATCCATAAGTCATTTGTGACATGTAAGAATCACCCACACCTCAATTTGATACATGATGTTCCTAGTAATGACTCAATATGTCCGTTATCAGTTTAAAATTGAAATTTTAATTCAAAAAGTATCACTCACTAAAAACTGATCAAACATGCTCATATTGTCTTGATAATTTATTATAATGATTCATAAGTCATTTTTTAAGTGTAGGAATAAGTATCACATGAAACTGATACATGATATGACCGATATGACTCAAAATGCGTGTTTCGATTTTAAAATGACATTTTAGTAAAAATGGAAATTGACATACTCAAAATTGATAAAACACATTTGGATTGTTTTGATGCTTTATTAAAAAAATACATAAGTCATTTGGGGTTTGTAGGAATCATCCAAACCTCAATCTGATACACAGTTTGACCGGTATGATCCAAGTGTGTCTTTTTATGTAAAGTTGACATTAGTTTTAGTAAAATATAGAACTGACATACTCAAAACAGAGAAAACGCATTTTTATTTTCTTAATTCTTTAGGAAAACTATCTATACATCATTTTTTATTTTTAGTAATTAGATACAACTCAATATGATACACGTTGTGCCCGTTATGACTCAAAGTGTCCATTATCAGTTTAAAATTGATATTTTAATTTAAAAAGTGTTACTCAATGAAAAATAAGAAAATTTACTTGTATTTTGTTGATAATTAAGGAGAACAATTAATAATTTATTTTTGAAATGTAGTAATTAGTCTCAGATCAAATGGACACACTATGTGACTGGTATGACTCAAAGTGTGTGTTTTCGGTTTGAAATGACATTTTAGTAAAAAAGAAAATTGACCTACTTAAAACTAATAAAACACATTTTTATTGTTTTTATACTTTAGGAAAATGATCTATAATTCATTTAGACATATTGGAATCATCTAAACCTCAATCCAATGCATGGTGTGACTGATATGACACCAAGTGCGCTTATTTATTTAATGTTGAAATTAATTTTATTAAAAAAGAAAACTGAAATACTAAAAACTAATAAAACACATTTAGATTATTTTTATACTTTAATAAAATGATCCACAAGTCATTTTTTACATTTATAAATTATCCACGCATCAATCTGATACACGGTGTGCCTGGTATAACTCAAAGCGTCTGTTATCAGTTTAAAATTTTCATTTTAATTTAAAAAGTTTCACTCACAGAAAACAAACAAAACAAGCTAGGATTGTCTTAATAATTTAGGAAAATGATTCATAAGTAATTTTTTATGTTTAAGAACTAATATTACAAAAAACTGAAACATGATGTGACTGATATGACTCAATGTGTGTGTTTCCAATTTAAAATGACATTTTAGTAAAAAAGAAAAGTGACGTACTGAAAACCAAGAAAAAACATTTGGAAAGTTTTGATACCTTAGGAAAATGATCCATAATTCATCTGATAAGTGTAAGAGTTATACACACCTTAATCCTCCACATGGTGTGACTGGTATGACTCCAAGTGCGTCTTTTTATTTAAAGTTGACATTAATTTTAGCAAGAAAGACAAATGACAAACTCAAAAATGAGATTCCAATTCAGATTGATTTGATACTTTATAAAAATGATCCATAAGTCATTTTTTATTTTTAGGAATTATCCACACATCAATTCAATACATGATGTTTCTGGTATGACTCAAAGTGTCATTTATTAGTTTAAAATTGATATTTTAGTTTAAAAAGTGTCACTCACTAAAAATAGAGAAAACACACTTATATTTTCTTGATAATTTAGCAAAAAAATAATAATTCATTTTTGAATTTTAGGAATTATTCTCACCTAAATTCAATACATGATGTTCCTGGTATGACTCAAAGTTCCTGTTATTAGTTTAAAATTGACATTTTAGTTTAAGAAATTCCACTCACTGAAAAATGAGTAAATGTGTTTGGATTATCTACATAATTTAGGTAAATTATTAACAAGTAATTTTTGATTTTTTGGAATTAGTCTCACATAAAATTGACACAAAAGGTGACCAATATGACTCAAAGTGTGTGTTTACAATTTAAAATTACATTTTAGTAAAAAGGGAAAGTGTCGTACTCAAAACTAAGAAAATCCATTCAGATTGTTTTGATACTTTAGGAAAAAGATCCATAAGTCATTTGATACATGTAAAAATCATTTTCACCTCAATACGATGCATAGTGTGACTGTTATGACTCCAAGTGTTTATTTTTAGTTAAATTTGACATTAATTTTAGTAAAAAAGACAACTGACATACTCAAAACCAAGAAAACACATTCAGATTGTTTTAATACTTTATGAAAATGACCCATAATTCATTTATGATGTGTAGGAATCAAGCTCACCTCAATCCACAACATGATGTTTCCAATATGAATCAAAGTGCCTGTTATCAGTCTAAAATTGATAGTTTAGTTTAAAATGCATCACTCACTGAATACTGAGAAAATACACTCGAATTATTTTGATATTTTTATACAAAAATTCATAATTCATTGTGATGTGTAGAAATTAGGTTCATATCAAAATGACACATAGTTTGATTGGTATGACTCGAGTTCATATTTCCAGTTTAGAATGACATTTTAGTAAAAACAATAAGAGACATACACAAAACCAATAAAACACATTCAGATTATTTTTATACTTTAGGAAAAAAATCCATAAGTCATTTGGGATGTGTAAGAATCAACTGCACCTCAATCTGATGCATGGTGTGATCGTTATGACTCCAAGTGCATCTTTTGAATTTATAAGTGTCTTTTTTTAAAATGTGCATCACGTCGCTAAAATGATCAAATGATTCTAGATTATTTTCTCATCATTATATATGCTATTAATTAATTAATTTCTTTATAATTTTTATCTTATACTTGTTTAATTAATTTTCATAGATGTAATGCTTGAAGACAAACAAGAAATGGTGTAACGTGAAAGAATCAACCACAACTCAATCTGATACATAGTGTTCTTGGTATTAATCAAAGTTTAGTTTAATTTTAACACTTTCTATTAATTTATTTCTTTATATTATTACTAAAATAAGAATATTTTTCTTATACACGTGTGTTCTTTTTCTCAATTAGGGGTCAGGATCAAAAGCCAAATGAACATTGATGTTTTTTAATGCATGTAATAGTTTGTACATATGTAATTATATAAATAAATGTTTGAAAAGTCTAGAATATAATATGTTTTCTTGAATTTATGATTTAAATTTTAATTTCATTTAAATTTTGTATTGGTAATTGATTTTTTTTTTCAGGGTGTTTTTGGTGTTGCGCTGTGCTATTACAACACACTGCATCATGCCACTTTATCAGTTCTTTTTTAGAACTAATAAAATCCTAAGTATTCTAATCTTTCTCTAATACTCAGCACTTCTCTATCACTGATAAAGGCCATTTTTAGTGCTTTTAAAGGCCTATTTTTAGTAGTGTGAGATGCATCTCTATTAATGTCAAAAAAAAACTTCCATTGATCATGAGAAATTACTTCAGGTACTTTCTCATACATCTTTCATGAGCTCAGATATGTGTAATTAAACTCATGCCATAATATCCATTTAAAATTTCTCCATTTATTTCCCAAATTTTTAAAATTACATGGGTGTGAAACAGATTCAGGGATATTAAAATGAAAAAAAAAATCTAGAAATAAAAAAAAATAATGCTTTATATGTATGTTACAAAATTTTAATCCTATAATTTAAATTAGTTATCAAGGAATATTAAATTAATATCACATTTACTTGAGTATCAAAGACCTTATTTTTCCAAGTTGTAGGAATATGCCTCAAATATTTATAATTAATGGGAAATCTCACCATCTCATAAGTAAGCTTCCCAAAAATCATCCCATAGATTTGGGCAGCATCATCGGTAGGCACCCCGAACTCATAAAATGTAAAGATAATCTTAAATTCCTTTAGTTCCCATACATCTATCATATTTATATTTGTATCCCTTCTATGTTTGTCTTAATATATTTGAAAAATGAATTAAAAAATTAATAAAATATATAGTTTTTTTTGTAAAATGACACATATACTAGTAACAATAACTCACCAATATCCCCTAGATGGAGGGTTGAACAACTACTTCATCAATAGAGGTGAATCAAGTAGTGGGATACCAATAACATCTGGGGAAACAGTGGTCTCGCTAGTAGTCTTTGGTACAATGGAATCACTCATATCTATTGAAGGTGACAATAGTGGTGGCCTACTCCAAAATGATTATCAACTAGGATATTGATTTTTTTGTAGAATTCCTATAATTCAAATAGTTCAGATATATTAAATGTATAAAAAATGAAAAACTAAAAGTTTTTTACCAAAAATAAAAAGAAAAAATAGAACAATGTCTACATGTATGAAACACTTAACAATGAGATATTTTAATATATTTTCATCACAAATTTATACATTCATTTATCTTCAACTTCATTGTCTTCATTATTATCAACCTCAATTTCAAAGAGTGCTTCATTTTCACCCTCTCTTGAAAGTTCTATTGTTTTTATATTGTCAAGAAAAAAATGTTCAATTTTATGTGGTTGATGAGGTTCACTATCACAAAGTACCAATTTATATTCATCTCACATATCATAGAAGTCTCTATGCTTTAAGTGTATAATAAAAATCCAACCTTCATGTATTTCATCATCCACATAATAAACCATATTATCTTGTGAAGCCAAGATAAATGGATCATGCTTTGTATGATCATTGGTATGGATCAAGAAATATAATTTTAAATACATAAAATGTAAAGAATCTTTCATTATACCCTACCAATGTTTATTTCATTTTAATGAGAAAACTAAAAACTATCCATGATAGTTTAATTCAAATATATCATTCAACTTTCCATAGTATCCCACCTTTGAAAGTGTAAATACACCACTATTTTGAGATTTCAAGTATTCTTCATGATAAATTCTATGAAACATGAAGCCATAAATATTGTAGGCATCAAATCTCTTATCCCTCCTTAGAGGGACTCGATCCAAAAACTTAAAATCATTTGATATTTTATCTTGATTATCAACATTCATTATCTAGAAAAAAATATATAAGGTGTTACCTTTAAAATAAAAAAATAAATACACATCAATAATATAAATATGAGTATATAGTTAAATAAATGTATAATCATTCTACAATATCCCTATTAATAGATTTTGTTAATTCCAACTCATTTTGAGCTTAGCCCCTTAGTTTCCTATTTATTTGTAATCACAATTCTTTAATAATTGGATATGAAATAAAACTATTTAGTAGCACATATCTATGGGCTTGTAGCAACTCCAATTCAGTCAGTGTAAAATTTGACCCCTTTCCAATTGGTCATCCAATAGTTGGAAATACTGATGACTAGTTTTTAGAATGAGAATTAGTGGGGGTGTCATCAACACATTCTAAATGTTTGAATATATTCTCAACCTCATCTTAATTCCTAGAACAAAAGTTCAAGCATTCTTCAGTTATGTAACATTTAGCAATAGATCCTTCTTTTTGAGCTTTATTCCTCATATATGAATCCAAATGACCTAAGTAACTGATTGAAGAAAAATAAGAAACATATTAAAAAAATTTAATCAATGATTTGATAAAAAAAATCACCAATGAAAATAAAAATAATATAAACATACCTCTCAATTGGATACATCCATAGATAGTGTATCGGTCCACCAAGTTTATCTTCTTTAACAAAATGAATAGTCAAATGAATCATGATTGTGAAGAATAAAGGGGTAAATAAAATATCCAAATGACAAAACAATTCTTTCTTGAAGTTTATCAAGATCATTTTAATTTAATAGTTTTTCCAAAAATCTCTATAAAAATGGTAAAAATCTCAATTATAACCACAATTGCTGTTTTATGTAATGTATTACACAATGACAATGGCAATAACTGCTCCATCAGAATATGTGAGTCATAAATTTTAAATTCATGTAACTTTTGTTTTTTTGAGTCAACACACCATAATATGTTACTTTAATATCCATATCACACTTTTACATTCTTTAAAGTTTGAAGGAATACGTCTTTCTCATGATTTTTCATTGTTAAAATAGTCAATGAATACTTTCCATTCTTGTTTTCCCACAAAACATTATTTATATTCATTGACTCCAAATCCTTAAGGGCATTAATGCGATCCTTCAATTTACCCTACTCATCAAGCAATGTAAAAATTACATTATTAGAGATGTTCTTCTCAATATACATTATGTCAAGATTATGATGTATCAAATTAAAGTCCCAATAAATAATTTTGAAAAACATACACTTTTTATTATGTTGTTGTGTTCCATCTCCTTCAGATACTGTACTTCATACTCTTCCCCCCTTCTATAAACTAATGAAATTTTCCAAATTATTCAGTGACATTCATTAATTTTCCCAAGATTTCTGAAATAGATAATATCTTAGATGGATTTCTTAATTCAATATCTCCATTGAATCATGTATTTTTAAGCCTGGATTTATGAGAAGCATCAATAAATCGATGATGACACATAAAACACCATTTTCTGCTATGAGGTAATCATCGATATTCAAAATTAAAATTAAAAAATCGGTAAGCCAAACTAGTATGAGTATTCCAACCAAATAAATTTCCTAGTTCAGAAAAGTCACTAATTGTCCACATTAAAGCAGAAATCATTTTTTATATTTTTCTAATTGAAGCTTCATATTTTTTCATGCCATCATCCTACAATTCTCACAATTCTTTAATTTGAGGTTGAAGTTATGCATAAATGTCATTTCCAAGAATTTTTATTCTAGGTTTAATCATTGAAATAAAGAAATAATTATTTTTCATACACATATATGGAGGTGGATTATAGGGGATAAAAACAACTAAAAAATGTTATAATTTGTAATGCCCTGACCCTAGATACCCAGATTTGGTGCATTATTACATAACATTGGCATGATCACAAAAAAGATCAAGTCTCGAAAGATCGATTAGTTTAGTAGCCTTGGAAACACTGTATATATTCATATGTCTTACATTACATCATAAGGTAAAAAAACTACAATAACATCTTGCCTTCATATCTCCTCATATTATCCCTGCAAGTCATTCATAAATTAATTCTTCACATCCTGGGAAAAATAAAACATTAAAAGGGGTGATCTCAGATGCTCAGTAAGGATAACAATATAGAAGAAGCTTTCATAGATAAGAATAAACACTTAAGGAAATGTATGACTAAAACAGAATCCTTTTAAACTTGAACTTTAGAATATTATGGAAATGATAAAATGAAATAATGCCATTTACTTACTCACATGGATATTCTACTAGTCGAATAACCACATGCAATATCAATAACCACTTTCATAAAGATGGAATGCATAATTCCAGACTATCATAACCACATAGCCAAGGCCTCGTGCCAAGACTACAAATAAGATTTTTTCAAGGCCTCGTGTCAAGACACTAGTTTGTCTCATGAGACCTACCGATGCATTGAGGAGCTATAGCGGGCTCCACCCTTCACTTACTAAGTCCAATTAATTCCTCATATGAAAAGTTTGAAATATGACATAAACATTCATATTAAACTAGCATACGAAATGTCAATACTTAATCGAAAAACCATGAATGGTATAAAAATAGAACATCCACAGTCAAAAATAACTCATTCGATACAATATGGAAGATTGTATTGTATCAGATTAATCTCAATTAAGAATAATGAAGTATATTGACATAGATGAAAATAATCGTCAAAACTATTAGAGAGAAATATCCCCCTTTTTCTTGAAATCATTTAAAAGTCACACTATTTGTCAAGAAGCCATTTAAAATAGATTTTTAAATCAATGTGTAGCATACCACTTTGAAACTTTTAAAAAGAGTTTTAATTTTAAAACTTTAATGTCCATATAAATAAATCCTTAAAACCATTTTTAAAACATAGACATTAATGGGAAAGATTTAGAAGAGTAAGTCTTTAAAACATTTAAAAATGGTATTTTAGTTAGAGTTTCTAACCAAAAGAGAGACCCTTGAATACAAATAATTGAGGTAATCAAAACTTTGTAATATCATGAGAATAAAGGGCTTCATGATATACTATGTCAAAGTACATTATATACACCACATAAAATTGATTTGGTGTATAACAACAAAGAAGTCTCAATGGAATGTAAATTGAGATGAAATCTCTCATAAAGGCCGTATCCTTAGATTAAGGATAAATCAACAACACAATTATGTGTGAAAAATATAAATACACTAAATATGATTGGATATTCAGTGTAAAACAATCAAAGGACATTCACACATATTCTTGTAAAAACAACACCAATGAATTGGATGTTTATCTCAACAAATCTAGATTGAGTAAAAATTACTCTTATCAAGTTCATACCGATGACTTGAGAATTTATAAATAGAGTGATTATGTGTATAAAAAGTATATCCACAGAAAGGGGAGTGGAAATTATGACATAATCAAATGAATAGTGATTCCACACATAATCTTGGAGTAAAATAATCAATGAAGTATGCGTAAAGCCGAATGAGTAGAAATTGAAATTCCAAATTCCCTTATTGATTTGGTAACATACAAAACATACACCAATAAAAGAAGGATCATACAATGATGATGCAAATATACATGAATTAAAGTATATTACACAATGAATACAGACATGGGCAGTACACACACCACATGTAATAAATTAGTGGTGAACAATGGAATTCTCACAGAATTAAAAGTGAGATAAGAAACCCCTTACCTTGTACTTTTCCTTGGTTGGGGGTAGGTTAACCTCCTGTATAATGGTGAAATAATTTTTATTAAATTATTCAAGAATCATATACATTAATATGATATCATATATGATCTTTTAACATTGCTTTGTTAATAATATCTTAATATTATTTTCATTTCGGGTGTTAACTTACTCATTTTATTTTATATGTTTTGTTATGTAAGCCATGTTTGTTATGGATAGTTTGTATCGTATTCATATCCAGAATGATATTAAGTCCTTAAACATTATTATTAACCATTAAATGATAATTATACTTGAATGGATACGATGGATAATGAATCTCATCGTGTTCGTGGAGACGGTAGTCCGTACGTACGCACGAGCGACAATATCATTATTTTGATGTTAAAATAATATATAATTGGATGGTATATCATATAGAGAGAATAATTATACTGTTATATTTATTATTTACATGAATTACACATCATTATTATACTCATCCAAATAATAATTTATTGAATGACAATTACACCACGACGTGGAGACGGTAAGTCATACGTACGCACGTATGGTGACATGTCATTCAAAGGATGGATATAATACTGAATATGGTTGTACCATATTTATAATAACATCAGAGTATATAGAAGATACTGGAGTTATTATTTTAGAATAGAAATAACAAAGAAAGAAGAAGTTGAAGAAGAAAGGAACTTGAAAGAGGGTGGTGAAAACATTACCTCTTCTTCGGGTTCTTCTTTTTGATTTGATCAAAAGGGATCCTTAGGTTGGGTTTATGATCAAACTAAGGCCTCTAGGTTGTAGTGAGTGAAGTTGAGAGAGTATTTTGGCAGGGTTTGGCCGAGCCAAAAGGCTTTGAATGTGTGAATTAGTGAGAAGGGGGAGTGCCATTTTATAAGAGGGGTGAGGGACACCTTTGGAAAAGCTAAAAATATTATTTTATAATAAATTTATATTCGGTTTATAATGGCTCCAAAGTGGATTATTTAAAGGTTAAGGTGGGGATGGGTCGAAAACCACTCAACCAATAGAATTTATACAGGTTTGGGTCATTATATTAACCTTATCTTTAATTATTAACTCTTAGTTAATTAGTTTCACTTTTACAATGTATCTTTGTATTTTTATATTATATGGTTAATAAACTTACTATATACATCCAAGCGACCCCCAAGTGGTCCATTAATTATACACCTATCATGAAATAAGTCTCTTGGATGAACCTTATATTTTTAGGAATTGAATATAAATTAATAATATAATATTTTTTTTAAAAACTCCTTTATGTCAATTTTGACACTATTGGGTATTTTGTTTTTGATAAATTCATAACAGCATTATTACTTCAAAAAAAAATTTATATAATCAATCCTAATATGTCATATTAACCTAGAAACTTAGTTTAATTCATAAAAAGTCTCAAATTACATTTATTTTGATATTTATAATATCAATTATTTTAATATTTCATTAATTAGGTAATTACTGCATCACCATTGTATCATAAATAAATTAAATTATTTAATATCTAAAAATTATAAATAAAATACCATTATGTAAGAAATCTTTTTATATTTCTAATGAATATTTACAATCGAATTTATCTTATGTATAACCCTATATTAAAAATGTTTTAGTAAATAAACATTGATTTAAACTCTTTTAACTCTTCTTTGAATTAAATAATAATAAATGTCCTAATCTAATACAAGTGGACATAAATGATAATATTTTACTCCTAAGGTTGTTTTTGGTCGAGATACACTTGTACAATAGAATTAGGACATGTGTTAGGGTAATATTAATATCATTTTTACCCTTAATTACCCCATTTACTTTTAACCGTGGTAAATAAAAGTAAAAAGTTACTATTCACCAAAAATTATTTTCATCTCATTGAACCACATTTTACTCCTTGATATTAACCATGTCTCTCGGATTTTCGAAATTCCACTCACAGAAGCGGTAAAATTAAGTTTTATGAAAAAATTAGTTTTTTAACTACCACTTAGTGGTTTCACTATTCATCAAAAAATGAAAGTTTCTAGAAAAATACCAAAAATTAGGTCTAAGATATATTTGATATTATGAATTCAAAAATGATGTCTATTTTACCAAATTCAAAACATATTAGTTTCATTAATTAATTTAAAAATTAATTCCCGTCGTCAAAACAAATAACGTGTTTTTAAGAGATAATAACTATCAAAAGATTGATACTTGTTTATGTCTGGTTTAAATGTGAAATTACATCCAATGAACAACATTGTATTAAATGGTAAAAATATATTCTAAATATACTTTAAAACCACTCAAATTAATAATTTATCACTATTAATTATTTCGATTAAAAAAGTTGTTTTTAATTAAAATTTAGTAATTTTCACTATTCGTCAAAATATGAAAGTTATCCGAAAAGTATCAAAATTTCACCCTAAGCTAATTTCAATATTATGAATCCAAAAATGAAGTCCATTTCGAAAGATATAATTTATAAAATTTCAAAAAGTAGGTATTACTATTCATAACGGCTAGTTTGATTGGTTGTGGTGTGTTAGAATCTCGAAGTTGCGTACAATGCATGTCATTGCATTATTAAAAGGGAAACGTACCATGGAAGCTTGGGGTGTTACATTCTCTCCTCCTTCAATAAATTGCATCCTCGTAATTTTTAAAATTGGTATTGGGAATGTAATAGAAATTCCCACATCGGAAAAAGAGTTAATAAAACTATCACTTTAAAAGAAATGAAGAGAGGTATAAAGGTCACCAAAGATAACCCATACTAGGATTCCATGTAGGAAAACATGGATATGGACGATAAACTAAGTGTTATGTTCTGATGTAGAGGGATAGAAAACATGAGCAGGAGAAATTTAAAAATAAGAAAATCGCAAACTTGTGTTGGGAAAAACGGTCCTTAGTCTCCCAGTAGGAAAAGTAAAGAGACAACTGTCACGACCCGTCCTCGAGGCTCGTGCCGTGAGTACCCCAATCTCGCCTTCCATAGTCCAGGGGCTGGCGCCTAGCATGAAGGCGTAAATCCTGGTAAAAAGGGAAGGCATTACCTTTGTAAAGTAAACAAACACCACAGAGCAAGCTAGCAGTAGAAGTAAACACTAAGTAAAAACTGGGTACAACAGTAAGTGCGGAAACGTAAGTGGGCTAGTATACAAACCCAAACTGAAAGTAAAGTACAACTGGAAGGGAAAACAGCAACTGAAAAGTAAAGCCGCAAAGTCGAGCTGTCCACTGGAAATCCCACCTGAAGGGTGAGTACAGATAGCCTCCACATCTCCTCGGGTCCAGCCGTCCGCTCCGATAATGTCCCGCCCAGTGGTCTACCTCTAGGTACCGTCCTACTCCGCAAGCCTCAACCATGATCAGCGTTGTCCATCGTCTACAACCAACACAACGTAGTGCGGGCATAGCCCGTGCAGGGGTGAGTATAAGCTACTCAGTAGGGACCCCGAGACCCCCGAAGGTCTCCCTGAATCCACAAAGGATAAACCACAAACGAAAGATACAATCATGAAGTAACATCTGACACTTCTTAGGTATATGCCCATACATATACCTAAGTCACCAATTCTCGTTCGGCTCCAACATCCGAGCCTAAGTACAACCCAGTCCACACAGGAAAGCAAAACGTAAATCCACACAGGATATCACAACAAAATCCACATAGGAAAGCAAAATATGTTTTCAGCTCACACAGGTATATTTCTTCGTATGACGATAGAGATGATCAGATGTAGCCACTGATTCATCTAAGCCGTTGGACCCACAAAGGATCGATAGGTACTAACCCCCGCAATGACCCACAAAGGATCGATAGGTAACTAACCCCCGCAAAGACCCACACAGGATCTGTAGGCACTGGCTCACACAGAACCGCTAAGTGCTGACCCACACAGGATCAGACCCACACAGGATCGGTAGCACTGATCCACGTAGGATCACTGAGTGTTGTAGTCGTTGCCGTCGAATCCACTGAGGATCTCTGTACAGTCGTCGTCATCGTCACAGTCGCAAACACAACAAGCTCTAGGGTTCCCGCACACAGCAAGCTCGTTCGGGAGGGTCCGCTCCACGAGCCGAGAGGCTGATACATCAACTGACACAAAGTCCGAAGTTGATGTATCCAAAAGATCCATATCATCAATAGGAACTCAGCGTCACAGACGGCGCGTCAATCGGACGCCAGGTCTGGAAGTTATTGGTTTTTTTATCCCAGGGGCCCTGTTGGTTTTTAAGTCAAAACCAACCCAACCATACTCCACCTGCATCAAAACCTTGGGTGGAGTAAGTGAAAATATCCATCTCACTAAGAGGAATCCATCAAAGTCGACGGCACGTCAATCGGACGTCTGGAGCTCAAGATATGAGTGTTTCCGCTCCGAGGGCCCGTTTGGTTTCGTGTACGAACCAACTCGGCTGAACCCAAAGTATTCCGAAACCTTGAGTGCGATATACCAAAACGACCATCTCGATCCATGGATCGCATCGCAACTGACGGTGCGTCAATTGTAGGCTCGTAGCTCAAGTTATGGACATCCGACCGGAAGAGGTTCGGTAATAAGGTGTCCGGGCCCGGTCCGACCCAGCCCGATACCCCCAGGACCGGCCCGAACCGGGTCGACCCGAACCGGGTCTGGGTCCGACCCGCTTGGGCGCGGCCCGTCCCGGCCTGGGCGCACTGGCCAGGCGCTCGGCCAAACGGCCGAGCCGTTTGAAGGGGGGCGCCTGCCCCCCTGTCTTCTGTAAGTGCGGCCCCCATTATGGGGGGCCACATGAGCTGGCCACCGGGGGTTTGTAACCCCCGGCCTCCCCTTGTCCGGCCGGCCCGCTCTGGCAGGCCGGCTTCTGCTGCCACGGACCGGCGACGGCCAATCCCCCCTGCTCCGACGCCGGCGGCTCGGAACCAGCCGCCAGTCACCCTGCTCCGCCGCGGCCCCGCTCCGGCTGTGGTGTCTTCAGGTTTCTCCGACGCGGCGCGGCGGCGTCGCGTCCTTGTTCGATTTCATAGCGCGGCGCGATGGCGCCGCGCATTCCTTGCCACATGATCCCTCATGGTGCGACGGCACCACGCCATTCCCGTTCCAATCCAAATTATAAATACAACATAGATAAGAGAGGAGGTTCGGCCGTGTTTGTGCGGTCCGGCCCCCTCTCGTTAATCGATATCAAAATTTCAAACTCACGAAGAACGTCAAGGTAGTAATCACGAAATAAAAATGCACATAACCCCTACCTCATCGAACAAGTTGGGTGATCATTCGTCGCGGAGATAACCGTCGCGGGAAGAGGCGTCGCGGAAAGAGACGTCGACCTCCGAGGAATCCGGCGTTCTTCACGTTTTTCGCGTTCTTCATGTTCTTCGAAAAATAGGATGAAGATACTCAAGTCTCCCTTAGCTTTTCTCCCAAAGCTCCCAAGCAACAAGCCTCCAACCCAAAATAAAATAAGTCCCTTACTTATTTTATTAACACAACATAAGGTTTGAAATTCAAAGTTTGAATTAAACCACATAATTAAATTACACAAGTTGTCTAAATTAATGAAGGGTTATGGAAGGTTAGGGAAGGTGAAGGGGTATGGTTCGTGTGGGCCCCACCACCCTCATAACCTCCAAATGGAAGTTGGGTGGTTTCCCCCAACTTCCACCCCAATATTTAAACCACTTAGAGTAAAATAAAAATTGTAGTTAAATTTTTATTTTAACCTCCACAAAATTTATCAACTTCTCTCGAGAAAACGCAACTCCGGAAAAGGTGTTCCTAAGAAATTACTGGCACTGTGAATCCATCGGTGCCCTCAGAATTCGATTCCGAGCACCGGTTCAAGAGTTAGAAATTCTCGGTCATTCGTTCACTGAACATACCCGAGCTAAACTTCGGATAGAAATTCCGGGCACACCGGGCCTCGAAATCAAGTGCCGTCAGATACTACGTTCTTGTAAAATCCCAAAGAAAATTAAGCAAAAATTTTCCTTGAATTTGTAGGGTCTTTACATTACTACCACATCAGGGCTTTACATCCCCGTAAAGATACATCAAAATCTAGGTAAACAAATGTGGGTACTGAGCACGCATCTGAGCCTCCCGCTCCCAAGTGCTCTCCTAGAGATTCTCGTTCTTCCATCTGATACGCACTAGAGGAATCGACCATCCATGTAAGACCCACTCCTGTTGATCCTCGATCTCCACTAGGACCTCTGTAAAAGTCGCCCCATTATCAATGTGCAACTCCCCATGATCAATGATATGCGTTGGGTCGTGCACGTATCTCCTCATCTGAGATACGTAGAAGACGTCGTGCACCCGATGCAACTGAGGTGGCAGAGCCAGGCGATAAGCTACCTCGCCAATCCTGCTGAGAATCCGGAATGGTCCGATGAAGCATGGAGATAACTTTCCACCTCGGCCAAATCTCCGTAACCCACGTCAAGGTGAGACATTCAAGAAGACGTGGTCGCCATCCTCAAACTCTAGTGGCCTCCGCCTCCTATCAGCATAAGACTTCTGCCAGCTCTGAGCTATCCTCATCCGCTCCTGGATGACCTGGACCTTCTCTATCATGGAATGGACCATCTCTGGTCCCACAAGTGCTGACTCCCCAGGGTCTGTCCAGCACAAAGGAGATCTGTAAGGTCGGTCGTACAACGCCTCGTATGGTTCCATCCCGATGGTGGATTGGTAGCTGTTGTTGTACGCAAACTCCACCAGGGGTAGGTGGTCCTCCCAGCTGTGACCAAGGTCGAGGACACATGCACGGAGCATGTCCTCGAGAGTCTGTATGGTCCTCTCAGTCTAACCATCCGTCTGAGGGTGAAAGGCAGTGCTCAGACGTAGCTGCGTCCCGAACGCCTCCTGCAACCCCTTCCAAAGCCGGGAAGTAAAGCGAGCATCCCGATCGGAGACGATAGATGATGGCACACCGTGAAGTCGTACAATCTCCTGAACGTAGAGACGTCCCAAGCTCTCCACTGATCCCTGCTCTTTGATGGGTAAGAAGTGAGCTGACTTGGTGAGTCGGTCGACAATCACCCAAATGGAGTCGTGACCCCTGGAAGTGTGTGGAAGTCCAGTCACGAAGTCTATAGATATCCCGTCCCACTTCCATTCTGGAACCTCCAAGGGCTGTACCGAGACTGCTGGTACCTGATGCTCTGCCTTCACCTTCTGGAAGGTGAGGCACCGAGAAACGAACTCTGCCACAGCCTTCTTCATGCTCGGCCACCAGTGCTGTCGTCTGAGGTCCAAGTACATCTTCGCCACTCCAGGATGTACCGCCAAGGTAGAAGTGTGAAACTCTCTCAGCACCTCTTCTCGTAAAGCAACTGGTACCAAGTTACGTCCTCTGAAAAGGACTTTGTGCTCTCCTCCTAAGGAGAAACCATCAGGTTCCTGTCATGAGAATATTTGTGCATGTCGCGTCTCATAGTCGGCGTCCCCATGATGTGCCTCTCTGACCCGCTGTAGTAGTGGAGAAGTGACTGTGAGTGACTGAAGGAAAGCTGCTCCATCTCTATCCACAAAGGATATCCTCAAAGCGGCTAGCTGCTCTGTCGCCTCCTTAAGTAGTTGAATGCTCGTCCTCCTGCTGAGAGCATCGGCTACTATGTTCCCCTTCCCAAGAGTATAGACTATCTCAAAGTCATAGTCCTAGAGGAACTCAAGCCATCGCCACTGTCTCAGATTCAGGTCCTTCTGAGAGAAGATTTACCTGAGACTCTGATGGTCAGAATAAACTGTAAAGCGTTCGCCCATCAGATAGTGTCACCACATTTTCAGAGCGAAGACAACTGATGCTAACTCCAGGTCATGGGTAGCGTAGTTCTGTTCATGTGGACTCAACTGCCGTGATCCATAGGTGATCACCGCCCGCTCCTGCATCAAGAAACATCCAAGTCCGGTCCCTGATGCATCGCAGTAGACTACGTATCCTACTCCCTCCTCAGGCAACCTCAAGATAGGGGCGCTGGTCAATCTCTATCTCAGCTCCTGGAAGATCTGCAGACATCTGTCTGACCACACAAAGGTTTTCCCCTTATTTCTCAAAGCTGAGAGTGGTTCCACAACTCTGGAGAAGTCTGTCACAAATCTTCAGTAGTATCCAGCTAGTCCCAAGAAACTCCGCACCTCCGTCACGCTCCTAGGTGGCTCCCAAGCTAGCACTGCCTCGATCTTCGCAGGATCCACCGCAACTCCCGCCTCAGAGATGACGTTCCCCAAGAAGTGGAACTCACGTATCCAGAACTGACACTTCAAGAGCTTACCATAAATCTGGTGCTCTCTGAGTTTTTCTATCACAACCCGCAAGTGGTAGGCATGCTCCTCCTCAGTTGTCGAGTAAATCAAAATGTCGTCGATGAAGACCACGAAAAATCGATCGAGGTATGGCTGAAAGATCCTGTTCATGAGGGTCATGAACACTGATGGAGCATTGGTTACGCCGAATGGCATAACCAAGAACTCATAGTGGCCATACCGACACCTGAAGGTTGTCTTCGGCACGTCCTCGTCCCGAACTCTGAGCTGATGATAGCCTGACCTGAGGTCTATCTTTGAGAACCACCGTGCTCCATTGAGCTGATTGAAGAGGTCATCAATCCTCGGTAGCAGATACTTTTTCCTCACTGTCACCTGGTTCAGGCGACGATAGTCAACACAAAGTCGCAAGCTCCCGTCCGCCTTCTTGGCGAACAAAATCGGGGAAGCCCAGGGTGAAACACTGGGTCGGATGAAACCCTTTCCCTGCAAGTCCTCCAACTGTACCTGTAGCTCTCAAAGCTCAGCGGGGGCCATCTGATATGCTTGTGTGGATATCGGGGATGTCCCAGGGTACATATCAATATAAAATTCTACCTCTCTGCGAGGAGGTAGCCCTGGGACGTCGTCGGGGAAAACGTCTGCATACTGATCCACCACTGCAGGAAAACCAGGACTTCGCACGTCAACTGCTCCTAGGATGAGGCTATCCAACTGATGAGTGATGGGTTTTCCTCTCTTCTGTGAGAGTCTATCCTGTGCTGGAAAGGCTCCCTTCTCACCGGTGAAGGTGAACCTGCTCCCGTCGGTGAGTACACATCGCACCTTGCGCCTAATATAGTCGATTTGAGCATGGACTGTAGATAACCAATCCATTCCCAAGATGACGTCGTAAGGCCTCAACGCCGCTACAAGAATATCCCAGCCGACGCTATCACCTCCTAGAGTAAGATCACACTGTCGGCACCAGTGAGTAATCGTCGAGTCTGCTCCCGTAGGAGTCTCTAGACATAAGGATCGAGCCAACGGCTCTGTCGGAATCTCCTAGCTCCGAACAAGGGCAGCGGGTATGAAAGAATGACTCGCTCTTGTGTCTATAAGTACTGAAGCAAGAGTGGAATAGACACAGATAGTACCTAGAATCATCTCGGGTGCACCGTGGTCTTAGGCCTCCGCTGCCTGGAGATGTGCATGTCTCTGCCCGCCAGCTCCCTATGGTTGGGGTGGACCTCCGGGTGGTGGTGGTGGTAGAACCTCAAAGCGTCGCCCACCACCTACTGCTCGGCCAGCTCCTCTACCTCTTCCACCTGCTCCCTGCGGACCTCCATGGTCAACCCTCTGTCTCTGCCTGGGTGGTCCCTCAACCGTCTGCTGCTCCTCGGCACGGCGGGTCGGGCAGTCACGAGCCTTGTGGCCCTGACCGCCGCATGAGTAGCACTACCTGCCTCTCGAAAGACTGGCCCCACGCTGTGTGCCCCGCACAGCTGAGCCAGTGTCCTGAGGTCGTCTTCCTGAGGGTATGGTCTACCTAGACCCATGAGTCATCCATCGACTGCTTGCTGCAGAAGACTCTGCTGCGTGACGCCCTACGGTGGGTCTCGGCACTGATGAAGGCTCAGCAAGAAATCTCTCGATCAAAAGGGCTCGCTCCAGTACTCCTTCCTGGGTCGGAATGCTGAGGGAGATCAGTGATGCCCTGATCTCATGCCTCAATCCCTGCTCAAAGGTCCGACCCTGGAATAATGGGTCACGTACCATGTCTGTCGAGTAGCACGAGAGATCGGTAAATCTCGCCGAGTACTGGGCGACCGTCAAGCTGCCCTGCCACAGCTGAAGAAGCTCCTGGATGCGCACCGCACGGAGGGTGGTTGAGATGAACTTCGAGCGAAAGAGGCTCTCAAAGTCCGTCCAGAGGAGAGATGCCTCATCATGCACCTAGAGCATCAAGCTCCACCATCTGTCTGCTGCTGCGTGCAGTAGGCTCGCTGCGAGGATCACCATGAGGTCTGTTGGTGTCCTCACTAACCTGAAAACCCGTACCACTGCCTCCAGCCAGTCCTCGGCTACCTGGGGGTCCGTCTCCCCGCAGAACCTGGGTGGTCGATGGCGCTGAAACTCGTGCAGTGCACTAAGGCGATGTGCATCGTCAGCGGCTGGGGCTGGTAGCATCGGTGGCTCGGTGGGTAGCGGTACCTCCGGTGCCTCTGCTGTCAAAGGGCCCTCCACCAAGGCCTCGTCTCTCGGTGTTCTGTCATCATGCACAACTCTCGGAACCCTAGCTGGCTGCCGTCGTGGGGCCATCCTGAAAAGAAACAGGTGTGCCACGGTCAACAGTATACCTGGTGAGCTGACATAAAGTAATCCCAAAGAAAACTTGAAACACACATGCAATCAATTTTTTCATGCATTAAGTCGGAAATCAGAAGTCAGGGTCCTGGTGTACGGATACGTCAGCCACTGCACCAACACTGGACTCCCTGGACTGATAACCACACCCAATACGCTTAACACTATTGCTTCACATAGAAAAGATCAGAGTCCAAAGTTCTGCGGTAGAACCGAACTCCTCTGATACCAATTTTTCATGACCCATCCTCGAGGCCCGTGCCGTGACTACCCCAAGCCCGCCTTCCATAGGCCAGGGGCTGGTGACTAGCACCAAGGTCTAAATCTCGGTAAAAAGTGAAGGTATTTCCTTTGTAAAGTAAACAAACACCACAGAGAAATCTAGAAGTAGAAGTAAACACTAAGTAAAAAATGGGTACAAGAGTAAGTGCGGAAAAGTAAGTGGGCCAGTATACAAATTCAAACTGAAAGTAAAGTACAACTGAAAGGGAAAACAGCAACTGAAAAGTAAAGCCGCAACGTCGAGCTGTCCACTGGAAATCCCACCTGAAGGGTGAGTACAGATAGCCTCCACAGCTCCTCGGGTCCAGTCGTCCGCTCCGAGAACATCCCGCCCAGTGGTCTACCTCCAGGTACCGTCCTGCTCCGCAAGCCTCAACCACGATCAGCGTTGTCCGTCGTCTGCAACCAACACAACGTAGTGCGGGCATAGCCCGTGTAGGGGTGAGTATAAGCTACTCAGTAGGGACCCTAAGACCCCGAAGGTCTCCCAGAATCCACAAAGGATAAACCACAAAGGAAAGATACAATCATGAAGTAACATCTGACACTGCTTAGGTATATTCCCATACATATACCTAAGTCACCAATTCTCGTTCGGCTCCAACATCCGAGGCTAAGTACAACCCAGTCCACACAGGAAAGCAAAACGTAAATCCACACAGGATATCACAAAACAATCCACATAGGAAACCAAAATAGGTTTTCAGCTCACACAGGTATATTTCTTCGTATGACGATAGAGATGATCAAATGTAGCCACTGATTCTTCTAAGTCGTCGGACCCACAAAGGATCAATAGGTACTAACCCCCGCAATGACCCACAAAGGATCGATAGGTAACTAACCCCCGCAAAGACCCACACAGGATCGGACCCACACAGGATCTGTAGGCGCTGGCTCACACAGAACCGCTGAGCACTGACCCACACAGGATCGGACCCACACAGGATCGGTAGCACTGATCCACGTAGGATCGCTGAGTGCTGTAGTCGTTGTCGTCGAATCCACTGAGTATCTCTGTACAGTCGTCGTCGTCGTCACAGTCACAAACACAGCCAACTCTAGGGTTCCCGCACACAGTAAGCTCGTTCGGGAGGGTCCGCTCCATGAGCCGAGAGGCTGATACATCAACTGACACAAAGTCCGGATTTGATGTATCCAAAAGTTCTGTATCGTCAACAGGAACTCAGCGTCACAGACGGTGCGTCAATCGGACGCCCGGTCTGGAAGTTATTGGCTTTTTCGTCCTAGGGGCCCGGTTGGTTTTTAAGTCAAAACCAACCCGACCGTACACCACCTGCGTCCAAACCTTGGTCAGAGTAAGTCAAAAGATCCGTCTCACTAAGAGGAATCTATCAAAGTTGACAGAACGTCAATCGGACGTCTGGAGCTCAAGATATGAGTGTTTCCGCTCCGACGGCCTGGTTGGTTTCGTGTACGAACCAACTCGGCCGAACCCAAAGTATTCCGAAACCTTTAGTGTGATATACCAAAACGACCTTCTCTATCCAATGATTGCATCACAACTGACGGTGCGTCGATCGGAGGCTCGTAGCTCATGTTATGGACATCCGACCGGAAGAGGTTTGGTATTAAGGGGTTCGGGCCCGGTCCGACCCAGCCCGATACCCCCAGGGCCGGCCCGAACCGGGTCGAACCGAACCGGGTCCAGGTCCGGCCCGCTTGGGCGTGGCCCGGCCCGGCCTGGGCGCGGCGCGCTGGCCAGGCGCTCGGCCAAACGGTCGAGCCGTTTGAAGGGGGGCACCTTCCCCCCTGACTTTTGTAACCGTGGACCCCATTATGGGGGGGCGCTTGAGCTGGCCACCGGGGGTTTGTAACCCCCGGACTCCCCTTGTCCGGCCAGCCCGCTCTAGCCGGCCGGCTTCTGCCGCCACGGACCGGCGATGGCCAGTCCCCCCTGCTCCGATGCCGGTGGCCCGGAACCGGCCACCGGTCACCCTGCTCCGCCGCGGCTCAGATCCGGCCGCGGCCTTGGTTCGTCCAGCGCGGCGCGACGGTGTCGTGCCCCTCCGACGCGGCCCCGCTCCAGCCGCGGTGTCTTCGGGTTTCTCCAACGTAGCATGACGGCATCACATCCTTGTTCGATTTCACGGCGCGATGGCGCCGCGCATTTCTTTCTACATGATCCCACACGGTGCGATGGCACCGCACCATTCCCATTCCAATCCAAATTAGAAACACAACATAGATAAGAGTGGAGGGTCGGCCGTGTTTGTGCGGTCCGGCCCCCTCTCGTTAATCGATAGAAAAAGGAAAAACTCACGAAGAACATCAAGGTAGTAATCGCGAAATAAAAATGCACATAACCCCTACCTCGTCGAACAAGTTGGGTGAGGATTCATCATGGAGATAACCGTCGCGGGAAGAGGCGTCATGGAAAGAGACGTCGACCTCTGAGGAATCTGGCATTATTCGCGTTCTTCGCATTCTTCGTGTTCTTCGATAAAGAGTATGAAGATACTCAAGTGTCCCTTAGCTTTTCTCCCAAAGCTCCCAAGCAACAAGCCTCCAACCCAAAATAAAATAAGTCCCTTACTTATTTTATTAACACAACATAAGGTTTGAAATTCAAAGTTTGAATTAAACCACATAATTAAATTACACGAGTTGTCTAAATTAATGAAGGGTTATGGAAGGTTAGGGAAGGTGAAGGGGTAGGGTTCATGTGGGCCCCACCACCCTCATAACCTCCAAATGGAAGTTAAGGTGGTTTCCCCCAACTTCCACCCCAAGCTTTAAACCACTTAGAGTAAAATAAAAATTTTACTTAAGTTTTTATTTTAAGCTCCACAAAATTTATCAACTTCTCTTGAGAAAACGCAACTCCGGAAAAGGTGTTCCTAAGCAATTACCGGCACTGCAAATCCATCGGTGCCCTCGGAATTCGATTCCAAGCACCGATTCAAGAGTTAGAAATTCCCGCTCGTTCGTTCACTGGACGTACCCGAGCTAAACTTCGGATAGAGATTTTGGGCACACCGGGCCTCGGAATCAAGTGTCGTCAGATACTGCGTTCTTTTAAAATCCCAAAGAAAATTAACCAAAAATTTTCCTTGAATTTTATAGGTCTTTACAACAACATTTTTTGTTTTAAGTTACATTACATAAGTACGAGGAATTCATTTATGATATTGACTAATAACATAAAGAGATATACTTACTTTTTAAGTAGAGTTTCATTCTTTAATAAATTTTTACCACTAACTCATTTTTTTTGAACAATGAGTATTCAAGAAGACTTGGTTACAATGGAAGAGATAGAATAAACTTCTATATATATACATGATCCAAGTAGGATAAACTATATATTTACCTTGTCTTTAGAGATTAATCAAAACTAAAATGGTTAGTATAATATCTGATGATCCCCCAAATGGATATTCCATTAGAAAAATAAACTAATCTTAATTTCTAAAATTAAACCATCAATACCCCAAAGTTAAATAAATATCATTCAATAATCAATTGTCCTTAAAAACCTTCAATATAATCCAAACTAGTATTGAAACCCAAAACTTATAAGAATGTTGTCGTCCACGTTAAATTGTATCTCCAAATGACATTAATTACTCTTAAAGTCACATACTTAAAAGTAATTAACCTAATCATTTCCATAAATAACCAAAATCACTATAAATACACAATAAAAACATAGATAAAAATCCACCATTACTCCTCAAATGAAATCCCATACTATTATATTTTCCTTGGGCATATATTGTTTACAACAAAGCGAACAACTTCCAAAATAACATTTATCACTTAATCACCAAATCATTTTCCTATACTAAGGGTATTCATTTGATAAGGCATAAGATCCCAAATCAAATTATTATTGATCAATAAAATCGTTTAACTAAAAATAATAGTCACACTAACCAGGGACTTCACGTAGTCTAGTGGTAGGCGGTAAATCCCAATCACACTTTGGTTGTGGGTTCGATTCCCACAGCTTTGTCCAACGCGACGGGCTGTCACACGGTCTGCGTGTTGTCCTTTTTCAAAAACTATATTTTATAACATTACCAAAATGAGATAAATTCCTCAAAATAACCATAACTTAATTTTTACCAAAAATGTTATCTCATACCTTTCATTTTCATCCCAAAATATAATAACATGTAATTTCCTCAAACCCAATGATCATATAAAACCAAATGGTTATTTATAACTATATCCACAAGGGAAAAGATAAGAATTCCTAAAATATCATTCTCACATGGAAAACTACAGGGTTACAAATATAAAAGAAAATTATTCCAAAGTAATCCCATCAACAAGGAGAACTAATACTTTTAAACATTTATCCAACCATTTATTTCTATATAGCTTCTTATTTGACCAAGAAAATATTCTATAGAATAGGGCATTCACTTGGGTAATGGTCAGGTCCCCTACATTTACGTAAAATGACTGTAAATGGATTCTTGGGACCATTTTTATTTTCTTCCATAGTACTCTTCATTTTTCTTCAGCAATTATTCACTTTATGTCCTTCTTTCCCACATGTAAATCATTTCTTTGTTCTGTTGAGACACTTTCCTGGGTGTCTCCTTCCACATTTCCGGCATGATGGAAATTCAGAATTCCTTTCTCCATGGTCTCCACTGCTGGAGCTCTTATCATTCATCACCTTTCTATTCTTTGTTGAGTCCGAGAATTGGTTAATATATATATTGTTGATCATATTTTTGGAAATTTGATTTGGCATAAAGATGATATCATTTACGCCTATCAACATTCCATTTTGTTGCTCATTTCCACCACCGTTCCCACCTTGTACATCATTCTCAAAGTCACTATGACTTCCTTGGAATCCAGCCATTGACTAAAACCGGAAATCATTGTTTGAGTAACAGTAGTCATAAAATCATTTAGAGAATATCATGTCACCATATTCTTAATTTGAAACACATTAGGATTAACCAAGGTCATTTACTCTCATCTTATATATAATATTTTAAATCGGTTTGTAAATAAAATGTAAATTATCCTAAGCATATCCCCTGGGAGTGTCATAACCAAGAGTTCAGCAAGGCTCGTTGTCGTGCACCAGTTCCCATTCGAGTCTAGCTCAAAGCGGTGTTTTCGGGTTTTACCCCTAGGTACATCTGTGCCAGAGCCTCCTCTACCTACTCGTATCTAGACAGGGATGTATTGCTCGGAAAACTCACAAAATCTCTACAATACCAAAATTCTAGGAAGTTCTTCTATACTAATCCTCAAAGTTCATCTTAGGTCAACGTGCTCTAATCAGAGTTTATCTAAATCTAGGTTCCAAGGTTTGTACTAAACTTCCTCTGATACCAACTGTAACGCCCCGACCCTAGATACCCAGAGTCAGTGAATTATTACATAACATTGGCATGATCACAAGAAAGATCAAGTCTCGAAAGACCGATTAGTTTAGTAGCCTTGGAAACACTAGATATATTCATATGTCTTACATTACATCATAAGGTAAAAAAACTACAACAACATCTTGTCTTCATATCTCCTCATACTATCCCTGCAGGTCATTCATAAATTACTTCTTCACATCCTGGGAAAAATAAAACATTGAAAGGGGTGAGCTCAGATGCTCAGTAAGGATAACAATATAGCAGAAGCTTTCATAGATAAGCATAAACACTTAAGGCAATGTATGAATAAAACAAAAGCCTTTTAAAATTGAACTTCATAATATTACGACAATGATAAAATGAAATAATTCCATTTACTTACATGGATATTCTACTAGTCTAATAATCACATGCAATATCAATAACCACTTTCATAAACATGGAATTCGTAATGCCAGACTATCATAACCACATAGCCAAGGCCTCGTGCCAAGACTAAAAATAAGATTTTGTCAAGGCATCATCCCAAGACACTAGTTTGTCTCATGAGACCTACCGATGCATCGAGGAGCTATAGTGGGCTCCACCCGTCACTTACTAAGTCCAATGCATTCCTCACATTAAAAGTTTGAAATATGACATAAACATTCTTATTAAACTAGCATGCTAAATGTCAATACTTAATCGACAAACCATGAATGGTATAAAAATAGCACATCCACGGTCAAACATAACTCATTCGATACAATATACAAGATTTTATTGTATCAGATTAATCTCAATTAAGAATAATGAAGGATATTGACATAGATGAAAATAATCATCAAAACTATTAGAGAGAAATATCCCCCTTTTTCTTGAAATCATTTAAAAGTCACACTATTTGTCAAGAAGCCATTTAAAATAGATTTTTGAATCAAAGTGTCCCATACCACTTTGAAACTTTTAAAAAGAGTTTTAATTTTAAAACTTTAATGTCCATATAAATAAATCCTTAAAACCATTTTTAAAACATAGACATTAATGAGCAAGATTTAGAAGAGTAAGTCTTTAAAACATTTAAAAATGGTATTTTAGTTAGAGTTTCTAACCAAAAGAGAGACACTTGAATACAAATAATTGAGGTAATCAAAACATTGTAATATAATGAGAATAAAGGGCTTCATGATATACTATGTCAAAGTACATTATATACACCACATAAAAGTGATTTGGTGTATAAAAACAAATAAGTCTCAATGGAATGTAAATTGAGATGAAATCTCTCATAAAGGCCGTATCATTAGGTTAAGGATAAATCAATGACATAATTATGTGTGAAAAATATAAATACACTAAATATGATTGGATATTCAGTTTAAAACAATCAAAGGACATTCACACATATTCTTATAAAAACAACACCAATGAATTGGATGTTTATCTCAACAAATCTAGATTGAGTAAAAATTACTCTTATCAAGTTCATACTGATCACTTGAGAATTTATAAATGGAGTTATTATGTGTATAAAAATTATATAAACATAAAGGGGAGTGGAAATTATGACATAATCAAATGAATAGTGATTCCACACATAATCTTGGAGTAAAATAATCAATGAAGTATACGTAAAGCCGAATGAGTGGAAATTGAAATTCCAAATTCCCTTATAGATTTGGTAACATAAAAAACATACACCCATGAAAGAAGGATCATACAATGATGATGTAAATATACATGAATTAAATTATATTACACAATGAATACAAACATGGGCAGTACACACACCACATGTAATAAATTAGTGGTGAACAATGGAATTCTCATGGAATTAAAAGTGAGATAAGAAACCCCTTACCTTGTACTTTTCCTTGGTTGGGGGTAGTTTAACCTCCTGTATAATGGTGAAATAATTGTTATTAAATTATAAAATAATCATATACATTAATATGATATCATATATGATATTTTAACATTGCTTTGTTAATAATATCTTAATATTATTGTCGTTTCGGGTGTTAACTTACTCATTTTCTTTTATATGTTTTGTTATGTAAGTCATGTTTGTTATGGAAATGTTTTATCTTATTCATATCCAGAATGATATTAAGTCCTTAAACATTATTATTAATCTTTAAATGAGAATTATACTTGAATGGATATGATGGAGAATGAATCTCATCGCGTTCGTGGAGACGGTAGTCCGTACGTACGCACGAGTGACAATATCATTCTTTTGATGTTAAAATAATATATAATTGAATGGTATATCATATAGAAAGAATAATTATTACGTTATATTTATTATTTAAATGAATTACACATCATTATTATACCCATCCAAATAATAATTTATTGAATGACAATTACACCACAACGTGGAGACGGTAAGCCCTATGTACGCACGTATGGTGACATGCCATTCAAAGGATGGATAGAATACTGAATATGGTTGTACCATATTTATAATAACATCACAGTATATAGAAGATACTAGAGTTATTATTTTAGAATAGAAATAACAAATAAAGAAGAAGTTGAAGAAGAAAGGAACTTCAAAGAGTGTGGTGAAAACATTACCTCTTCTTCGGATTCTTCCTTTTGATTTGATCAAAAGGGCTCCTTAGGTTGGCTTTCTAATCAAACTAAGGCATCTAGGTTGTAGTGAGGGAAGTTGAGAGAGTATTTGGGAAGTGTTTGTCTGAGCCAAAAGGCTTTGAATGTGTGAATTAGTGAGAAGGGGGAGTGCCCTTTTATAAGAGGGGTGAGGGGCACCTTTCAAAAAGCTAAAAATATTATTTTATAATAAATTCATATTCGGTTTCTAATGGCTCCAAAATGGATTATTTAAAAGTTAATGTGGGGATGGGTCTAAAACCACTCAACCAATAGAATTTAGACAGGTTTGGGTCATTATATTAACCTTATCTTTAAGTATTAACTCTTAGTTAATTAGTTTCACTTTTACAATGTCTCTTTGTATTTTTATATTATATGGTTAATAAACTTACTATATACATCCAAGAGACCCCCAAGTGGTACATTAATGATACAGCTATCATGAAATAAGTCTCTTGGCCTAACCTTATATTTTTTGGAATTGAATATAAATTAATAATATAATATTTTTTTTAAAACTCCTTTATGTCAATTTTGACACTATTGGGTATTTTGTTTTTGATAAATTCATAACAGCATTATTACTTCGAAAAAAATTTATATAATCAATAATAATATGTCATATTAACCTATAAAATTAGTTTAATTCATAAAAAGTCTTAAATTACATTTATTTTGATATTTATAATATCAATTATTTTAATATTTCATTAATTAGGTTATTACTGCATCACCATTGTATCATAAATAAATTAAATTATTTAATGTCTAAAAATTATAAATAAAATACCATTATATAGGAAATATTTTTTTCTTTCTAATTAATATTTAAAATCTAATTTATCTTATGTATAACCCTATATTAAAAATGTTTTAGTAAATAAACTTTGATTTTAACTCTTTTAACTCTTCTTTGAATTAAATAATAATAAATGTCCTAATCTAATACTAGTGGACCTAAATGATAATATTTTACTCCTAAGGTTGTTTTTGGTCGAGATACACTTGTCCAATAGAATTAGAACATGTGTTAGGGTAATATTAATATCATTTTTACCCTTAATTACCCTATTTACTTTTAACCGTGGTAAATAAAAGTAAAAAGATACTATTCACCAAAAATTATTTTCATCTCATTGAACCACATTTTACTCCTTGATATTAACTGTGTCTCTCGGATTTTCGAAATTCCACTCACAGAAGCGGTAAAATAAAGTTTTATGAAAAAATCAGTTTTTTAACTACCACTTAGTGGTTTCACTATTCATTAAAAAATGAAAGTTTCCAGAAAAATACCAAAAATTAGGCCTAATCTATATTTGATATTATGAATTCAAAAATGATGTCTATTTTACCAAATTCAAAACATATGAGTTGCATTAATTAATTTAAAAATTAATTCTCGTCGTCAAAACAAATAGTGTGTTTTTAAGAGATAATAACTATCAAAAGATTGACACTTGTTTATGTCTCGTTTAAATGTGAAATTAAATCCAATGACCAACATTGTATTAAATGGTAAAAATATATTATAAATATACTTTAAAACCACTCAAATTAATAATTTATCACTATTAATTATTTCGATTAAAAAGTTGTTTTTAATTAATATTTAGTAATTTTCACTATTCATCAAAATATGAAAGTTATCCGAAAAGTACCAAAATTTCACCCTAATCTAATTTCAATATTACGAATCCAAAAATGAAGTCCATTTAAAAAGATAAAATTTATAAAATTTCAAAAATTAGGTATTACTATTCATAATGGCTAGTTTGATTGGTTGTGGTGTGTTAGAATCTCGAAGTTGCGTACAATGCACGCCATTGCATTATTCAAAGGGAAATATACCGTGGAAGCTTGGGGTGTTACATATAATCTCTGAAAGAATACATGAATGTCCAAATAATTTTATAGTGTTTCACAAGGACCAAAATTAACTTAAATAATACTCAAAGTGTGGTGTTTCTCGATACAAGAAATATGAATCGGGTCATATGAAATTTTTATGGTACTTTATAATCATTCCAAGGTTTATGAACCTATATAGAAGTGAGGAGACTATAAGAAAATTGGAATTGCATGAAGATATAAGAAATAATGATGGGAAACTTCATCACCTGGTAGACTCTCTTTAGTGGAAGAGAATTCATCATGTGTATCCTGAGTTTGGAAATGATTCGAGAAACCTTCATCTTTCATTATCTATAGATGTAGTGAATCCTTTTGTTTTTCAAAGCATCACTCACATTAAATGGTTAGTTATGTTGGTAAATTTTAACTTACCACCATGGTTATTTATTATATAAAAATACATTATGCTATCTATGTTTATATCTGGACCAAAAAAATTGGGTAATGATATTGATGTTTATTTGGCTCCATTGATCAAAGATTTGAAATTATTATGGGATTTAGGGGTTATGTTGTATGATGCTTATAGAAATGAAGATTTCACATTGGGATCCATGTTGTACATAATGATAAATGACATTCCTTCTTTTGAAAATTTTTTAGGATATAGCATAAAAGGAACTCAAGGGTGTCCCATTTTCAAACAAGGTACACAGTTAATTAAGTTGAAATATTCATCAAAGACTATGTTTCTAGGATATAACATATTTCTACCCCTATGACATAAGTACCAACCTTGGATGAAATCATTCAATGTAATTTCAAAAGAATATACAAAATCATCTCCACTAATAGATAATCAGAAATTTGAGAAAGTAAAATATGTGGACACTGCTTTTGGTAAACCTTTTTAGAAAAACCTTAAGAAAACCAGTTGAAAAATGAGATAAATTTTTTTTGAATGATCATACTAGAATTGTCTATATGTCATACATTTTCTTGATGTTATTCATGTTGAAAAAAAATATATGATAGTGTAATTGACATGTTACTAAATGCACCTGGTAAAAAAATTTGGAATTAAGGCTAGGTTAAACATGATTGACATGGGAATAAGGGAAGAGTTGGTGCTAGTGAAGGGTGAAAAATGAAATTTTCTTCCTGCAGTTGCTTACACTCTTTCCAGGTAAAAGAGATATTAGTTTTTAAACTTCTTTAATGATGTAAAGGTCCTAGAGTGGTATTCATAAAATATCAATAATATTGTGTTAATGACTAATTTAAAGTTAAAGGTTCTGAAATCACATGACTGTCATGTTTTGATGTAAGATCTAATTCCTGTATCTTTTGGTCTCATTTTTTCGAAGAATTTTTTTCATATAGTAACCAAGCTCTATTTCTTTGCCAAAGCTATTTGAAGAAAAGTTATAGACCTGGAAAAATTTCAAACTACGGAAAAGGAAATTTTCATCATATTATGTGATTTAGAAATGCTCTTCCCACTAGAATTATTTTATATGATGGTTCACTTGGTGAGATATATTCTACTATGTGATTGTATACATTATAGATGGATATACCCCATTGAACAGTATATGAATATTTTGAAAGGTTATGTCAAAAATTTAAGTCGACCAGAGGGTTTTCTTACATAGTGATATATTGTTGAGGATTTATTGAATTCTGTACCAACTACCTATTCGGTGTGAAAAGAATTGGTCCACCAAAATCTCATCATAGTTGGTGGATTTTGGGTGAAGTAATTTCTAGAAGAGATATTGTAACAATCAATATTATAGATCAGGAGAAGGACCGCCTTTATGTTTTGTATAAAATTTTGGGGGTTCTTCATATGTTGAATCCCAATAAAAAAAAATCAATGATTTGAATCCATCAAGGGATGAAATATGGATATCAAATACACATAATCAACAGTTTATAGGATGGTTTAGAGACTATATTTTTAAGGATTCAGATGAAAATATGGATTCAATTTCAGAACGACTTTGATGGCTAGCTAGAGGACCAAGTGTGAATGTATTATCTTATAATGGTAATGTAATTAATGATTATAAATTCTATAAAAATGAACATGATTAAGGAAGTACCATGAAAAATAGTGAAGTAACACCTATGGATGAAGGGATGCATGTTTCTGGTACTAAGGAAAAAATCCAATTTATGTGAATATGTCAAATTTTGGCATCATCAAACAAATATGAGAGTTGGATTATATAACATTCCAAGTGCTGATTTTTCAATAAAAGTGGGTTGATAATAGGAGTGTTGTCAAACTAAATGAATTGAGATTCATGAAAGAGGATTTCAATAAGTAAGGGTACAAAAATGAACTATTTATAATGGAATCACAAGTAGGACATGTATTTTATGTTCTATATCCAGAAAATCAAAAGTGTTCAATTGTTATATTATCGACCAAAACAACTGAAGGGTTAAATGAAAATTCATTTAAGGATGACCCTTTCATTAGGACATTATAATCATTTCATAGTGGTCACAATGTAGATGGGGTTTTTTATGTCATAGGATTCTAAAAATAAATGGATTTGGATACTTAATAGAGGGGTCAAATATCTTCATCCTTTAAAAAAAGAGTTTAATAATCAGGTTATATTTTTTTGTAATATACAATGTGTTGTCGCATGGTATTATATATTCGATGCTATATTTATTTAATCTAAATTAAATATTAAACCACTTTTGAAGATAATGAATTCTTCACATGTTGGTGCTCTCAATCTCAAGGAACAATAGGTTTCTAAACTTGTTGCTTCTCCTAGTGTAGTGGAACAACAACCTTCTACACATGTTGGTGCTCCCAATCCTGAAGAACATTAGGTTTCTCAACCTACTGCTAATCCCAGTATAGAGTTACAATGACCTTCTTCACATGTCTATGTTACCAATCCAGAGGACCAACATATTGAAAATGTTGAATTTTAGGGAATGGTAGGTGATGAGGTATCGATGATTTATAAAAAATAGAAGCGTCATAGTGTGATGGTGTAATAAAAAATTATTAAGGAGAAAAGAAAAGGAATCAAATTCAAGGTTAGATAGAATGTGCGGGGCTAGGATGTTAACCCAAACAAGGCCATGTTTAGTAGTTACATTAGGCTCATCACTTGGAAGTGTGTACCGATTAATGTAGATTTGTGGTACCATGTTGTGCTCACGCTTAAGATGATCATTTGGGAAGAGATTATGGTAAAATTATGATACCCCTTATTTATTTTATTGAAAAATAAAATAATGAAACACTGACTTACTCTTCATCATCATTTTCAAAGTGCATTTATAGTAGATGAATCCCATAATAAATTTGTATTATTTCTTTCTAGAAGGATTCATAGAGGCTTTCACACAATTCTAACAAGATTTAATCTAAAAGATGATGAATGGAAAATAAACCTACACCCACCACTTATATATTCACACCTAATAAGCCAAGCTATGTGGGATGGGTTTATTGGTCATCGTGGGGAGATATCTTTTCAGTTAAATTATGGCTGGTGATAAATTGTTTGAAAATATTTTAATTATTCACTTTTATTGATAATTTTTTATTTATGAAATAGAAAATGAGTACTAAAAATAAAGAACAAGTATTAAAACCAATGTACCCCAACCATAAAGTAAGGATAGGGTACACTTCACTTGAAAAAAAATGATATGTATCTTAAATCTACCATAATACTTTTATGTGACATGAAACAAAAACATAATTATGTTCCTCTATTTATATGTAGATTGATGAATCCAAATCCAAAGCCACTTCTATCCCACATCATGTGTTATGGAAGGAGGCATGTGTGAATAAATATGGGATAATGACAGATGAAAACACACAAAAAGTGTGGGAAATATGTGTAACTATGACATAATAAAAAAAAATTCTTTAAATAACTATTACATAACAATGATTACTTATTTTCAAATATTTTATATCCTACTTAAACATAGGAATCATCAAAACTGGTACCATATAAACACATAATAATAGTTTCATTGAAGTGTCTAGAACAGTATGACCATGTTAGAGATGCGAGTTTTGGGGTGACACCCCAAACATATTTTTAGAAAAAAACAACATGATGATAAAGATAAAGAAATGGAATAGATGAAAGGAATATTAGTTTCCCTTGAATAAAAAATTTATTGGAAGTCTTTATTGCTAGAAAATGTTATTGGGGGAAGTAAATAGAAGAAGAAACTCAGGAAAAACCATTGTGTGAAGATCCATCCCCACCCCCACCATCTTTGAGTTGAGACATTACCCTCAAAGATATTTCTTAGATGAGGTAATCAATATTCTCATAATTGATTTTTTGAATTGTGAATCAAGAAGACATTGATTCATTTCCTGTACTGATATTATATAGGGTGAAAATGACTATAATTTATATCTATCAACACCCACCCATCGCCATGCAGTGAGGGCTACCCTATTCAATATCTAAGAAGATAGTCTACACAACAGACCACTTCCAACAGGTCATGTGAGAGTAAGGATTACTATAGCTCATGATACGAGCACCAAGATACTTGTTCTACTTGATGATTCATATATACATATAGTCAACCAAGCTATTGTAACATTCATAGCATGGCTGTCAGATCTTGTAAAAAATATGTCGACAATGAGGTATTTATTTAAAATTTATTTTTCATATTAATACTTTAAAAATTAATGAACAAATTTCTTAACTAGTGAATGTTATTATAGATATAAAAAGGGAATTGGGTGAAATTAAATTTCAAATAAAAACCATCTAAAGGATTAACCAACTGATTTAAAAAGATCTTCATAAAGCACATTTACCCCACCCATTCAATATCTGCATTTACTAACATTGAAGGTTCATCCGGATACAAAGTTACAAAGTGTTAGTAATTACATGATCGATTTTGAAGAACAAATCTATGGAGAGGATGTTATATACTACATTTTTCATGATAATGTAAATGAAATCCTAAACTATGAATAGTTAGGAGGATCAGTTGTAAATTTATACATGAGGTATTTTTTCATAATTTTTTTTCCAAAAGCTAATATACTATGTTAATTATGACTAAATTCATTTCATATTTTTTACAGGCATATATATCAATACCAATTGAAGGGATTACCCCATGAACATATATTTTGACTCATTAGTTTTTACATCACTTCTACAGACCAAAAAGAAATAGATTCAAAAAAATGAATGAAATAGTGGAAAAACTGTAAAAATCATTTGAAAACAAACTTATGGATGACAGAATCTTCATAATACCAACATTGTAGAGGTAAAACTCTACAATTTAATCATATCAAATATATTTTCATTTCTTTCATTACTTACTCTTTTTTTTGTTTCTAGGAAATATTAGATGCTCATACAGTCAATTTGGATACTCCAGAGATTTATTTCATGGATTCACTGCATGGATGCCCAACAAACCAACCACACAAGATGACTTTTTTCAATTTTTAATACAATACATCCAATGTTTTAGAACTAAACTTCATGTTATATATTTTATATTATGTTTTATTGATAATTCTATTATGATAGGGTAGTGTATAAATTGTAAGGGTTGGTGTCCTCAGAACCAACTATTTTGTACTTTGATTATATAAATGTTCACTTATTATATATTGTTCATTGTTCTGCATGACTATAATATAATAATTTCCTGGAATATTTTTTGCATTAATAAGGTCATAGTAGATCCCCTCTATGATTAGAACCTTGAAATGCTATAACAATATTCTTAAATAAAGTTCTGTGGTTGGATGACATACTATGATAGGACACATAGTATACAGACTGTCATGTGTGAGTACTCGTAAGAAGATGAGACTCTCTCTCATAGATTTCGCACTTGGTAATCTCCAAGATGGGAGATTATGAGAACATACCCGCCAGTATTAATTTTGTATCTCTTGGTGTCATCGAATATTGCTATCTGCAAGCATGTGTAATGGTCCTTAGACTGGAAGATTATCATTAACTCATGTCATGACTCGTGCACTTAGATTTACTGACGAAAACTGTCACGCAAACAGTTGGCGGGAAGTAGGGTACGTTGGGTACATCACGAGTGACATGTTGTTAATGGATAAGTCGAGGAAGGATTTGTCCCTTCCATTTATGGAAGTTGATATCTCAGCCCTTTGATTGAAATAGAACTGTCGCATTAAATTCCATGGCCATGGTGTAAATGACGAGTTTATTTCAGGTAGTCAAAGAACGACGGATCAAGCATATAGGTTTATGACGCTTCCATGAAACCTGCTTGATGAGATATTGAGACAAAGGGATTAAATTACACAGTAAGTGTTCGTATGAGGTGATAGGTCAATGCGGCGTCAACTTCTTTCTCTTGGGTGCCTTGACCCGTTGCTAGACAGTAATCTTGGACTTTAGGCAAGCCTGCCTAATGCCAACAAGAAAGAGGCCTAGAGGGTCACACACTAAGTGTATCAAAGTATCTCAAGTTGAATAAAGATTATTCCCGTATGTGGTTTAATAATTATTCAAGGAAGCCTAAGTTGTTTTAAATGATGGAGGAAAAATAAAATAAAACAAGTACACGCCTTGTATTATTAAATGTACACGCCGTGTAGTTTTATTTTGGAAAGGAAATGAATAAATTAAAACAAGATATACACGCCATGTACATTTAATGTACACGTCGTGTAGTTTTTAATGAAAAACAAGTACACGCTGTGTATTTATTATTACAAGCCGTGTAGTTTTTCCAGTCGGGATTTTGAGGATATAATATCGTTTTATTAAATGATATTTATTATAATCAGCGTGAGCGCATGTCAAGGAATTAATTATTCGACATGGTGGTTTTCAATAAGAGTTAATGAAATAAATGAAATGCGTAACGCGTTTATTTATTGTCATAACTCTACAACCTCAAACTCAATTATAAATATCCTCACAACCCCAACTCTTTTCCTACACAAGAGAATCGGTGTGCACAACATCTCTAGAGAATTCTTTCAAGACCGAAAGAACATGTTCCTCCAAGAACGCTCTCAAAGACCGAGAGAGATCCTCTTCCATCGGATCAAGACGATCTAAGGCGGACAATGCAAGAAAAGGCTTCTCCATGTTAGCACCCGGAGAATCCTTTGGCGACGTCCAGAGATACAAGGTACATGTGTGGATCACCGCTAGAGGGAGTCTACACTTGGCTTCTACGACGCAACGACAGATCACATCGACAACGTGATCGAGAACAACAACGAAGAAAGAACACCCAAAAGGTATTTCTTTATAATTAATTAAATTAACTATAATCAACCTGTAACAATCCTTGTTTTTGGTTCTAGGACAAACCATATTCTTTTTATTTTTCTATGATTCGATCCGTGGAGACTGGCGTTTATCGTCGTATTGATCCCAGATTGATCATTTCTAGTGACAAAAATCCAAGTGGGCACATCCACCCACGCGCTTCTGCTGCACCCGGAACCTTAAAATGGTATCAGAGGGAGGTTACAATGTTGATTATAGTTATTTAATTTTCGTTGATAATTTACGCATTCATATTTGATCCAATTCGAAATAAATTGTTCTATAAATCTGAATTAACGAGATCTATTCATCCTCCTTCGTTTCTCGATTCATATCACAGAAAAAACCTTTTAATTTTAATTTTGATTAAAATAAAAATGAGGAACTCATCCGGAAGAGCCACTCTTTCTGTCTGTACAACACAGGATTACACAGCGTGTAATTAGAACTACACGCCGTGTACTTAGGTTCAACGAACCGGCACTGGTCCGCCAAACCACGCCATGTGAATTGATTATGCCTAAGTTTTAATCACGCCATGTTGACTAGAATAGAACGGCGCGTGGAAACTGGAATACACGGCGTGTATGTTGGAACAACATGTCGTGTAGTCCGTTCCGACCCAGGTGAAAACGTGTACAAAGATAAGTCATGTACCGCGTACATGGGATCGCCAGGCCGGTTACCGCGTAACAAGGAAGTACACGCCGTGTATGATTCATCTACACGCCGTGTACTCTAAAATTTCCAAAGTACATAAAACACGCCAAATCCCTAGCGTGTACTTTGGATAAAGGGTGAAAAGAAAAATACACGCCGTGTAATTATAAACTACATGTTGTGTACTTTCTAGAAATGGAATTTCACCAGGTTTCCTCCAATGTACAAAGACCCGTACAAGGAATATGGTTGAGAAGAATCTCAAGGAAATTCAGAAAGGAATTTAAGATAAAGAATTGATTAATTATAAGATCATAACTAATTGAATTTGAGCGCGTCTTATCTTAAATAAAAGAATGATTGAAAGAATTTGAATTCTAAATATGCGTAAATATCATTTCATACTATGGATGATCATGAGCTAGACCAAAGACCCTTTGTATCTGTATGGTTTCATTTAAATTTATTTAATTTAATTTTGTTGGCCTGCGAGCCTTCTTCCAATAAAATGTAGGGCCTGCGTGCCCATGATTTCTTTAATGTAAACCCATGTAATGGAGGATCTCCCAAGACAGAGGAGACGGTTCAAATCCCGAATCCGAGGCGAAACCGACGTAAGAAGATACAAAGGTGGACAGGTGGGAGATGCAAAACACGAACCAACAGGTTCAAGGTGTTTTCCCTAGGTCAGGGTTAGCTTATCAAAACTGCTAGATAAGCTAACCAATAGAATCTCATGATCATGCCATATTATTTTATTTCTGTCTGATTGCATGGTTTATTTATTATGTATGTGTTGTCGCGATCACATAATTAATAAAATGAACAAGCATGCAAAGATGGAATAAAATAAAAAACCGGACTATGCGTAAACATTATTGGAACATGGTTAATCACTTAAGCAAGCATCAGTTAATATTAACAAGCATGTGATAATGCAAAAATACGCATAAAGAATAAATTCCCTCAAATACCATATTAAGTCAGACCAAGCCTTCTGTTACTTGATTAAAGGCAATACTCAATAAAACTATGTGTTTGACCAACCCTTGTTGGGACACTTACTTTTATAAAGGAATCCCTTATGAAAGGTTTCGGGTTGACTTAACCATATTACATTAAGAGAAGTAGACCTTGATAGACTTGATGTAATATTGGAGGCAAGAGTTGAGGAAATTCAAGTCCAGGATTGGGGAGTCCACTCAACAGATCAAGGAACTGTAAGCTCACAGTTGGCAAAGACCTTCCTACCTAAATACCTTCAAATAGCTTGACCAACCCTTGTTGGGGTTATGAAAAGGGAAATATGGATCCTTGCCACTAGAATTTCAAAGCAACTGGACATTCTGAGTTCAATGGTCAGGGCCATTGAGACTTGATAAAATAGTGGGAGACTTAATTAATTTATTATTATTTCTCATAAAAATGTAATGAAGAAAGTACTAATAAATATTCTCTTTTAAAATTGTAGAATCAAGATGACAAACTCATCAACCACTTTTTCTCTACGATCAATACTGGATAAAGACAATATCCTCACTGGCAATAACTTTCAGGAATGGTTTAGGCACCTTCGGGTTATCCTACGCCATGAACGGAAGTTTTACGTGCTGGAGTCCTCACTTCCTGATTCTCCTGCCCCAGGGGCGAGTGATGAAGATTTCCTAGTCTATGATCAACATTTGAACAATGCTCTCGATGTTCAATGTTTGATGCTATCATCTATGTCTATTGATATCATGAAGTCTCATGAAGACATGGATGCCTACAGCATGATCGAGCACCTCCGTGGTTTATACCAGGAGAGAGCAAGATAGGAAAGGTTTGAGATCTCCAAGGCTCTGTTTCAGAGCAAGCTTGGAGAGGGTGCCCCAGCTGGGCCTCATGTAGTCAAGCTCATTGGCTACATTGAGCGCTTGGAGGTTCTAGGGTTTAAACTCCCTGAAGAACTGGGTACTGATCTCATTCTCGCATCACTCCCCCAGATCTTCTCAAACTTTGTTGTTAATTTCAACATGAACAATATTGAGAAGTCTCTATCTGATCTTCTTATCATTATTCGCCAAGTGGACAATGACATGAAGCGTGAAAAGCCTTCTGTCCTTATGGTGAATAAAAGGAAAGAGAAGGTGAAGAGATTTAAGCCCAAAGCTTATTCAAGGCCTTCCAAGAAAAGGAAGATCAAAGGGGAGGCAAAGGAACATGATGTTGTTTGTTTCGCATGTGGCAAGAAGGGCCACTGGAAGAAAAACTGCACCCAGCCAAGGAAGCAAGGGGAAGCTTCAGGTGCGTTTGTTATCGAATGCAATCTATCTGTTTCTACTAATTGGGTATTAGATACTTCTTGTGGTGCTCACATCTATATCCAAATACAGGAACCAAGTAGATTCAGGAAGATTGATCGAGGGGAGGTAAATCTACGAGCAGCCAACGGAGCCAGACTCGCTGTTGTAGCTATCGGAGACTACCACCTCACATTGCCTACCGGGATGGTCTTGGTTTTGAAAGGTTGTTATTATGTGCCTTCTATTACTAAAAACATTATTTCAGTATCCAGATTAGATACTGATGGATTCATATTCATGTTTGTAAATTAATGTTTCTACTTTTATAAAGATAGCATTTGTTTTGGTAGGGCACATTTATATAACTTCCTTTATGTCTTAGACTACACAAACCAAGTAATGGTAATCGATAACAAATTTAATTCACATGACTCATACCACACCCAACTTTGGCATCACTGGATAGGTCATGTCAATGAGAAAAGTTTGAAAAAATTACATCAAGATGGGTATTTAGATTCTTTCGAACTAAAACCACTTGGTGTATGTCATGCGTGTCTACAAGGAAAAATGACCAAATCCCCATTTAGTGGGAAAGGTGAAAGAGCTAAAGAGATTCTAGAATTAGTTCACACATATGTGTGTGGACCATTTCTAGTTGAATCAAGGGGTGGGTTCTCATACTTCATAACTTTTACTGATGATTTTAGTAGATATGGATATATCTATTTAATGAGGTATAAGTCAGATTCTTTTGATCGGTTCAAAGAATACAAGAATGAAGTTGAGAACCAGCTTGGAAAGAAGATTAAGAAACTCTGCTCAGATAGAGGAGGAGAATATCTTAATAAAGACTTCATTGATTTCTTACGGGAGTTTGGGATTCTATCTCAACTCACTCCTCCTTACCACAGTGGAATGGTGTAAGTGAAAGGAGGAACCGCACCCGGTTGTACATGGTGAGATCAATGATGAGTCATGCGAGTCTTCCATTATCCTTTTGGGGATATGCATTACAAACAGTAGCGCACATACTAAACCAAGTACCAACTAAATCGATAAATGGTATTCCATGCGAATTATGGAGTGGACGCAAATCCATGTTATCGAATTTACATGTGTGGGGTAGTGAAGCATTTGTTAAGGCATCTTCAGGTAACAAACTTGCACCCCGAGGCACAAAGTGTATCTTTATAGGATGTCCTAAGGAAACAATGGGATATTACCTATACAAACCCTCAGACAAAAAGGTTACAGTGGCAAGACACGCCATATTCCTTGAGAGGGAGCACATCTCAAAAAGAGATAATGGGAGCGAGATAGACTTCGATGAAGTCGAGGCTCAAGATACACATGAGTTGGTACAAGAACAGATTCCACAAAGCCCCGTGTAAGAACAATCTGTTCTAGAGACACAGGAACTGCATAGGAGCACGAGAGAGGTGAGAGAACCAGAATGATATGGTTTTCTTTTCACCGAGGATGGTGACTCATTATTGGTTGACAATGATGATCCTCTTACCTACAAGGAAGCAGTTGAAGTCACAGACGTTTCCAAGTGGCAAGAAGCTATGAATTCTGAAATGGATTCCATGTACCAAAACCAAGTCTGGATTTTGGTAGATCCTCCAGTTGATGTAAAGCCTATTGGTAATAAATGGGTATTCAAGAAGAAACTGGACATGGAGGGGCAAGTCAGCACCTACAAGGCACGACTGGTTGCAAAAGGTTTTAGACAGCTTCAAGGAATTGACTATGATGAAACCTTTTCACCGGTTGTAATGCTGAAGTCCATCAGAATCCTATTGGCCATTGCTGCTTACCATGACTATGAAATTTGGAAAATGGATGTCAAAACAGCTTTCCTTAACAGGAACCTCTAGGAAGATGTCTACATGACACAACCTGAAGGGTTTGTGACTCCAAAGGATTCCAACAAGGTATGCAAGTTGCAGAAATCCATTTATGGATTAAAGCAAGCATCAAGGTCATGGAAAATTCGTTTTGATGAAGCTGTTACAGAATTTGGCTTTGTTAAGAATGAATGTGATCCTTGTGTCTACAAAAGGTTTAGTGGAAGTGTAGTCGTTTTCCTAATAGTATATGTTGATGACATATTGCTAATTGGAAATGAAGTACTTGTCTTACAATCAGTTAAGGCATGGTTGCATAAATTCTTCTCCATGAAATACTTGGGCGAGGCGGCATATATTCTTGGGATCAAGATCCATCGTGATAGATCCAAGAGAATTATGGGCTTGAGTCAAAGTACATACATTGACAAGATACTGAAGAGATTCAGTATGGAATAGTCCAAGAGAGGATTGTTGCCAGTGTCACATGGCATTCATCTTTCCAAGAAAATGTGTCCTCAGACACATGAGGAAAGAAAGAGGATGGAAAGGATCCCTTACGCATCCACGATTGGGTTAGTCATGTATGTTATGCTATGTACGAGGCTAGATGTTTCTTACACATTAAGTGCGGTAGGCAGATATCAAGCTGATCCAGGAGACCGTCATTGGATGGCAGTCAAGACTATCCTTAAGTATCTGAGGCGTACTAAGGATATGTTCCTGGTTTATGGAGGTGATGAGGAACTAGTCATCAGAGGACATGTAGATGCTAGTTTCCAGACTGATCAAGATGACATGAAGTCGCAGACTGGATACGTCTTCAGTTTGAATGGAGGTGCAGTGAGATGGAAGAGCTCAAAACAAAGTGTGGTGTCAGATTCTACAGTAGAGTCCGAGTATATCACAGCTTCTGAGGCAGCTAAAGAAGCAGTATGGATGCGAAGCTTCATCCAAGAGCAGGATGTTGTACCGAGCAGTAAAGATCCTATCACACTCTATTGTGATAATACTACAGCGGTGGCACTTTCAAAAGATCCAAGGTCACATCATCGGACAAAGCACATACTTCAGAAGTATCATCTCTGGAGGGATTTTTCTCAGAGAGGCGAAGTTTTAGTGAGAAGTATTTCCACGGAAGACAACGTGGCGGACCCATTGACTAAATCCTTGACTCAGTAGAAACATGATCATCATGTGAGGTCTAGCGGACTAAAAGTCATAGGAAGTTCGCTCTAGTCCAAGTGGGAGTTTGTAAGGGTTGGTGTCCTCATAACCAATTGTTTTGTACTTTGATTACATAAATGTTCACTTATTATATATTGTTCATTGTTCTACATGACTTTAATATAATAATGTCCTGGAATATTTGTTGCATTAATAAGTTCATAGCAGATCCCCTCTATGATGAGAACCTTGAAATTCTATAACAATATTCTTAAATAAAGTTCTTCGGTTGGATGACATACTATGATAGGACACATAGTATACAGACCGTCATGTGCGAGTACTCGTAAGAAGACGAGACTCTCTCTCATGGAGTTCTCACTTGGTAATCTCCAAGATGGGAGATTATGAGAACAGACCCGCCAGTAGTAATTCTGCATGTCTTGGTGTCATCGGATATTGCTATCTGCGAGCGTGTGTAATGGTCCTTAGACTGGAAGATTATCATTAACTCATGTCATGACTCGTGCACTTATATTTACTGACGAAAACCATCACGCAAACAGTTGGCGGGAAGTAGGGTACGTTGGGTGCATCACGAGTGACATGTTGTTAATGGATAAGTCGAGGAAGGATTTGTCCCTTCCATTTATGGAAGTTGATATCTCGGCCCTTTGATTGAAATAGAACTGTCGCATTAAATTCCATGGCCATGGTGTAAACGACGACTTTATTTCAGGTAGTCAAAGAACGATGGATCAAGCATATAGGTTTATGAAGCTTCCATGAAACCTGTTTGATGAGATATTGAGACAAAGGGATTAAATTACACAGTAAGCGTTCGTTAGAGGTGATACGTCAATGCGACGTCAACTTATTTCTCTTGGGTGCCTTGACCTGTTGCTAGACAATAATCTTAGACTTTAGGCAAGCCTGCCTAATGCCAACGAGAAAGAGTCCTAGAGGGTCACACACTAAGTGTATCCAAGTATCTCAAGTTGAATAAAGATTATTCCCGTACGTGGTTTAATAATTATTCAAGGAAGCCTAAGTTGTTTTAAATAATGGAGGAAAAATAAAACAAAACAAGTACACACCGTGTATTATTAAATGAACATGCCGTGTAGTTTTATTTTGGAAAGGAAATGAATAAATGAAAACAAGATATACACTCCATGTACATTTAATGTACACGTCGTGTAGTTTTCAATGAAAAACAAGTACACACCGTGTATTTATTATTACACGCCGTGTAGTTTTTCCAGTCAGGATTTTGAGGATATAATATCGTTTTATTAAATGATATTTATTATAATCAGCGTGAGTGCATGTCAAGGAATTAATTATTCAACATGAGGGTTTTCAAAAAGATTTAATGAAATAAATGAAACGCGTAACGCATTTATTTATTGTCATAACTCTACAACCTCAAACTCAATTATAAATATCCTCACAACCCCAACTCTTTTCCTACACAAGAGAATCGTTGTGCACAACATCTCTGGAGAATTATTTCAAGACCAAAAGAAACTCTTCCTCTAAGAATGCTCTCAAGACCGAGAGAGGTCCTCTTCCATCAGATCAAGAAGATCTAAGGCGGACAATGCAAGTAAAGGCTTCTCCATGCTAGCACCCGGATAATCCTTTGGCGACGTCCAGAGATACAAGGTACACGTGTGGATCACCGCTAGAGGGAGTCTACACTTGGCTTCTACGACGCAGCGACGGATCACATCGACAATGTGATCGAGAACATCAACAAAGAAAGAACACCCAAAAGGTATTTCTTTATAATTAATTAAATTAACTATAATCAACCTGTAATGATCCTTGTTTGTGGTTCCGGGACAAACCATCTTCTTTGTCTTTTTCTGTGATTCGATCCGTGGAGACTGGAGTTTATCGTCATATTGATCCCAGATTGATCATTGCTAATGACAAAAAGCCAAGTGGGAACATCCACCCACGCGCTTCCGCTGCGCCCGGAACCTTCATAAATATTGTGAAAATCATGGCATGAGAACAGACCATGCACACAAGGAACCTAAAAAGTTCTACAAGTGGAAAATTATGAGGGTAAATATAATAATATTTCACTATACAAACACATGTCAAAACAAATTACTTATTTTTCTCAATGTTTCTGCAGTGTCTAAAAGAAAAAAAATGGAAAATATTATGGTAATTATGTTTTTAAATTTATGAGAGAGATCATATTCCATCAACAAAATAGCATCCCTAAAGAGGTATTTTTTAATATAATTACTATTTAATTTAAAATATTTATTAATCCTTTGTGTATTTATATTTTTCTAGTACTAATATGACTATAAAAAATTCTCATATTTACAAGATGACACAGATTTGTTTAGAAAAAAATGAGAAACACACCTGATGGTAGAATGTACACATATATCATGAAGATGTGACTTCTTGTTACTTATTTAGTTGATTTTCTAATCCTTTTATCTACTTTTTTTAGTTATTTTCCTTATCATTTATATTTGATACTTATTTTGTTAATTTTCATAGAGATCATAAAGAAATGGACTCATGTGAGACTAGATTTTGAGACTGAAACTGAAATAATGATAATAAGGAAATGGGTCAAGAATTTATACAATCATCATGAAAATTTGAATTCTTAACCTTTAAAAAAAAGTAAATAAAGTTCAATGAGAATTTTAGAGTGTTTTTTTAATATACTATGTTTTCCTAATAATATTATCTATTATCTACTACATTAAAATAATCTAAATTAAATGTTTGACTACTCATGCAGATAATGTATTTTGCACATGATGATGTTACCAATCCCATGGAAGAACAAACTATAATGAATGAAACCCTTTGGGAAGATGTAAATATAATGTTACGATATACTTTCTCTATTTTACTAAAAAATTATATAATGAAACATTTATTTAATTTTCATTATTCCTTGTAGATTTTGTTTGTTTTATAAGATTTATGTCCATATTTAATGCTTTTTTACACCAATACTTCCATGGACTTCTTCTCCCAAAAAACATTTTCACCCCTACAGTGTTGGCATTTATCACTTTCATTCAAGTTCCCTCCACTGCCTTTGTAGGAAGAGAAAAGATGCTTCCTTTTCTCAATCACAGTGGTAATATTGATGTTTTCATATTAAAATCATTATCCATATAAATAATCTATTTTTTTATATTTATGTTTAATTTATTTCTTATTAGTATACTCACGTAATAATTGTTTTCTTATATAGGTGGATTCTTTTTTTCGAGTTAGGGTGGTTTATTCGAATCTGCTCATGATTATGAGAGATTGGACTTTGAGGCTACAACTGATACAATTATAATAAGAAAATAGTTCAAGAACGTATACAACCATCATGAAAATGCCAATTCCTACTACTTATTTATTTAATTTTTTCAGCATTTTATCTACTATTTGTAAGTTAATTTCCTTATCATTTTTATCTAATACTTATTCAGTTTTTTTGATAGATCTTGGTGGAAGTCATATTTTGCTTTCAAATATCTATAACAATCCATAAAATAGATGACATGTTCCTTTCTTCTAATGTTACCATGCTCTCCATTTCTTTTCTTTGACGAACTTCCAACACTACATATTGATTTAATGTTCTTAGTCAAAAAAATTCTTATTGTTGAAGACCAGAAGAGTAGAGAAATGTTTTTGGCTAAGAACATAGACATAATATATGGTTTTGGTAGTTCAAAAAAGAAATTAAATGGGATGGTGTGACCGGTATGACACCAGGTGTATCTTTTTATTTAAAATTGATATTAACTTTAGTTAAAAAGACAAGTGAAATAATCAAAACTAATAAAACGCATTCAAATTGTTTGATACTTTACAAAAAGGATCCATAAGTCATTTGTGACATGTAGGAATCATCAGAACCTCAATCCAACATATAGTGTGAATGGTATAATTCCAAGTCTTTCTATTTTTTTAAAATTGACATTAATTTTAGTAAAAAGAAAAAGTGACATACTGAAAATAAAGAAAACATATTCATATTTTTTTGATAATGTAGAAAAATTATCCATAAGTCATTTTTGATGTGTATGAATCAACCACACCAAATATGATGCATGATGTCACTGATATAACTCCCAATATGTTTTTTATTTAAAATTGACATTAATTATAGTAAAAACAACAAGTGACATACTGAAAACCGATAAAATGAATTTGGATTGTTTTGATACTTTAGTAAAATGATTCATAAGTTATTTTTATCATGTAGGAATTGATCGCACCTCAATATAATGCACGAGGTTACTGGTATGACTCTAATTATGTCTTTTTATTTAAAATTGACATTAATTTTATTAAAAATAACAAGTGACATACTGAAAACCAATAAAATAAATTATTTTTATTTTTATACTTTAGGAAAATGATCCATAAGTCATTTGGATATATAGGAATCAACCAAATCTCAATCTGACGTACAGTGTGACTGGTATAACTCAAAGTGTATGTTATCAGTTTAAAATATACATTTTAATTCAAAATGTGTCACTCACTGAAAACCAAGAAAAAATGAACTTATTGTCTTGATAATTTTGAAAAATGAATCATAAGTTATTTTTGATGTGTTGGAAGAAGTATCGCACCAAAATGACACACGATGTGAATGATATGACTCGTAGTGCATGTTTCTAGTTTCAAATGACATTTTATTAAAAAAACACATGTGACATACTCAAAAATGAGAAAATGTATTTATATTGTTTTGATACTTCAGAATAATAATAAATAAGTCATTTTTTATGTGTAGGAATCATCCTTAACTCAATATGATGCACGATGTGATCAGTATAATTCCAAGTGTGTCTATTTATTTAAAATTGATAATAATTTTAGTAAAAAGAATAAGTGACATACTGAAAACTGAGAAAACACATTCATATTATTTTGATACTTTATAAAAATGATTAATAAGTCATTTATAACGTGTAGGAATCAACCTCACCTAAATTTTATGTATGTAATGACCAAAATAACTCGAAGTGTGTCTTTTTATTTAAAATTGACATTAATTTTATTAAAAAGAACAAGTGAGATAGTGAAAATAGATCAAACACATTTGGATTGTTTTCATACTTTAGGAAAATGATCTATAAGCCATTTTTGATGTGTATTAATCATCCTCACCTCAATTTGATGCATAGTATAACTGGTATAATTCCAAGTGTGTCTATTTATTTAAAATTGACATTAATTTTAGTAAAAAGAATAATTGACATACTGAAAACTGAGAAAATGCATTTTCATTATTTTGATAATTTAGGAAAATTATTCATAATTCATTTATAACATGTAGAAATCAACCTCACCTCAATATGATGCATGGTGCAACTAGTATAACTTGAAGTGTATATTTATATTTAAAATTGATATTAATTTTAGTAAAAAGAACAAACGACATACTGAAAACTAAACAAATGCATTCCAATTTTTTTGATATTTTACGACAATGATAAATAAGTGATTTTTGATGTGTAAGAACTAGACACACATCAATTTGATACACGGTGTGACCGGTATAACTCCAATTGTGTATTTATATTTAAAATTGACAATAATTTTAGTAAAATAAAGAAGTGACGTACTGAAAACTGAGAAAATACATTCATATTGTTTTTATACTTTAGTAAAATGACCCATGAGTCATTTATGACATGTAGGAATCAATCGCACCTCAATCCAATGCGCAATGTGACCGGTATAACTTGAAGTGTGTCTTTTTATTTAAAATTGACATTAATTTTAATAAAAAAACAAGTGACATACTAAAAACCAGAAAACACATTCAGATTATTTTGATACTTTAGGAAAATGATCCATAATTCATTTTTTATGGGTAAGAATCAGTCAAACCTCAATCTGACACATGATGTGATCGGTGTGATTCTAGGTGTATCTATTTATTTAAAATTGACATTAATTTAAGTAAAAAAGAACAAGTAACATACTGAAAACTGGGAAAACACACTCATATTGTTTTGAAACTTTATGAAGATGATTATTAAGTCATTTTTAACATTTAGGTATCAACTGCATCTCAATCTAACACCCAGTGTGACCGGTACAACTCAAAGTGTGTCTTTTTATTTAAAATCGACATTAATTTTAGTAGAAAGAAAAATTGACATACTTAAAACCGAGAAAATGCAATCCAATTGTTTTTATACTTTATAATAATGATCAATAAGTCATTTTTTGATGTGTAGGAATCAACATCACCTCAATCTGACACACAGTGCGGTCAGTACAACTCCAATTGTAACACCACAAGGTTTTAAAAGTAAATTGAAATTCATAAAACATTGTTTTAGGAACATAGTTATAAATATCCTTTAAACATAATTTTACCGCTTCTATGATTTGAATTTCAAAAAACAGACATACACGATTGCAGCCAGTAAGTTATTTAGAGTCTAATAAGACCAACTTAATTTTTGGTGAATAGTAACATACCCTTATGGATAGTAATGTTACCATTATGAATAGTAACATACCCTTATGAATAGTAACCTCACTTATGATAGTACACATATAAGATTTAATTGAAATTATGATATACCCATATCTTGGAATAAGTAAATAAATGTTTTAAAATTTTATTTTTAGAATAAAATATTAGTTTATTTAAAAATTAAATTAATCATATTTAAAAAATTATTTTCCAAAAATGGAGTTTATTTTTGAATTCTACACATCAAAAAATGATTACGGTGAATTTTTGGGATTTTTCTGAAATACTTGAATTTTTTATGAATAGTGAAATATGGTAAAATGTTGTATGTATAAATTATCAATTAAATACAGTATTTTTGACATCATGGCTGATGTAATCATACTTGGTTCAAACTCATATCCTCTCTTTGCAATTTTTTCACAAGAATTAATACTATTCATAGTCTTGAGAAATAATATTAAACTAATGACTAAAATAATGTAAAACTCCTCCTCTCCTCCACTATAAACACAACCCATTTCCCCCCTCTTCCTCACACACCTCTCAAGCCTTGATCCATTCCTAAGTTCCTCCAAATAATCCTATCAATCCCCTTACCCACTTCCAACTCTTTTTGGTCTCACCTAAATTCCAAAACCAAGGTCCTTAATAAGGATCTCAAGGAGAATAGATCAAGAGGAGGTTTAAACACGTTTAAAGGAAGTCGAACTTGAGGTAAGGGGTCCCCTCTTTCTCTCTTTTATTCAAGAATCTCATATATATTGTAATATTTTTAATTCCTACGGATTAATTATGTTTTCTCACTTCCCCCATACTACTCTTATGATATATAAATGATGTGATACCTTTTTCTATCTCATTAAGCCCTCTCATGTACACCTGTTACCATGCCAAAATTTCATATGTGAATTCTAAACCCAATTTCCATTCTTTCGGTTAACCTTCAACTTCAATGGTTTTATCATGATAAGAGTATTTGTGAAATATAATTTTATTATATTATGTTTTATTATGTGTGTTTACAGTATATATACATATTCCCTTCATTTAATCAATTCTCTCTTAAATGTTATAGTACTTGTAAGGGACTTTCCTTTTAAAATTGTTTTAAAAGTCTCTTTAATGAAATTCAAAAAGATTATATATATATATATGGAATGAGTGGTTTTTCCTAATTTTATGATGCTTTATTACCATGATATGTTCCTTGGACATAATTATGTTGGGTTGAGCCCATTATAGGTCAAGATATGTTGGGTTGAGCCTATTATAGCTCAAGATATGTTGGGTTGGCCCCATTATAGCTCTCCAATGCATTGGGTACTCCATAAATAGAAGTTGACTGAAAGGTTATTCCATGTGTAGGGTTTAATGTAAGAGTGATATGGTAAATATGTCCCAAAGAAACTACATGTTGTTTCTATGCATATGAGTTTTATGATTATGGGTTTTATTGGTTTTTATGTTATCACTTGACTAATGATTTCTTTCCTTATATCCCTTACTGGGATTTTTGTGATCATACCAAGTTTTTAAAAGTTTTTCACAAGTTATAAGGATGTGTAAGAGAAATTAGGAAGACAATTTAAATTTCATGAAGATTTGTCATGAAATTATATTTTATTTGAAATGTTTTATATTTTGAAAAATATGAATATTGTTTTAATGGTATCCACATGTATGATTATGATATGTTATGTATGTTTTATGTCCTAATTACCTAAAACTCTAAACCTGAAAAGATCCTCAATGTGTAAGAATGTATGTTCTTGTCTAAAATTCAATATTAAGTAACCTTTTAAGGTTGGATCCTTATAGTTGGTATCATAGGATGGTTTAGATAACTTTAGGGGTTAGAATAATGTTAATTGAATACCATAAATGATTTTTTACTTTATGGTTAATTTAAAATAATATATAATTTTAAGATTACCATGTTTCTTTGACTAAGATATGTCTATTAAGAAAGGTTTTCCATAGAAGAAACAGGGAAGCTGATGTAGGAAGGCACCGAGAGGCTGATACATGTCTGAATTTATAGCCTGTAATGGTGGGAATCGGAATCAAGCAGTTTGTGAAAGCAATGGTGAAGTTAACCCACACGATAAATTGTAGTGGTATCCGTGCTAGAGAGGAACTTGATCTACCATGAGAAAAAATGTATTTTGTGGATAATTTCATGAGGCAGCATCCTCTAGATTTTAGTAGAACCACAAATCCAGTGATAGCCAAAGGGTAGATCAATTCTATAGAAAAGATATTTTATGTCATGGGATGTTCAGAACACTAAAAGTTAATACTAGCCATTTATCGTTTTGAAGGTGAAGCTGAGATGTGGTGGTCTCTAGGTAAGAATACGAGAGAAAAATATGATCTTGATAGTCTGGAATGGGAACATTTTAAGAGCCTTTGTCTGGAAAAATACTTTCCTAAAACTATTCGACATAGAATTGAGAAACAATTCTTGGAACTGAGGCAGAAAGATGATGAATATGAGGCTATATATGAATCCAATTTTACAAGACTGTCTAGGTACATACCATATTCTACTCGAGTCTTTGATAAAAAAAATAATAGATTCTACTCTGGTTTGAAACCTTTTCTATGATAATCTTTGGCTTCATGAGAGTTTAAAATCTATTTGAAACTTGTTCGGTGTGCTGAAAAAGTTGAGATGGAGTTTTCTAATATATATATGCCTCGTGATGAAAAGAATAAGTATCGGTCAGGTTGCCAGGCAATGCAGAATAACTCATCAAATAAGTATGGAGGTATAAAAATGAATTTCCCTTATAGTGAAAAGTGTGGTAAAAAGCATCCTGGATAATGTCTTGTAAATTTTGGTAAGTTCTAACGATGAAAAAAGTTTGGGAACATATCTCATGAATGCAAGGAGAATGATTAGAAAAAAAATGAGAAGCCAATGGTGAGATATTTTAACTTTAAGGAATTGGGTCATTATGCTAATGTTTGTCCAAATCTAGTCACTTGGGAAAGAAATCAGAAATATTTAAAGCAGAATGGTGTGGAAAAATTCTTTGCGACCACTTCAGTAGATTTTGAGCCATCAAATGAAGTGGTATTATGTACATTATTTGTTTACTCAGATTTTTCTAAAGTCTTTTTTGATACAGAGTCTACATATTCTTTCATTTCTGAAAAATTTTCTACGAAATTGGAAATTGAACCTCAATAAATGAATCTATAACTTATGGTAAAAACACCTAGAGGAAATATTTTGAAAAAATTAAATTATAATAATTTTCATATCTTTGTATGTGGAAAGTTTTTACCTGCAAACCTTATCATATTTCCTTTAGAAGGGTTTGATGTTATTCTGGGTATGGACTGGCTTTCTATTTTTCATGCAAAGATTGATTGTAGAGCTAAAGAAGTTGTTTTTTAGAATGAGTTTTAGTTTGTATACAAGAATGAACTTATACAATTGATAACATATTAGGAAGCTGAGAAACTTTTGAAAGATGGAAATTCAAGTTATCTTGGTCACATCATTGAAAACAAGGGAACTATCCAGATTAATGATATACTAGTGGTAAATGAATACCTGGATGTTTTCCATGATGTTTTTCCTGGTGTTATTCATTATTGAGAGGTTATGTTTACTATTGACTTAGTTCTTGATGATAATATAATTTCTAAACCCCCTTATCGAATGGCTCAAATGGAACTTCTAGAATTAAAAAAGTTTTTGCGGGAATTATTAGACAAAGGCTTCATCTGACCTATCACTTCACCATGCAGTGCTCCTATCCTGTTTGTTAAAAAGAAATATGGTTCAATGAGACTTTTTTTTGATTATATAGATTTTAATAGCATTACAGTTAATAATAAATATCTATTGCCTCATATCGATGATTTGTTTGATCAACTCCAGAGAGCTCATTATTTTTCCAAGATTGAATTGAGATTTGGGTACCATCAATTGAAGTTGAAAGAGGGTGACATTCTGAAAATAGCTTTTCATACTAGATATGGGCATTATGAGTTTGTTGTTTTGTCGTTTGGTCTAACAAATTCATCTACTGTATTCATAGATCTTATGAATAGAATATTTCGTGAGTACTTGGATAAATTTTTGGTTACTTTTATTGATGAAATTATTGTATATTATAAAAGTAAAGGGGAGCATGAAAAACATTTAAGGGTTGTTTTTAAAACTTTAAAGAAAAGAAACTTTATTTAAAATTTAGCAAGTGTAAATTCTGGTTACAACAAATTTATTTCCTTGGTCACATTATTTCTAAATATAGAATAATAGTTTATCCTTTTAAAACAGAATTTTTTGAAGAATATACAAGACCCAAAAATATAACTGAGATTCATTGCTTCCTTGGTCTGATGGTCTATTACCGACAGTTTGTTGAAAAAAAATCATGGTTATCCATCCCAATAACTATGTTAACTCAAAAGGTTGTTAAGTTCATATGGACAAAAAATGTGATGGTTGTTTTCAAGAAGATTGGTGAATGCTCCTATTTTAACTCTACCTTCCAGAAATGGTGAATTTTTCATATACAGTGATGCTTCTTTAAAGGGACTTTGTTGTGTTCTGGTGCATAATGATCAGGTAATTTCTTATGATTCATGAAAGTTGAAACATCATGAGTTAAATTACCCTACACATGATTTGGAATTATCTGTTGTTGTTTTTGAATTAAAAATTTGGAGGCATCATTTATATAGAACTAAATGTGAAATATATACTGACCATAAAATTTTGAAGTATATATTCACTCAGAAGGAATTGAACATGATTTAGAGAAGATGTCTTGAATTGATAAAGTATTATGATTACACGATCAATTACTATCCAAGAAAATCAAACCAAGTGGTAGATTATTTGAGTCTAAAACATCATGAATCATTAACCATGTTACATCTCGAACATGACCCCTTGATTATTGATTTTATAAATTTTGTCTTGGAAGTTGTTGTTTTAGGAAATTCCCCTGTTTTGTTTTAGGGGTCAGTGAAGTCGTCTCTCTTAGACAGAATCAAGAAAGTGCAGAAGGATGACAGTGACTTACAGAAAAAGGTACAACTGGTCAAGAAAGGTAAATTGTCTGAATTTAATGTTGATAATGATTGTGTTCTGAGATTTGAGAAGAGATTATGTGTACCTTATGATTCCCAGATGAAGAAATAATTGTTATGTGAGGCTCACAGTTCTTCATTTTTAGTTCATCCTAGAATCACAAAGATGTATAGAGACCTCTGAGAGTATTATTGGTGGTATGGAATGAAAAGGGATATTGCTCTTTTTACTGTGAAATGTTTGAATTTTCAACAAGTTAAAGTAGAAAGGTAGTTACCGAAGGGGATTCTTCAGACTTTTCCAATTCTAGGGTGGAAATGGGGAAATATATCTATGTACTTCATTGTGAGACTACCAAAGAATTCTCAAAGTAACAATGAAATCTAGGTTGTTGTTTATCGATTGACTAAATATGAAAATTTCCTTCCTATTCGATATACTATGTCTTTGGATCAGCTTTATCGATTGAACCTCAAAGAGATTGTCAGGTTGCATGGAGTTCATCTCTCTCTTATATATGACTGTGATCCCAGGTTCACATCTAACTTTTGGAAAGGCCTTAAAAAGTCATTGGGAACATAATTGAATTTCATCACTACCTTTCATCCCCAATCCAATGGACTGACCGAGCAAACTATTCATACATTGGAGGATATTCTTAGAGTGTGTTCAATAGATTACTAGGGAAGTTGGGATCAACAAATTTCTTTAGTTGAGTTTTCTTATAATAACAGTTTTCATTCTAGTATACAGATGGAACCTTTTGAGGAATTATATGGAAAGAGGTGTCAGACTCCGGCGTTTTGGGATGAAGTCAGTGAAAGGAAGTTGATGGGGCCAGAATTAGTAGAGGAAGTGGCTGAGAAAGTAAATATGATCCAGCAGCACATGAGGAAAGCTCAGAGCAGGCAAAAAAGTTATGTAGATAACAGAAGGAAATACTTATCTTTTGAGGTAGGTGACCATTTTTTCCATAAAATATATCCTTGGAAAAGTGTGATGCATTTGGGTAAGAAAGGAAAGCTAAGTTTACAGTTCATCGGTCCTTTTGAAATCCTAGAGAAAGTTGGAACAGTTGCATATCGAGTAGAATTACCTCCATGTCTGTCTCGGGTACACAATGTTTTTCATGTTTCGATGTTGAGAAATTATGTGCTAGATTCATCTCATGTTTGGATCCCAAAACTAGTTCAGCTAAAAGAGAACCTTTCTTGTGAAGAGAAACTTATTCAGATTCTTGATCATAGAGAACAGGTATTGTAGAATAAGGTAATTCACCAGGTAAAGGTTTTGTAGAGAAACTACATGGTTGAAGAATCAACATGGGAATATGAAAATTCTATGAGGTAAAGGAACCCTTACTTGTTTAATAAGTAAATAAAATTGTGAGGACCCAATTTCCAGAAGGTGGTGATAATGCAACACCCCAAGGTTTTAAAAGTAAATTGAAATGCATGAAACATTTTTTTAAGTAGATAGTTATAACTATCCTTTAAACATAATTTTACTACTTCTATGATTTGAATTTTGAAAAATTTATATACACGGTTACAATCATTAAGTTATTTAGATTCTGATAAGACCAACTTAATTTTTGCTGAATAGTAACAAACCAATATGAATAGTAATGTTACCCTTATAAATATTAACATACCCTTGCGAATAGTAACCTTTCCTATGATGGTATATATATAAGATTTAATTGAAATTATGATATACCCATATCTTGGAATAATTAAATAAATGTTTTAAAATTGTTATTTTTTGGTATAAAATTTTAATTTATTTAAAAATTAAATTAATCATATTTAGAAAATTATTTTCACAAAATGGAGTCCATTTTTGAAATCTGCACATCAAAAAATGGTTAGGGTTAATTTTTTGGTTTTTTCTGAAATGCATGAATTTTTTATGAATAGTGAAATATGGTAAAATACCATATATATAAATTATCAGTTAAATACACTATTTTTACATCATGGCTGATGTAAGCACTCTTGGTTCAAACTAATGTGCTATATTTACTATTTTTTCATAAGAACTAATATTATTCATAGTATTGAGAAATAATATTAAACTGATGACTAAAATAATGTAAAACTCCTCCTCTCCTCCACAATAAATACCACTCATTTCTCTTTTCTTCCTCACACATCTCTCAAGCCTTGAGTCTTGCCTACATTCTATCAAATACTCTTCTCAAGAACCTAACCCATGTCCAAAACCTACTGGTCTCACCCAAAGGCCAAAACCAAGGGCCTTAAGAAGGATCTCAAGGAGAAGAGATCGAGAGGAGGTTTAAATATGTTTAAAGGAAGTCGAACCCGAGGTAAGGGATCCCCTCTTTCTCACTTTTATTCAAGAATATCATCTATATTGTGATCTTTTGAATTCTTAAGGATGGATTGTGTTTTTTCACCTCCCCCATATTTCACTTATGATATATAAATGATGATATACCCTTTTATCTCTCATTAAGCCCACCCATGTACACCTGTTACCATGCCGGAATTTCGTAAGTGATTTCTAAACCCAATTTCCATTCTTTGGGTTAACCTTCAACTTCAATGGTTTTATCATGATAAGAGGATTTTCAAAATATAATTTTATTATATTATGTTTTATTATGTGTATCTATAGTATATATACATATTCCCTTTATTTAATATATTCTCTCTTAAATGTTATGGTACTTGTAAGGGACTTTCCTTTTAAAATTATATTAAAAGTCTCTTTAATGATATTCAAAAAGATTATATATATATATATAATGAGTTATTTTTCATTATTTTATGATTCTTTATTACCATAATATGTTCCTCGGACATATTTATGTTGGGTTGATCCCATTATATCTCTCATTATAGCTCAAGATATGTTGGGTTGAGCCCATTATAGCTCTCTAATGCATTGGGTGCTCCATAGATGAATGTTGACTGAAAGGTTATTACATGTGTAAGGGTGAATTTAAGGGTGATATGTAAATATGTCCCAAGGAAACTACATGATGTTTCTATGCATATGATTTTTTATGATTATGGGTTTTATTGGTTTTTATGTTGTCACTTGACTAATGATTTCTTTCCTTATATCCCTTACTGGGATTTTTGTGATCATCCCATGTTTTTAAATTTTTTTCATAGGTTATGAGGATGTGTAATAGAAAGAAGGAATACAATTTAAATGTCATGAAGATTTTTCAAGAAATTATGTTTTATTTGAAATGTTTTATATTTTGAAAAAAAATGGATATTGTTTTAATAGTATCCACATGTATGATTATGAGATGTTATGTGTGTTTTATGTCCTAATTACCTAAAACTCTAAACCTGAAAAGATACTCAATGTGTAAGAATTTACGTTCTTGTCTAAAATTCAATATTAAGTCACATTTTAAGGTTCTTTCCTTATACCAATTGTGTCTTTTTATTTTAAATTGACATCAATTTTAGTAAAAGAAACCAGTGATATACTGAAAACCAAGAAAACATATTCATATTGTTTTCATACTTTAGGAAAACAACCCATTATTCATTTGTGAATATAGGAATCAACCTCACCCCAATCTGACTCACGGTGTGACCGATATGACTCAAATTTTCTATTATCAGTTTAAAATTGACATTTTAGTTCAAAACATGTGTCACTCAGTAAAAACAAAGTGAACATGATCCAATTTATTTGATAATTTAGGAAATCAATTAAAAAGTCATGTTTGACATGTAGGAAGTAGTCTCACATCAAATCGACAAATTATGTGATCGGTATGACTCAAAATGCGTGTTTCCAGTTTGAAAGGACATTTTAGTAAAAAACAAAAGTGACATACTGAAAATTGAGAAAATGAATTATAATTGTTTTGATACTTTAGGAAAAATATCCATAAGTAATTTTTGACATGTAGGAATCAGTCACTCCTCATATGACGCATGGTGTGACTGGTATAACTCTAGGTGTTTTTTATTTAAAATTGGAAATAATTTTAGTAAAAATAACAAGTGACATGATGAAAACTAAGAAAATGAATTCATATTGTTTGGATACTTTATGAAAATAATCCATAACTCATTTTTTATGTGTAGGAATCAACCCCACCTCAATACAACACATGTTGTGACCAGTATAAATCTAAGTGTTTCTTTTTATTTAAAATTGATATTTTCTTAATGTATTATTTCATAGTAATATTTAATTTATTTTCTTATAGTATTACTAACATAATATTTTTTTTCTTATATAGGTGTATTCTTTTTCTTGGGTTGAGGTGATTTGTTTGGCAACAAATACCATTGGTGTACTTTTTTTAGAGGGATCACGAGTGCCAAAAGATGAAACATTGATTTTTTTAAATGTTTGTGGATAATTGTAAGTGTAATTAAAAAAACATTGTTTTGAAAAGTATATAGTAGTGTTTTTTGTATTCATGATGTCAATATTATTTCAATTAAATTATATATTGTTCATACATAGGTTATAGGATTTTTCTAGGTGTGTTGTTATACAAACAATACACTATAACATGTTGGGCCTTTGTTAGCATTATTTCTAGCACTGATAAAGGGTGGCCTTTATCAGTTTTAATAAAAGCATTAATAAAGGTGCCCCTTTATCAGTGCTTTAATTACACTAAGGACAAAAACACTTTTTTATCAATGTTAAAGGTATTTTCGCGTGCTATTAAAGGGAATATCTATAGTAGTGAAGGGCCAGCACCGAATGTCGGTGTCGCTAGGAAGGTGAGCGTGCTGGAGAGGGTGGTGGCGTATTTCAAGAGCTTGTATGTGCTATAAGAAATGGGGATATGGAAGGCACATATGGAGATTCCATCAGGGCCAGCGAGCGGCCCAGCACTACCTAGCTGCACCATATGATATTCGAGCAGAAGTCGCAAGAGAAGATGAACAAGAACTTCTAGGACCTCAAATTCATGCTTCCACTGGGATCTAAGGTGAAACCTTACTCCTATGATTAGGGTTTTATCATTGACCTCCTCCGATCCACATCTAAAAAATGGCGTAAAACTCTAATTGTTCACTGGTCGATTTTCCATGAAATATGCAAGGTTTTAGAAACTAAAATAAATAATGATTCGGTTCTTAAAATTGATCTGCACCTTACTAGCTAACTGTTAGCATCATTTCAGAAGGATAAGGATTTAGTTCTCACCAACATGTGAGACTACCTATGTTTTCTACAAGCACAAGTCACAGACATAAGCCATCAGAACCCATAGCTAGGAGGCGCAGGTTCTCCAGCGGAACCCTATCGGACCAGCCTCCAAACCTGGTGAAGCCATCGGAAAATTTGGTTAAAGGCGTCAAGGTCGTTGCCTCATTTTCCCCCAATGAAAAAATATTTAAAATATATATATATTTATATTTAAATTTTTTATTTTTATTTTGTTTTGTTTTGTTTTGTTAGTATATTTATATATATATATATATAACAAAAAAATCAGCATAATATAACTCCTACTTAATATCCAGTATTACCGCCATTAAAGTAGAATGAAATTCTAATGGAAACCTTTTCCCAAAGCTCCCTTTTAGAAGGGGGTTTTCCCTAAAAATTCTTCTAGATTTACAATTGGGGATTCAGGTCCTCCTTTTCCTACATAGAATTGATAATATATTATTATTATTAATCAATAATTAATGGATAATAAACATCAATTACTAATAAATAATAGTAATTAATTATTAACATTTAGAATCAATTATTAATAATTAACTAATTAATATTAATAACATTTTAAACCACATTAATTAATAACTAATTAATTACTAATAAATACTAATTACTAATTAACAGTATTAATAAACAACCTATTAATTAATAATTAATAATTAATTGGTTTTAATTCATTAGTAATTAAATAATATATAATTAATAATAAATAATATTAATAATGACTAAATAATAAATAATAAATATATAATATATAATTATTTTTATTAATAATTGTAATTAAGGAATAATTTTGAATATTCATTAGCAATTTAATGTTAATTAGAAGTTAATATTGATTATAAATAATTGTTAAATTAAATAGTAAAAAAATAATCATTATTAATTAATCATTAGTATTTTAATAATTTGATCATTATTAATAATATGTCATAACTAAATAATATTTTAAAATAATTATTATTAATTATATAATAATAATTATTAATAATTATTAATAAATAAATAATTATTTAGTTAATTTTTACTTAATATTATTAATAAGTAATTAAATATTTTTTAATTACTAATTAATTAATAACTACTAATTGTATTATTATTTTTAATAATTTGATACTAAATAATAAATTTAAATATTTATTAGTAATTAATATTAATTAGAAATTATTATTTATTAGAAATCAATATTATTAAATACTAAATCATGTTATTTAATTAATATTTATTAGAAATTAATATTTATTAGTAATTAATTTTAATTAACAACAGTTAGTTAATTAATTAATACTAGTTTAATAATAATTAATTAATAATTAGTAATTTAATCATTTAATCATTATTATTAACATTTAGTAACTAAATAATAAATTTAAATATTAATTAGAAATTTTTTATTAATAATTTTTAATATTTATTATTTAGTTAATAATTAATTCGTTAATTAGTAATTAATATTATTAATAAGTAATTAAATATTTCTTAATTACTAATTAATTTTTAACTAATAATTATATTATTATTTTTAATATTTGTTACTAAATTATAATTTTAAATATTTAATTTTAATTAATTTTAAATAGTAATTAATATTAACTAGTAATTCATATTTATTAGAAATTAATATTATTAATTTTTAAATTATATTATTTAATTAATAATTATTAGTAATTAATATTTATTAGTAATTAATATTAATTAACAACAAGTAATTAATTAATTAATACTAATTTAATAATAAATAATAATTAATTAATTAATTTAATTATTTAATCATTATTATTAATATTTAGTAACTAAATAATAATTTTAAATATTTATTAGTAATTGTGTAATAAACAATTATTAATATTTATTGATTAATTAATAATTAATTAGTTAACTAGTAGTTACTATTATTAATAAGTATTTAAATATTTATTAATTACTAATTAATTAATAATTATTAAATATAAATAATTTATTAATATTTATTAGTAATTAATTAGTTATTAATTAATATCGTTTCAAAAAATATTAATATTAATTAGATAATTATTAATATTTAATAATAAATGTTAATAGTTAATTATTATTATTATTTATTAGTAATTAATATTTATTATTAATTAATTAATAATCGTTAATAATAATATATTATTAATTCTGTATAGGAAAGGGGGGACATGAATCCCATATTGGAAAACCATAAGGATTTCCAGGGCAATCCCCCTTATAAAAGGGGGTCTTGGAATATGGTTTATGTTAGAATTCCAAACTACTTTAATGAAATTAATATTGGATATTAAGTAGTAGTTAAATTATACTAAGAAACTTTGTTACACGTATATATATATATATAAACAAAACAAAACAAAACAAAACAAAAATAAAAATTTTAAATATACAAACACATATATTTATTTTCATTAGGGGAAAAGAGGTAATGACCTTTCCGCCTTTGGCCAAATTTTATGGCAAAGGTGGAAAAGGCCTTGTTTCCTTTAGCCATGATCAAAATAGGCCAAAGGTGGTAAGGGAATTTCCACCTTTTTATCTTATTTTTAAAAATAATTTTAACCTAGCATTATTTTCATAAATATTTTTTTCAAAAAAATGTATATAAAAAAAGGTATCGTTTGTACATGTCATGGATTGAATTTATAATTTATCTATGAAACATGTAGTATAATACTAGTAATTTTCTCAAGGATGGTGCCTGACATCCTTTAAAATAAAAAAACTAAGGCATTTTCTATTGTTGGCCCCCACTGATCCTATGTTTTCTTATAGGATCCGTGTTCTTGCACTTTTTCTTTCAGCCTTGAAATTTTATTTTGTACTTCTCGGTCAATGGTGTTTCTTGAACCCCCACTACATGGTACAATAATAAATAATGACAATGGACAATCAAATACAGCTAATGAAGTGGACCGAGAACCCATCCCCCGTACACACTTGGGATGCTCACTCTCTAAAATGTTTGTAACTGCATCGTTCTGGGAAATCGATGATGATTGTGCGGAGTTCGCATCACAGACCTCTTGAATTTTAACCTATTAATATAATAATATTAAAAATGATTTAATAAATATTTAAACTTCATAATATTATCTTATTTATTTATTTTTCATCAGTAAGTTTTTATAGTAATTAAATTACAATAAATGGTAATAAAGAGTACTTATGTGAACATCTCTAAAAGGTTTAATCCTGAAAATGTCATTAGGTTTCTGATGAACATTAAGCTAATTATATTCTCATCCAACTAGGTGATGTAAATTTTGAACCTTTATAAATATATATATATATAAGATATAAAAAACCATTAGGTATAATAAAATAATATATATAATAATAGATAAAATACAACCAAGATTGCACTTTTTATGGAAAAACTTTGCAGCCCAATGGTATGAAGAATGACTTGTTTTTCATGATTTATTGTACTTTTTTAGATAATTCCTGTAAAAATAGTAACATTAATAAAAAAATAATTTTCTTCTATTTTTTGTTATTAAGATGCTATAAAATATGCAAATACCACATGAGATGCATCTCTATTAATATCAACAAACATATCTCACTTCTCATGAGACGCATCGTTGGGAAATTTCTCATACATTTGCTGAGTGCTTAGAGAAGTGCCATTAAACTTGTTCCATAATCTCCACTAAAAGCCTCTCCATTTCTTTCCCAAAATTTTCAAGGTACATGGATGTGAAATGGAGTCAGGGACATCAAAATGAAAAAAAAACTACAAATAACAAACATAACACTTTAAAAAGTATATTAATAATTTTACTCACTCCTTTTAAATTAGTCATTAATCAATATAAAATTAGTATTACCTTTAATTGTTTTTCAAACACTATATTCTTCAAATCTATGAGAATATGCCACCAATTTTTATAATTAATGGAAATTTTCTCCATCTTGAAAGAAAGCTTCCAAAGAATCTATCCATAGATTCTAGTAGCATCACCAATAGGCACCCCAAACTCATCAAATGGAATGATAATTTTAAAGACTTCTAAGTCCCATACATTAGTTGTATTCATATTTCTATATCTTCTATTTCTATTTTTAAATGTTTGGAAACTTCATTAAACAAGTAATAAAAGTATATGGTTTTTTCTACAATGATATGAATTACTGTAATGGTAACTTACTAATATCCCCTATATGGAGGAGTAACCAACTACTCCACCACTAAAGTTTCATCAGATGGCAAGCTACCAAAAACACATGTGAAAGATGGTGTCTTGCTAAAAGTCTTAGGTACAGTGAAATCACTCAGATCCATTAGAGGTGATGGTATAGGTGATGTGCTCCGAGATGATGATTGACTAAGATCTCGAAAAAATATTCTTAGTATTCCTTCAATTCAAATGACTTAGAATATATTCAATGTACAAAAAAACTAAGTAAAATATTTGTACAAAATAAAAAAATAGAATATTGTATATATGTATGAAACACTTACAGACGTGAAATTTTAATATAGATTCATTACATATTTATATATTCAATTATCATCATCTTCATTTTCATTATTTTTATTAATATTCATTGTGAAGAGTACTTCATTTTCACCCTCTCTTTGAAGTTATATTGTTTTAATATTGTTAGGTAAAAAATGTTGAATATTTTTTGGTTTATGGGGTTCATTGTCATAAATTACCAATTGATCTTTATCACTCATATCATAAAAGTCTCTCTATTTTAAGTGTACAACAACACTCCAAACTTAATTTATTTCATTTTCCACATAATAAATCATCTTTTATTGTTAATCCAAGATTAATGGATCATTATCTTTACACTCATTGGTATGGATCAAGTGATAAAAGTTAACCAAAGTAAAATGTAACAAATATTTCATTATACCTCTATCAATGTTGAACCACTTTAATTTGAATAAGACAATTTAAAATCAACCATGATAGTTTAATTTTATTATATCAACCTACTTTCCATAGTATCCCACCTCTATAAATGTAAATACACCACTATTTTTAGTTTTCCAGACTCCTTCATGATTAATTTTCTGAAACTTGAAGACGTGAATATTGTACGCATCGAATATCTTAGCCTACCTCAGTGGACATTGATCCAAAAACTTCAAATCATTTTACATTTTAGCTTAATTCTTAACATCTAATATCTTGATATAAAGATATAATGTAATACTTATAACATAAACAAAATAACTACACATCAATAATATGAATATGAGTATGTACTTACATGAAAGGAGAAATATTTGACAATCTCCTTATTAATAGTTTTTGTTAATTCCATCTCATTTTTAGCTCAACATCTTAGTATTATATTTGTTTATAGTATTAGTTCTTAAATAAATGGATCTTTATTAAGTTTATTTAGTAGAACATATCCACATTCTTACATTAACTCCAATTCAGTTAGTGTAAAATTCGATCTCGTACCAACTAGTCATCCTCTAGTTGGAAATACTAATGACTATTTTGAAGAATGATAATTATTGGAGATATCATCATCACATCCAATATGATTGAATCTAGTCTCAATCCCATCTAAATACCTTTACCATAAGGTCATACACTCTTTGGCTATGTAACCTTTATCAATTTATCCTTCTGGTTGAGCTTTATTACTCACATATGATTTCAAATGACCTACACACCATATGAAAAATAATATAGGAAACTTATTAAAAAAATACACAATGATTTGATAAATTGAATTCAAAAATAAATATAAAATTAACATTAACATGAATCTCAATTGGATACATACATCTATAGTGTATTGATCCATCATGTTTATATTCCTCAACCAAATGTATAGTCAAATGAATCATGACAGTGATAAAATATAGGGGAAATAACATATCCAAATGAAAAAGTGTCAACATTATTCTTTTATAAAGAATATCAACCTCAGTGGTATTTAGATGTTTTCTATAAATCATTTTAAAAAAGGTGAAGAACTCAACTGGAACTACAATTACTTTTTCAAGTAATGTATTACACAATTTCAAGGGTAGAAACTTCTCCATCGGAATATGTGTGTCATGAATTTCCAATCCATGTAACTTTTGATGTTTTAAGTTATCACACCATGATATTTTACTAGAATATCTATATAACACTTTTACATTCTTTAAAGTTTGAAGGAATGTGTATTTCTCATGATTTTTCATTTAAAAAACATCTAAAGGATACTTTTCATTCTCATTTTCTCATAAACTACGCTTAATATTCATTGCTTCCAAATCCTTATGAGCAATAAGGTGATATTTTTATTTACCCTACTCATTAAGAAATGTAAAAATTAAATTATCATAGACTTTCTTCTCAATATGAATTGTTTCATGATTATGTTTTAGAAAATTAAACTCCCAATGATGATGTTTGAAAAATATAGTCATTTTCTTACATTGTTGTGTTCAAACTACTTCAGATATTGTAACTCTTTCCCATTTCCCCTTCTTTCAATTGATTTCATTTTCCAAATTTTATAAGGGAATTCATTAGTTTTCCTAAGATTTCTGAACCAGATTTCACCTTCGGTGACTTTCTCAATTCAATATCTCTCTTAAATTGTGTCTTATTAACCTTAAATTTATGGATGCATCAAGAAATTGATGATAACGCATAAAGAACCATTTCCTTCTATAAGGTAATCATTGAGATTCAAAATCAAAATTAAAAACCAGAAAAGGAAAAATGATATTATTATTCCAACCAGATAAGTTTCCTAGTCCAGGAAAGTCATTAATCTCCCAAATTAAAGTAGCATGCCTTTTTAATAGTTTTCTCATTGATGCATCAAATGTTTCTATGACATCATCTCGTAATTCTCATAATTATTTTATTAGAGGCTTAAGGTATACACTAATGTCATTTACAATCATTTTATTTTCTAGAATAATCATTGAAATAATTATATAAGTCTTCTTCATACACATTCATAGAGTTAGATTATAGGGGATCAAAAAAAATTGGACATGTGTTATAATTAGTACTTAAAGTATAGAAATGGTTAAAACCATTATAATACAATCCTAAATGTATATTCCTAGGATTGGAATAAAAATATGGATATGATGAATCAAACACCTTCCATGATGTTGAATATTTTTGAGGTCTCATCGATTCATCATTGTTACTTTACAAATCATTCTACTTCATGTCGTATTCTTCCTTAAACAAAATGAATAATATTTTCAGTCATGGTTTCATGGGAATGTAACACAATACATTTGTAAGAGTTTTCTTCTTTAGATTCTACCTAGTGTTACATTCATTTGTACTCCCACTATTTCTCATTGATTTTCATCTACTTGTATGACATCTTATGCATTATTTTTTATCATACTCTTCTCCCCAATAAAGCATTAAATCATTAGGGCATGCATGTATTTTTGTATAATCAAGTCCAAGTTTGTTAATGATTTTCATCATCTCATAGAATGATGCAAGGATCTTATCTTCACCAAATGCATCATGACATCTTATGCATTATTTTTTATCATACTCTTCTCCCCAATAAAGCATTAAATCATTAGGGAATGCATGTATTTTTGTATAATCAAGTCCAAGTTTGTTAATGATTTTCATCATCTCATAGAATGATGCAAGGATCTTATCTTCACCAAATGCATCATGAAGAAACTCTAAAATCATGGACATACCTTTTTTAGTAATTCCATAGAGACACTTGATATGATACAAGTTTAATAGAAAATATATCATCGAATACTTGGCACACCATTCACACATTTCTTGATTTTTGTCTTCAACTAATTCATAAAACACATTTTTTTAGTCACTAAAGTTATATAAAGATTAACCTGATCAAGATCAATTGAAGGTTTTTTTTATCTATTAAAATATAGGTTATTGTGTCCTATAAATCCAAATGCGTCATTTATTAAATTTCAATCTGAATTCTTTTATGGTGGGTCACTTTTTGTTTTGTTGACAGGATAGTTATTCTTTGACTTCTCATAACATTTGACTCGTGATGCTGAATCCAATATACATATAAAGTAGGAAACTTTTTCAATATCAAGTGCTCATATACTTTGTTTCTATTCAACCATTACTTACAATCAGGACACAAACATTTTATTTTACTGGAAACTGATTTATTTTCAACTACATAAATCTAAAAATTCTTCCAAACCCTTAGAATATCATGGTATGTTTTAGTGTAAATTAATCCAACTTTTATCCATGTTTATTGGATTACCACAGTTCTCCCCATACATTAAAATATAAATACATAAATTTATAATCAAACAATTAAAATCAATTATTAACATCATTATGTAAAAAAACATTTCTTCAAAAAAATTATACCCATAAGAAAAATCAGTTTAAACTAAAAGATGAAAAAAATTAAAAGTTTGGTAATATACTATAAAATGATTAGAATATTGATAAATATTTAAATTAATTTTGTAAGATCCAGTCTTTTTTCAAGTATGTCTCTCTCTGAGTTTTTTGTTAAACATATTTCAGTTGAGTTTTGCCTCATCTTTAAACCTTGGTGGTTGTATTTTCATTTTGGATAACTGGTCAGTTGAATAAACGCAGTCTTAGGTTGTGAGGAAACTTGAGAAAACTAGAGACAATCCACATGGTGAGCCTTTTTCAGGGAAAATGACTTAAAATTCCAGAGATGTATGTTTTTTTGAATTAATGGAATCTAGGTATATGTGGGTCAAGTGTTATAATGGGTTCTTGGTAAGTTGAGAATCCTTAAAGGGGGTTCGGATTGTTTAATAGGGAAATGGGATAAAAAATTACCTACAAAATATTTACACATTGTGTAAATGGATTACAAGTCATGTAATGTTTGGGATAATTTTAATATTTTCATCCTAGGTAGGGGGTTCAGTGTATCCCATTAAAAATAATTACACGATGTGTATCTCTATAACACACTATGTAATTCCCCAGTCTGTTATTTTAAAGTATGTCATGCGGATGATTTTTCATTCATCTCACTACATCCTTATCCTCTCAACCCTAGGGCACCCTCCAGGTAATTTTCAAGTTCCAACCTTTCTTATGGATGTCCCAATAACACATTTTATCCCTAATAAGTGTTTTTGGTCCATTTTTTCCTTCTCTCCCTTGTTTCTCCAGACGTTGCGGTGTAAACCACTTAACCGTGTGTGTTTTTGGTTTTGATATTAATTTGTTTTGATCTAAGATCCTTCTTATCACCATATTCACCTTCTTCCTCATGATTTTTTTCTGTTGGAAGCATTTTTTTATCATCAGTTAAAGGTATGGGGTCTAAACCTTAACCATATAGTTTGATAATTGTTAAGTATGTGAAATATTTCAATTACGCCAACATATCATGTGCTGAATAAATTTAATAAATTTAATAAATGAATTGAATAATTCCTTAAAGTCTATTTGGATTCAGTTGGTTATTGATCTAGCTTTTGGCTACTGTTCTGGTGAGTGAACCCTTAAATATAAATGAATTTTTTAATGGGTTAAAGTGTGTTTAACATGACAAGGATTATGGGTGATTTCTTGGTATAGATTCACCTTGGTTTTTCTTTTTTTATTGAGATAAATGGAATGTTATTGGTTATGACCAAATGATATATGAAATGTGTAAATGAAATTTAAATAGTAATTTACATAATTAACCATTAATCCATATGATGTGATATTTTGATATCCTTATTGCTATGACTTGTGTAGTGATTAAATGTTGTAATGCTTATATAGTAGTCTATTCCCAGTGACACATGCTGAAATGCTAATATAATGGGATTGTCCTAGTTGATATGATAAAATGATGATATAGTGAGCCTAGCCAGTTGATATACTGAAATGCTTATATAGCAGGCTTGGCCCAGTTGACATGCCGAAATTCTTATATAACGGGCTCAGACCAGATTGAATGTTGAAATTATTATATGGTGGGTTTGACCTAGATTACTATGATTCATTCCTTGGTTATAAGGTTATGGTTGGAATTATTGTAAGACATGCTCAGATACATTTGGGCATGGCATCAAGGTAGGTAATGTTATACCTTGGTTATAAGGTTATGGTTGGCATGGTTGTGAGACATGATCAGAGATATTCTGAAATGGTGCTGAAGTAGGTTGATGTGGTATTAAGATAATTTTTTAATTAATTAATACTCTTGTTTATTACATTATTATATAAAATTTTTATCAGACTGGTTATATTTAGAAATAATGGTGTCAACCTACTGATTTATACTCAAACTATATTTGGACTGTTGTTTGACACCTGAGCAAATTATATGGATACAGGTTTGGACAAGGGTAAAGGACCTTGTTGTTGAATGTTTGTTTGCTGGATGGGCTAGATTTTGGATATGGGACCAACATGGGGTTTGGGACAGAATAATTTTGAGTATTTATTTTCATCTTCTAGTATTTTATTTGTATTGTTTCTATCATGACATTTAGTTACATTCTAGCACATCATTACATTATTACTTTATTATTTATTGGATTATTCAGTTGGATTATTAGTTGGTTTTGACTTTATCATTTTGTTTCTATTGCTTCTACACTCTGATATTTATGTATATAGTTATTTGGATATTTTATGTTGTGTTTTTATTTCCGAATCCATGGGTTATAGTCTCCCCACTATACTTATCACACCTCTGCTTCTAGTCAGCAGCCTCTGGTGTTTGGTGAGGCATGCTTGAGGTCTTGTAACGAACCTAGCTCTGCCACGTGAGAGAGTACCAGATCAGGGGAACGTTACAAAGTGGTATCAAATAAAACCAGATTTCTTCTCTAATTATTTACAATTTGGTAAAGGTAGAAAGGATATTATGATTTTTTGGGACTTGGTAATGAGCTTGTGCATGCGAGTAGCTAACCCACGAATGAGTAAAATTTTGAGTGCCCATGGGTGGATTATTTTTTATGTTGTGTGCTTGTTGTATTTGATGTCATTTCACCTTGGGTGATTCACATGTTTTGTGAGGTTATTGTTCTATGATGCTATTGGTTCTTGAGATTTATACCAGTGGCCTAGTATGGTGCGAGATGAGTATGCATGCATCATAATAGCCACATAGGAATATACTCACATGCATTGTTCATGATAGGGACGTATTTACTTTCATGTGATATATACTTTCCTATTGAATTGTGATATGAGATATCAGTTTTATCTGAGAAATGAAATAAATAAACTGTTATGTTATGGTAAAACACTTGTAAGCCATGTTTAGAGAGACCAGGAGTCAGTGGTTCTCTGTTGTTGTCACTTGTTGAGGTTGACCTTGTTATTAAATCCAATTTTCTAATGAGTTTATTTGTCTTGTAGAGAAAATGTATCCTCATCATCTTTGAGTGGAGCATCATGAGAGTAGAAATTAGTATGCTCCTAACATGGTAGAACTATACCTTCCTGTATCCCCTAAGGATCCGTTGGATATCCAGCTCCATGGAAACTTCTTGTGGGTCATGAGATCCATGGAAAGAAAGATTGTTTGTATTGTGCCTTTGATGTATGAGCTAATTAGAGAATTTTAATTATAGAATCTTCATTTATTCACTAGGGAGGGAGGACCCCAGGTAGCCGAATTCTGGATCAATTCATTCTATATGATCTTTAAGCATCTTGAGACACCTACTAATAGGAGGGTGAATCTTGCTGCATATATGCTTTGTGGACTAGCCAAGAATTGGTAGAAAATTCTAGAGCATGCAGGGAAATAAGAGGAGTTGTCTTGGAAGAAATTTGAGATAAAGTTCATGATCCATTTCTATCTTGAGAAATTGAGGGATAATAAATCTTGTGAGTTCATACACTTGACCTAGGAGGGAATGTTAGTGCTGGACTACACTGAATGTTTCACCATCCTGAAGTACTTTGCACCATCTTTGGAAGCTGATGAGATCTCTAGGGTGAGACATTTTTAGGATAGTCTTCATTCTGAGATCAAGTTACGGGTGAATGTATCCCATATGATCAGTTTTAAAAATGTGATAGATCAGGCACTCATCAAAAAAGGAAATTTGAGAGAGGCTCGAAGTAGTAGCCAGGCTGTTTCAAAAGTGAAAACTATAAGCTCCTCTTTTAGTGTAAATAAGCATCATTATGACATTCTATGTCAGGTAAATAGTAGGCATAGTAGTTATAGTAGTGGGCATCTATCTCAGGACTGTGTTTCATTGTAGTGATATCAATGTGGCAAGATGGGTCACAAAAGGCCTCAGTGTTTGTAACCTACATTAGAGTTTCACACTTGTGGAATATTGGGCCACCTAAATAGGTTTTGTAGGGGAATCCAGTCTTAGAGTGGTGGTAGGGGAATAGGATAGGCACTAGATTTTGGGAAGGACTCAACTGCACCTCAATAGACTGGTGGTTGGAGTTCCACAAGACATTCTGGTCGAGGTAGGGGACATGGTACCCATGTGTAGGAACAACAGTACCAGGTAGAGGGTGTAGCTTAGGTGAGTGATTCTGGAGCCCATGGAAGAGGTTTTGGTCAGATGCATGTTATACAGACTACTCCAGCTATCGTGGATGAAACATCATCTACTGTAAGAGGTACAATTCTTATATCATCTACCCTTGATTATGTCTTGTTTGAAACAAGATTTTTACATTACTTTTTATCCTCACTATTTTAAAATGGTTTGAGAATGGATGTGGAGATCTTGGATGGTGTTTTAACCATCAACACACCATTGGTATTACAGGCATAAAATATCAAACGTTGCAAGGCATGTTCTCTATAGATCGGTGGTTATCATTTCTTTTGGGAACTATTTATGTTTTAAATTAAAGGTTTTGACTTTATTATTGGTATGGATTAGTTAGTTTTATACCAGAAACATATTGAATTTTATAGGAGGAGATTTACCTTTCTATCTCTAGAAATAGGTAATTATTCTCACCAAGGTGAGTAGGATCTTTAGGTTGGTCGTGCATGGCCAATTCAGTGAAAATTGGATTGTATCATGGCTTAAATAGTCGGCCTTGATCTAGATGATGGTGGAATGTAGCATGATTATTTTCCTCCAGTTGTATACCGTTTTTAGGATGTTTTCCCTCATGAGATTTATTGCTTACCACCTAAGAAATAGATCGAGTTTAGAATTGATTTATTACTGAGAGAAAAGCTAGTTTCTATCTCACCTTACAAAATGGAACAAGTGGAACTTCAGGAGTTGAAATTTTAGTTGGAAGATCTAGGATCTAAAGTTTTCATATGGCCTAGTACATATCATTGGGGTTCTCCGGTTTTCTTCTCCAAGAAGGTTGATGGGTATTTGTTCTTATGTGTGGACTATCAGAGATTAAACTAGATAATGATCAAGAAATGGTATCCTCTTCCACATATCCATGATCTCTTTGATTATTTGAGAGGTGCTAAGATATTCTCCAAGATTGATTTGAGATCGTGATACCATCAGTTGAGGGTGATACCATCATACATACCTCAGACTAACTTTTAGGAGAGGTGTGGCTTATATGAGTTCATAGTGATGTTTTTTGTTTTGAAAAATGCACCTGTGATATTCATGGCCTTGATGAATAGGATCTTTCTATAAGGACCCGACCTTAAACCTTACATAATAATGAATTAAATGAATAATTCACATTGAGTATCTTTTCATGTTTAGAGTTTTAGAGAATTAGGACATAACTATTACATCTCAAAAGATTATAAAGTAGACAATTCTACCCAGTATCCATTTTTTTCGTAAAATAAAAAATCTTAAAAAAATAGTCATGTCTAGTTCCATATTTAAGATAGCATGAATTTTCCTTGATCCCATCCTTGACCCTATTCCACATTATGTCCTATGAAAAACATTTCAAAAAAACATGGAATGAGCATAAAAAGCTCAGTAAGGGATACACAAAGAAGAAAAACTGTTAGTTTTTCAAAACAATAATTAAACCATGAATAATTTAACATAAGTAATAATTTTCACCTTTATGAAGTAGTAAATACTCTTCACTGAATAAAAGATCACTACTTACCACTACTAGAATTTCTGGTTTTCGAGGCGGGGTACTTATAGTGGCCGCCATTTGGTGGCCGCTAATACTATCAACAGCGGCCGCCAAATAGCGGCCACTGCACTTTAATTCCCAAATCCCTACATTTTCCCCTCCCTCCCCACCCCGACCCCACGACCCACCCTTCCCCGACCCTGCGACCCCGACCCCCGCGACCCCGACCCCTCGACCCGGCGACCCCGACCCCCGGCGAGCCTGACCCCCGGTGACCCATCCCCGACCCCCGGCGACCCTCCCTGATCCCCAGAGACCCCTCCCCGACCCCCGGCAACCCAGACCTCTGACCCCCAGCGACCCCGGTGACCCCGACCCACGACCCCCGTCGACCCCGACCCCTGACCTCCCGGCGACCTCGGCAACCCCTGGCGCCCCCGACCCCCGGCGATCCCTACCCCCTTGCCTCTGTGCTGCGCCACCCGCAACCCCGGTGACCCCCACTGCCTTGCCTCTACGCTACGCCCCTGTGACCCCGACACCCCCGCGACTCGGCAACCCCCTGCCCACGCTGCACCTCGGCGACCCCCACTGCCTTGCCTCGGCGCTACGCCCCCGTGACCCTGACACCCCTGCGACCCGGCAACCCCCACCCCTGCCCGCGCTACACCTGGATAGTCCTGCCACCGTCATCCCCTCCCGGCCCCATTTCATCCCTCCGGAAAGTCCTCCTGCCTCCGTTGGACCCTTCCGGTCCATTGTGCCCCGCCGTGTAGAACCATCCACGCTTCATCCAACGATTCCGCTCCTTTCGAGTTCGGCCATCGAACCTCTGTCGTCAAGTCAATGCGCTGTCATGGATCTACAATCGAGTCACACCCCATTACCCATGGTCGAGTCCTCCACAGGTGATGTTTTTTATCCTTTTAAAATTTGGTTTTTAAATTTTAATGATATGTGTTTTTTTATAATTTAAATAAGATATTTCCCTTTTGATTTCTATTAAATACAGATATGGATAGGAGTTGGATTGATATGAAAGATAGATTTTCAGCTGAATATTATGAGGGGATTAAGCGATTTATGTATTTCACCAAAAAATTTCCAAGCGATATGATTAGTTGTCCATGCAAAAAATGTGCAAATAGATATCTCTTCAAACGAGATAGTGTTAGAGAACATTTGTTTTTGAATGGGTTTTTGAAAAACTATAAGACACGGACGCGTCATGGAGAAGATTCTGTTTCATGTCATCGCTCAAAAAATATTCATATGAATGTTGATTCGAGAACAGTTGATCCGATGAACATAATACTCAATGATATGATGCGTCAGTTTCAATCTGAAGACAGTAATGTCGTAAATGACGACGTTGGATTGAGCAATCCTTGTTCTTCTGCAGATGGAGAAGCATTGAAACTCTTTGAAATTCTTGATGATGCACGTACTGAATTATATATTGGATGCACTAAATTTAGTAAACTGTCATTCATCGTTGAATTGTTACACCTGAAGGCCTTGAACCAGTGGTCAGACACCTCATTCGACATGTTGTTGGTATTATTGAAGAAGGTACTCCCTACTAGAGCGATGATTCTGGAGTCATTCTATCAAGCTCACAAGTTAATCGATGATCTTAGTTTTACATATGATACAATTTATGCATGTCACAATAATTTTATGTTTTTCAGAAAAGAGAATGTGCAATTAAATAATTGTACTGTTTGTTATACATCCAGGTAGAAGACCAATGAGATTAATCAAGGTAGTCAGATTCTTCCTGGGAGAGTCTTGAATCAAGGGAAACAAGTTGCTGCTAAACAGATGCGTTATTTCCCATTGAAACCGAGACTGAAGAGATTCTTCTTGTCCACTAAAATTTCTAAATTGATGACTTGGAATTCATAGAGAAAGAAAGAGGTTGATAAATTAACTCACCTGGTAGATTCTTTGGCATGGAAAGAGTTTGATCAAAGACACCCAGACTTTTCCTAAGATGATAGTAATATTCGACTGGGTTTGGCAGCAGATGGTTTTAACCCATTTAGGTCCATGGTTGGTGCGACACATAGTACATGGCCAGTGGTGTTGGTTCCATACAACATTCCCCCATGGGTATGTATGAAGCAACCTTTTTTGTTATTATCAATTCTAATTGATGGACTGAGAGGACCTGGTGATAAAATAGATGTTTATATGCAACCTTTGATTGATGAGCTGTAAGAATTTTGGGCCGATGGTGTAATGACTTTTGACTCGGCAGCAAATGAAATGTTTAGACTTCGGGCTGCTTTGTTATGGACAATTAATGATTTCCCAGCGTATGCTAACTTATCAGGTTGGAGTACAAAAGGATAATTTTCTTGCCCTTGTTTTAATAAGAGTAAGAAATCTATATGGCTTAAGAACTATAGAAAGTGGGAATATCTTGGTCACAGATTATTTCTTCCTCCATTGCACAGGTTCAGAAAAGACCGTGTATCATTTGATGGGAATAGAGAGTTTGACCCATCACCACAAATATTGTCTGGGGTTGAAATTTGTGCACAACTTGATCAAGAAAACATCTGTACAATGTATGATTTTCAAGATTTATTGGTTCCTGCATTGCCTTCTATTCCTGCTGCAAATAGACAGCGAAGTCATAATTGGAAGAAACGAAGTATTTTTTTTGAATTTCCTTATTGGAAATATAATATTTTAAGGCATAATTTAGATGTGATGCACATTGAAAAAAATGTATGTGATAATATTATGTGCACCATTTTAGGCGTCAAGGGGAAATCAAAGGACAGTGTTAATTCTTGATGTGATTTGCAAGAAATGGGATTGAGAAAACCTTTACATTTACAGCTGGGTGAAGTTAATCGGGCATACATGCCTGCTGCACAGTACACAATGAGTAAAAAAGAGAAACAAACATTTCTATCAATTTTGAAGACTATTAAGGTGCCAGATAGTTATTGCTCTAATATTTTGAAGCGCGTGAATATGACGAGCATGACATTACAGGGTTTGAAAAGTCACGATAATCATATTCTGCTTCAACAGTTAATTACTATATCAACTCGTGATTTCTTACCTTTCCAGGTTGTTGAGCCGTTGATTGGAGTTTCTAATTCTTTTAGATAGTTCTGTTCTAGGAATCATCGCATGAGTGATTTGAAAAAGCTACAGGATAAGATTGTACTTGCACTATGTCACCTAGAAAAACTCTTTCCGCTGTCTTTTTTTGATGTCATGGTTCACTTGACTGTGCATTTAATTGGTGAAGTCATTGCTGGTGGTCCCGTGCAATTCAGGTGGATGTATCCAATAGAGCGATACTTAAATACATTGAAATTCTATGTGCGCAAAAAAGCTCGTCCAGAAGCCTCAATTGCCAAGGGATATTTAATGGATGAGTGTACTAATTTATGTGCATTATATATTGATGAGGTTGAAACAAAGATAGATAAACTGTCCCAGACTAACGAGGGTCCAATTGGAGAAGGAATAACATTTGATATGCGGAATGACAATTGGGTTCAAACTCATCGATATGTGTTGTTCAACACTCCATCAGTTATTCCATTGATACAGTAAGTTTCATAGTTGATGTGTATTTTGTTTCTATATTTATTTTATTGCTTACCTTATATTGTGTTGTGATTTAGGATGCATATCGCTGAGTTGAAATGTGAAAGTCCCCATGCAACTGAGTATCAAATCCAAAAACATCATTTCAACACATTTCATGAGTGGTTCAAGACTCATGTACGTATAATTGATTTAATATTTTTATAGTTTAACTTAGTTGTATTTTCACAATCCTTTATCCATTAAACTATATATGTGAAATTTGTAGATTCAAAAGTTACGTGATTTAACCCAGCATGTGAGCGAAGAACTCAACCAACTAGCTGATGGTCCATTTATTACAGCTCGTCGCTACAAGTATTTGGATGCTAATGGATTCTGATTTCATATTAGCGATGTTGGAATGAACCAAGCCACACAAAATAGTGGCGTTGGTTGTTCTTTTGTTGGTTCGGGTTATTATTATGGATTGTTGAGAGATATTATTGAGGTTATTTATGATCGTGTCTTAAAACACATATTTTTAAGGTGTGATTGGGTCGATCCAGTTTGTGGAACGAAAGTTGATAATTTCCAATTTACATTAGTAAACTTTAACAATATGCTATATAAAGATGACCGGGTTAGCAATGATCCCTTCATAATGACATCGCAGGCAGAACAAGTTTACTTTGCCGGCATTGATTCTGATTGGAAAGTTTTGGTGAAAATGTCTAGAAGAGGGGTTTTTTTGATTGACCAAGAGGAACCTAAAGTTGTCGCATTTCCTGATCAAACACTTGACCAAACAACAATAGCTGTACGAGATGAAGATATACAATGGACCAGAGAGACAGTTGAAGGAGATACGATAGACTTGCATGATTAGTGTAAATTGTAATTATATCCCCAGTTATTATTTGTAAAAATATTTATGAGTTATATATGTATAAAAATTTCTTGATTTCACTATAATTTCTTTTAATGTAGGTATGTCACAGGTTGGTCACAGTGGTTCACCTGATGTTGTTGGTATGTATGTTTTCATTTTTCTAAATTAATTGATTGTAATTTTATATTTATATTTCCCAAACTGTTTCTAATAATTAATTTATATTGTAATTGAATTATGAATTTATTTTTATCAGGATCTACTGCTTCTTCCAGCAGACGCAGGGGTCCTGGTAGAGGGGTTCGATCCTGGAACTCTGGAGCCCGATTGGATGTGTTATTTGACGACACATTTCATCCAGTTGGAGATGGTGCTACTGCATTGAGTCGTCAGTTTGGGCATATGATATGAGACTCACAAAGATTCCCTCTGACGACTCGTGACTGGAGTTCTTTCTCTCAGGATACGATGGACAGATTATGTAGGGAGGTTTAGGTAAATTCAATGTTTAATTTTTCATGATATTGTTATTATTATTGTCCCATCTACTGACAATATTTTTAACAGGATAATTTGACATCCTGTCCAGATGAGTTTCGGGCTGTATGTATGTCCAAATGCCAAAAATTATGGAAGGATTAAAAGTCAAGGGTGAAGAGAGATCACTGGACACCATTTGCGGGTGTGCCAGACATTCTACAGCGAGTCCCTCCGGGCATTCTTCTTGCGCAGTGGCAGGATTTGGTTGCGTTTTGGTCGAGTGAGGTAGCGATGGTGAGATTTATTACTTTTAATCTATAAATTAATAATTTTTCAAATGTCTATTAAGTAAATACGTTGAATGTAGACCGAGTCTGCTCGTCATTCACATAATCGGGCGATGCAGGGCACACCTTCCAGTCTTGGCCCTCGACATGTGTCACAGCTCAGACATGATGTAACTTTAGAATTCACTATTTCATTCATATTTTAAAAATATTGTAGTATAACATAGTGAACCCCTTTATTATAGTTACACCAACGCAGCGAGCCAATCGATCGGATGTCCATATGGATGAGGACTCGTAGGGCGGGTGATCCCAATGTTGCCGGTGTTATAGTAAGAAAATTATTTACTAATAAATGTATTTTTTATTTTATATAAATTATTCATATTTGTTCATTGATTCATTATATGCTACAGGCTCAGTTTGACGCTCAGTTAGCAGAGTTTCCAGAGGAGAAACGTCGTAGTATTGTGCGTAGAAATGAAATATTTCACCGTGTCGTGGGGCGTGACGGTCATGGTTATTCTTTGACTTATGGAGGTGGTGTCCCACGACGTGTAGTTGTTAGATCATATGTGATGGGTGCATGCAGAGAGTCAGGGATGCGCACACAGGCTGAGATAGATGCTTCCATGCAGGATATGCAGCGCAATTTTGATTCATAGTTTCAACAGTTACGTGCAGAGTATGAGGAGAGGTTGTCACAGATGTCATCACGTATCGATGAAATGATGATGCAACAAGTGAAGCCACAGGTAAACAATAAAACTAACCATACTCAGCTTGAATTTTATTGATATGTTTAAGATACATAATATTAATATATATTTTAGGCTCCGAATACATCTGGTGGACATCACAGTGATATTGGTGATCCAGATGAGAATGAACCCCATGCATGAGGTAATTTCATTTGTGTTGATGAATTCTTTAGAATTTTTTATATCCTTGATGAATATAATTTTTCTTTTTTACCTAGATTAGTTTGTTTTAGTATCTGTGGATGACATCTTCGTGCACTCCAAGACTGATGATGATCATACCCAACATCTTAAAATCATACAGATTACACTTATTGACTACACTTCAAGCTATATATATGTCAGTTTTGTATTGATTATATAGGTACAGTTATTGGGTCAAATAATCTCAGAGGAAGGTGTGTCAGTGGATGGAGAGAAACTCCATACAGTTGTTTCTTGGGAGAAGCCCAATAACTCTTTCAATATTTGTATCTTTTTAGGGTGAGTGAATTGTGATGTGTACGCACAGACGGCACGTCAATCGGACTTGCGGTATGCGCGGTAGGGCTCATTATGTGTTCTTTAAGTGTTGTGTGCGCTTGATAAACGCGTGTGTGGGGGGTCCAAATAGTCCGAACGAAGTATGAATGGCCTGAAATCAGACTACATCAAAGGGTGAGTGAATTTTGATGTGTTCGAGCAGACGGCACGTCAATCGGACGTGCCGTGTGCCCGTGGTGACCAGGAACGCCGTTCTGGTGTCATAAACGGCCAAAATGGGCGTCTAACGGTCAAACTCATAAGGAAAGACATCGGATTGACCTGAAATCATAGTAAAACAATATAATTATTATTCGGGACATGTACGCGCAGACGGCACGTCAATCAGACGGGCGGTCTGCGCGGTAGAGCTCATTATGCGTTCTTTAAGTGTTGCGCGCGCTTGATAAACGCGCGTGTGGGGGGTCCAAACGGGCCGAACGAAGTCCGAATGTCCTGAAATAAGACGGCATAAAAGGGTGAGTGAATTTTGATTTGGTCGAGCAGATAGAACGTCAATCGGACGTGCCGTGTGCCTGCGGTGACCGGGAACGCCGTTCTGGTGTCATAAACGGCCAAAACGGGCGTCTAACGATCAAACTCATAGAGTACAACATCAGATTGACCTGAAATCACAGGAAAAAAATCTAATTATTATTCGCGACGTGTACGCGCCGACAGAACATCAATCATACGTGCGGTCTGTGCGGTAGGGCTCATTATGCGTTCTTTAAGTGTTGCACGCGCTTGATAAACGCGCGTGTGGAGGGTCCAAATGGGCCGAACGAAGTCCGAATGGCCTGAAATCAGACGACATCAAAGGGTGAGTGAAATGTGATGTGGTCGAGTAGAAATAACATCAATCGGATGTGCCGTGTGCCCTTGGTGACCGGGAACGCCGTTCTGGTGTCATAAACGGCCAAAACGGGCGTCTAACGGTCAAACTCATAGCGGACGACATCGTATTTACCTAAAATCACAGGACAACAATCTAATTAATATTTTAAACGTGTACGTGTAGACGGAACGTCAATCGGATGTGCGGTCTGCACGGTAGGGCTCATTATGCGTTCTTTAAGTGTTGCACGCGCTTGATAAACGCGCGTGTGGGGGGTCCAAATGGGCCGAACGAAGTCCGAATAGCCTAAAATCAGACGACATCAAAGGGTAAGTAAATTTTGATGTGGTCGAGCAGACGTTACGTCAATCGGACGTGTCGTGTGCCCTCGATGACCGGGAACTCCGTTCTGGTGTCATAAACGGCCAAAACGGGCGTTTAACGGTCAAACTCATAGCGGATGACATCGGATTGACCTAAAATCACAGGACAACAATCTAATTATTATTCGTGACGTGTACACATATACATAATGTCAATCGGATGTTCGGTTTGTGCGTTAAGGCTCATTATGCGTTCTTTAAGTGTTGCGTGAGCTTGATAAACGCGCGTGGGGGGTCCAAATGGGCCGAACGAAGTTATAATGGCCTGAAATCCGACGACATCAAAGGGTGAGTGAATTTTGATGTGGTCGAGCAGACGGCACGTCAATCGGACGTGCCGTGTGCCCGCGGTGACCGGGAACGCCGTTCTGGTGTCATAAACGGCCAAAACGGGCATCTAACGGTCAAAATCATAGCGGACGACATCATATTGACATGAAATCACAGGACAAAAATCTAATTATTATTTTCGACATGTACGCGCAGACGGCATGTCAATCAGACGTGCGGTCTGCGCGGTAGGGCTCATTATGCGTTCTTTAAGTGTTGGGCGTGCTTGATAAATGCGCGTGGGGGGGGGTCCAAACAAGCCGAACGAAGTCTGAATGGCCTTAAATCAGATGAAATCAAATGGTGAGTAAATTTTGATGTGGTCGAGCAGACGGCGCATCAATCGGACCTGCCGTGCGCCCACGGTGACTGGGAACGCCGTTCTGGTGTCATAAACGGCCAAAACGGGCGTCTAACGGTCAAACTCATAGCGGACGACATCGGATTGACCTGAAATCACATGACACCAATCTAATTATTATTCATGATGTGTACTCACAGACTTCACATCAATCGGACGTGCGGTCTGCGCGGTAGGGCTCATTATGCATTCTTTAAGTGTTGTGCGCGCTTGATAAACGTGCGTGGGGGGGGAGGTCCAAACAGGCCGAACAATGTCCGAATGGCCTGAAATCAGACGACATCAAAGGGTGAGTGAATTTTGATGTGGTCGAGTAGACGACACGTCAATCGGACGTGTCGTGTGCCTGCGGTGACTGGGAAAGCCGTTCTGGTGTCATAAACGGCCAAAACGGGTGTCTAACGGTCAAACTCATAGCGGACGACATCGGATTGACCTGAAATCACAGGACAACAATATAATTATTATTCTCAATGTGTACGCGTAGACGGCACATCAATATGACGTGCGTTATGCGCGGTAGGGCTCATTATGTGTTCTTTAAGTGTTGTGCGCGCTTGATAAACACGCGTGTGGGGGTCCAAACGGGCCGAACGAAGTCCGAATGGCCTGAAATCAGACGACATAAAAGGGTGAGTGAATTTTGATGTGGTCGAGTATACGGCACATCAATCGGACGTGCCGTGTGCCTGCGGTGACCGGGAACGCCGTTCTGGTGTCATAAACGGCCAAAACGGGCGTCTAACGGTCAAACTCATAGCGGACGACATCGGATTGACCTAAAATCACAGGACAACAATCTAATTATTATTCATGACGTGTAAGTGTAGACTGTACATCAATCGTACGTACGGTCTTCATGGTAGGGCTCATTATGCGTTCTTTAAGTGTTGTGCGCGCTTGATAAACGCTCGTGGGGGGGTCAAAATGGGCCGAACAAAGACCAAATGGCCTGAAATCAGACGACATCAAAGGGTGAGTGAATTGTGATGTGTTCGAGTAGATGGAACGTCAATCGGATGTGTCGTGTGCCCGCGGTGACCGGGAACACCGTTCTGGTGTCATAAACGGCCAAAATGGGCGTCTAACGGTCAAACTCATCACGGATGACATCGGATTGACCTGAAATCATAGGAAAACAATATAATAATTATTCGTGACGTGTACGCGCAGACGGAACGTCAATCGGACATGCGGTCTGTGCGGTAGGGCTCAATATGTGTTCTTTCAGTGTTGCGCGCGCTTGATAAACGCGCGTGAGGGGGTCCAAACGGGCCGAACGAAGTTCAAATGGCCTGAAATTAGACGACATCAAAGGGTGAGTGAATTTTGATGTGGTCAAGCAGACGGCACGTCAATCGGATGTGTTTTGTGCCCGTAGTGACCGAGAACATCGTTCTAGTGTCATAAACGGACAAAACGGGCGTCTAATGGTCAAACTCATAGCGGACGACATCTTATTGACTTGAAATCACAGGAAAACAATCTAATTATTATTCGTGATGTGTACGCGTAGACAGAACGTCAATCGGACGTGCGGTATACGCAGTAGGGCTCTGTATGCGTTCTTTAAGTGTTGTGCGCGCTTGATAAACGCGCGTGGGGGATCCAAATGGGTTGAACGAAGTCCGAATGGCCTGTGATCAGACTACATCAAAGGGTTAGTGAATTTTGATGTGTTCGAGTAGAGGGCATGCCAATCGGACATGTCGTGTGCCCGCGGTGACCAGGAACGCCGTTCTGGTGTCATAAACGGCCAAAACAGGCGTCTAACGGTCAAACTCATAGCGGACGACATCGGATTGACCTAAAATCACAGTATAACAATCTAATTATTATTCGAAATGTGTATGCGCAGACGGCACGTCAATCGGACATACGGTCTGCGCGGTAGGGCTCATTATGGGTTCTTTAAGTGTTGTGTGTGCTTGATAAACGCGCGTGTGGGGGGTTCAAACGGGCCGAACAAACTCCGAATGGCCTGAAATCGGACGACATCAAAGGGTGAGTGAACTGTGATGTGGTCGAGTAGACGGAACATCAATCGGACGTGTCGTGTGCCCGCGGTGACCGGGAACGCCGTTCTGGTGTCATAAACGGCCAAAACGGGCGTCTAACGGTCAAACTCATAGAGGAAGACATCGTATTGACCTGAAATCATAGGACAACAATCTAATTATTATTCTTGATGTGTACGCATAGACAGCACATCAATCGGACGTGCGGTCTACGCGGTAGGGCTCATTATGCGTTCTTTAAGTGTTGCGCGTGCTTGATAAACGCGCGTGTGGGCGGGTCCAAACGGGCCGAACGAAGTCTGAATGGCCTGAAATCAGACGAAATTAAATAGTGAGTAAAATTTGATGTGGTCGAGCAGACGGCGTGTCAATCGGGCGTGCCGTGTGCCGGCGGTGACCGGGAACGCCGTTCTGGTGTCATAAACGGCCAAAACGGGCGTCTAACAGTCAAACTCATAGTGGACGACATCGTATTGACCTTAAATCATAGTAAAACAATATAATTATTATTCGTGACATGTACGCACAGACGGCACGTCAATCGGACGTGCGGTCTGCGCGGTAGGGCTCATTATGCGTTCTTTAAGTGTTGTGCGCGCTTGATAAATGCGCGTGTGGGGGGGTCCAAACGGTCCGAACGAAGTCCGAATGGCCTGAAATCAGATGACATCAAAGAGTGAGTGAATTTTGATGTGGTTGAGTAGACGGAACGTCAATCGGACGTGCCGTGTGCCCGCGGTGACCGGGAACGCCGTTCTTGTGTCATAAACGGCCAAAACGGGCTTCTAACGGTCAAAATCATAGCGGACGACATCGGATTGACCTGAAATAACAGGAAAACAATCTAATTATTATTCGTGACGTGTACGCATAGACGGTACGTCAATCGGATGTGCGGTCTGTGCGGTAGGGCTCATTATGTGTTCTTTAAGTGTTGCGCGCGCTTGATAAACGCGCGTGGGGGGTCCAAATATGTTGAACGAAGTCTGAATGGCATGAAATCAGATGACATAAAAGGTTGAGTGAATTTTAATGTGGTCGAGCAGACGTCACGTCAATCGGACGTGCCGTGTGCCTGTGGTGACCGTGAACTCCGTTCTGGTGTCATAAACGGCCAAAACGGGCGTCTAACGGTCAAACTCATAGCGGACAACATCAGATTGACCTGAAATCACAGGAAAAAAATCTTAATTATTATTCATGATTTTTACACTTAGAAGTTATTTTAATCGGATGTGCGGTCTGCGCAGTAGGGCTCAGTATGCGTTCTTTAAGTGTTGTGCGCGCTTGATAAACGCGCGTGGGGGGTCCAAATGGGATGAACGAAGTACGAATGGCCTAAAATCAGACGATATCAACAGGTGAGTGAATTGTGATGTGTTCGAGCAGACAGAATGCCAATCGGACATGCCGTGTGCCTGCAGTGACCAAGAACACCATTCTAGTGTCATAAACGGCCAAAACGGGCGTCTAACAGTCAAACTCATAGCGGACGACATCGGATTGACCTAAAATCACAGGACAACAATATAATTATTATTCTCGACGTGTACACGTAGACGGCATGTCAATCGGACATGTGGTCTGCGTGGTAGGTCTCATTATGTGTTCTTTAAGTGTTGTGTGCGCTTGATAAACGCGCGTGTGGGGGGTCCAAACGGGCCGAACGAAGTCCGAATGGCCTGAAATTAGACGACATCAAAGGGTGAGTGAATTGTGATATGGTCGAGTATAAGGAACGTCAATTGGATGTGTCGTGTGCCCTCGGTGACTGGGAACGCCGTTCTGGTGTCATAAACGGCCAAAACGGGCGTCTAACGGTCAAAATCATAGCGGACGACATCGGATTGACCTGAAATCACAGGACAACAATCTAATTAGAAAAATAGAATTAATGATTTTAAATTTTTAAAACGGTAATCAAAATTATGAATATATTTTGAAAATCAAATACTTTAGATCTGTTACAGTAAGTTTGAATTTAAATATGTTAATTTGTTTTCTAGGTTTTATTCGGTACTAATTTTGTTATTAAATTTTGTTATGAAATTATATGTGATGATGGATGCAGAGCTTGGAAGATGACTGCTGAGATTTATTTGGGTATATATTAATGTATAATTGAAATTTTTTAAAAAAAAATTAAAATTCTATAGCGGCCGCCAAATGGCAGCCGCAATCGGTGTTTCCATGGATAGCTTTAGCAGCCGCCAAATGGCGGCCGCTATAAGTGTTTCGATAGGACCTATAGAAGCCGCCATTTGGCGGCCTCTAAAGCCTATTCCGGCTTGCCTACATCATCCGTAAAATGGCGGTCACTGATAGCAACAGTGACGAGGCAAAAGCGGCCGTCGTTTGGCGGCCACTATAAACCTTTATAGATGGCTTTTGGCGGCCGCTAAAGGTCATTATTGTACTAGTGTACCCTTTTGTAACCAAAAGGTTTCCATAAAACTCATATATATAACACATAACATATAAAGGTTACTTGGGACATAAACATACTTAAATGGAATAACCATACGGTCGACTTCCACACATATCACTAAATGGAATAGCCATATGGTTGACTTCCACACCCAATGCATTGGAGGTTATAATGTAACCACCTATCCTGGTTTTCACGGCACCACCCTTCATATGGTTTATCACGTAACCACCCGTCAAATGTCCAAGTACCATTATAGCACATAAAATATTGAAAATATAAAAATTTCACTAATAACATTTCATTTTAAATCACAAGAAGTAATTTCAAGATATTGAAATAATCAATCCATTTTCATAAACCATTTAAAAAGAGATTTTTGAATCAAAGTGTGTCATACCAATTTGAATCTTTTAATGGAATTATAATTTTAAAACATTAATTTCCATATAAATAAATACTCAAAACCATTTTTAAAACATGGAAATTAAAGATAAATATTTAGAATAATAAATCCTTAAAACATTTAAAATTATATTTTAGTTAAAAAAAATTTAACAAAATGAGAGACTCTTGAATACAAATAATTGAGGAATAAAATTTAATAAGAACATTATAATATCATGAGAATAAAGGGATTCATGATATAATATTAAAAAGGATAGTATATACACCATATAAGAGTGAATTTGTGCATAACAACAATTAAGTCTCAATGGAAATGTATATTGAGATGAAATCCCTTATAAAGACGGTATCCTTAAATTAAGGATAAATCAATCACATAATTATGTGTGAAAAATATAAATAAACCCAATATAAGTGTATATTAAGTGTAAAACAATCAGAGTTCATTCACACATATTCATAGGATGACATATTCAAGAAGTGCAAGTTTAACCCAAAGAATTGAAATTGGGTTAAGAAGTTCCCTTACAAATTTTCGAAAGCCTAACGGCATCACTTTAGAATTCAAAAAATGATTTGATGAGATAAAAAGGGTATATAATCACTTGGACATAAAATTTACATCAATAAGGATATATAATAACATATACCAACATAATAATATGTAAATTAAAAGACATAACAAAATTAATTCTTTTAAAAAGATAAGGGTGAAAGGTTCCCTTACCGATTTGGTAAGGTACTAAACATAGCCACATGAAAGAAGGATCATACAATGAAGATTTAAATACTCATAAATGAAATTATATTACACAAAGAGTACAATCATGGGTAGTACATACACCACACAAAAGGAAATAGTGTCAAATATAGCATGAATCTCACGGGAATAAAAAGTGAGATGAAACTCGTTACCACATTGTAATCAACAGAGTTGTTTGACCAAAAGTTAATAACCACCAAATGAATCACATAATACCATGAATATAATAAGAATCATGATAATATGTATCAAATTTAAGTACAAAATAAACCATATGCAATGAATAAGTAGCTTACAATGTGAATCTCACAGAATTAAAAGTGAGATAAGAAATCTCTTACCTCATTGTCCGACTTGACCCGTTCGTTCTTTAATCTCATGAATAATAAACTAATGTCAATTTATACTTGATTAATAATATTTTTTAATGTTTATTATTCCTTTTATATTACTTATTACCATGTTATAAACATTATGTAATCATTTAAGTTAATAACGGTCGTTTTGTCGATATTTGGTACTTGAGTAAAAAAAATGAACACCTTATAATTACAAGTTGTTCATGTGGTAAAATATCCATTATCTTCATAATGATATTAATGATTTAGATATCATATATATAATATATATCCATTATATACATGTATTTATAATAGTACATAACGTTTAGAGGTAAGAAAATGAAATGCACCGTTCATGGAGACGGTAAGTCGTACATACGCATGAACACTACTTCCATTTCTATTTCATATTTAATGTAATTAAAAACATAATGATAAATAGTAGTATTATAATTCCAGTACTGTATCATATATAATATCATATATAATATCATTAAATCCATCCTTTATAGGTCCCACATATGGCATTAACGAGTCATATCACTTTGAGGGGGAGGTAGTCCGCACTTCCTCTAATGAGATTATCGCGTTTACCCATTATGGAAACCATAAAGGCATGATATAAATGGAAATTACAGAAGCATAAAGAAAAAATAAAAATGATATATATCATATATAAATACATTTCTATCATAATGTCTACCATGAGAGGCGGTAGGAGATAATCGAACAATCATCGTTTCGTGAGGTGTTAGTTTACCATCCATAGAAACATTATGTTCTTCATCCATTATATGGAGGTGTGTATAAGTGTAGTTCAAATACTTCTCATAAAAACATCCTAGTATATTGAGGATACTTTTTTGGTTACAAAATATAGTAATAAAAATATTTTAGGGGTTGGAGAAGTAAAACAAAAGAAAACAATTTAATAGAAACTGTTACCTTTAATTTGGGTAACTCCCTTTGGTTTGAACCAAAGGACTTATTGAAGTTCCTTAAGCCTATGGTAAAGCTTATAGGATGAGTATAGGGATTTATGGAGCTTAATTTTGCAGATTTTGGACGATCCAAATGGCTTGAGAGGTGTGGTGAATTGGTTAGAAGTGGTCTCCTTTTATAAGGGAGAGGAGGGGCTCTTTAGGAAAGTGTGATAATATTATTTTATTATATAATTAAATTCAGTTTCAAAAGGTCCAAAAATAATTAAATTAAAATATAATATGACTCATATTCTAAATAAAATCATCCAATCATAATTGGAGATGTTTTGGATAATATTTTAATCATTATAATCTTATTTATTTAAATCATTTATTAATGAGGTAAACACTGCATCATTATTGTGTCATATATAATTTAATTTATTTGATGTCTAAAAATTATAAAAAAATACCATGATGTAGGAAATCTTTTTATATTTCAAATTAATATTTATAGTTGAAAATATAATTTATATATCCCCTTATAAAAATTACTTTACTAAAAGATATTTTCTTTTGTCATTTTTGTCTTTACTTTAAGTTAATTAATCTAAATTGTCATTATCACTCCCAAGTGGCTCAATGGGGTACCAAAATCGACCCAAAGATTTCCATGGTCATAAATGAATCAACCAATAAGGTTTTTACAAGTGTTAATGTAATTTTGAATTATTATAATATTCTTTTTACCTTGAATTACCTTATTTACCTTTAACCGCGGTAAATAAAAGTTAAAAGTTAATATTCACCAAAAATTATTTTCATCTTATTGAACCAAATTTTACTACTTGATAACAACCATTTATGTCAGATTTTATAAATTCAATTCACAAAATAGATAAAATTTCATTTAAATGAAAAATTCGGTTTTTTTAACTACCACTAAGTGGTTTCACTATTCATCAAAAATTGAAGTTTTTTAGAAAAATACCAAAAATTCACCATAAGCTATATTTGATATTCCAAATTCAAAAATGATGTCTATTTTTCCAAATTCAAGACATAGAAGTGGCATTAATTAATTTTAAAATTAATTCCCGTTATCAAAACAAATAGCGTGTTTTTAAGAAACAATAACTATCAAAAGATTGATACTTGTTTATGTCCAATTTCAAAGTGAAATTAATTCCAATGACCAACATTGGATTAAATGTTAAAAATATATTTTAATTTCACTTTAAAACCAATTAAAAATACAATCTAACCATATAAATAAATTATATTAAAAGGAACTTTTGAATTAAAATACAATATTTTTCACTATTCATTTAAAAAATGAACTTTATCAGAAAAATACCAAAAAATTACCCAAAGAAAAATTTGGTTTCCCCATTATAAAGAAGGATTTTATTTGGTCAATTAGAATGTATTAAAGTGACCAAAAATATATTTAAAGAGGGTTCACCATTAAAAGGCGGTAAATCGTCCTTTTAATGTAAATTATGCTTAAAATTAGATTCATTCATATTTTAAGCCTCTAACTTTTTATTGGATAAATTTAAATACATTTAACAATATTGAATAATCATATTGTAGTTAGTTTTTTTCATTCCCTCCAATACAACGGCTAGGAGTTAACTACCATTTAAAATAATAATATTATATTATTAGTGTGCAACGTAAGATTTCAAAGAAACCCGTTGTTGCGTATCGGGTACGCTATCGAACATAGAAACCCCTTTAAATTAAAATTAATATTTAATTCAAAAATATTAATAAATATGAAAATTTCATATTCTTCATTTATCCGGGATGTTACATCCTTCCCCCCTTTTGGGAATTGCGTCCTCGCAATTTTAAAATTGGGCTTGAGAACTTCATTGAAAGACCCACATCGAAAAAAGAGTCAATAAAACTATCACTTTAAAATAAAGGAAGAGAATTACAAAGTTTAACCGAGATAATAGATACTAGGATTCCATCAAAACATGGATATGGAGGAGAAAACAAACCATCATGTTTTGATGGAGAGTGATAGAAAACATGTTTAGAAGAAAGTTAACCACCAGAAAATCACAAACTTGTGATGGGTTAAACAGTCTTTGATTCCCCAGTAGGAAAAGTTAACAGACAAGGTTTTTGTTTTAAGTTACTTTTCATTGAGGAATTTATTTATGAGATTAACTAAAAACATAAGGAAATATACTTACTTTTCATGTATACATTCATATTTTACTATATTTCTAACACAAACTCATATTTTCTCTAAATGATGAGTATTAAGGATGAATTTTTTTCACATTAAGAGCGCTATAATCAACTTCGAGAGAAGAACATAATCCACAAAATATGAACTATATATTTCCCATGTCTTTAGACCTTAAACAAAACCAAAATGGTTAGCACCAGATCAGGTAATCCCCAAAAAGGATAATCTTTTACAAAAAGAAAAACTACTCTTAATCTCCAAAAAAAATCAAAAAAAAACTCAAAGTTCAACAAAGACCATTCAATAAACAGTTGTCCATAAAATTCTTCAAAGTAATCCAAACTAAGATTGAAACCCAAATCTCAAAAGGATCTAATCACATAGTCTCCCAAGATAAATCTTAACATTTATCTCCAAATAACATCAGTTACTCTTAAAGTCTCATATTGAAAAGTAAATAACCTAATCACATATCCTCCATGATAGGTTAATCATTTCTATAGATAACCCAAAATCGACTTATTATTGATTCATAAAATCATCTAACTAAAAATAATTAGTCATAAAAACCAGGGACTTCACATAGTCCATTGGTAGGCGATAAATACCAGTCGCACTTTGGTTGTGGGTTCGATTCTCGCAGCTTTGTCCGATGCGACGGGTTGTCACAAGGTCCGTGTGTTGTCCTTTTTTCAAAAAATATATAATTTTATAACATTCCCAAAAAGAGATAAATTCATCAAAAATAACCATAACATATTTTAACCAAGAATGTTATCTAATAACTTTCATTTTGCATCCCAACAAAGTTTTAACCTATAATTTCCTCAAATTCAAGGATCATATAAACCAAAATGGTTCTTTATAACTATATCCACAAAAGAAAATATAATTATTACTTGAATAAAATTTTCATATATCAAACTTCAGGGTTACACATACAAAAAAAAGTCTTCTAATGTAATTCCCATCATCAAAAAGCCTTAATACTTTTAAGCATTTCACCATCCTAAAATCTACCATAACACTTGAATCCCATATATGTTGACTTCTTACTAATTCAACTTTATTCATGATCCATTAACCATTCCTTTCCAAATTATTCTGAAATACTTCTTTCCTACAAAAAAAATCATGAATCATATCCTAAGATTCAATAATGTTAAAACATATGTTAAGAAATAATCCATACCTTTCATTGGTCATTGACAGTTTCTTCATCCTCAATCAGAATGGCATTAGGTATTGGTAAACAAATATTTGCACGATCCTGGTGATCCCATTCCTGAAACTTCTTTGTAGGACATGTGTTTGTATAATGACCATGCACACCACATTTAAAACATTCAATTGATCCCTCAGAAAGAACTTATTTCCCTTTCCTAGAGTCAACCGGATGCTTCCTTTTTCCATGGAAGGTTCTTGCTTTATGACCTTCATTTCCACATTTATATCATCTTCCTATCCCTTTGAAACATTTTCCTAGGTGTTTATTTCCACATCCTTGACACATAGGTTTTTGAACATATATACCTTTATGATCATTACCTAAACTTCCATGGGGATTTGTTTTTCGCATATACGATGACTTATAAAAATCACCAAGGTTCAAGTGGTCAATAATGAATCCAGATAATTGGTTGAGAATAACCACAAGAGTTCTCATTGTAGCTCTCATTTCATTCAATTGGTCATTCAGAAAACTGTCATAGTTTTCTTCACATCCATTGTTACTTTCATGCCTACTAGATCCAACCATTGACTAAAACCAGAAAGGTAAGTGTGAGTATATCAGTAAAATCATCATATAATATCTTATGAGGAGGGTAAATAATAAGATATAATTATTCATGTTATCTTAAAATCATTCACTTTATCTAAAAAAAACTATGACTCTTTCTGAAATCCTAACCATTATGGTAATGTCACTTATGCTTAAAGAATACCCTAAACTCTAAAGTTATCTAAACCGACCTTTGATACCAACTATAAGGACCCAACCTTAAATCTTACATAATATTGAATTAAATGAATAATTCACATTGAATATCCTTTCAGGTTTAGAGTTTTAGAGAATTAGGACATAACTATTACATCTCAAAAGATTACAAAGTAGACAATTCTACCCAGTATCTATTTTTTTCATAAAATAAAAACTCTTAAAAAAAGAGTCATGTATAATTCCATATTTAAGATAGTATCACTTTTCCTTGATCCCATCCTTGACCCTATTCCACATTATTTCCTATGAAAAACATTTCAAAAAAACTTGGAATGAGCATAAAAATCTCATTAAGGGATACACAAAGAAGGAAAACTGTTAGTTTTTCAAAACAACAATTAAACCATGAATACTTTAACATAATTAATACTTATCACCTTTATGAAGTAGTAAATACTCTTCACTGAATAAAATATCACTACTTACCCTTTTGTAACCAAAAGTTTACCATAAAACCCATATAGAGAACACATAACATATAAAGGTAACTTGGGACATAAACATACATAAATGGAATAACCATACGATCGAATTCCACACATATCACTAAATAGAATAGCCATACGGCCAACTTCCATACCCAATGCATTGGAGGTTATAATGTAACCACTCGTCCTGGTTTTCACGGCAGCACCAGTCATATGGTTTATCACGTAACCACCCATCAAATATCCAAGTACCATCATAGCACATAAAATATTTCAAATATAAACATTTCACTAATAACATTTCATTTTAAATAACAAGAAGTAATTTCAAGATATTGAAATAATAAATCCATTTTCATAAACCATTTAAAAAGAGATTTTTGAATCAAAGTTTCCCATACCACTTTGAATCTTTTAATAGAATTATAATTTTAAAACATTAATGTACATATAAATAAATAATCAAAACCATTTTTAAAACATGGACATTAAAGAAAAATATTTATAATAATAAATCCTTAAAACATTTAAAATTATATTTTAGTTAAAGAGTTTTTAACAAAATGAGAGACTCTTGAATAGAAATAATTGAGGAATAACATTTAATAAGAACTTTATAATATCATGAGAATAAATGGATTCATGATATAATATGAAAAAGGATATTATATACACCATATAAGAGTGAATTGGTTCATAACAACAATTAAGTCTCAATGGAAATGTAGATTGAGATGAAATCCCTTGTAAAGACAGTATCCTTAAATTAAGGATAAATCAATCACATAATTATGTGTGCCAAATATAAATACACCCAATATAAGTGGATATTAAGTGTAAAACAATAATAGGTCATTCAAAAATATTCATAGGATGACATATTCAAGAAGTACAAGTTTAACCCAAAGAATTGAAATTGGGTTAAGAAGTTCCCTTGCAAAAATTTGAAATCCTAATGGCGTCACTTTAGAATTCAAAAAATGAGTTGATGAGATAAAAAGGGTATCTCATAAATTGGAAATAAAATTTACATAAATAAGGATATATAATAACATATCCCAACATAATAATATATAAATTAAAAGACATAACAAAAAGAAGTCTTTTAAAAAGAGAAGGGTGAAAGGTTCCCTTACTGATTTGGTAACTTACTAAACATAGCCACTTGAAAGAAGGATCATACAATGAAGATGTAAATACTCATAAATGAAAGTATATTACACAAAGAGTACAATCATGGGCAGTACATACACCACACAAAAGGAAATAGTGGCAAATATAGCATGAATCTCATGGGAATAAAAAGTGAGATGAAACTCTTTACCACGTTGTAATCAACTGAGTCGTTTGACCAAAAGTTAATAACCACCAAATGAATCATAGAATACCATGAATATAATGAGAATAATTATAATATATATCAAATGGCAGTACACAATAAACCATATTCAATGAATAAGTGGCTTACAATGGAAATCTCATAGAATTAAAAGTGAGATAAGAAATCCCTTACCTCTTTGTCCGACTTGACCCGTTCGTTCTTTAATCTCCTGAATAATAAACTAATTTCAATTTATACTTTCTTAATAAACTTTTTTAATGTTTATTATTCCTTTTATATTACTTATTACCATGTTATAAACATTATGTAATCATTTAAGTTAATAACGGTCATTTTGTCGATATTTGGTACTTGAGTAAAAAAAATGAACACCTTATAATTACAAGTTGTTCATGTGGTAAGATATACATTATATTCATAATGATATTAATGATTTAGATATCATATATATCATATATATCCATTATATACATGTATTTATAATAGTACATAACATTTAGAGGTAAGAAAAGACGGTAAGTCGTACGTACGCATGAACGCTACTTCCATTTCTATTTGATATTCAATGGAATTTAAAACATAATGATACATAGTAGTATTATAATTCCAGTATTTTATCATATATAATATCATATATAATATCATTAAATCCATCCTTTATACGTCCCACATATGGCATTAATGATTGTTTCCCTCAGAATTTGGGGATGACCTCCTTGATTGAAGGTTCAAACATTCCAATCGGTTTCTAACGGGTTTGTTCGTAGAACCGGAAACATCCAATGATTCCACATCCATTTGGACCTACTTTCCAAAGGTAGGCACTCATTAGTTTATGGACTGATGAGGCTTATGAATTTTCATTGGTCGAGAGGATGGGAGGTCGGACTCATCACACCTTTTTTAGGGGAATTATTGTCTACTCTGGGACTCTCTTTATAGATTTAAGTTATGTTCGTGAATCCTTATTACATTACCAAGTATAAAATGAGATTTCTTTCAGATCTGACAATAAATGATTAAATATGTAGGAAATTTAGAGAATCTTTTATATGTATTCGAGGTTCTTCATCGATAGAGAATCATCCGTATTTTTTAGAGATTCTTAGTCAATGGTATCCTTTAATACATAAATGTCTCTTGGTCATTATGATGACCATACTAGTTTTAAAGCCACTCAGTGGGGCACTTGAAGTTTATTGTCATTCAGAAGGACATGGATTATTTCAAAGTTGGTATTGTACCCGCTGATGGGCTACCTACGTATCCTTTATTTTATAAAAGGAATTAGAACCCACGTAGTTGGAGTAAGGGAGTATGATTTTTATGATTGATGGCTCAAAGAAGGATGTCATAATTACTGTTACACTCTAAGCTCATGTAAGTCATGCTCGGTGTGAGAAACAAGAGGTATTGGTAAAAATCAGACAATTGTGCCATGAAATATGCAATCATAAGAAATAATTTGGGACTTATGTATGCATTAATGCCCAGATAAATGAAGATTAGGATTTAATTTAGGGAAGAAATACAGGAACAGGGTCCATAAAGGTATATGTGCTTCATGGAGATTTTGAATACTCTAACTTGGGGCTTACTTCTGAAAAGGATGCCAAAATTAGCAGAGGACTTATGATTGGGTTTTACTCCTGATAAAGAATTACAGATAAAGGTAAATTAGGACTAGTTAAGAGGAATTAAGACCGGTACTCCTGAAAAGGAGGCCCAGGTTAAGATTCTTAAAAAAATAAAGGGACTTGAGGCTTACTCTTGAAGAGGATGCCCATATTTGAGACTGGGGATTACTCCTGAAAAGGAGGCCCAGGTTAAGAGAAATTAATATTAGGGATTACTCTTGAAGAGGATGCCCAGGTTAAGAGAATTATGGTTGGGGCTTACTCCTGAGGAGGATGCCCAAATTAGGGGACTGGGGCTTATTCCTGAAAAGGAGTCCCAGATTAAGAATTATTACTAAGGCTTATTCCTGAAAAAGAGGCCCAGGTTAATGAGTTCTTTCATCTTAAAGTATGAGGTTGAATGAATGAAATCTCAATCTTTAGTGACATAAAGATGTGTAAATCACAAGGTTTTGAGAGATATTTCTCAGAATTCCTTTTAGATAAGGAAGTCAATTCAAGAAATCATGTCATAAATGGCTTTAAAGAGTGTCTTGAAGACTGAATATTGAATAGGAGAGGTGGAATGGCTTAAGAGGGGTGAAATGGGAAAGAAGGGAACCCAAAAAGGTAAGGGCGCGCAAGTCCTGGTCGCGCAGGTATACCTATGCGACACATGGGTACATGCACGATGGTTAACCAATAGGGTAATACTTGAGCGAATCTTGGTTAAATCCTTTAGAATCATCTTGAGGTTCTTCCAGAAGAGTGGCGCGCAAGTTCTATTGAAGGAGTTAGGCGGCGCGTAAGTGTGGCCATTTCCCTTAAGGGCTGTCCACTCAAGCGCACAAGTGTTGATGAGTTTCAACACATAGGCCTTACTCCCCCTCTTTAGATCTTCCTTTCTAGGTAATAAATTACCTTAGAAGTGTTTCGGAAGCTTTGATAAGAGACTAGGGCACCGGGAGCTCAAATCTGAGTTCTGGAAAAATTTCCTCCTCAAATGTGGGGCCCACTGGGGGTATTTATAGTCTAGAGAAGACCCCGGGCGGTTATCACTTAGGGCGCGCAAGTGTACTTTCGCGACCATTGCGGCGTTCAAGTTGACTTGCATGGCCATTGTAGAACTTGCGCGACCCTTGTGCAATGTTCTTCTTATTCCTTCCTTTGTCAATTTTTGATATTTGTCCAAAGGTTGAATCACTTTGAGCTAAGATATTCCCCTTTTCCAATCTTTAGATTCTGTGATGAAAGGAGCATCAACAAAATTCCCCCCTCATAGTTGGATCCAAAAGAAATGAGGATTTGACTCTGAGGAAATCGAGAATCAAAAGTAAATATGGAAGTTTAAAGTCATGCATTTCGGACATAAAAAGTCTAATGTTTAAGGTCGAAATAGCTTTGACCGAAATGGATTAAAATTGACTCAATTCCTTGACAATTTATCTGAAAACATATTACCATACTCAAGTATGAGGGAAAATATGTAAACTATGACTTTAGAATATTTGGATCTGAGGAATGATATGAAAAAGAGATAAAAGGCATTAGAAGAAGTAGTTCCCAAGAATGAAGTTACCATTATTTAACAAACCCGTTAGGGGGTTGAATTATGAAGGTCCACCTAAGGGAATTGGTTTCATAGTCAAATAAATAGTATCTTTTGGCTAACAAGTCTGTTATGTAGACTGTTTATGCAAAGCCGCCTAAGGGCATGTGTTGCATAGTCAGGCAAAAGAACTCTCAGAAATTTACTTTCCTAGTGCTAAAAGCCAATGAAAGTTTATGGAGATTCAAATTTTCCAAATTATAGAGTTTGTTGTATGGAAAGAGGTACTTGAATTTGGAGAAGATATTTCCAAACAATATTATCGAATAACTGGATGGATATCACTTCTACGAAGGTCTGACCCAAACGTAGGGAAGGAGAATATAAACCATAGACTTTAATACTTTCAGATCATGAAAAAGGATATGGGACAAATATGTTAAGGATGGCTATTTTTTCGGATCCCTACATACTGTCATTTAAGACCAATAAGGACAAAAGAGGCTTTCTTCCCAAGAATGAAGTTACCATTATTTAAAAAACCCGTTAGGGGGTTGAATTATGCAGGGCCACCTAAGGGAATTGGTTGCATAGTCAAATAATAATATCTTTTGGCTGACAAGTCTGTTATGTAGACTGTTTATGCAAGGCCGCCTAAGGGTGCGTGCTGCATAGTCAGGTAAAAGAACTCTCAGAAATTTGACATTTTTGTGACTAAAAGTCAAGAAAAGGGCTATGAAGATCTGAAAATATTTAAGGTTAGGATTATGACACATAAATATGGGTATTGTCCAATGTATAAAATGATACACTGATCAATGCTAACCATAATCATGTTGTGGCTGGGTCCTGAATTGAAATGTTGGACTTCACTACGTATCCCATAAGGATGTGAATCAATCCATACGTAGTTCTTAATTTATATTTTAACGTCATGTGGAACAAAAGGATTAGAGATCTTAGTTTAGGGTCATAGAGCTTGGACCATTGTAAGAAATACACAGTGTGTGTTTTCATGAGGACTTTTCAGCCAGGGAACTGAAAGTGGAATTTGGGGTAAGGCCCAAAGACTTGGGGCTGGATTTGAGGGACACTCAAACATTCCTACGTATCCTATAAGGATGGGAATCAATCCCACGTAGTTCTAGAAATACCCTCTGTACAGATTTGGTTCGTACATGTGAAGGGTGAAAGGGGACTTTAGTGCAATGATGGTTTAACCCAAGATAAAAAGTTTCGGGCATTTCCATGTATGCACGTAGTCTTTGAAATGAAACATGATTGAAAAATCAATGTAAATAATGGTTCCCTCTTAGGTGAGGGTATTAAATAATATTGTAGTTTATTGTCATACTGGACAAAAGTGTTGTATAGTTTAACGTCGTATAACAAGGACGAAAGTGAACCAATGTAAAGATATTGATTCTAGGGGTGGTTTCACGAATCAACATTGTATGAGATGGAGGTGAACCGATGTGAAGAGATTGGTTTTGGGATTGAACCTTGGGAGGTTGCCTACGTACCCAGCCTGGAAGGCAAGGATCAAAGTCCGCGTAGTTCAATTAAAGAATGAATTAATGATCAAGTTGTTCTTGGGGACAACGACCTAAAAAATGGTGTTGGGACTTACACATGGTTAGTATCCCAGAGAGAGTGTTATGGTTGAGGTTTGATCTAAGCTCACGTGAGTCATACTCGGTGTGAGAAACAAGAGGTAACAACAACCTTAACGATGCACAGTTTAATGTCATGTAGGATATATAAAGGGACTATGCAGTTTAAAGTCTTGCAGTTAGGACTATTGGTGTTGCACGGTTTAGTGTCATGTAGCAGGGAAAAAGTAAAGTTTAATGTCATGTAGGACATATCAAAGGACTTTCTATACAGTTTAGTGTCATGTAGTTAGGACGATGAAGACAACACAGTTTAACGTCATGTTGGACAAAAAGATGACTATGCAGTTTAATGTCATGAAGTAAGGACAAAAGAGTACACAATTTAACATCATGTTGGACGTATTGGGGACTTTTTTCACAGTTTAACGTCATGTTGGATGAAAAAGGGACGATGCAGTTTAGCATCATGTTGGACGAAAGTGCGAATATTTTAAGGTCATATGCATGGACTGTGGATGGTACAGTTTAATGTCATGCTGGACGTAAGGGACTTCTGTATAGTTTAGCGTCATGTAGTTAGGACGTCACAGTTTAACGTCATGTGAGATGAAAGTGATACAAATAGTTTAATGTCATATGTATGGACCATTTCTGTATAGTTTAACGTCATATATCAAGGATGATGAAGGGGACACAGTTTAACGTCATGTTGGACGTATGTGCAAATAGTTTAGGGTCATATGCATGGACCGTTGATGATGCAGTTTAACATCTTGCTGGACGGTGGTGCAGTTTAAGGTCATACCGGACCAATGATGATATATTTTGTGTTTATACAAAATACTTCTTCAAAAATCTGGCATTGGTTGGAGTAGTGATGAGTTCTCCATCCATCGAGATTAATGAATAAGCTCCATTGGAGTAGACCCTATGTATTGAGTAAGGTCCTTCCCATTTTGGATCAATCTTGGGAGGTTTCTTTCCTTGTATCATCGGATTTCTAAGAACTAATACCAATTCTCCCTGAGTGAATGAATGAAGACGAACTTTTTTGATAAAAGATCATGCTATTCGATTCTGATAGACTTCCAAGTGGTGCAAAGTGCACAATCTTTTCTCATCTAACCATTCCAATTCATTCAATCACTTTTGATATTGTTCATATGTAGATGATTGATCACAAATGACAACTCTGAGTGAGGGTAGTTGAGCTTCAATTGGTAAGACTGCTTCCGTTCCATATACCAATGAATATGGAGTTGACCGCGTTGCAGTGTGGGTGGTAATCCAATAAGCCCATAAAGCATGAAAGATTTTATTAGGCCATGATTTCTTATCTTTATCCACCATCTTTTGTAGTATATTTGAAAGAGTCTTGTTTAAGGATTCTATCTGTCCATTGGCCGCTGCATGATACTGAGATGAATGGTTGGATTTTATGTTGTATTCTTGATTCAACTTCTTCACCTTGTATGAACAAAAGTCGGTGACATTGTCCGTCAATATATTATGAGGGACACCAAATCAGGTAATGATGTTAGACTTGATGAAGCTAACAACGCATTTATAATTGACTTCCTTGAGAGGTATTGCCTCTGCCCATTTGGAAAAGAAGTCAGTAGCAGTAAGAATGTACTTAAACTGCTTGGTCGTAGCCGAAGGGTAAGGTCCCACCACATCCATTCCCCATGTGGCAAATGGCCATGAGTATTTATCTATATGAAGCAACTCTGGAGGTTGATGAATGAAGTTGGCATGTACTTGGCATGAATGAAACTTATTTGTGAAATCAACACAATCTTGTATCAATAAAGGCCAAAAGTATCCAAGCCTTCGAATCTGATCAGACAGTCTATGTCCAGACTGGTGGGCACCACAAACTCCCGCATGCACTTCTTTCATGACAGTCATTGTCTCTTCACCATCAATGCATCTGAAGAGAACTCCATCAAAACCACGTTTGTAGAGAATTTTCTCTAGGTGATCTAGGCTATCATAAAGAGTAAAATTGACCACACGTAGCTGGATTTGTTCTTTCTCGGCTCTATCAGGTGGAAGTGTTCCATTTTGAAGGTATTCCTTGGTATGTGACATCCATCCTGTAGTATGACCATACGGTTCAGGAATGGGACTAATTTCATTAATTTCCTCTATTCTGATTCGAACATAAGGTGAAATTGCACGACGGTGGGAAATACTTATGGTTGTCACATCCCGATTTGGATCTGCCAGGGATGTGGCTATATTATCCAGTGCATCAGCTTGAGCATTTTGTGATCTTGGGACATAATAAAATCTCAGTTCTAAAGGGAATTCCTCCATTAACTCTCTGACGTAATCATACAAAGGGATTAGTTCTTCTTTTCTGATGGCATAATCCCCATTGACTTGTTTGATTACCAGGTCTGAATCACCTTTCACCTTTAAGTGATTCACTTGTGCTTGAAGCGCTAATTTCAAGCCTACGATGAGAGCTTGGTATTCTGCTTCATTATTGGTACCACCTTCCCACAATAAGAAAAAATAAGGTAACACTGCCTTTTCTGGAGAAATGAGCACAATTCCTAAGCCACCTTTGTTGAATTTAGGATTTTCCATTTTCCTCCCTGTTGGACTTCTAGAAGCACCATCAAAATAAATTTCCCATGCTTGAAGACTTCCTCATCAGGGAGTTCAATATATGAAGATGTGTCTTCCACTGAAGGGTGTTCAGACATGAAATCAGCCAAAGCTTGGCCCTTTATCACCTATTGAGACACATACTGAATGTCAAATTGCTGCAAAATAACTGCCCACCTTGCCAGACGTCCTGTAAGCATTGGATGACTAAGGATGAATTTGAGCGGGTTATTGCGAGATACCAATTGGACCTCGTGATGTTACAGGTAGTGTCTCAACTTCTGAACTACAAAGACTAATGCCAGGAAGCACTTCTCAATACTTGAATACCAGGTTTCCGCTTCAAGCATAGTTCGACTGAGATAGTATAGGCTATTTTCATTCCCAGCATCATTCTTTTGAGCAATAAAGGCACCCAATGATCGCTCTAGAGCTGTCACGTAGAGGATAAGTGGTCTTCCTTCAACAGGTGTCATGAGTACTGGTGGACTTAATAGGTATTTTTTGAGAATATCGAATGCTTCTTGACATTCTTCAGTCCACTGGTAAGTGACTCTCTTCTTTATCAATTTGGTGAAGGGTAAACTTGTGTCTGCCAAATTGGCGATGAAATGATGAATATAGGCTAAGTGTCCTTGAATTCCTCTTAATTCTTTCAAATTTTGAGGAGGTGAAATAACAAGGATTGACTTGGTCTTCTCAGGATTGACTACAATACCACGATGGCATACAAAAAAGCCGAGAAATTTTCCTGAGGTTACCCCAAAAGCACATTTTAAGGGATTCATCTTCAAATTATGTTGTCGAAGCTTGCGGAATATGACTTCCAAATCAGCTAAGTGATTATAACATTGTTTGGATTTAACCACCAAATCATCTACATAGCATTCAACAAACTTCTCTAAGAAGGATTTGAAGATACGATGCATGGCACGCTGATATGTTTCACAGGCATTCTTTAAGCCAAAGGGCATTACCTGGTAGCAAAACACACCCTGAGGGGCTTTGAAGGCTGTGGATTCCTCTTCTTCTGGGGCCATTCGGATCTGATTATATCCGGAATATCCATCCACGAAGGAAAGTGCTTCATATCCAGCTGTTGCATCAATTAAAAGTTCTATAATCAGAACTGGGAAATCATCCTTAGGACAATGCCGATTAAGATCTCTAAAATCGATTCAAACTCTAATTTGTCTGTTCTTCTTCTTTACAGGGACAATATTATCCAACCACTTGGGATACTGAACTTCTCTGATGAAGTTAGATTTGATAATCTTATCCACTTCAGCTTCAATTTTGGAATCATAAGTTGGGTGTGTTCTTCTCGCGTCTTGCTTAAATCCTCGATGTTCTTCTGGTAAACCCAAATGATTAGTAGAAACATCAGGATCAAGCCCAGGAATTTCTGTATAGTTCCAAGAAAATATATCTCTATTTTGTTTTAGAAACGAAATATACATCTCTTTCTCTTCAAGAGTCATGGCCACACTAATTAAAGTGGGGCGTGGATCTTCTTTTGTACCCAAATTTATTTCTCTGAGTTCATCCACAATGGTAGAGATACCCTCTTCAAATGTTGGAGGAGCATCTCTGAGATCTTCCTCTTCTTCTTCATCATGTGTTATTTCTTCCATTTCTACTTGCATAGTAGATGATAAAGAAGAATTTTCATGATCATAAGAGATGTAAAAATTTTCATATCTTGAAGAAGAAGCTTCCATTTCCGACCCGATTGATGATGAAGGGTCTTCTTTGGGTAATAAAGAGGAGATGATGGATTGAGAATCGACATCATTGTTCACCTCCAATGTTACTATAACTTCTTCTGGCCTAATTGGAAAAGTATAGACTTGTTGGATTTCATCAGACGAAATGAAGACATCGCCATTTGTGCTTTCATCACTGCTTGGTGGGTTACCAATTCCTCCCATGTTGTCTGGCTCGATTTTCGTAATTGACATTATGGATCTTTCCATAAGAGTATTTTTATTTGGGTCTATCTTATCGATTTGACTGATAGGAAACACATAACCTATACTCACATGTGTAAATGGATTTACTGGAATCTTCTCCAAACCATATGGAGCATTAACTTTGGTAATCTCCTTTGTTGTGGATTTCTCCCTTCCCTTCATGTGATAGAATTCGGCCTCAATTTATTGAGACTCACATGTCTTGAACGGGGCCTTATCACCATACAATGTCCCAACTTGACCATCGAAACAATATTTGAGACATTGATGGTATGATGAAGGGATAGTCGCATGTTGATGTAGCCAGGGTCTTTCAAGCAAGATGTTGAAAGCTGAGTCTTGATCAACAACCATGAAATCCGAATTGGATACAAGATCTCCAAATTGAGTTCTGAGTGTAACTTCACCCAATGGTTCTTGTTCATTTTTATCATATCCTTGTAACATCATGGTAGAAGGAGGTAAATCAGATTTCGTGAGGCCCAATCGACGAAGTGTACAAATGGGCATGAGGTTGACTCCTAAACCATTGTCAATGAAAGCTCTTCGGATGTCTACGCCATTGACCTTGCCAGATAAGTACAAAGGTCTAATATTCCCATGCACAACATCATCTTAATCTTTATCAATAAAAGATATTATTGCATGGCATTCTGCAGGATTATTCTCTATGTGATAGACTTCAGCTGCAGCAATTTCAGTTTCAAACTCCTGAGGACTCGACAAAGCCTCGATGAGTGCTTCCCGAAGATCTTTTGACAGATTCAGAGCATCCAGAATTGATAACTTGGCTGGTACTTGGGCCAAGTGTTTCAATACATCATACTTTTGATCTAGAGGTCTGCGTTTCCCAACAGGAATATGTGGTTCAGTAGGTACCTTGGAAGCAGATTCTTTGGAATTTGATGCATCTTGTATTGGGATAGGATTTGGCAATATTCCTGGTTTTGGAAGATTAGACTAATTAGATCCATTTACTTGCTGAGAGGAAGAAGATGGAACCTTCAACCGGTCTTCCAAAATAATTGTGCCAGAACTGAATTTTCTATTGGTAGAAGAACTTGCTTGTTCTTGCTGAGCTCGTTGAAGGGCTCTACCACGATTTTCTGCTGCGTACACAGTTCTAGCAGGGGTATAATTGGAATAGTGGCTTCTGAAAGACCCACGTCTTCCCCTGTATCCTGAGCCTCTATAACTTCCTCTGATTCCCCTATTTGATACAGGGAATTCAGGCTCATCAAAATCAAAACTCCGACTGGAATATGGATCCGTTAATTGAATCATATTAACATAACTGAAGATTAACTCTTTGTCTGATGAAGACTCTGCCTGATTAGCCTGTTTAGGCTGTGCTGTTTGGTGGGACGGTGCCCGTTGCTTTGAAGTAGATGGCATGAAGTCTTCCAGAGTCAAAGACAACTTAGGCTTTGACACATACTCATCTTCTTCTGATTCTTTTTCTTTCTTTGAATCATGCCATTTCTTTGAGGACTTTCCCTCTGATGAAGAGGGTTTTGCCGCAACATTCATGGCAGAAGACACAATCGGTTTCTTTAATTGTGTTCGCAAAATAGCATGAGTTCGGTTTATTGTCTTTCTGACCATCCAATCATCATACTTTTGTGCATTTTTTCTTTTGAATTCTTTCCATTCTCCTTCCTCCTTTGGAACTGTAGGAGTAACACATGCTACCTGAGCTGAAGAACCTTTCAGTTTGACTTGTCCCGAGTCGACCATCTTTTGTAGGAGGTCTTTGAAGACAAAACACTCCTGGATGGGATGCCCCAACATTTGATGAAAAGGGAAATAATTGGGATGGTCTTCATCTCCTTATTTATTTGGCCTCTTAGGCCTTGGCAATTTAACCAGATTATTTTCCAGAGCCGAAATGAAGTAACCAGGAACTTTTTCATTTCGTAAAGAGTATGTTTTTCTCTTTAGATCCTCAAATTGTTTTCGTCTTTGATCTCTTTGATCATCTGGATGAAACATCCTTTGTTGTTGGCGCTCAGGAGTTGGAGCCCTTCAAGAAGATGAAGGTTTTGAAGTAGAAACAGGTATAGGTGCTTGTTTAAGCATAACTGTAGTAGTTTCTGCTTTACCCATTCTCCTTCCTGGAGCTGATGTAATTACACGAGATTTATCCTTAGCCAGTATAAGGGAATATTCAATCTTATGAGCTATTGAATTAAGGTCTCGAAACCCTACTGTGTATTTCACATGGATCAACGGCGTGCATAACTCGTCATGCAAATTTTCCACACAAATTGGCAACAATTATTCTTGAGGGAGTGCTAATCTTAAGGAATATGTTAATCCCTTCCAGCGAGCAATGAAATCTGAGACCCTTTAATTCTCCCTTTTCTTACAGTTTGTAAGATCAAAAACTGTTGTCTTTGGAAAAGTTGAGATGAACTGAAGAAGGAATTGTTGACAGAGATATTCCCATCCAGTAATTGACCGGGATTGCAAGCTTGTATACCAGACAAAGGCTGGTCCTTGCAAGGTCCGTACGAAGCATCAGAGTTTTACTGCTTCTTGTTGCTCCGGAGTTCCCATCATAGGATCACAACAAGACACGTAATGCGTCAAATTTTGTTCAAGGTCGCCTGATCCATTGAAAATAGGGAATACAGGGTTTCCAAAACTGGATGGAGGAGAGATTCAATCTACCCATTCAGGGTAAACTTTCTTTTCTGGTTGAACCTATGCACGTTTCCCTTCCATAGTTTCTAACTGAGCTGTTAATGACTCAATGGTAGTTATTAACTTTTGAGAAACATCCGGTTGAACTTGGACTTGGGTAGGTTCAATGACTGGAGCTTGGAAAGATGTGGTGATTGGTGCTGCAACTGATGGTAGCACTGCCAACTGTTGTTGCACTTGACCCGTAGGATTAGACCTGTGAGGGTGTACTAATAGAGGAGGATATTCTTGACCCATCTTAGTAGCTGCAACAAATTCCCTTGGCTGACTAACTCCAGCACGCTTAAGAAGAAGACTACCCTGAAGTAGTTCTGCATTCAACCTCCTTAATTCCTTCATTTCTTCCTCCTGTTGTGCAAACCTTTGCTCTAGTGAGAGAAATTGGCCTTCTCTAGAGGAATGATATGTAACCTAATTCTTTACCATCCGTTTGTTGGATCCTTTTAGAAGAGGGGGAAGTGGGTTAATTGAAGGATTACCTAGGTTCTGAGTAACCCTTTGATTTCGTGTACACACACCTTCTTCATTTGTGTCAGTGCGTATATCTTATTGAGCAGGAACCTCTTCATCTGAGTCCCCTGAGTGAGCCTCATCTGGTGGATCAGAAACAATGGCATTGATGACATTTATTGATGCATAACGCATCGCATCCCTTCTATTAGAATTTCTGCAATATTGTCTTCTTCCATTTCTTTGATGAGACATTTCCTTTTGTTGATTCGATCCCTCAGGAACTTCTTGACGAACCGTAATTTGGAGGGAATCTCCTGATAATTTGGATCTTCGTTCCTCTTGAGGCTTCTTCCCCAATAGAGAAAAGACCAACTTTCTTTGAGGAGGGGATTTATGATTTGAAAAAGTCCCCAGTCCGGTGGACTGGGGTTGTTCCTGCTGTTCCCGCTCAACTCCTCGAATCCTATTTGTTGATTCCGAGGGTTGGTTTAAAAGAGTCCCCAATCTGGCAAGATGGGGTGTCTCTTGACATGCTATGTCTGAGACTTTCTTAAAAGCTCTCCTAATCTTGCAAACCTTAGTCCAAAAATTAGTTGGATGCATTAACCTGTATCCACTTTTATCACCTGGTTCAAAAGACCGTTGGATGATTTCTGACACTTCTGTCACTTGATGATGTTCTTACTCCATATGAGAGGCCAGTTCAATATTCTCATTTTCTTGATGAAGGAGTAATTCAACAACTTTTTCTCTGTATTCTTGATTTTGAGAGGAAATAGTTGAGGCTTGTTCTTGGTCAAGCTTTTGATTACAAACAAATCCCATTGACTGTGGCCGGCCATGGGCAATAACATTGCATGAGACCATTTTCGGCGGGCTTTGCTGACTGGAGAGCACCGTGAAATGTAGTTCTCCATGAACACCCCGTCCTCTGACATGAATACCAGATGGGGCATTGGAAATTAACTGATTAAATATTCTTAGTGCTCCAAGGCATGAACGTTGAAGGGATCTCTACTACTTTTCAACCTTTGGATATCGAGAGACTGATAAAGATGCCAAATCAATCTAACGTTGTAACCCTTCTATTATCTTAAGATGATTTTCGTATTCATCATAAGATAATACTTTCTTCTTCAATCGACAAAGAGTTTTCCATATTTTGAGACGAATATCATAAATTCCATCTTCCATCAACATCTTTGGAATGTCATACTAAGAGTCATCCCGAGGCCAAAACATGACTGGTATTTCACCTTTTTCCAGTTTTTTTCTCATGTTCAACATTTCCTCTTTATCATTCAATGAATATTCTTCTACCTGATTTGACCAAAGTTGGTGTTTCCTTGTTGCTTCATCGGATTCAACAATATTGGTAGAGAAATCATTGATCAAACTAGAAGATACATGACTTAGGGGTGGTTCGGAGAATGACCTACACCCTGGGCAATCTTCTGATTGAGAAAGTATTTCACCTACTAGCGATGAAGCATCAGACATGACTGGTTTCGCATTTTCAAGTGACTCAAGATAAGAGGGCTTTCTCATCACTACATTTTCCACTGGAGTATTTTCTGGGCAATATGCATCACTACTACGGAGAGGAATTTCGCAGTGAAATTCATCATCATGGGGAGGACCACCATAATGGGTTACATCAAAAGATGAGATCTCTTGCTCCTTGGTCTTATGACCACACAGAGGGTTCCTGTGGCTCTCATCTGAAGATGAAACTTCGAGATCTACTGAATTGTCATGAAGCAAGCCTTCATGAAGAAGTGTCTGTTGAAGACCTTCGGAATTAATTTTCCCACTATTGAGAAATGAGGGATTAGAATCTTTAATTCCAATAGATAACTGTCTGAGGGCTTCAAGAACTCCAGCATTGAGCAAGGCCTTGTTATAGATTGGCTCTTGATCTCCTGAATGTGTTGGGTGAGTCTTTTTCTTAGACGTATTCTTACTCGTTTTGGAAACCACTTTTTGACGAAAGTGGCTGCTCTGAGCAGGTGTATGTGCCTGATCAGGAAAGATGGCCAGGTTAGGATGACGATCTCCACTCAAATCAGGTGTATGTGCCTGACTTGGTTGTCCATATGATATGGGGGAGTATGCCCCACAACCCTCTTGGACTGGAACATATGTGTGTGTCTGTTCTGGAGTGAACTTTTGATGTGTCACTCCATTGGTAGGGATAGATTTATGTGTCTTTCCCTGAGATGCCACTGAAGTTGTTATAATATCCTGATAGGCATCCAGGATATGAGCAAGAATTTTCTTCTTCTCTTTCCCCATTGATAAAATATGCTTGGTGACTTCAACTGCCGGAATGGGGATATACGTCCATTTTGTGCTTGGAGTAGGTGTGTGTGCCTGCTCTTGTCCTCCTTTTCCTATCGGTGAATCCTGACAGTACTCAAGTGTAGGGGCAGAGAGTTGAGTCTGCCTCCTGTTTGTCACCGGAGCTTTCCGACTGACTTCTCTGAATGCTACCAAGCAAGACTGTTGGTAGACTTGATCAATAATAGCAGGTGTATGTGCCTGCTGATTGCACTTCGCCGAACGTGGTTGAAGAGATCCATCATATGTAGTCAGACGAGCCTGTTGACTAACTGATGACGTATAAACAGGTGTATATTCCTGTCTATAATACTCTTCTGGAATTTCCTGATGGGATTCGCATGCTGCTGCCAGACGAGTATGCTGGACAGCAGAATTAAAACAGGAAGGTGTGTGTGCCCACTCGTTGCTTTCCACCAAGTTAGGTTGGTGGACTTCTCCATAGATGGAAGAGATGATAACATGCTCACTGTTAACCGGATTTCACCTCTGGCAATTCGTCTTGCCTGCTCGGGTTCGAGGAACCTGATCTGAATTCCTGGAGTTGGCACCCTCATCATGTTGAGGGCGCACTGCTGCACGAGTCTGGCGGCGATTGTTGGTGGGAGCCCTCGGGAAGGACTCCTGTCTGCTTGAATTAAGGCCCTGAGGGACCTGCTCATTCACCTCCCCAGAATAAGGGAGCGAATTGTGATTGTGTTTCGGGGATAACAACCCGAAATGGTTGGAGACGGTAGTTAGCACCACCTACTTCTTGATCACTGGTCGTCATTGTCCGGACAACCGGTGAGAGTTGTTCACTTGGATGGCTTGTCGGGCAGCCTCCAGAGTTGGTATGGTATCATGTTGATGGTACTCCTTAACCAGCGCATTTGATACCCAGCATTGAAGACGCTGAGTAGGTGATGTCATCCTCAGAGCGGAAGACGATCCAGTATGAGTAGCAGCAGTGGCATTCGCAGCAGCGGTATTCACAGGTGTAAACTTGAGAGCATCCATTTTGGAAATGTAGAAGATCTTGGAAAAGAGTGCCTGTTTGATATAACAGACGTCATCAAAATAAATTCAGCCACTACATCTTTTGTATGAGCACATATGTCAATGATTTTTTTTGTTGGCCCTCTCATTGAGTTTTAAATAGGGGCCTAACAAATAAGTAAAACATCATTTTAACTTGGTTAAGGATTCACGTCGGGTTCACCATTTTTTGTTTCCCTCGGAATTTGGGGATGACCTCCTTGATTGAAGGTTCAAACATTCTAATCAGTTTCTAACGGGTTTGTTCGTAGAACCGGAAACAATCAATGATTCCACATCCATTTGGACCTACTTTCCAAAGGTAGGTGCTCATTAGTTTATGGACTGATGAGGCTTAGGAATTTGCATTGGTTGAGAGAATGGTAGGTCGGAATCATCACACCTTTTTGAGGGGAATTATTGTCTACTCCGGGAATCTATTTATAGATTTAAGTTATGTTCGTGAATCTTTATTACATTACCAAGTATAAAATGATCCTTCCTTCAGATCTAACAATCAAAGATTAAATATGTAGGAAATTTAGAGAATCTTTTATATGTATTCGAGGTTCTTCATCGATAGAGAATCATCCGTATTTTTTAGAAATTCTTAGTCAATGGTATCCTTTAATACATAAAAGTCTCTTGGTCATTATGATGACCATACTGGTTTTAAAGCCACTCAGTGGGGCACTTGAAGTTTATTTTCATTCAGAAGGACATGGATTATTTCAAAGTTGGGATCGTACCCGCTGATGGGCTACCTACGTATCCTTTGTTTTAGAAAAATAATTAGAACCCACGTAGTTAGAGTAAGGGAGTATGATGTTTATGATTGATGGCTCAAATAAGGATGTCATAATTACTTTTACACTCTAAGCTCACGTGAGTCATTCTCGGTGTGAGAAACAAGAGGTATTGGTAAAAATCAGACAATTGTGCCATGAAAGATGCAATCATAAGAAATAATGTGGGACTTATGTATGTATGACTACCTAAATAAATGAATATTAGGATTTACTTCAGGGAAGAAATCCAGGAACAGGGTCCATAAAGGTATATGTGCTTCATGGAGATTTTGAATACTCTAACTTGGGGATTACTCTTGAAAAGGAGGCCAAAATTAGGAGAGGACTTATGATTGGGTTTTACTCCTGAGAAGGAATCCCAGATCAAAGGTAAATTAGGACTGGTTAAGAGGAATTAAGACCGGTACTCCTGAAAAGGAGGCCCATGTTAAGAGACTTAAAAAAATTAAGGGACTTGGGGCTTACTCTTGAAGAGGATGCCCAAATTTGAGACTGAGGATTACTCCTGAAAAGGAGGCCCAGTTTAAGAGAAATTAAGATTAGGGATTACTCCTGAAGAGGATGCCCAGGTTAAGAGAATTATGGTTGGGGATTACTCCTGAGGAGGATGCCCAAATTAGGGGACTGGGGCTTATTCCTGAAAAGGAGGCCCAGATTAATAATTATGACTGGGGATTATTCCTGAAAAGGAGGCCCAGGTTAATGAGTTCTTTCATCTTAAAGGATGAGATTGAATGAATGAAATCTCAATCTTTAGTGACATAAATATGTGTAAATCACTAGGTTTTGAGAGATATTCCACAGAATTCCTTTCAGATAAGGAAGTAAAATCAAGAAATCATGCCATAAATGGATTTGAATAGTGTCTTGAAGACTGAATCTTGAATAGAAGAGGTGTAATGGCTTAAGATGGGTGAAATGGGAAAGAAGGGAACCCAAAAAGGCAGGGGTACGTAAGTCCTGGCAGGCGCGCAGGTACTGCGTGGGCGCGCAAGTCCTGGTCGCGCAGGTATACCTGCGCGACACATGGGTACATGCGCGACGGTTAACCAGCAGGGTAATACTTGAGCGACTCTTGGTTAAAGCATTTAGAATCATCTTGAAGTTCTTCCAAAAGAGTGGCGCGCAAGTTCTATTGAAGGATTTAGGCGGCGCACAAGTGTGTCCATTTCCCTTAAGGGATGGCCACTCAGGCGCGCAAGTTTTGATGAGTTTCAACACTTAGGTCTTCCTCCCCCTCTTTAGATCTTCCGTTCTAGGTAAGAAATTACCTTAGAAGTGTTTCGGAAGCTTTGAGAAGAGACTAGGGTGCCGGGAGATCAAATCTAAGTTCTGGAAAAATTCCCTCCTCAAATGGGGGGCCCACCGGGGGTATTTATAGGCTGGAGAAGACCCCAGGCGGTTATCACTTAGGGCGTGCAAGTGTACTTGCACGACCATTGCGGCGCGCAAGTTGACTTGCGCGGCCATTGTAGAACTTGTGCGACCCTTATGCAATGTTCTTCTTATTCCTTCCTTTGTCAATTTTTGATATTTTTCCAAAGGTTGAATCACTTTGAGCTAATATATTCCCCTTTTTCAATCTTTATATTCTGTGACGAAAGGAGCGTCATCAACGAGTCATATCACTTTGAGGGGGTGGTAGTCCGCACTTCCTCTAATGATATTATCGTGTTTACCCATAATGGAAACCATAAAGGCATGCTATAAATGGAAATTACAAAAGCATAAAGAAAACATAAAAATAATATATATCATATATAAATATATTGTAATCATAATTTCCACCATGAGAGGCGGTAGGAGATAATCGAACAATCATCATTTCGTGAGGCGTTAGTTTGTCATCCACAGAAACATTATGTTATTCATCCATTAGATGGAGGTGTGTGTAAGTGTAGTTCGAATAATTCTCATAACAACATCCTAGTATATTGAGGATATTAGTGTTTTTACAAAAGAAATGAATAAAAAGAGTTTAGGGGTTGGAGAAATAAAACAAAAGAAAACAATTTAAGAGAAACTGTTACCTTTAATTTGTGTAACTCCCTTTGGTTTGAACCAAAGGACTTCTTGAAGTGACTTCTGCCTAAGGTAAGGCTTCTAGGAGGAGGATAGGGATATAGGGAGATTAATTGGGTAGAGTTTGGATGAGTCAAATGGCTTTAGAGGTGTGGGGAATTTGTTAGAAGTGGTCTCCTTTTATAAGGGAGAGGAGGGGCTCTTTAGGAAAGTGTGATAATATTATTTTATAATATAATGATATTCGGTTTCAAAAGGTCCAAAAATAATTAAAGTCGAAGATAATATGACTCATATTTGAAATAAAATCATCCAATCAGAATTGGACATGTTTTGGATAATATTTTAATCATTATAATCTTATTTATTTAAATCATTTATTAATGAGGTAAACACTGCATCATTATTATGTCATATATAATTTAATTTATTTGATGTCTAAAAATTATAAAAAAATACCATGATGTAGGAAATATCTTTATATTTCCAATGAATATTTATAGTTGAAAATATAATTTATATAGCCCCTTCTAAAAATTAATTTACTAAAATATATTTGTTTTTGTCATTTTTGCCTTTACTTTAAGTTAATTAATCTAAATTGTCATTATCACTCCCAAGTGGATCAATGGGGTCCCAAAATCGACCCAAATATGACCATGGTAGTAAATGACTCAACCAATAAGTTTTGGACAAGTGTTAAGGTAATTTTGAATTATTATAATATTCTTTTTACCTTGAATTACCTTATTTACCTTTAACTGCGGTAAATAAAAGTCAAAAGTTACTATTCACCAAAAATTATTTTAATCTTATTGAACCACATTTTACTACTTGATAACAACCATGTATGTCGGATTTTTGAAATTCAATTCACAAAAGAGATAAAATTTCATTTAAATGAAAAAGTCGGTTTTTTTAACTACCACTAAGTGGTTTCACTATTCATCAAAAATTGAAGTTTTTCAGAAAAATACCAAAAATTCAGCCTAAGCTATATTTGATATTCTGAATTCAAAAATTATGTCTATTTTTCCAAATTCAAAACATAGAAGTGGAATTAATTAATTTTAAAATTAATTCTCGTTATCAAAACAAATAGCGTGTTTTTAAGAAACAATAATTATCAAAAGATTGATACTTGTTTATGTCCAATTTCAAAGTGAAATTAATTCCAATGAACAACATTGGATTAAATGGTAAAAATATATTTTAATTTCACTTTAAAACCAATTAAAAATATAATCTAACCATATAAATAAATTAGATTAAAAGGCACTTTTGAATTAAGATACAATATTTTTCACTATTCATTAAAAATGAACTTTATCAGAAAAATACCAAAAATTTCCCAAAGTAAAATTTGATGTCCCCATTCTAAATAAGGATTTTATTTGGTCAATTATAATGTATTAAATTGACCAAAACTATATTTAAAGAGGGTTCACCATTAAAAGGCGGTAAATCATCCTTTTAATGTAAATTATGCTTAAAATTAGATTCATTCATATTTTAAGCCTCTAAATTTTTATTAGATAAATTTAAAAACATTTAACAATCATGCATAATCATATTTTAGTTAGTTTTGTTCATTCCCTCCAATACAACGGCTAGGAGTTAACTTCCATTTAAAATAATAATATTATATTATTAGTGTGCAACGTAAGATTTCAAAGAAACTCGTTGTTGCGTATCAGGTACTCTATCGAACATAGCAACCCCTTTAAAGTAAAATTAATATTTAATTCACAAATATTAATAAATATGAAAATGTCATATTCTTCATTTATCTGGGATGCTACACTTTCATCCTTTTCTAGACCATTTTTTGATGGTTTTTTATGAAGACATCTTAGTGTACTCCTAGTCAACTGGTGATCATGCCAAATATCTTGAAATCGCCCTGGGTATATTTAGAGAGCATCAAATTTATGTAAATCTAACCAAATGTAGTTTATAGATTGATAAAGTGCACTTCTTGGGCCTTTTCGTCTTAGAGGCAGGAGTGTCAGTGGACCCAAAGAAATTTACAGTTGTTGTATCTTGGGATAAACCCAAGAATATCTTCGAGATTCTAAGATTTCAAGGTTTAGCAGGTTATTATCAGCGCTTTATATAGTATTTATCCTATTTGGAAGCATTGATGTCTGGGTTGACCAAGAAAGGGGTAAAGTTTGTTTGGTCTGATGCTTACGAGAGATATTTTCAAAAGTTGAAAGGCGGGTTGACCACATCACATATCCTCACTTTCCTTGTGTCGGGTAAATCATATATTGTGTATTGTGACACTTTCATAGTTGGACTTAGAGCATTTCTGATGCAAGAGGATTGAGTGTTTGTTTATGGCTCTATACATTTGATGCCTCATGAGAGGAATGATCCTACTCATGAATTTAAGTTAGTATAAGTGGTACATGCCTTGAGATGCTGGAGGAATTATCTTATAGGTTAGGAGTTTGTGGTATACACAGAACACAAGAGCATCAGCTATGTATTTTCCTAGCGGTACCTGAACCTTCGGCAGAGGAGGTGGGTCTACTATCTATAGCCTTTCAACTTCGAGTTGTCTTATACCCCTGGAAAGGGAAACATCATTTCTGATGCATTGAGATAAAAGACATAGGTAGAGGCAATAAAAGCTTCTTATAATGAGTGGATGATAATTTCCCTCTTTTCATACAAGCATATAGATGTTCAGGAGTCTTAAGGATGAGTAGCTCTGACATCTACATTTGTTATACCTGTTCTTTTGGACCGGATTGTGACTGAGCGGTTGTCTAATCCAGAGGGATAGGTTTTGAGAGACAGCTTATATGGTGGGTGGATACCATCATGATGGTCTCTTGGCAGTGGTAATTCTCTTCTTTTTTATGACTAAGTATGGGTTTCTACAGAATTGTGTGAGGAGATAATGAGGAATTTTAATGTTTTCAGATGGGTGGTACATCCTATTTTGACAAAGATGTATCATGATATCCATAGACAATACTAGTGGTCAAGAATAAAGAAATAAGTATTGAGTTTTTTTGTCAAGATGTTTTACTTGTCAGCATGTGAAAGTTGAGTATCAGAGGCTAGTCGGGCTTTTGCAGCCTTTTCTCATTCCTGAGTGGAAATTTGATGATGTCACTATAGATTTTGGGACAGGATTACCTAGGAAAAACTATAAGAATGATGTTGTATGGGTAATTTTGGATTTACTAATGAATTTATCCCACTTCCTACTCATTAGGGAGACCTTCACAATTGATAATCTGGGAAGTTTTTATGTGTGTGAGGTAGTTCAAATACACGGTGTTCCAAGGAGTATAATTTTAGATAAAGATCATCATTTTACATCACGTTTCTACTAGGGTGTTCAGAGACTCTGGGATCATAGTTTCTTTTGAGTACGGCCTATTATCCCCAAACTTAATATCAACTGAAGAGGACTATTCAGGTTTTGGAGGATATGTTGTGAGCCTGTGTTTTGGATTTTGGTGGTTCATGGGAGCAGCATATGGAATTCATGGAGTTTTCATATAATAAAAACTTACAGGAATCTATACTAATGATAGATTGAGAGCCATTGTATGGTAGGCCATGTTGTTCACCTCTTTGTTGGTTGGAGGCAGGTGAGTCAGTGGTCATTGGGCCTAGTCTTGTGCAGGAGATGTCTGAGTAAGTTTAGTTGGTCAAACAGCGGCTGGTAACTGTGTATAGAAGGTAGAAATCTTATGCAAACCATCGGAGATGACCTATGTAGTTTGATGTTGGTCATCATGTTTTCTTTTGTATTTCACCTAGGTTGGTGCAACGTCGTATCAAGAAATAGGGAAATCTAGCACCCAAGTTTTTTAGACCGTTTGAGATAGTGGATTGGGTCAGTTTAGTAGCTTACCATTTATCCCTTCCACAGCGCTACAGTGTCATGAACGATGTGATCCACATGTCATAGATTCAATGATATTATTCTTAACCTTATCACATGATAAAAGTAGTGGATGTTAAACTTAGTGATGATGTGTCCTTTGAGGAGCATCTGATACATATTGTGGACCGTAATGAGAATTTTCTATGGGGTAGGACTATACTGTTGGTTTGGGAGCAGTGATGACATGGGAGAGTATAGGAGGAGACATGGGGGGAGTCTGACATGCAAGCATAGTGTCTAGACTTGTTCATTGAGACCCCACAATGATGTTTGGAGTATCTCGGGGATGAGCTGTTATATGGTGGGGAGGTTGTAAGATATCATTTTTTTAGGTACGTCTCTCTCAGAGTTTTTCATTAAACTTATTTCAGTTTATTTTTTCTTTGTCTTTAAACCTTGGTGGTTGTGTTTTCTTCATGGATGAATGGTCGGTTGAATAAACCCAGTCTTAGGTTGCGAGGAAACTTGAGAAAATCAGAGAGGATCCACATGGAGATCATTTATTGGGGAAAATGACTTAAAGTCTAGAGATGTATGTATGTTTGAATTAATGGAGTTCGGTTATAAGTGGTTCAAGTGTTACCCCAGGTCCTTGGTAAGTTAAGAATCTTTAAAGGTCATTCAGGTTGTTTAATAGGGAAATGGGCAGAAAAACCATCTGCAGAACATTTACACATCGTGTAAATGGATTACACGTCATGTAATGTTTGGACGAATTTTAATATTTTCAGCTGAGGTGATGGGTTTTTTTTCATATCCCATTAAAAATAATTACATGACATGCAACTGTATTACACTTCTTTTAATTCCCCGACCTGCTATTTTAAATCATGTTGTGTGGCAGATTTTTATATTCATCTTGTTGCAACCTTCTCCTCCTGATCCTAGGGTACCCTCCAAGTGATTTTGTAGTTCCAACCTCCCTTTAGGATGTCCCTATGATACATTTGATCTTAGGTAAGTGGTTTTGGTCTAGTTTTCCCTTCTCTCCCTTGTTTCTCCAGACGTTGCAGTGTAAACCTCTTGACCGTGTGCATTGTTGGTTTTGATCTTGATCAGTTTTGATCTAAAATCCTTCTTATAATCATCTTCACCTTTTTCCTCATGGGTGTTTGTAGTTGGAAGCATTGTTTGATCTTCAATTAAAGGTAGGGGTTCTAAACGTTAACCCTTTGGTTTGATAATTGTCAAGTATGTGCAATATTTCAATTCTACCAACATATCATACGTTGAATAAATTGAATGATGAATTGAATAATTCCTTTGAGACCCTTTGGGTCCAATTGGTTATTGAACTGTCTTGTGGAAACCGTTCAGGTGATAGAACCCTTGAATGTAAATGAATTGTTTAATGGACTAAATTATATTTAGCATGACAGGGATTGTGGGTGATTTCTTATTGATATGACTTTTGTAGTGATTAAATGCTATAATTCTTATATAGAATACTATGGTGACACATGTTAAAATGCTGATGTAGTGGGTTTGGCCTAGTTGATTTGTTGAAATGTTGATATAGTGGTCTTGGCTCAGTTGACATGTTGAAATGTTGATTTAGCGGGCTTGGTCAAGTTGACATGGTGAAATTCTTATATAGCAGGTTCGATCCATATTAAATACTGAAATGCTTATATAGCGGGTTTGACCCAAATTACTGTGATTCATGCCTTGGTTATAGGTTATGGTTGGCATGGTTGTAAGACATTCTTAGAGACATTTGTACATTTCACTGAGGTAGGTTATGCTATACCTTGGTTATAAGGTTATGGTTAGCATGGTTGTGATACATACTTAGAGATATTGCAACATGGTGTCGAAGTAGGTTGATGTGGTATTAAGTTACTTGTTTAATTAATTAATACTCTTGTTTATTTCATTATTTCATACACTTTTTATCAAATTGGTTATATTTATACATGGTGGTGTTGACCTACTGAGTTATACTCACATCCTATTTAGGGTGTCTTTTGGTACCTGAGCAGATTATATGGATGCAGGTTTGGATAATGGAAAAGGACCTTGTTTTTTATTGTTTTCTTGTTGGATGGGTTGGAGATTAGAGATGGGACTGACATGGGTTTCGGGACTGGGGACTTTTGAGTCTTTGTTTGAGTATGCTAGTCTTTTATTTGTATTGTTTCTAGCATGACATTTAGTTGCATTCCAACACGTTATTAAATTATTCCTTTATTATTTATTGGATTATTTAGTTGGATTATTAGTTGGTTTTCGCTTTATCATTTTGTTTCTATTGTTTTCTCACAATGATATTTATGTATATAGAATAATTTCCATGTTTTAAACTCTGAATCCTGGGGGTATAGTCTTCCTATTATACTTATCACACCCTCGCTACTAGTTGGCAGCCTCTGACGTATGGGGAGGTGCGTTTGAGATCTTGTAACCAATCTGGTTCAATCATGTGAGAGATTGTCGGATCGAGGGACATTATAAATTTAATGTAATAATATTAAATAAAAAATCATGAATATTTTAGCAACCTAGTTTATGTTTTAATTAAAAAGAAAATCTATATCATCAATAAATTAATCTTAAAAGGAGAATAGGAATACATAAAAGTGTAAATATAATTGCAATAGTTGTAAAAAATAATTAAATAAATAAATACATGTAAATATTAAATTTTTAATAGTAATTAATCATGGTAATAAATAATGAATGAACATTTAATCAAGGTGTAATGGATGATTATGAATTAATATTAATTTTTAATTTTTTGGAACGATTAATTTCTAATCGGGAAGGAAAACCATGTGGGCACAATCCTAAAAATATAAAATTTTCATATGCAGCATGATACATTTATAGGTGAGAAAATAAAATTATGTGTGAAAAAAAATTTGAACTCTTGTTGTGGTATGTTGGGGCAGTGGAACAAAAAACCAGTGGTGCAATCAAGCCAAACAACCACAAATTAAACAAGGACCGACCTGGAGATGTGATTTCGATAATGAAAGATTCAAAATAGAATAAAAGAATGTATAAAAGTAAAGGGATTCAAGGATTTAATGTGATTCGGTCCCTTAGGGGACCTACTGCACGATAAGAACACCACATCCACGCACACCTTTATTAATTGCTCAAAAACAGAACTAGATTACAAGGGAAGCAACAACCAGCAAATAAAAAAGGTTCAATAATCAACATGCAGCAAACACAGTACCAATCCTCAAAGTATAACAGAAATACAAAGTATGAACATAAACTCAATAGTTTATATGCAAGAAGTAGTAGCAAAGAAAATAACTCATCCAAATGAAAGCAAATAAAGCACAAGACTCAGAACAAGTAAACACATACTCCTCCTAGATCTACGACAGACCCAAAAGACTCTCCACCTAAGGAGAAGACACTGCCTAGAACCATGAAACATGGGAAGACACCTCCTAACCCCAACTGCTATATAACCCATACAGGCTCGATCCTAGAGCTAACTCATAACCATGAGGAAACACACCCAGCAAGTAAGGGAATACCGCTACCGACCTATGGAAAAACCATATTAGTCTAGCCCACCTGCGACATCAAGCACCTAATTCCTAGGTAACCATCCAATGTCGACAAAGAGATACTAGTAACACCCTCATCATGAAGTTTGGTGATTAACTAAACACCTCCCATGATCTTCTTCTCTTAACCACTGCCCAACACTTCACTGTCCTCACACCAGGTTACCTCCCAAGAGGCCTAACACACCTATGACACAAAGAAGGAAACAAAACCCAGAGTTTGACCCACAACTCTTCCCCCCTACACCACACTAGACACACTATAGAACAATAGAATCGTTGAAACCAGGCTCAACTACATTAGATTGATCCCCATCACCCCTCGAACCATTCCTTTTAAAATGTCTTGGTTTCCCACACTGATAGCACTTTAGTGTCCTAAAATGACCTGTACCTTTCTTTTTACCCTTATCACTGCTTCTCCCTTGTCCCCTATCATTTGTTCTACCCACAACATTGAGTCCCTCTCCCTGTGATCCTAACCCGTTCTTAGCATACAAATCTTTTCAAAGAAGGACAGACTTAATCTCTTCTAGGGTCAGCGAGTCCCTATCATACATCATAGTCTCTACCAAATAACCATAACTGTTGTCAATATAAATTAAGAGTATCATTGCCTAATCCTAGTCATCAACTGCTACATTTATATTGGAAATATCTAGCGTGATTTTATTAAACTCTTCAAGATGTGATTTTATAGAACTGTCTGGTTTCATCTTAAAAGTAAACATGCAATGTTTTTTATAAAATCTATCAACTAATGAAGAATTCATAAATAGATTCTCTAATTTCAACCAAATGACGGCAGCATTGGACTCGAAGGAAACCTCTCTAAGGACCTTATCTCCTAGGGAAAGCAAAAGGGAGCTATGGGCCTTAACAAGCACATCAAGGGGAACCTCTTGGTATTATATTACGGTATGACCAGTTTTATTAACAGTAATAATGGGTTTCTTGGGCCCATATAGGGCATAAATTAGTCCTTTTTGAATGAGCAAGGCTCTCATTTTAATTCACCACAAATTTAAATATTTGTCTCCATAAAATTTCTCAATTTTGTATCACATTGTAGTCATGTTTATCCAGATGAGTGGATGTCGAGTGGTTGGGGAAACGTTAGGCGTACGCCCCCAAGAACTGACCAATATCACTAGATAAACATGTACCATGAGATGTGAAAATCAAAGGATTTCAATGAATACAATGTTTTCTATTAACAAATAGAAATCAATTTAAACAAGAAGAATTAAACAGAAATACAGATGAAAATAAAATGCAAGAAAACCCCAAATTAATAAACTATACATAGACTATAATAAACTCCAACCAAAATACAATAAATCTGTAAATAGTGGTAGCAAGAAATAAATGGCAATAGAAGATTTCAGAAAGCACAAAGGACATAAAGTAGATCAAGAAAAAAACGAAATCAAAACAGCACAGCAGCTAGGAAGGCTTTGATACCACTGCTGGTTTTTTGTTCCTCAATGACATGATCTCAGCTGTCGAATTAGGTAAGTGTAGGTATGAATTTTTTTTATGTTTATAGATTTTATTTCTAAGAATGTTTAAGTAGTAGATTAGATTTAATTAATGAGGGAAAATGTGTGTCACATTGATACACATGTTGGACATAAGCAGTGAATAGTTTGACTAGCACTGTTTATTGTTGTTTTTTGTTTTTCTTAGGTTGTTTAGCATGACGGCCCAATTCAATTGATAGGTTAGGTGAAAGAACATCACCAAATTTTAAATGAAAATGGTGGAGATTTGTAAAAATTAGGTATTCCATTTTTTTATTTTCATATTAAAATTGCCATTTATTTTCTACCATTTAACTCTGTTTAAATTCATGCATTTGTTTTTTTTTATTTGATCATTTTGGTTTGAGCCACTACACATTATGGTTTCCAGAAATATTTGTTTTCCTTTTCTCCCTTAATCCTGGCCATCCATTGTGGGTGTCGTCCTTTCCATCTCATCCATTCATCCATTTTCTGTTTGGTTATGTGGGTTTGGCATTCGGTTTTAGGTTGATTCTGTGGAAGTGTGTGATTGGGTGTGCTGTTACGGATCATTTTAGGGCTGGTAGGGGGTTTCATCACCCCTGCGGCCGCTTGGCTTCGAGACATATGATATCTGCAAAAATCATATTCTTTTTCATGTGTTGTGTGGAATGATTCCTGGAATTGCCACGTCCTCAGCTCCTCTTCCATTCGAGCTTCGAATTTCAAGATTTTAGATCATGGTATGTGTTGTTATCATCCTCATCAAAAGACTATTTCTAGTTCTAGTGGTTTCCCCCTCAGATCCGTAGTTGTTGGTCATGGGAGTTCAAATCTGGTGACCACTGACCCCGACGAGTCGAGATTCGTGATATTCTTGCAGAATACCTGCTTCACATCGGCCCTACTTGGCATCTAACCTGTTTCACATTGAAGGTCTTTTAAGAACCAAAGAGATGTTGCACTAAATAGGGTATATTTTCTTGACGTTGACATGCTGCACGACGAGGTTTTGGTTTGAAGACGAGGATCAACATCAGCGATGAGAGGGAAACCAGTTGCTGGACTTGATGGATCGGCTGCTGGAGTTTCTCCGACAGGTTCCCCATCTCAGCATGGAATCCATGGAAGAAGACTCGGCTCGGCTCCCTGGTTCTCCCGCCTCCCACTACTACGCACTGGTCATGACATTGACAGTCCAGGTTATTATATTTTTAAAAATACATTTTTTTTTTGATGATTTATCAAATTTATATCCCCTCGGGATTTTATCTATTTTTTATTACAGGGAGATGAGTGGGAGGAGTCGGGTTTCCTAGAAGCGGTGGAGAGACTCGTTGGTGATTTGGCACAGTGACGTGCAGATTCTCCCTAGCGGAAAATCTAGCCACGTGGGAGTCAGAGAGAAGTTTAGGTGTGTCATCGGTCCACCGTAGTTGCGGTGTACGCCATGAATTTTTGGTCTTATGATGAGTTTAAAATATATTTAGTTCTAAAAAAATCAGTAACTCCTTTCTCCGCCCTCAAGGGAGATTTTTTGGGGAAAATGATATTTAAAATTGAGTAATTATGTATTATTATATTATTTATAATTTTTTATTTATAATATTAATTCCTTTACTTAAAATTTTATTAAATATTGATGGGTGAACTCCATGACCATTCAAAAGCATTTTTCATTATGGAGACTTTTGAACTTGAAATGAGGATAGTTGGTGGTCTTTAGAAAGTACCTTCCATTATAATTTATATTATTTAAATGAATAGGTATTATTTTTTTATAATAATGAATGGGATGTTCAAAAATAGTATACATTCAAAGTTGCAAAAACAAATTAGAATTGGGTCATGGATGACATATAGTTCATCCTGTTATATTTTTCAGTGATCCTCCATCGTTGGTGGTAGAGTGGTTTTGATTTCAGGGGTGAGGGTCAGGTCACATGGTCAAATCTTCTACTGCAGTTTTTTTTTGAGAAAAAGGATATAATGTATTAATGATCAATCAAACCAGTCATATAGATCTAATCGAGAAAAGAATAAACCCAGCAGTGATGAATCAAAAATTTCACACAGAAAAGCTTTCAACCAAGGATAAAATATTTCTCAAAATAAGGTCTAAGGGTTGTGAGTCATCCCCCTTCTTAAACAATGTGGAAATCACTTTAAGGCAGTCTGATTCCACCTCAACATTGTTCCAAACTTTTTAGCGAGCAAGAAGGATCCCTTGGAGGATGGTGTATTCCTCCACCATCACCAGACTCTAAGAAGCTTGAAACACCATGCAATGAGATTCCACCACCTGACCATTTCTTTAATGGGAAATGAATCCAACACCCACCCTCAAATCAGTAGAGATGTCCACATCAGTATAGATGACCACATCAGTATTAATCTTGACAAAACCCTTTGGGGGAGGGGTCTAGAAAGGTGATTCCGGTCGCATGCTTACCAAAGAAGGCACTTCTTTGTTTCTCATCCAACAATTCATCCATTGTGAGGCCCTCTCAATACAAATACGATCTTGGGTCACTTTATTTTAAAAGATGCACTCATTTCTTCTGGTCCAAACCAGCCAAGCAATTGTGTATATCATTCCCACCACTCTCGGTTACAACAAAATCACTCAATTATTGAGATTTTGGGCCGACTCCACATACAGGTCAAAGAACATCATAAAATCTGACACTCATTAATTTGACACCCCTACCACCCCACAATATAAGATAATTACATGCAAAGTAGATTCCACCTCTTGGAGGCATAAAGGACAGACATCGTCCTCCACAAGATGTCATTTCACCATAAAGTTGTGGGTTGGTAGAACACCAAAACAAGTTTTCCACCAAAAAAATAACCTTAGGTGGAGAAATGAGTGACCAGAGACTCTTCCAAAGATTTTTAGGATACAACTGAGCCAAACCATGAACCCTCATTTTGTAGCCCGACCAGAATGAGTACTTCCCAAAAGATTCCCCAACCCAAAAAATCTGATCATTACCAATTCCAAGTGTAAGAGGAATTCTAAGAATGAGGTGACTATCAGCCTCATTAAACCAGCTACAAATATTTCCCTGATCCCACTCCTCTAAAGAGTCATTGATCAAATCGTGCACACTTTCATTTTTTAATCTTGAGGCAATGGTTGAGGAGACCATCAGGTTGACACCATTTTCTAGCCACAGGTTATTTCACACACTTATGTCATTCCTCTCAGCAATTCTCCACACACAACCTCTATCAATAATTGATTTATCTCCCTAAATGTTTCTCCATAAAAAACTAGGTTGTGGCCCCAGCTAGGCATGCAAGAAGTCGGAATGAGGAAATTATTTTACATGTAGAACCTTTGAGAAGAGGGCATTTGGTCTGGATAGGAGACTTCATCCTTGATTTACCATAAGGGGATCATTAAACCATTTGATATTCCTAAAGTCGAGACCTCCATAGAATTTAGAAACACAGAGTTTCTCCCATGACACCTAATGGGTGTTATGTTTTTCATCATGAGAACCCCACCAAATGTTAGTCAAACGAGAGTAGATCTTATCAACGAGAGTTTTGAGAAATTTGAAGAACGACATAGTATAGGATGGAATTTCTTGGGCCACTAATTTAATAAGAACTTCCTTCCCAGCCTTATAAATCTTCCTTTTGGACCATAAACAAATAATATTATCCACCCTTTCCATAATCAAAGCAAATAGTTGTTTCTTTGATCTTACAACAAGGTTCAGGAGACTCAGATATTTTTGATATTTTTCAACTAGTGGAAACCCACACACCCACTACAACTCCTCCCTCTTTGTGTGTAAAACACCTTTACTGAAGGATAATTCTGACTTCAAAAGATTAATACTTTTCCCAAAATCTCTTTTATACAAATTAATGGTTTTCATAACTAGGCATCATTCTTGCGGAGTAGTGCACAAAAATTTAAACGGAGGTTATCATCTGCAAAGAAGATATGAGAAATAGGTGAGTCATTTCAAAAAACCTTAGAACCATGGATAACTTATTTCTCCACCGAGCTCAAGAGAATATGAGAAAAGACATCAGCCACCAGAATAAAAAGATACAGAGAGAGTGGATCCCCTTGTCGCAATCCCCTTGAGGGTTTAAAACTCTCCAAAGGGGATCCATTAATATTGATTATGAATGACACCGACATAACATAGTTCATGATGTTAAAAATCCATTTAGCCCCGAAGCCCAACCTAGAGAGAATGAGATCCAGAAAAGGCCATTTAACCCTATCGTAGGATTTCATCATATCCAACTTCATTGTCATAATGCCTTTTTTTAAGATGATTGGGTCTTCATGGAGTGTAACACTTCAAATTCAATGGATTCATTATCCGTAATGGATATCCTCAAGACAAAGGCACTTTAACTTTCAGTGACCAGCTCGGGAAGAAAACCCCTTATCCTAGCCACCAAGATCTTGGAGTAAATTTTGTAGACAACATTTCACAAAATAATTGGACGAAACTCCGTGATTTTCTGCGGAAAATGGTTTTTTGGAATGAGAGTAATAAGAGTTTCATTAAGGGACTCAAGTGAGGCTCTTCCTACCCACAGATCCTTCATCAGGGAAACCACATCAGGTCCAACAATGTGCTAAAAGTATTTGAATAACAGTGCATGGAAACCATCAGGCCGTAGAGCCTTAGTAGAATGAAAAAGATGAAGGGCCCCAAAAACCTCATCATCAAAGATATCTCTCTCCAAATTTATGTTTATATCTTTCGTGACAATTTTTGTACTTTAACTAGTAATACATGAAGGAGTGTCAATACATTTTTCATTGTAGACGTTTCTAAAAAAATCAAAATAATGGCATGAATGTCACTTAAATCGTGGACAAACCTCCCAGTCTAATCCTCAATCTTAGAAATATGATCTTTCCTTATCCTTGCAGATGCTTCTTGGTGAAAAAAGGAAGTTTTATGATCACCATCCCTTATATGGGATTCTCTTTCCCTCAAAAACAAAAAAAAACTCTTTTTCCTTTAACACTGCATTAAGATCCTTCTCACCAAAAGAGATATCCCAAGAAATGGAATCACAACATGGAATAGAGAGGAGCCTCTTCAAGCGATTCTATGCAGCATTAATGCATCCACTACTATAAAATGGCCTTTAGGAACTGCAAAAATAGGTCGCTAAAAGCCTTTAGAGACCGTCGTGTGACGGCTTCTGGCAGTTGTAGTTGCTTGATCGGTGTTGATCAACAGCCACCACCACTAAAAACCCTACCCAATTTTTTGTGTCGACAGTGCATTGGGTGTGAGTAGGGACGTATGGGGGGGAAGGGGTTGGGGTGAGACAGACCTAAAGGTGTGGCCGTTGACCATGGTTGATTTTCAGCGGCCGAAGGGAGGGGCATGTGCGACTTGAGGTGTTTAGGTCAGGCGGTCGAACATCATGAGGTCGATGGGTTCGGTGGCGGGTGTAGCAAGGGAAACGATAGACGATGGGGGTGGTGACGGGGGTGACCGAGGGTGGAAGGGCGACGACGGGAGCGATAGTGGGTCTCGACAAGAGTTTCAGCAGTGGAATCGGGGAAGAAAACGATGGGGGGTGGGAAAAATCTCGCGCAATTCATTTCAGTATTAGTGACCGTCAATGGCGGTCGCCCATTTACCCAGCCGCAAATTCCTATTATTCTAGTAGTGGTATATCAAAGTCTCCAAACATAATCGAGCTCCACTTATGAAAACAAGACATATTGTAGGCGCTAATAAGATAAATCCATACATACCTTAGATCGATTCATCGAGAATGTAGAATGGCGATAGTGGTGACACCGACGACAGAGTTCTTGTTCCACGAAAGCTTGAGGGGCGACCAGTGAAAGAGTTCTGTTAGGGTTCAATTTATAAGAACTCATAAGGCTTTATAAATATTTGTATATATTTATAAATATATTTATATAATTATATATATTTATATAATTATAAATATATAGTATTTTTATATTTATAAATATTTGTATATATTTATTATAATTTTATAAATATATAATATTTGTATATTTATAAATCTATTTATTATAATTTTATAAATATATTTAAAAAGTATTTACGTATAATTAAAAATTTAAAATTATAAATACAATAAATACATTTATTATTTAAATATATTTATTGTAATTTTATAAGTATTTATGAGAACATAATAAGTTCATGAGTACAATATGAATGAATTATATACCTATTAAAGTATAAAACATAAAAAATGAGTCATCACATATATGAAAATCTTGAATAATAAGGGTGTCAATGTATAAATAAACATTCATGATGAATACATAACATATGCATATGTCATCGTAATATAGGTAATCTTAACATTTAGAACACAACAACCCACAATCATGTCCACAAATAAACTTATTATTATATAGGGTCAATTATACCCACACATCAATAAATTAACATAAACAACGACAATCGTGTCCATGAATATCATCATTATCTTATGATATATATATATATATATTGACCAAATTAATTGGAGTCATATATTTTTTTAAATAAATATATATTTATTTAAATATATAAATATATTTATAATTATAATTATAAATAAATATATTTAAAACATATTTATATATAATTATAAATATAATAAATATATTTATTATTTAAAAAAAATACTAAAATATTATAATTATATAAATAAATAAATATTTATTTATAATCTTATAAATAATTTTTTTAAAGCATTATATATATATATATATATATTTGAATTATTAAAAAATATATATATAATAATATATCATATTTATATTAATTATAAACATGCGTTTTTTAATTAATGTATATAAATAAACATTATTTTTGAATATAAATATAATATTTTTATATATATGAATAATATTTTTTATTAAAAACTTTTATCGGCGCTAAGAATAGTGCTGATAAATCTATCCTTTATCAGGGAAAAAAGTACTGATAAAGGCCACACAGATGAATTCCCTGGGTGGGAAAAATAAGGTGGGAAAAATGAGGTGTGGCCCAATGTGCTGACAGATCGGTGTGACAGACCATTGTCGGTTGGGCCGTTACCCTCCAGGATGCTCTGTCATCTCAATTGACAACAACTCCTTCCCCGGTTGGGTCTCTACCTCAGGGTAGTGACCTATTCGTGGGGGAGGGGGTTTCCATGTGTGGAGGGTTTAAAAAGGAAACATATAGTAATTATCTATTTGAAAAGGAAAAAAACAAAAAAAAAAGTGTTGATAAAGGATACACTATCAGCGCTTTTAGCTAGCTTTGATAAATGTAAGACTTTTATCAGTGCTTTCTGCTTAGCATTGATAAAAGCACTCGCTTCCTTTTCCCTGGTCTGTGGTAGTGTATGATTGTTGTATGTTGATTCAAGATATATTTTACAACTCATCATGTGTTATAATCATATTCATTTTTTGTACATTTGAGCATGAAAAATTGATCTTATTATGATTATTGTGTCTTGAATTAGAATTAATTTGTTGATCAATTCTATTTTTGAATCACTTTTGATTTTGTTGTTTCCAGTTGGCATAATTGTGATATTGTCATCATCTCGGTAAATTTCTTGTTTCTCAAAACTAAAACTGAACTGGTTTATCAAATTTAATTTTTGTTTGTTTTTTGAATTTTTAAAATTCTTAATATACCAATTGAATATTTCATATTTCATTAATTTATATAATTAGGGCTCATGGACCATTGGATTTGAAATCTCTTTTGCCACAGAATACCCCACAATAATTATTTTAATTTTGGATTATAGGCCATTCGGACCGGATTGGGCCAATATGTCATTCAATCGTAGTCTGAGTTGCAGCGCCCTCCCGATCCGGTGTAAGGTTCTCGACAAGGAGCGGGAATTAAAGTACTTTTTTGTCCTCCAAAATTGACCATTTGACTGGGGATGCGTCTGTTCCATTAGATTAATGCATTTAATTTCCAATTATTTAATCATCTCAAAGGCATGAAAATGATCCTTGGCTCGAGCTATGATATTTTTACCAATTACTTTTCCGATCTCCTTTTTTTGGTCGATCTCTCTCTTTCCCTCTCTTTTGCCTCGCTATTATACCTTTTTTCAAACCCTCCTGCCCATTTCTTATGATTTTGCATGGTGGCGTGGGGTCCACCTTTGTCCTTTGAAAATTAAGCATTGCACCCACTGAGAATAATATGCATTGAAAGTGGGAAACTGATAGGGGAGAAGGAAACTCATTTTCAAGTTCACATACAGATGATTCGTTCGACCTCCTAAATCGGGAGGCAGCAACGGCTGCAGAATCAATTAATCAAGGGATCGGAATATGCGACGGTGGGGGTAATCTATATTATAAGAATATATTTTATGTCGGTGTTAATGATGAACCGAAGGGGGTGAGGACTAGAAGGGCGGACTGCGACGGCAGTGACCATGGATGTTGTGTTCATGGTGAATGAAAACGAGCATGCCTCCTTCTTGCAGTGCCTCCTCTACGCCCGCGGTGGGGCCTATATCTACCTATTATAATTCTATTCAAAATATTTTATTGTTATAATTTTATTCAAATTATTTATTAAAATAAATAGAGTTTTTTTTCAAAATTGAACCGGTGTGTCCCTCACCAAGAGTTTTCTTGTTTCGGTCGGACCAATGTGTTTTTTGAACGAACCGATGCAATTTTCACCAATTCCAATTTATAAATAAGAGATGATGAGATTGCTTATGGGTTACTTAATTTTCAATCCATGAAATTCTCTAGAGTTCTCCTAACATCAGTGCAGCAGGGCAATCATAAATTGGTGTTCGATTTTCCCCAAACCTTGGTGAAATACTTGAGGGATACTTCCACTAAGAACCCTACACCATAAACGTGGGGGTGGATAAAACCCTTTTAGATAGTGAATTCAATGCATCAAGGTTCTATTTATCTTATATTTCTACTTACATATTTTCTTACAATCAAAATGGTTTTAAATCGAAGGCAGAACCTAGAAGATGGATTCTGAATCTCTTAAATTCATGAACCAATACATGGTCAAACTTGTCCATTTTGATGACAAAAACTTCTCTCGGTGGTAGGACAAGATGAAGTTTCTTCTTATGGTATTGAAGATTTCTTACATTCTAAAACTGAATCTTCCTCCCATTCCTGAGGATCCCACTTCAATTTCTGATGGCACACCTATTGACGCGATTCAAGTCAAAAAAATTTGGGCAATGAGGAAGCAATGAGAAGATGATGATTTTTTTTGAGGATATATCCTCAACACATTATCAAATCGTCTTTATGACTATTTATTCCAAATGAAGACTACTCAAGAGATTTGGGATGCACTTGAATTCAAATACAAAGCAGAGGAAGATGGTACCAATAAGTTTCTTATTAAAAAGTATCTAAACTACAAGATGGTTGATAACAAGCCAGTTTTGGAGAAAGTTCAAGAGCTCCAAGTTTTAGAAAATAAACGTCTTTCCCTTAAGATTAATATACCAGAAATTTTCCAAGTTGGTGCAATTATCGCTAAATTTCAGCCTATGTGGAAAGATTTTGTTAAATCACTCATTAAAAGAGTGATGATATTTCCTTGAAACAAATTGCAAAAGCTTCTTCCCATAAAAGAAGAATCCATGTTGAGAGATGTGGGTATGCCTTTACAGTTTGATATCAAGGTTAATATCATTGATGGAAAGGCACAACCAAACTCTTCCTTACATGTCAAAAAGAAAATCCAAAAATTCAAGAATAAAGGTAATCATTCCAAGAATAAAGGCGAATGATTTTCCTGTGGAAAATCAAGGCATTTTACAAGGGAATGTCTCTTTTAAAAAAAGTTGATAAACCCGCCATAAATATGCTAACTGAAGAGAATCTAGTCACAATGATATCCGAAACGAGAACTTCTAGGCCCTCAAATCCCTGCTATCACTAGGATCTAAGGTGAAACCCTACTCCTTAGATTAGGGTTTTGTCCTTCACCTCCCCTGATCCACATCTGGCACAAAAACCCTAATTACTCACTAGTCGATTCTCTAGGAAATCTGTAGGGTTTTAGACACTAAAATAAATACTGATTCGGTTCTTGAAATTAATTTTCACATTAATAGATATACATTCCATCATTTCAGAAGGACAAGGCATCAGTTCTCGCCAACACGCGGGACTACCTATGTTTGCTGCAGGCACAAGACTTAGACTTAAGCTGTCAGAACCAATAGCCGGAGGCACAGGTTCTGCAGCGGAACCTTACCGGACCCGCCTCCAAACCGGCTGAAGTCGTGGAAATTTCCATTGGTGAACGTAGTTCCCCTCCGGGTGAGGGTGCTTGACCAGAAAATCGGATCGATAACGTGGTCTAATTGATGGTGAGGGAGAGGAGGTTCAGCCAGTGGTTGGGAGTATTTTTAAAAATGGGTCTATAGATGTGTGAACCGTGTTCACGCATCTTATAGAAATTTTAAATAAAAAATCCATCAATACTAATTAAAAAAGCATGAAGATATCAAAAAATATTAATAAATATTAATTAAATAATAAATAATATAAATGAAATATTAATAAATATGAACAAAATATTTTTCTATATTTATAAATATTAATTAGAAAATAATAAACTTTAAGTAAAAATTAACAAATATTCAAAAATATTAATAAATATCAATTAAAATAGTAAATATTAAATTAATATTGATAAAATTTAATACTTTTTTTAACAGGTTGAGGGTGAAACCCTCTTATTAAGAATATAAATATTAATTAAAAACTAATGAATATAAATAAATATTAATTAATTATTAATAGAAGTTAAATAAATATTAATTAATGTTAATGATTATTATTAAATATTCATGAATAATAGATATCCATTAAATAATTATTAATAAATATTCACGCTTCTTATAGAATTTTTAATTAAAATAAAAATCATAAATATTTGTAAATACCAATTAAATATAAATATATTATTAATTAAAAAATTATAAATATGTATAAAATATTAATAAATATAAATAAATATTAATACATATTAATTAAATAGTCAAAAATATTAAAAATAGTGTTTATGGTAATTTTGATCAACTGGTCTGATTGTTGGAGCACTGCTCAATCACTAGTATTAGTTCATACTTAAGAACGTGTCATCCATTATTTCACTCTAAGTCTACATGAGTCATACTCTGTCTATAAAACAATAGGATTTGATTTGGGAAATAATGTTGTCCTCTATCAACTGATCATCATACCACATGAAATGAGAACTCATGCACTTATCATTAAGGGTAATCCAATTTTATTTCAGGATGAAGATATTAAATGAGATATGAAAGTTTTATTAGAACAATCAACCTAAAACTCATGCACTCACTTTAACAAATAGATCAAAAACATTCAACTGCAATAAGAAGGATAAACGGCCTTTGATCTCATCCATACTTGAACTTTTCTTATGTATTTTATTAATTCAATTACAACCCCTTTCTATTCAGTTTATTTTTTTGTTAACAAAGGAAGAGAGATTTAGAAAAACATTCCTATTTCAATAACATGATCTTCCTGAACATTCTACAGTAATTAGGTTTGATTCTAATTGATATACTAATTCTGGAAATAATTTCATATTTATTCATTTACCCCCCCCCCCCCAAGGGAAACACTCATAAAAATAAGTTTTTAAAACTTATATAACTTTACCAAGTATGATCTTCTTAAATACTTATTCTTCTAGATACCAAAAATATGATCAAACCGTGATGATATCTTCTTTATACTTATTGTATTGAATATGCTAACACATTCTTAAAATTTATCAATGATGACCCTCTTCCTTACATCATAAGAATAGATAAATTAAACAATGATTAAGGAAATATGGTGGATCTTCCTTAATTCTTAATGTGAATAGAAAGGTTGAGGTTTTTTCTCAATAAAGTTGGTGCATTTCATCTAGCATTCATGATTGTATATCTGAACATCTACTCTAATTTATATTGTTTAGCTGGGATTTATTCACATTACATTTTAATTTTTGTGGAGATTTTTTTCCTTATTAGACTTCATGGATGGTGCAATATTAACCCTCTTAAGGATTTTTTCTTATTCTGGAAGAATATGAAATTATTCTTTTTCATAATGTCCATAATTTTATCACATGATAGAGGTATTTTAACAGTAAAATCCTCCAGTGAAGATTGTGTACTAGTAGAAACTGTGTCCTTTTATAAAGTCTGAATATGTATCTTATCAAAATTGGCCAAATGAAATTCTAATTATATACATATCATATTGTGGTTTTTTTTATATTCAATCATAATCATACACTCTTCACAAATATCCATTATTCATTCAAATTATTCTTCATGTAATTTAATTTTTTTAAACAAAGAATCATGTTCCATGCTTTTTGGATTCAAATCATTGAGATCAATAATATTTTTCATGATATCTTGAAGTTCATGGATATTTTCATTCAGAGTATTAATATTTATTAATGAATTTAATATTATTATTTATTATACATATATAGATAATAATACTACGTAATAATATGAATATCAAATAAAAATTATTAATTTTGGTAGATAATTTGATAACAGTAAGACACTTATTAAAAAATAGAACTCTATAAATGATAATAGTAAGACACATACAAAATGTATCATAAATCAAAAATCAACCTAATATATGCCTCTAGTGTCGATTCTCCTATGTCCAACAGTTAGGCGTATACCGGATGCATCCATGTCATGTCCGTCTATGTCTGTGCTCTGGCGTATGCTGCGCATCATCATCAGTAGTCACCTCCACATCCTACTATATAACATGAAATAGATGTACAGTCTCACAGTCTATACCTTGTCTTGCATCTGAGGATAGTGGATGTTGGATGGAACTCTCACCAACATGGGAAGAATATGGTTGTTGTGTTATATATTCCTATAATAATCATCTAGATCAACCCATTCAATGTATGTATCTACTTGTGGCTGAGCCTAAGAAGCTGGAGGAGCATCTGTCTGATCATGCTGAACACCCTCCTTCTGTGGAATAGCATCATCTGACTGATCAAGCTAAATACCCTCCTCCTATGGAACAAAAACATCCATAACAGGGTCGTCACCCCCTAGTATATCTATATGAGGCTTAGAAGGCTCTGTAGTCTCCACAACATCTAGTGGATCAAATAAAATGTTATGATAAATCTCATCCATCGAAGAAAGAAACTCTGTCACAAGGATGTGAAAATATGTCGGGTCAAATTCAGCTCTCCCTACTGGATAAAACATGTAAAGTAGATGAAAGATATGAGCATACTGTGAAAAAAAAATCCGTAGTTAAGTAATATGAATAAAAAATATTCTGAATAGTGGAAGGAAGAATGTATATCTACTTATGAAATCCTTGTCCGTGCCATGTCAGAAATCTGACCGGGGACCTGCAGTACTAGGGTGAATAACCCATCTGATCCACCAAATAAAAACATATTGTCCCCGCCCCTCGCAACCGGGACTCCTGTCGTCTGTCCTATAAGTCAATATATTTGGAACAGTATCTTCTCCAATCAAAATCTCTCTTTCCTGACATCTTTAGGGAATGTAGTGAAGCTAACTGACTGGGTGGGTCAAGAACAGGCTGAAATAATCTAAACTATCTCATAACTCTATCGGTATGATATCACTCGACTATATGAAAATAAATCAATAGAACCATGTAGGAGCCAGTAGCAAGCATCTTCGTATAGTATAGTGGAAGAATCCATATGATATCATCTGTATATGAAATCCATGTATTCTGAAAGAAAAAATGAATAATCAGTTAATAAATTAATAGTTGTATAGTAAAGAATACAGATTTAACAATATAAATAATAATCACTTACATCGTGTGGTTGAATGTTGTCCAACATAAGTCTATAGGTGTGGATGTTGTGTCTAGAGGAATCTGAATGTCGATGTTCTTGACTCCACCTGTAGATAATATTGTTATATTTACATTTCATAATATAAAGTTATACAATTAAGTTAGACATTATAAGGAAGGAATAACATACCAACGTCCATGTGAAGCCTCTACTACAATATCTGCTGGCAATGGTGCACGATATTGTGGAGCTAAATGAGGGATGTGCTCCCATACCCACATCTGTAAAAGAATCATGTATCCCATGGTCTTCATCTTATCAATGTGACATGCACTGCATAGTGCCCTATATGTATATTCTAGACAAGAAGACCCCCAGCTATACCGGCATGCCTCATCCAAATACTCTAAAAAGTTTAATACATAAAATGTACAAAAGTATTGGAGTAATCAACAAAAAGTGTGCCACTGATCATCCTCAAAATATATGCACGTGAAAATCATAGCACGATGATCTCATCAGCATCCTCTAATAAATGTGTGAAGTGCTGGTCTAACCAAGGCATGAATAATCTACCACCAACGATGGTCTTTCCATCACTAGGGACCTCTATGCCCAATATTCTATAAACAATCTCTGGAAAATCTGCTCCAACTTGGCCTGTCAGAGTTGCACCATCGATGGGGAGGCCCAACATAATGGCCACATCTTGCAGGGTAATAGCCATCTCCCCCTCTCTAAAATGGAATGTATGTGACTTTGGTCTCCATCTCTCTATAATCGTGGTAATGATATTATGATCAAGAAAGGTGAAGTCGCACATCACTACGCCATAGATTCTAGCACGAAAAAGATGAGGGATGATAGCGGGAGGTGGTGCAGTATGATGGAAATGGTAAGATCTGTGTACACTCAATGGAGGCACAAGACATCCCTCTAAAAGAATCCATGATACATGAGTAGTATGGGATGTGAGCAATGGAAAACCTTCCATATTCACAAATGGTATCATCATTACTTTTTTATAGTGAATTCAATAAACATTTTAAACTTCTATTTAAAAAAATATACAAAAAGAAAATAAAAAATGACTGTGTTAATATTTTCAATTTATGCTTGATTTTTTGGGTGTGGATTAATGTCTGTTACATGTGGAAGCATGGTATATTCATTTTCATTCAATGTTTATTTTTTTAATAGTTTTAGTATCACAAAATTCTTTATTATAGAATCCAGAAACAAGACAAATAAAAATTGAAACATTTCAAAAATGGAGAAAGTCAAAAATAAAAGGATTCAATACTGAAACATCCACATAAAAAACAAAATATACATATTCATGATACAATACATAGACTCGATCATGGATGACAGGATGTGGAGCTCTATCCTACCACTTGGGGACATCTCTTATGAGTATGTCCTTCTGCGTGACAAATATTGCATCCTATTCTCCCTCCTGGTTGTCGAGGCTAATCCATCTAATTTATGATTTGTATTGACTTTGGTCTTCCTCAGGGCCACAACCTGGTAGTATGAATCCAATGATTTAAAAAATAGAATACATTGAAAAAATCATAAATGAAAACAAAACCAAATTATGAAACCTGGAAATATCAGGGACGATGGTCGGTTGATCAACATTCAATGAGATAGAATGAAAGTCACCAACAGGCATCCAAGCTTCACTATAACAATTAAACAAAGTACTCATGTGATACATCGGGAGTTTTCACACACCCTTTATGATTTCGATGGAGATGGAATGGTGGATTGATTCTAGAGCAACGGTGCATGTGTGAAAGGATCGTTCAATGTTTAAAACATTTGATGATTGTACTATCGTGAAGGAAGTACACTGTAAGAACCCGGATCTTTGTTTCAGGTACGCTTTTCCTTTTTATGGAGATTTTAAGAAAAATGGAGTTTCTTGAAAATTTTGAAGTACACACCGTGTACTTTCTGAGTATATGTCATGTACTCTTCTCAGGCTCGAAGCCATGTGTTGGTCGTGCCCGGGCCACACACACGGGGTGTAGGGGTGACGTGGAGGCCGATTTTGGAAGAGTACAAAAAAACCCACTACACGCCATGTACTTTTCTTTTTTTCACTAAACGCATCGGGGTCGCACCTGACGGACAGAACACACCCCTTCTCCAGGTTCTTCGTCTGAGGGTGACCCGTACGGCCAAATCTTCTCCAAGCTTCCGCCTCTCTGTCCGTTCTTCGATTCAAACTATGTTGATTATGTTGGAAGCGAAGCGGTGAGTTATTCCTTCCGCGTGAGCCTTGTTTTCCAATTCCTCATATTTTTCAAGTTATTGTGGGTTGAGCGTTTTTTACGTTTTCTCAGATCTAAAACTTTCTAGGGAGAATCAGTCGTCGTGGTTCCAGTATATCGATCCCCTAGCATCCAGGTGGGTGGTTTGTGCCTTTATGTAGAAATTATTTGAGTATTTTGTTCAATTTCCACAAATTCCCTTGGGTGGGGAATTGTGGGTTTCCTGTTTTTCCCCTGTTGTTTGCTTGCTTTGCTTGATTGTTGTAGTATATGTTTATGCTTGTGAGTAGAGTAAATTGTGTTATGCTCAGGTTGCTTTTCCATGATTGTTTTACCTTTTGGAATTTTCCAGTTGTCATGCCTAGTTTTAGGATAGTGGAATTGTTGCTATGTTATGTTGTTGAGCCTTAGATTGATAGCCAAGTAGTTCTTGAGGTTCACTTGGACGTTGCACGTGCGCTGAGTATGTTTATTTCACACAGGACTGTGAGAACCTAGTGTAGTAGACCATAGGGATAATAGACGTAAGGGCTTCTCCAGAGTGTCTTTTAATATGATGCGAGACCACAGGGGGAATTGACGATGAGTGCTTCCTCAGAGAGTCTGTAGTTCCTCGACGCGGGCCACAGGGGGAATGAGACGTTGAGTGCTTCCCCAGAGATCCTTTAGCACGATACGAGACTATAGGGGGAATTGACGGTGAGTGCTTCCTTAGAGAGTCTATTCTTATCTGAACTAGAGGGTTGAGACTGTTTGTGCCTCCTAGAGGGTTGTTAGTACTTGTAGGTTGAACCGTAGGGGTTAGGTTGTGAGAGCTACCCAGAGGGTTACCTGTTTTCTTCTTGCTGTTGTTGTTACTTGTGTACCTTATATGCTAGAACTGTGGATTGTAGCTGCTGGGTGTTTTGTTTTCTGTTTACTACTTCCTGCACTTTTACTTGCCTTGTATTCATTGACTGTTAGGCATAGATATTTGAGTGATTTACTATTGGGATTGTATCTCACACCCTATTTGGGCCATGCTTTTGGTCCCAATTAGACTTTGTTGTTGTAGGAATAGATAAGGGAAAGTGCCCTTCGACTTCCGGTACGTGATTGCTTGGAGATAGAGAGCAAGGGACCGAGCTTAGTCTTGCGATGCTGAGGAGTTTACTTTGTTTTATTTCCACTTTGTTTTTTAGTTTTACTTCAGCACATTGGTTTGTTTACTGCTTTCCATAGACATATGTACCATGTTGCATCATCATTATTTTATTCTTTACTTCCATTGTTCAGTTCAGTTGTTGTATGTTGTTTACAGTTTCGGTTATTGTGTCTGGTTGTTCTTCTACTGTATACTTTACCGAATTAGGGCATAGTTTCCCCACCGACTCACCAAGGCCCTCACTACTAGTCGGCAGCCTCTGTAATTTGGGGAAATGCGCTTGAGGTCATGTGGCGAACCGGGTACAGGGCACCAGTGGAGGGGCTCCGGATTCAGTTCGTTACATACACCTTGGAAATAATTCATGCATCAATGTCATCAGATAAGGAATCATGGAAATAGACTTTACTTATAAGAAGAAGTGGGCTCTTCTTAATGTGTTGTATGTTCCCAAAATTTGAAATAACATAGTTTCTATCAATCTTCTATGTAAGAAGGTATTTTGTAACACCCCGAGCTTCCACGATACGCTTCTCATTCAATAATGCAATAGTTTGCATTGTACGCAACTTCGAGTTCTAAAACACCGTGACTAATCAAAGTAGCCGTTATGAATAGTAATAACCACTTTTTAAAATTATAGAAATTTTATATTTCAAAATGGACTTCATTTTTGGATTCGGAATATCGAAATTATCCTATGTTGAATTTTTGGTATTTTTCTGAGAACTTCTAATTTTTATGAATAGTGAAAAATACTTTAAAACAACTTTTTTAATCAAAATAATTTATTGTGATAAATTATACTATTTAGTGGTTTTAAGGTATAATTAGAATATATTTTTACCATTTTATCCAATGGTGGTCATTAGAATTAATTTAACATTGAAATTGGACATAAACAATTGTCAATCTTTTGATATAAATTGTTTCTTAAAAACACGCTATTTGTCGTAACAGCGGGAATTAATTATAAAATTAATTAATGCAACTTATATGTTTGGAATTTTGTAAAATATACATCATTTTTTAATTTGGAATATCAATTATAGCTTAGGGTGAAATTTTGGCCTTATTCTGAAAAACTTCAATTTTTGATGAATAGTGAAACCACTAAGTGGTTGTTAAAAACTGATTTTTCATTTAAATGAAATATTACCACTTCTGTGATTTGATTTTCAAAAATCCGACATACATGGTTGTCATTAAGAAGTAAAATGTGGTTCAATGAGATTAAAATAATTTTTTGGTGAATAGTAACTTTTAAGTTCTTAATCGCGATTAGAGGTAATTAGTGTAGTTTAAGGTACAAATAATGTTTTAATAATATGAGATGAGCATGACACTTGTCATACTCCTATTGTATGAGTCATGGCCGACCAAGAAAACCCATGGGTAAACTTGGGGACCCCATGGATCCACTTTAGTTGGAAAATGACATTAATATATATTTATTTAATGTTAAAATTAAATTGACACAAACATGAGTTGTTTTACTAAAACGGTTTTTAAGTGGGGTTACACAAGTCCAAATTTTGATTATAAATATTAATTAGAAAGCTAAAACGATTTCCTACATCATAGTATTTTTTTTATAATTTTTATACATTAAATAAATTAAATTATTTATGACATCATTATGATGCGGCGATGACCTCATTATTTAACGATTTAAATAAAATGAGAAGATAATGCAAAATACAAGTCTTACACTTGTCCAAATCCTATTGTATGAAGATATTTCGAACCCTTATCACCTTAGCCTCGAATTATATAAGTGTGGGACCTTTAGAATCCGAAAAGCATTGTGTAATAATGTAACATTTCAATCTTTCCAAAAGTGCCCCTCCTCTCCACTTATAAAAGGCCCCCACCTCTCCCACCTCATTTACACTTTCAAGCCATTTGGCTCGGCCAAACTCTGCCCGAATACTCTCCCAACTTCCCCCTATTACTCCTAGAAGCCTCACTTTGTGCATAACTCTTCCCAAGGAAGCCTTTGGCTCAAATCAAAAAGAGTTACCCGATTTTGAGGTAATGTCTTCTCTAATGTTGTTTTGTTTTATTTTTCTTCTCCAACCCCCTAAACTCTTTTTATTCATTTCTTTTGTAACAAAACCAGTATCCTAAATATACTAGGATGTTTTTATAAGAAGTATTCGAGCTACACTTACACACACCTACATCTAATGGTTAAAGAACATATGGTTTCTGTGGATGGCGAATTTCTGCCTCACGAAATGATGATTGTTCAACACTCATATAACACCTTCAAAGGTGGCCATTAAGATGTCACTATTTTTATATATGATATATAATATGTTTATGTTTTACTTATTCTTCTGTATTTCTCATTTATGGCATACTTTATGATTTCCATTATGGGTAAAACGCGATAATTTCATTTTAGGAAGTGCGGACTACCGCCCCCTCAAAGTGATTTGAATCGTTAATGCCATATGTGGGATGTATAAAGGATGGAGTAAATGGTATTATACACTATATTATACTGGAATTATATTATACATTTATATAATTATGACTTAGTTCCATTAAATATGAAGTTGAAATGAAAGTAGCGTTCATGCGTACGTACGGCTTACCGTCTCCATGAACGGTGCATTTCATTTATTACCTCTAAATGTTACGTAATATTATAAATGAATGTATATACTGGATATATAAGATATATATGACATCTAAATCATGAATATAATTCTAGATATAATGGATATTCTACCACATGAACAACTTGTAATTATAAGAAGTTTATTGTTGACTCAAGTTACCAAAGATCGACAAAACGATCGTTATTAACTTAAATAATTACATAATGTTCATAACATTGTAATAAGTGATATAAAAAGGATAATGAAATTGAAAATGGTTCTTAATAAGGTGGATATTAACTCTAGTTTATTATTCAGGAGGTTAAAGAACGGTTGTGTCAAGTCGGACACAAGGTAAGGGAACTTCTTAACCCAATTTCCATTCTTTGGGTTAATCTCCTACTTTCAAATCATGTCATGATATTATTATGTCTTATTTTGTATTCTTTATGTGTACCTATAGTGAATACACATAATAGATCTATTTTATTTTAAAAATGATCTTTTTAAGGACTTCGTCTCAATCTCCTTTCATTGAGACATATTTGGTTTTATACACAACTTCCTTTTATACGGTGTATGAACCCCTTTGACTTTTACGTTTATTCAAAAGGAATCTTTTCTATACGAAGTGTTTTACTAAACGACAAAAAGGGTATTTTTTTCTTTCTGTACATATGCGGCGACAACGACTTCTCCTCCGCCATGACCATTATTTGAGTTTTGGCTTCCTCTACAAGCCATCATTTTTTTTAATGAAAAATAAATACAAAGTTTTAACTTTCTTTTATTTTGGTATTGAAAATGGTTCTGAAAGAGTTTTTATTATATCAATGTGTTGTATTGATATCTTGTGATTGAAATGTGGAAATTTTATGTTTCCTTTATGCATGTTTTATGTGATACGATTATGTTATGGTTTATGATATGTTTAAACCTATTCATATGAGGAATGTATTGGACTTAATAAGTGATGGGTGGAGCCCGCAATAGCTCCTCGATGCATCGGTAGGTCTCATGAGACAACTAGACGTGGAATTGGCCGAGGCCCTTTCTCAATTTGATTTATGGTTTTGGCCGAGGCCTTAATCATTTTAGACGTCTTGGCCGAGGCCTTGACAAAATGTTTCAGAATGTCTGGCATTATACATTCCCTCATTATGAAAGTGGTTATTGATATTTTATGTGATTATTCGTCTAGTAGAATATCCATGTGAGTAAGTAATGGCATTATTTTATTTTACTTTTTCCATATTATGCTGAAGTTCAAGTTCAATAAGGCTTTTGTTTTAGTTATACATTGCCTTAAATGCTTATGTTTTCTTATAAAAGCTTCCGCAATATTGTTATCCTTACTGAGCATCTGAGCTCACCCCTTTCAATGTTTAAATATTTTCCAGGATGTGAAGAAGTGTATTATGACTGACTTGCAAGGCTACTAAACTAATCGGTCTTTCGAGACTTGATCTTTTGTGATCATGCCAATGTTACGAAGTAATGCACCGACTCTGGGTAGCTGGGGTCGGGGCGTTACAGTTGGTATCAGAGGCAGTTTAGTACTAACCTTGGAAGCTAGATTTAGACAAACTCTGATTAGAGCACGTAGACCTAAGATGAACTTTGAGGATTAGTATAGAAGAACTTCCTATAATTTTGTTATTGTAGAGATTTTGTGAGTTTTCCGAGCAATACGTCCCTGTCTGGATACGAGCAGGTAGAGGCGGCTCTGGCACAGATGTACCTAGGGGTAAAACCTGAAAACACCGCTTTGAGCTAGACTCGAACGGGAACTGGTGCACGACAACGGGCCTTGCTGCACTCTTGGTTACGACACTCCCGGGGGATATGCTTTGGATAATTCTCATTTTCTTTACAAACCACTATGAACGGTTATGAGTATATACTTCCTCAAATAAAACCTTTTTATGATTATGGATTATATCCATAAATAGTTCAATTTATGTTAAGTGTTTTATATGTATGGGATTATGTATTTTGATTCATAAACTGATCTAGTTTATGCCATTGTTTAGAAATGGCGCCTAGTGGAAGAAATGGAAACCGTATCAATGCACGCACTCCATGTAGGGATTGCCCTCCTTCTCAAGATAATTATAGTGGGGCTAGTGATGCAACTGGTGTCGATCAGCTAATCACCATACTGGGACAACTCACTCAGGTTATGAATAATAACCTTACTCGTATGGAGCACCCTGATCCGCAACGTGGAGGATCAATGCTAGACCGTTCCATGAGGCAAAAACCACCAACCTTCAATGGGAGTACAAATCATATAGTAGCTGAGCAATGGATAAATTCCTTAGAGAAAATATTTCATGCCTTGGGGAGTAGTAAAAGGGAGAAGGTTGTCATGGCAGTTTACCGCCTCACTGGAGATGTCGATCAGTGGTGGTCGCTGATTCAAAACACAAAGGAAGATGATGACGTATCAAATATGGAATGGAGGGAGTTCAAAGAGCTTTTCTTAGAAAAATACTTTCCTCATGACCATCGAGCAGATATGGAAAGGTAATTTCTGAGTTTGAGGAAGAAGGAGGATGAGAATGTCACAAAGTATGAGGCTAACTTTACAAGGTTAGCGAGGCATGCTGCCGATTATATACGTAACCCAAGGAGTAAGATTGATCGTTTCTTTGATGGGTTAAAACCATTTCTCCGTCGAGCTTTAGTATCACAATCCTTCTCATCATACGAAGATATTGTCTCGTGTGCTGTCAAGACAGAAAAGGAATTCTCTAAGTCTTATGACAACAAAGTAAAGCAAGAGAAGAAGAGAACGGTGGAACAAGAGATAGATAAAGGGAAAAAGGGAAAGAAGTATTTTCCATTATGTGATAATTGTGGGAAGAATCACCCTGGTACTTGCCTAAAAGGAATGGGAGTTTTTTATAAATGTGGAGAAAAAGGTCACCAGGCGCGTGATTGCAAGGGAAAGAAAGAGGCTATCAATGTTGAATGCTACAATTGTAGAGAAATGGGTCATTATGCAAATGAATGTCCTAAGCGTCAAGGAAACTTACCTCAGAAAAGGCCAAGGGATCAAGGCCAATCTTATGCTGTGACTACAGTTGAAGCGGAATAATTATTGTATTTGTGTTTTTGGACTCAAGAACTAGATTATGGTTATAAGAATAATGTGATATATATAAGGATTGTACTGCAGTACATGTTGTTTTCATTAAGGATTTAATATGATGAAGGTAATCATATTTTTAGTATGCGACACTAAGAGAAACTTTACTTTGTTTGGGGAATCTGAGGTTACAATTGATTTTGGAATTTAACGACCCTTTAGAGAAAGTCTGGACGGAGGTATTTTGGATAACTATAAAGGTTGGAATGGATTAAGTTGATCTTTGGATAGTATTGTTTATGGTTAAAAAATTTATGAATATTATTTTTGGAATATTATGATACTATAGTTTTAGGAAAAGGACAACCTGCAGGGTGGGGCATAACCCGTCGTGTCGGACAAAGCTGCAGGAATCGAACCCACAATCAAAGTGCGACAGGCCTTTATTTCCTACCACTAGCCTACAGGAAGTCCCTGGTTATTACAAAATAATTTTACTAATCTAAATGGTATGTGTTAACATTTGGAACCTTATACAATTAGGATAAATAGAATATTTTTGAGTTCCGTTACCATTTGGAGTAAAAGTTGGGTTTGTGGTAAAAATTTATTAACGAATGAAAGTATACATAACAAGTATGTATATTCCCTTACGTTCTTAGTAAATCTCCTAAATAAATTCCTCAACATTATAAAAGGTAACTTAAAACAAAAATGTTGTCGGTTAACTTTTCCAACTGGGGATTCAATGACCATTTAACCAATCACAAGTTTGTGATTTTCTTGTGGTTAAACTTTCTCCTAATCCTGTTTTCTATAACTCTCCATCAGACCTTGATGGTTTGTTTCTCCTCCATATCCATATTTTCATATAATCCTAGAATGGGCTATATCGGGTGACCTTTGTACTTATCCTTCTTTCTTTTAATGTTATATATTTATTAACCTTATTTCCGATGTGGGTTTTCCTCAAAGGTATTTTCTCTTTTCAACCTTTTATTTTCAAAGAAAAATTTCAAATTGCGAGGACGCAATTTATTGAAGGAGGGGAGAATGTAACACCCCGAGCTTCCACGATACGCTTCTCATTCAATAATGCAATAGCTTGCATTGTACGCAACTTTGAGTTCTAAAACACCGCGACTAATCAAAGTAGCCGTTATGAATAGTAATAACCACTTTTTAAAATTATAGAAATTTTATATTTCAAAATGGACTTCATTTTTGGATTCGGAATATCGAAATTAGCCTATGTTGAATTTTTGGTATTTTTCTGAGAACTTCTAATTTTTATGAATAGTGAAAAATACTTTAAAACAACTTTTTTAATCAAAATAATTTATTGTGATAAATTATACTATTTAGTGGTTTTAAGGTATAATTAGAATATATTTTTACCATTTTATCCAATGGTGGTCATTAGAATTAATTTAACATTGAAATTGGACATAAACAATTGCCAATCTTTTGATATAAATTGTTTCTTAAAAACACGCTATTTGTCGTAACAGCGGGAATTAATTATAAAATTAATTAATGCAACTTATATGTTTGGAATTTTGTAAAATAGACATCATTTTTGAATTCGGAATATCAATTATATCTTAGGGTGAAATTTTGGCCTTATTCTGAAAAACTTCAATTTTTGATGAATAGTGAAACCACTAAGTGGTTGTTAAAAACTGATTTTTCATTTAAATGAAATATTACCACTTCTGTGATTTGATTTTCAAAAATCCGACATACATGGTTGTCATTAAGAAGTAAAATGTGGTTCAATGAGATTAAAATAATTTTTTGGTGAATAGTAACTTTTAAGTTCTTAATCGCGATTAGAGGTAATTAGTGTAGTTTAAGGTACAAATAATGTTTTAATAATATGAGATGAGCATGACACTTGTCCTACTCCTATTGGATGAGTCATGGCCTACCAATACAACCCATGGGTCAACTTGGGGACCCCATGGAGCCACTTTAGTTGGAAAATGACATTAATATATATTTATTTAATGTTAAAATTAAATTGACACAAACATGAGTTGTTTTACTAAAACGGTTTTTAAGTGGGGTTACACAAGTCCAAATTTTGATTATAAATATTCATTAGAAAGATAAAAAGATTTCCTACATCATAGTATTTTTTTTATAATTTTTATACATTAAATAAATTAAATTATTTATGACATCATTATGATGCGGCGATGACCTCATTATTTAACGATTTAAATAAAATGAGAAGATAATGAAAAATCCAAGTCTTAAACTTGTCCAAATCCTATTGGATGAAGATATTTAGAACCCTTATCACCTTAGACTCGAATTATATAAGTGTGGGACCTTTAGAATCCGAAAAGCATTGTGTAATAATGTAACATTTCAATCTTTCCAAAAGTGCCCCTCCTCTCCACTTATAAAAGGCCCCCACCTCTCCCACCTCATTTACACTTTCAAGCCATTTGTCTCAGCCAAACTCTGCCCAAATACTCTCCCAACTTCCCCCTATTACTCCTAGAAGCCTCACTTTGGGCAGAACTCTTCCCAAGGAAGCCTTTGGCTCAAATCAAAAAGAGTTACCCGATTTTGAGGTAATGTCTTCTCTAATGTTGTTTTGTTTTATTTTTCTTCTCCAACCCCCTAAACTCTTTTTATTCATTTCTTTTGTAACAACAACAGTATCCTAAATATACTAGGATGTTGTTATAAGAAGTATTAGAGCTACACTTACACACACCTACATCTAATGGTTAAAGAACATACGGTTTCTGTGGATGGAGAATTTCTGCCTCACGAAACGATGATTGTTCAACACTCATATAACACCTTCAAAGGTGGCCATTAAGATGTCACTATTTTTATATATGATATATAATATGTTTATGTTTTACTTATGCTTCTGTATTTCTCATTTATGGCATACTTTATGATTTCCATTATGGGTAAAACGCGATAATTTCATTTTAGGAAGTGCGGACTACCGCCCCCTCAAAGTGATTTGAATCGTTAATGCCATATGTGGGATGTATAAAGGATGGAGTAAATGGTATTATACACTATATTATACTGGAATTATATTATACATTTATATCATTATGACTTAGTTCCATTAAATATGAAGTTGAAATGAAAGTAGCGTTCATGCGTACGTACGGCTTACCGTCTCCATGAACGGTGCATTTCATTTCTTACCTCTAAATGTTACGTAATATTATAAATGAATGTATATACTGGATATATAAGATATATATGACATATAAATCATGAATATAATTCTGGATATAATGGATATTCTACCACATGAACAACTTGTAATTATAAGAAGTTTATTGTTGACTCAAGTTACCAAAGATCGACAAAACGATCGTTATTAACTTAAATAATTACATAATGTTCATAACATTGTAATAAGTGATATAAAAAGGATAATGAAATTGAAAATGGTTCTTAATAAGGTGGATATTAACTCTAGTTTATTATTCAGGAGGTTAAAGAACGGTTGAGTCAAGTCGGACACAAGGTAAGGGAACTTCTTAACCCAATTTCCATTCTTTGGGTTAATCTCCTACTTTCAAATTATGTCATGATATTATTATGTCTTATTTTGTATTCTTTATGTGTACCTATAGTGAATACACATAATAGATCTATTTTATTTTAAAAATGATCTTTTTAAGGACTTCGTCTCAATCTCCTTTCATTGAGACATATTTGGTTTTATACACAACTTCCTTTTATACGGTGTATGAACCCCTTTGACTTTTACGTTTATTCAAAAGGAATCTTTTCTATACGAAGCGTTTTACTAAACGACAAAAAGGGAATGTTTTTCTTTCTGTACATATGCGGCGACAACGACTTCTCCGCCACCATGACCATTATTTGAGTTTTGGCTTCCTCTACAAGCCATCATTTTTTTTAATGAAAAATAAATACAAAGTTTTAACTTTCTTTTATTTTGGTATTGAAAATGGTTCTGAAAGAGTTTTTATTATATCAATGTGTTGTATTGATATCTTGTTATTGAAATGTGGAAATTTTATGTTTCCTTTATGCATGTTTTATGTGATACGATTATGTTATGGTTTATGATATGTTTAAACCTATTCATATGAGGAATGTATTGGACTTAATAAGTGACGGGTGGAGCCCGCAATAGCTCCTCGATGCATCGGTAGGTCTCATGAGACAACGAGACGTGGAATTGGTCGAGGCCCTTTCCCAATTTGATTTATGGTTTTGGCCGAGGCCTTAATCATTTTAGACGTCTTGGCCGAGGCCTTGACAAAATGTTTCAGAATGTCTGGCATTATACATTCCCTCATTATGAAAGTGGTTATTGATATTTCATGTGATTATTCGTCTAGTAGAATATCCATGTGAGTAAGTAATGGCATTATTTTATTTTACTTTTGCCATATTATGCTGAAGTTCAAGTTCAATAAGGCTTTTGTTTTAGTTATACATTGCCTTAAATGCTTATGTTTTCTTATAAAAGCTTCCGCAATATTGTTATCCTTATTGAGCATCTGAGCTCACCCCTTTCAATGTTTAAATATTTTCCAGGATGTGAAGAAGTGTATTATGACTGACTTGCAAGGCTACTAAACTAATCGGTCTTTCAAGACTTGATCTTTTGTGATCATGCCAATGTTACGAAGTAATGCACCGACTCTGGGTAGCTGGGGTTGGGGCGTTACAGATTTTGGGTTTCATTCGAATCCGACAAGGTTATCTTATCAAAGGGAGACATGTTTGTGAGAAAAGGGTACTCAAATGATAACATACATCAACTATCTATTAATAATATGATTGAGTATTCTTCTTACTGGATTGAATCTTCTAATTTGTGGAATGATCATTTAGAACATTTTAATTATAATTCATTAAAAGTCATGAAGAAGTTAAACTTGATTAACTTTGGAAATGATATTGATAAATGTGAAACATGTATAGAATCTAAAATAGTTAAGAATCCTTTTCATGGTATTGAAAAAATATTAATATATTAGATTTAGTGCACTCTGATATTTTTGAATTAAATGGCTTGTTAACTCATGGAGGAAAAAGATATTTTATTAATTTTGTTGATGACTACAGTAGATATTTACATGTTTAACTTCTTAAAACAAATGATGAAGCCTTTACTATTTTTAAAAAGTATAAATTATAAGTTGAAAACCAATTAAACAAAAAGATTAAAGTTTTATGCTCATATAGAGGTGGTGAATACTTTATGAACTATTTTAATGAATTCTGTAAAGAAAATGGTATAATTCACCAAAGAAATGCTCCTTACACACCTCGTCAAAATGGATTAGCTAAAAGTAAAAACTTCTCTTTAGTAGAAATGGTAAATTTCATGATTAATAAATCTAAATTACCATTAAATTAATGGGGTGAAGATTTATTTATTTCATGTCATATTTATAATAGGATTTCCTCTAGGAAAACTCAGTTATCCCCTTATGAAATTTGGAGAGGTAGAAGACCTAATCTTTATTATTTCAAAATGTGGGGGTGTTTTAATTACTATAGAGTTTCTGATCCTAAAAGAACTAAAATTGATCCTTGAGCAATTAAAGTTTTTTTTGTTGGATATTCATAAAATAGAAAACCAAATAGAATTATGGATTTAGGATCTTATATAATTATTGAATCAAAGGATGTAGAGTTTTTTGAAAATAAGTTTTATAAAGATGATGTGGAGGAAGTTATTCCTCATACCCATAACTCATGTATTCCATCTATTTCAAATACCATAGTAGATAATAATGATGATCCTTGAGATAAACCTAAATGGATTACATGAATTAGGAAGGAGAAACATCTAAATCAAGATTTTATTTCTCCTAATTCCATAATTTTTCTTATTGAAGGAGATCAAAATAATCATCTTATGAATAAGTATCCTATGGTATTCACTATAGAATATGACCCAAAGATTTATAAAGAGGATATTACTTCTAGAGATGTTTCTTTCTGGAAAGAAGTAATTAATGAAGAAATGGATTCCATTATGGGGAATAATACTTGGGTCATTATGGATTTACCAAGAGGTTTAGAACCTATTGGCAGTAAATTGGTTTTCATAAAGAAATATGATTCCAATGGTAACATTCAAGATTTAAAATCTAGATTGGTTTCCAAAGGTTTTAGGAAAAAAATAAGGGATTGATTATTTTGATACTTATTCCCCTGTAGCTCGAATTACTTCAATAAGGATATTTTTTTATTTACCTTCCATTAATCATTTGTATTCTCATAAAATGGATGTGAAAAATTCTTTTTAAAATGGAGATTTAAATGAAGATATTTACATGGAACAACTAGAAGGGTTTGTTTTACTGGGTAATGAAAACAAAGTATATAAACTAGTTAAATCTCTTTATGGTCTTAAACAAGCTATGAATAAATGACATGAGAAATTCAATTCTATTATTTTATCTAATGGTTTTTCTTATAATAATGAGGATAAATGTGTTTATTCAAAGTTTACAAAAGAATATGAAATTATTGAGTGTATATATGTGGATGATATGTTACTTTTTGGAACCAATATGATTGGTGTAATTGAGACAAAGAATTAATTATCTTTTATGTTTAAAATGAAGGACCTTGGAATAGTTGATACTATTCTAGGTATTAAAGTTAGAAAACATAGTGGGCCTTCGGGTCACATAGACCATGGAGTAGTCCAGTTCACACAGAACAGGCCCTAGAAGAAGATCAGAGAAATAGGAGTAGCAGCCACCAGATGCAGAGCTAACCGGATTGGAAGAATGAGAGGGTATGGCAACTGCCATCAGGACCAGGCACCGTGCAACTTTGTACGGGGCAATGGTAGCTGATCAGCAATGCAAGGTGGGGATCTAGGTGATCAATGACACAGAAAGATGGGGAGGGGAAGTTCAAGTGGGTTGGGCCTACGGGTCATGTATTGGGCATGGTATGACTCTGGGCATTCGGGTTTGTTGGGCCTAGTTTATTGGGCCTACGGGTCATGTACGGGTTCCCCTTAAACCCTTAAAAGGGCGATTATCCATAATAAAAAAAAGAAGGCCTTCGGGCCATTCGGAGGATAGTGGGGGTTATTCTTTAAGTCATTCTCATTATATAGAAAAAATGTTAAATAAATTTGATTATCTTGGTTTCAAAGATGCCAATACTCCATTTTATTCTAGTGTTAAACTTCTTATAAATACTGGTAGAGTTGTAGCACAACTTGAGTATGCTAGTGTAATTGGTTCTTTAATGTATGTGATGCATTGCACTAGACCTGATATTTCTTTTGCAGTATGTAAAATGAGTATATATACTAGTAATATTAATTTGAATCATTGTAGATGTGTAACAAGGATTTTTGGATACTTAAGAAAGACCAAAGATTTAACTTTATACTATAATGATTATCCAGCTGTATTAGAATAATACACCGACGCAAGCTGGATTACCAGTATTGGTGATAACCAATCCACTTCTGGATGGTTTTTTACTCTTGTAGGTTGTTCTATTTCTTTGGCAAGCAATAAATAGACATGTATTTCACATTCTACCATGGATTCAGAGTTTATCACCTCAGTGTCATGTGGGAAGGAGGATGAATGGATTAGGAATCTATTATTGGATATTAGATTATGGCCTAGTTTGATGCCTCCTATATCTATCAGTTATGATAGTAAAGTAAAATTATCAAGGGCATATATTTTTATATACAATGGAAAGTCTAGACATATAATTTTGAGACATGATTATGTGATACAATTGTCACAAGATGGTACCATAACAATTGTTTATGTGAGATCATGTAAAAACCTTGCGGATTCATTTACAAAATCTTTGTCGAGAGAGATTATTCATGCAAATAATAAAGAGATGGGGTTAAAACCCAAATAATAAATCATTTTAGTAATGGAAACCCAACACTTCCTTTACGTAGATCCTAATCAAAGTGTTTAATGGGTAAAAACAAGTTACGAATATGGTTGTTGATATTGAAAATTATAGCCCTAAATTTTTGGTTTCAATATCATCTGTTATAACTAGAGGTTGAGTTATAAACTCTTAACAAAATATTAATACTCAAATGACTTATTTTCTATAATAACAGAAGCACATTGTAATATTTTTCCTATGTGAAGTTAGAAGTGGTGTCGCTTCTTACAACAGTTAATGGGTTTACTCCTTAAAGAGTTCATGAAAAGGATATAATCACATGGCCATAAAAGTGATACAAAATGAGATATTGGATGAAATTTTCATTGTGTGTATGATATCTCTGGTTTATCTTAAAGGTTAATAATTTTAATGTTTCTATAACTTATAAATTTGATAAACTTTAGGATATTGATACTAGGTAAAGGTTTAAATTGAAAGATACCTTTATTGTGTATAATGACTCACTTGTGATATGGAGAATTAATATTTATAACTAAAAGTGGGGATTGTTATAATTTTATTAAAAATATTTTATTGTTATAATTTTATTCAAATTATTTATTAAAATAAATAGAGTGTTTTTTAAAAATTGAACTGGTGTGTCTCTCACCAAGAGTTGTGTTGTTTCGGTTGAACCAATGTGTTCTTTGACCGAAATGGAAAGATCAAACTGGTGTGTACCTCACCAAGAGTTGTATTATTTCGGTCGTACCAATGTGTTCTTTGACAAAAACAGTGCAATTTTCACCAATTCCGATTTATAAATAATCGATGATGAGATCGCTTATGGGTTAATTAATTTTCAATCCAAAAATTCTCTAGTGTTATCCCATCATCGGTGAAGCAGGGCAATCGGAAATTGGTGTTCAATTTTCCCCAAACCTTGGTGAAATCCTCGAGGGATACTTCCACTGATAACCCTATACCATCAATGAGGGGGTAGATCAAACCCTTTTGGACAGTGAAATCAATTCACACATCAAGGTTCTATCTATCTTCTATTTCTGCCAACATATTTTATTACAATCAAAAGGGTTTGAAACCAAAGAAAAAACCTAAAATATGGATTCCAAATCTCTTAAAGTTATGAACCAAGACATGGTTAAACTTGACCATTTCAATGGTATCAACTTCTCCCAATGCAGCTGCTCCCACAGCTGCCACCACAGACGAAATGACGAGAGCATGCTCACTATCATATCCTCCTCCTCTCCTTCATCCTCATCGCAGAGGCCTAGCGTGTTCGATAGGTACAAGGTTAGGTAGGGGTAAAAAGGGTGGCACTGAATGTTAGCATTTCCAGGCAGGTGAGCGTACTGGAGAGGGCGGTGGAATATTTCAAGTGGTTGTACACACTGAAAGAAACGATGAGACGGCAAGCGCAGATGTCGATGCCACTAGGGCCGGCGAGCCATCCCAGCACCACCCAGCTGCACCATATGATATCTGAGCGGAAGAGGCGGGAGAAGATGAAGGACCCCATTTATGCACTCCAATATATTAGTGGTCATATGTCCATATCTTCTTCCACCATCATATGCTAATGACCATTTTTCCTTTGAAATATGCATCATATATTCATACACATCTTCATTAGCAGTTAGAATCTCTTAAAGGCATCGATCAAACCTTTTTTTTGGGACTCATATGCTGAAACCATAATAGAATAATGTATTAAAATGGATATTGAATTTTGTTAAAAAAATAAGTTCATAAAAACATACCCAACTTGAGGATCGCCTTCTTTATAGCCTCATCTCTAAAATTTTTACAAATATTACTTGAAATATGTCTAATGAAATAACAATGATAAGCATTCAACTCAATCCATGAAACCCCATCACTGTCCACGACCTCTATAATCGCTCTATGGTGATCAGATATCAGACACACGCCCTGGTTTTCTGTGACATGAACACGTACACATGCCAAAAACCAGCTCCAACATTCAAAATTATCCTTTTCAACAATAGAAAAAGCAAGTGGTAGAGGATAGTGATTACCATAATGTGTGGAAGAAATGAGTAGAACACCTGTATACTTTCCATATAGGAAAGTTCCATCAACCTGAATAATTTTTTTACAATAAGGAAAGGCAGTGATGCATGACTCGAATGCCCAAAAAAGAATATTGAACTTTACCTTTGACCGATCAAATCAGTGATTGGGGGATACATACTCAACAATGTCCAAATGATAAACAATCTTATTAGTGAGAGAAAACAATTCCATAAGCTATGGCAACATTGCATAAGATTCATCCCAATAACCATACACTTTTACAACTGCCTTCTGTTTTACATTCCATACTTTTTTGTATGATATCCTATAGTTCTAAAACTGTTGAATTATTTCCTAAAAAAGGGAAATAATATATATGAAGATACATTGAATAGTATGTAATAAATGAAGATACAATGAACAATATGTAATAAGACGTTAAATACATGAAGATACAATGAACAATATTACATTAAATACATGAAGATACAATGAACAGTATGTAATAAGACGTTAAATTAATATTCAATACATTGAATATACATGTAATCAAAGTACAATAAGTTATTCATAGGAAACCAACTCTAACAAAATCCTACTTAAACTGGATCCAACTACCTATGAATTTTATTCTGCTAAACCTCACATGATAATCATGTTTTTGCTTAATTAATCCTTTAGTCATAGGGTACACCATATTATATTTCATGGAAATACTTCTCACTGTAAACTCACCTCTCAGAGAAAAATCTCTCAAAATATGATACTTCTGAAGTATGTGATTCATCCATTAATGTGACCTTGGATCTTTTACGAGAGCCACCAATATAGTATTATCATAATATACTGTGATAGGATATTTATTTCTAGGTACCATGTAAAGCTCTTGGATGAAGTTTCACATCCATAATGCTTTCTTAACTTCCTCATAAGCTATAATATATTAGGAATCTATAGAAGAATCTATGACCATAGCCTTCTTTGAGATTTTCCAGCTCACAACACCACCATTCAAAGTGAAGTTATATCTTATTTGTGACTTCGTGTCATCTTGATCAGTTTGGAAACTAGAATATGAATATCCTCTAATGACTAATTCCTCATCTCCCCCATAGACCAGAAATATATCCTTAGTATGCCTTAGATACTTAAAGATATTCTTGACTATCATCCAATGGTGGTCACATGGATCAGCTTGATATCTTCCCACCACACTCAATGCTTAGGAAACATCTCACCCAGTCAATATCATAACATACGTGACTTACCCAATTGCTGATATGTATAGGATCCTTCCTATTCTATTTATTTCCTCATGTGTCTGAGGGAACATTTTCCTGGAAAGAAGATTGTCATGTGACACTGACAACAATCCCCACTTGGATTGTCCCATACTAAATCTCTTTAGTATCTTGTCAATGTATGTACCTTGACTTAGGCTGAGTAGTCTCTTGGATCTATCATGATTGATCTTGATCCCAAGAATATATACTACTTCACACAATTCTTTTGTGGATAATAATTTATCCAACCACGTCTTAACAGACTATAAGACTAGTATTCCGTTTCATATGACTAATATGTCATCAACATATACTATTATGAAAAGTACTTCACTCCCACTAAACCATTTGTAGACACTAGGTTCACACTCATTCTTTTTTAAAACAAATTTTGTTACAGATTCATAAAAATTAATGTTCCATGACCTTGATTCTTTCTTTAGTCCATAAATTATTTTTTTGCAATTGTCATATCTTATTAGCATCCTTTGGAGTCACAAACCCTTTGGTTTGTTTCATATATACATCATCTTAAATGTTACCATTAAGGAATACTATTTTAACATCCATTTTAAAAATCTCATAGTCTTGGAAAGTTGTAATGGAAAGTATAATTCTAATGGATTTCAGCATTACAACTGGTGAAAAGGTTTCATCATAGTTAATTCCTTGCATTGTTTAAACCCTTTTGCAACCAGTCGTGCCTTATAGGTACTAACTTTCCCTTTCATGTCTAGTTTATTCTTGATTAATCATTTGAAACTAATAGGATTTACATATATTGGAGGATCTACCAAAATCCAAAATAGGTTTTCGTACATGGAATCCATTTCAGAGTTCATGGATTCTTTCCACTCAGAAAAATCTATGCCACATACTGCTTCATTCTAAGTTAGTGGATCATTATTATCAACTAATAATGAGTCACCATCCTTGGTGACTAGAAAACCATAAATTTATGGTTCTTTAACCTCTCTTGTAATCCTATGTAGTACTTGTGTCTTTGGAATAGTTTCATCTTCCACATGGCTTTGTAGAATCTATTCCTATACCAACTCTTGTATACCATGAGCCTTAACTTCATTGAAATCTATCTCACTCCCATTATATCTTTTAGAGATTTTCTCCCTCTTAAGGAATATGTCATGTCTTGGTATTATATCCCTTTTTTATGAGGGTTCATTTGAATAATGTCCCCTTTTTTCTTTGGGGTTTCCTATAAAGAAACACTTTGTGCCTCGGGGTGCAAGTTTGTAAACAGAAGAAGAATTAACAAATGTTTTGCTTCCCCACACATGTAAATTTGATAACATAGTTTTTATTCTACTCCAAAAATAATATGGAATACCATTTATCTATTTCTTTGGTACTTGGTTTAGTATATGTGTTGTTGTTTGTAATGTGTATCCCTAAAAGGACAATGGAAGACTCACATGAATCATCAATGATCTCACCATGTCCAACATGGTATAATTACTTTTTTTTCTTACACCATTCCATTGAGATGTGTGAGGAGGAGTGAGTTGGGATAGGATCCCAAACTCCTATAAGTAATTAATGAATTCTTTATTAAGATATTCTCCACCATGGTCTGAGCGTAGTTTGTTAATCTTATTACCAAGATGGTTCTCAACTTCATTCTTGTATTCCTAAAATTTATAAAAATAATCCAACTTATACCTAATTAAGTAGACATATCCATATCTACTAAAATCATCAGTGAAATTTATGAAGTATGAGTACCCACCCCTTTCTTTAACAAGTTATGATTCATATACATCGGTATGAACTAATTCAAGAAGATATTTAGCCCTTTCACATTTCCCACTAAATAAGGATTTTTTTCATTTTTTATTATAAACATGCATGACATACACCAAATGATTTTTAGTTCAAAAGAATCTAAATATACATCTTAATGTAATTTAGTTAATCACTTTTCATTTACATGACCTAGATGATGATGCTAGATTTTGGTGTGGTATGAGTCATGTGAATTAACTTTGTTATCAATTTCTATAACTTGGTTCATGTAATCCAACACATAAATATCATTATTTCAATGTTCCTTAACATAGAAAATGTTATCTTTATAAATGAAGCAACATTTATTTTCAAATTTGAAAAAAAAATCCATTTGTATCAAGTTTGGATACAGATATAATGTTTTTGGTAACATATGACACATAATAACAAACTTTCAAAACCAAGACCATTCCGCTCGGTAACGTGAGGTGGTAGTACCCAATAGCTACAACAATGATTTTAGCTCTATTGGATAGATCTACCTACCCTTGTTCAATATTTCTGAATCTGCTTGGTTCCTATATTTTAATATAAATGTGAGCACCAAAATCTATATCTAATACCCAATTTTTAGAAATAGATCAATTAAACTCAGTAAAAAATACATCTGAAGCTTCACCATGCTTCTTTGGATGGGTGCAGTTTTTCTTTCAGTGGTACTTCTTTCCACATGTGAAAGATGAAACATCCAATTATCTTTCTTTCTCCTTGATCTTCCTCCTTCTTAGAGAGGTGTGAAGAAGCTTTGGGCTTAAATATCTTCACTTTCCCTTTCCATTTTTTCTCTATAAGGTTGAAAGTCTTTTTGAGTTTCGCATCCTTATCTACAAGGTGAAGAAGAGTGACAAGATCCAGAAGAGATTTCTCAATGTTGTTCATATTAAAATTAACAAAAAAAACTAGAGAATATCTGAGGGATTGATGTTATAATGAGGTCGATTCCCAGTTATTCAGGGAGTTTAAACCCTAGAACCTCTAGTCACTCAATGTAGACAGTGATCTTGACTACATGAGGTCCATCTCGGGTACCCTCCACATGCTTACTCTGAAAGAGTGGTTTAGAAATATCAAACCTCTCTTGTCTGGTGGTAAAAACCATAAAGGTGAGCAAGCATGCTATATGCATCCATGTTTTCATGAGACTTCGTGAGTTCACTAGACATAGATGAAAGCATCAAACATTGAACATCAACCACATTGTTTATATGTTTCTCATAGGCTAGGAACTCTTCATCACTCGCCTCTTGAGACAGTGGATCAGGAATTGAGGATTCTAGCATGTAAGATTTCCATTCATGGTGTAGAATAACCCGGAGGCATCTAAACCACTCCTTAAAGTTACTACCAATTAGGAGGTTGTCTTTCTCCAATATTGATCGTAGGGATAGTGTGTATGACCAAATTTCCATTTTATTGTACAATTTAAAAGAGAAGATTATGAGTACTTTTCTTGATTACAAATTATGTAAGAAATAATAAATTAATTAATTTTAATTAAATCTACCACTATTTTATCAAGTTTGAATAGCCCTCACCATTAAACTTATAATGTCTAGTTTCTTTAACATTCCAGTGGCAAGGATCCATATTCTCATTCACATAACCCCAACAAGGGTTGGTCAAGATATTTGAAGGTATTTAGGTAGGCATATCTTTTCCAACTGCGGGCATGCGACTCCTTGATCTGTTGAGTGGATTCCCCAATCTTGAAATCTAGACATGGATTTCTTCAACACTTTCCTTTAAATTACACCAATTATAGAAAGGGATACACCTCTTAATGTAAAATGGTTAAGTCAACCCAAAATCTTTATAAGAAATCCCCTTATAAAAGTAAGTGTCCCAATAAGGGTTGTTCAAACACTTAGTTCTATTGATTTTTGTTCTGAATCAAGTAACATAAGGCTTAGTCTGATTTAATATTTGGTTAAGGGATTTTAATTAATTATGCATAATTTTTATCTTGTTTTATCCTTTACATGTATTGTTAATATTAAGTGGATGTTACTTAATTAATTAACCATGTTGGATAAAACATTTATGCATAATTCATTTATTTAATTTATTATGCATAAATTTTATATTTTTTTATAATTTACATGTCTTGTTAATATTAAGTGGATGTTACTTAATTAATTAACCATGTTGGATAAAACATTTATGCATAATAGATTTATTTAAATTTTGTCTTTTTACATTAACTCGTTTATTTATTTGACCGCACCCTTGCATCCATAAAATAAATAATTGCATAGACAGAAATAAATAAATAACTAAATGAACAATTAATGAGCTTTATCAAGTGGTTGATTTAATGAGAAGACATTAAATCAACCTATTACATAGGGGAAATAACTCTATTTTTCGGTCTTTTCATGAGTTATATAATTCCACCTTTACACCTGTGTATCACCTAATTTGGCAACGTTATGGTTCTATATTGAACCACCTCCATGTACCTTGGGATACTCTATTAATTACATGTATTTATGACTCACATGTGGGTGAGGGGAACCAAGGAATTAGTTAAATGAGGATGACATAAATATACCTAGACACGTTGGTCCTACAAAATAATTGAGCGAGAGATGACTCGCAGGACATCATATTTAATTTAATAATAAATAATTGAAAACCCATGAAATAATTAAATTAAAACAACCAATGCATACACATGTCTTAGTCAAGATCATGAATGATCATACATGCAATTCATACACAAAAGTAAACAGTTAGAATTAATTTATTTATTCATTCTTTATTATTAAGATAAATGCACTTGTAATAATTAATTAATTAATTAATTAATTAATTAATTAATTAATTAATTCCATTTCATCTTAATTTTCATCCAAACTTAATTTGAGATACCCATCATTTATGGAATTCATGGAGAATAAACAATAGAACTAATAATGACATGTTTATTACAATAAATTAATTCAGCATTTAAAAATATTTAAAACAATTATTAAATTTTCAAACACACAATAGGTGTCAATCAATAAATTATGATTTTAATGCTGCAATTTTCAATTTAATTTAATTTAATTCTGCCATTAATTCTGATACTACACAGCGTGTACAATATTGAAACATGTTGTATACCTCAGTTGTCGTGTATCTGAGTCACACGCTTAGGGATTTGGTGCGTTAACTCAGCCGGATTACATTCCATGTACATGCCAGCTGCATTCCATTTATCTGCTTACCATGTGCCAGATTAGACCAGTCAACATGCGGTGTGAAATTAATGCACTGCATTTAATTAACTGCTCGAAACATCCATGTACAATGTGTATGGGTACACAACATGTTCTTTGGCTACACGTCGTGTAACCCGGTTTTACCAGCCAAAGATTTAGAACTTCCCGATGGAATCTCTAGTCATTCTTCATTTGTTCTTAAACCTTTAAGAAAATGAAACACTGAACGAACATGATTAATATGTTGATGCCATGTTAATTCTAATCGTATTAAATAATGAATAACATTAAGTGAAAATATGACCACAATTGTGCATAGATTACAATCAAATAAATAATTATAAATTTAAACGTGGCCACTCTAATACCACTTATCGGTTCTAGGCGTGGAGGAAGGGTGTGGTGGTAGGAAATATATTAAAATTTCTTTTAATAATCATTGTTCAAAACCAAGATTGAGGATCTTGCATGTCAAATTTATTATTAATTTATTTAATATTTGAAGAAATAAATACCTGGGCTTAGGAACTTTCTTCGTTGGTAAATGTTGATCATCCGAAAAGACCCTTTCATATTACCATCATTACGATGTGAGGATCCAAGGATATAATCCCTCTAGTGGTGATCCATAGGTGCTTTTATGGTCTCCGAGAAACACCACTCAATCTCCAAGTGTTAGTGCAGCAAGTCGAATGTCTTGCATTGTTCATTCTTGATCATACATTCTTGGAATTGAAGAAATCTCTCTTGCACTTCTTGTTCTTGAGAGAAAGAGAGAAGGAGTTGAGATAGAATTCGTTGTGTGCAACAATTCTCAATTCTCAATTTTGAATTCTCTACACAATTGACATAGCTACCTAATTATTGAGTTAAGATTTAGGTTAAAATATTATTTATTTTCATGTCGGCTATTAAATAACATTTATTATCTTTAATAAACTCCTTGCCACATATTTTTATTTTTATTTTGTGGCATGCACCAACTTGCACAATAAAAAATATTATTTAACCGAATTTTTAATTAATATTTATCACCAGACATGGTCTTGGTCCGCTCGAACTCTTCTTAAATTTATTGAACACCTGAATAGAAATTTTATTCATAAATAAATATTTCATTCATATACTAAAGAATAAATATTTATTAAATATTCAACATAATAAATAAATATATTTTTATCCATATGTCGATGAATAAATTTTTATTTAAGTTATGTTATTAATATTACTTGAATAAAATTATTCCTAGAAGTTGAGAATAATATTTATTCCATTAGTTAAACCCAAATAAAATTTAATAGATATCAATGAAAACACTTAGTGCGTGACCCTCTAGGATTCTTTCTCATTGTCATTAGGCGGGCCTACCTAAATTCCAAGATTACTGTCAAGAAACAAGTCAAGGAACCCAAGAGAAAGAAATTAATGTTGCAACGTCAACAACCACATATGAATGCTCATTGTATAATATAATCTATTTGTCACAATATATCATAAAGCAGGTTGCACGATGATGTCAATAACCTATTTACTCGCCACATATTTCTTTTACTATCTAAAATAAACACGTCGTTACACCATTTCCATGGAATTTAATGAAATGGTTATATTATAATCAAAGGTTCAAGATATCCACTTCCATAAACAAGTAAAGGAAAAAATCCTTCCTCGATTTATCCATTAATGACATGTCAATCATGATGCACCCAATGTGCCTTACTTCTCGTTAACATATGGCATGATAATTTTGGTCAGTAAATATAAGTGTGTGAGTCCTAACATACATTAATAATAATCTTTCTAAGGTCCATTACACACACTCGCAGATAGGAATTTCTGATGACACCAAAACATGCAGAATTTCTGATGGTGGGTTTATTCTCATAATCTCTCATCTTAGAGATTACCAAGTGAGAACTTCATGAGAAGAAGCCTCATCTGCTTATGAGAAATCACACCTAATGGTCTAAATACTATGTGTCCCATAATAATACATTATCCAACCGCAAAACTGTATAAAAAATATTGTCAATCACTTCAAGGTTCTCATCATAGCGGGGAACTGCTATGACCTTATCAATGCAACAAATACTCTAGGACATTATTACATTAAATCAATATAGAAACAATGAACAATATGTAATAATATGTTAATTTAATATTCAATACATTGAATATACATGTAATTAAAGTACAATTATTTGGTCCTAGTACACAAACTCTTGCATGATGTGGTTTCTTATTCTTTCTATTGTGGGAATTTTATGCCTTGTTTTTTCCTCCCTTTTTCTTGTTTGCTATTGTTTATCCTTTTTCAAGTAAAATTTGTGGGTGTGTATTGGATTTCCAACACAAGTTCTAACCTTTTCAATTATATTTACATAATTATATATATATATATATAATTATATATACATATTTATTAATATATAAATATATATATAATTATAAATATACTAAATATATTTTTTATTTAAATATATTTATTATAATTTTATAATTAGCATATGAGGGTGTAGATGAGTGGTTAAACACCCCCCTCCAATGAATCTGGGTGGTTGGGTTTCGATACCCAACCACATGAAATTTGGCTCTTAATTAAATTGGGGGCTTTGTTCAACGTGAAGCGGCATTGGGTCGACGTCAAAAATGATGCCACCATATTGGGACCCTCTCTCAATGATGGGGGTGGTTCCAGGACAATATTAGTCAAAGTGTGGGATGGTGGAAATGCTTATGGAATAACCCAAGTTGAATGACAATCCCTAAGCACTTTAGGTCCTACTGGTGAACAAGATCCTCACCTATCAGGGATCCCACCCCACCAGATGACATTGACCCTAAATATGATGATTATAAGACATGGAAAAATCCCAAAACCTAGATGAGGGGTCGTCATCTGAGAGGTGGGGGCGGTGACTAATCTTAGTCCACAAGATGATTTTTTTCTCTTGTTTCCTAGGCAGTTGTCTAATTTTCTTTATGGTAGTGGTTTTTCACTGTTTTCCATGTGTCATTTCTCCTTGTACTTTGTGTTTTTTTATTTTCAATATATTTTAGGATCACGGGTTATAACCCATGGTCCACGTCGTTTTCTAATAAATTTATTTATAAATATTTTTATATTATTATAAATATAATAATATATATTTATATGATTATATATATATATATTAATATATAAATATATAAATATATATAATTACAAATATAATAAATATATTTATTATTTAAATACATTTATTATATATCCAAACAACGCGAACTATGGGTTATTGCCCATGATCCCAAAATTTATTGAAAATAAAATAATAACAAAGTAAAAAAAGGAAGAGGGAAAGCATAAACAATGATAAACACACTGCCCCAAGTCAAAGAAGACCTGACCAGGAAACAAAAAAAGAGAATTCATCTTGTGAACTGGGATTGACAACTACCCCAACTTCTCAGATGACAACCCCTTCTCTCGGTGTTAGGCTTTTTCCATGTTTTATCATCAACACCTTGGGGGTCGAAATTTTCATTCAGTGGATTGGGATCCTCAAGAAGCCAAGGATCTTGATCTCTAGCCATACCTAAACCCACCGATGGTATCTTCAGATCAGCACTAATATTTTCATTGATGGTCTCAATGCCATGATCAGTGCCGAATTCCTTAAAGAAGACCTCCTTGTTATTGGATCTATTTAAAATTTCAACCAGACTAAGTGAGTTCTCTCTTACCTTTGGTTGAACCTCGATCAAGGGAGACTCAACATTTTCTTTAGTAGCCTTTACTCCAGTTCTATCATCATCACCTGTTCCGTTAGCACCCACATCCTATTCCAGTCTCAAAACCTAGGACCCAAAGGGTGAAGCTTCATTAGTACCTTGAGAGGCCATCGGTGGTTCAGGTATACTCTTCTTGATTTTCAATAGAGAACCACTTTAATTTTCCCTTTATTAATTCTAGAATATTGCCGATCATTCAAAATCTGAGAATCAACTTGTAATTGAGCCTCTAATTCTAAGTTAGAATCCCCAACCTAATCATCAAGCAGATATTCAACACCTCCAACTACGACATCCTGAAAAGAGATATCAGAAGCAATTGGATTATCATTTTTAGGCCTTGGGAAGCTAGTAGTTTCAAAAAGACCCACTGACTTCATCCCATAGATAAGGAGGCAGGGAAACTATGAGTCCCTAAAACAGCTAAGGTACTAAGGAACTCCCTTTGTAGAGGAAGGGAATTATTTAAGGAAACATCCCTGACATCTACACTTGGGGATTCCACAGGACCAGCCCTAGGGTATCCAATCAAACAACCAGGTTATTGTTCCACCTTTGAAGAGTAGGCGTGCTCACTACCCATCATTATCCCCTTCTTATTTATTTGAGGAGGCACTCCTCCATCTTGTATCTTCCCTTGTCTAGCATTTATGAATTTAACTTGAGGCATATATTTTACTTGTTGAGACTTCTTAATGCATGAATTTTCATCATGTCGATGAGAAAAAAATGGCACAAATTAAATCTCTCTTATAGTTTAGAAAATCATGACCAATAATCTTGTAATCCATAAAAAACCATCACACCTTTTCATACTCAAATTTTAGATCAAAATCATTTGTGTTAGTAAATAGAAGAACTAAATCAACCATGGTAGAATATATATCTACCCCCATGAAGAATCGAGCGTAATGGTCAAATCTAGCCAACTCTATTTCTTTCACAACAAAAAACATGTCTTAGCAGCGATTCATTAGTGATGGTTTTAATAACCACCGCTTAATAAATAACATTCAAAAAAATTACAATATAGTGGCGATTTCATGTAACTACCGTTATATTTTTTTTATTTTAACTTTTAGCGGCGGTTTTATTTAAATTTCCCCTAAATATTTTAAAAAACCTAATTTTGACCCCATCCCCCTTGTCCCCAAACCCCCTCTCTGAGTTCCCATGTCTCCCTGAGTCCCCCCTCTCCTCTTGCCCTCGTCGCGGGTCGCTCGTCGCCGCCAACGCTCCCCCCTTTTCCCTCGGGCCCTCACCACTTACCATTGCCACCACCGCCACTCCCCCTTCTCTCTGATCTATCACCACTCTCCACCCCTAAGGCGCTTTTCACTCTCCCCTTCCCCCTGCCTCTTCCACTGCTCCCCCTTCTCCTCCGAGCACCCCTCGAGCCCTCGTCGCACCCCTTTCCCCCTCACCGCTGCTCCCTCATCTCCCTTGCTACAGCTCCCTTTCTCCCTTGTAGCGGCTTGCCTCTGCACGTTTTCCCCCTTGAAGCTGCTCCTGACCGAGCCCTAATGACCACTACCCGAGCCAACGCCGCAGCTACTAAATCATGCATTGTGGAAAATTTTCCATATTTTTGAGATTTTTGTTCCTAGAGGGTTTTGAGTTGATTTATTATTTATTATGATTGATTTAGGATGTATTGTGCTTTATTATATGAGTTATTGATGTTATTGGCATTGAATTGGTTTGATAATTATGATGATATTCCAATAGGCGTTTCAAAATGAAGTTGAATTTTATGAAATCATGGAATGATTTCAAGTGTTTTAGATCCAAAATGAAATTTAGTCTTGAGAAAAAACTTTGGTTAGGACTTAAATCATTTTAAAAAAATTATTTTATGTTATGTTAAATATTTTAAATCATTTTTGGGCATTTTTATATTGGATTCTATTTGGTTTCCCTGAATTATTTTGAAACATTAACAATTTTAAAGGTTGGTGTTTTAAGTATCAAAGGAGGTTTCTTCTTAGGTTGATAAAAGGATTTGTAAAAGGTTTTTCATGTGAATGATTTTTGAAAATGTTTTTAAATTACCATATATGATTTAATAATGAAATTTTGGTAGTATTTTAAAGAGGAAGTAGAGTTTTATAAATGAATTTTTTATGTTTTTCTAAAAGAGACAAAAATATTTTATGTTTAAAAGGGGGGGAACCATTTTTATGGTATATTTACATCTATGAAGTATATTTGGATCCCTTTATTTAAGGTTTTTTTCTTTTAAGGGGAAAACGATAAATTTTTCAATGGTGTTTTAAATGTGGTGGGTTCTATTTATATGCCTGCTTCTTGGTTTAATTTGGATTCATTTGATTTGGTTCATGGAGTATTGCTTCTTTGGGACTATGTTTTGTGTTATTTTGATTTTTCTTCTAAGAAATTTCTTAAGGAAAAGGGTGAAATTCAATACTTTAGGATAGTTCACGGGGTGATTCCTTTTTCCATCTAGGTGTAGTTCCATTTTAAAATAGTGATGGTTATCAGTTTTGGGGCTTATTCTTCCTCAACCTATAGTAGATGAAGTTTCGTTAGTGGTACTTGATTGGTGTGATGCTTTGGGTTTTATCCTTTATTTTTAAATGAATTTACATTTACTGTGAATATATTTTTTATTTGATGAATGCAAGAATTTGCAAGATAGACTAAAAGAGACTATGTCGCCAGATATCAGTGTCAAGTTCTTGTTTTGAGATACAAAAAATCTTGATTTACATAATTATCGAAGAATGTTCTAGTTAGAGAGATAATCATATTTCTGCAATATAAAATAAAAATTGATAATATGAAAAGAAGAAAAGTTAGAGATCTTTTAATGTTTGATTGAATCATATTTTTGATGAATTTGTGTTATGTCGAATGAAGACCCTACCCTGGTCAATGACAAAGTTGGTGATGTTTAATTTTGATTATACTTGTTTGATTAACCATTTATATCTTTATATCTGAATGTATAGGGAGAAGAGTGACAATCCAATACCTATGGATAAAAGTTGGATTAATTCACCTCGAAACACACCTCGATATGTCAAGGGTTTGGAATAATTTTTAGAATATGCAATTGCAAACCGGTGAGTGGATGATATAATAAAATGTATGTGCCCTGATTGAAAATCCAAGTGGTGGTTGAATAGAAATGAAGTATATGAGCATTTGATATTTACTACTACAAAACAAACCATTAACAACACTGGCAATTATCAGCGCTAGTAAAAAGCACTGATTAAGAGTGCCTTTTTATCAGTGGTGATAAAATGTACTCTTTATCAGTGTTGATAAAGAGCATCCTTTTTTAGCACTTTTATATAGCACTAATAAAAGATATTATTTATCAGTGTTTTATTTTTAGCGTTGATAAAAGTCCAGAATTAAATGAAATAATTAAACAAATATTTTTTTTTAAATATTAACAGTTTTGTTAATTAAATAATTATTGATAAAAATGAATAAAATGAATATACATATATAAAAATTATAAAAATCAATAAATAGTATATATTAAATATGTAGATATGTAAAATGAATAAAAAAATAAGAGTAAAGCAAGAAAAATGTTAAACATTTTATTAATTAAATAATTATTGATAAAAATGAATAAATTTAATATACATATAAATATATTATAAATATTAATAAATAGTATATATTAAATATAGATATATAAAATGAATAAATTTTAATAATTAAGCAAATAATAAAATAAAATAAATAAATTGCAAAATTATTTAAAAATTTTACGAAGATAACAAAGGAGTGGACGAGGTAAAAAAAAAAGACAATCCCTCATACAGAGAACCAATTTAAGAGTCATAAAATGAAAGATCATTTCCATATCCATAATTAGAGTCATCACTAGTTCCCCACTTCGACTATGAGTTAGGTTGATTGAGAATCTTTAGCATTGCTACCTTGGACTTTTCTTAATCTGAAGTGAGCATGACCTTTAAAGATTTGGAGGATGATCTGGTAGAAACATTCCTTGGCAAAGTTGAATAATCTTTCAGTGTCCTTATTTTTGAAGGGGCCATATCACTCATCTTCACCTTGCCATTTAAGATAGCATCCTTAAAGGAAATAACTCCACCACTACCAATAGGCCGAGTAAAATCATCTTTTGTTCTTTGTCACTTTCATCATATGAGATGTTGCCCCATTTTTCAATTTTTGATGAATTGAAATTATCCTAGGCATCTTGGAAAGCTTCGCGGAAATCCACGGCCTCAAGCTCAAGTTTCCAATCCTCACCTTGCCTAACATGCTGAGAGTTCAAGGCATCACTAAAATCAATATCAACAGGATAAGAAACAGAAATAATGCCCTGCCCCTGACTACTTCCAATCCCCACCTGTGCAAACTCTCCCAAGATGACCATAAAAGCGGAAGAAGTATTAACCCTGTTAAGTAAAATCTCTTTTGATTCACCCTCAACAACGAGACCAGCTACACCTTCAGACATACTAGCAGATATCCCACCAGGACAAATGACAACAGTGAGACCACAAGTCTCAAATCCATCTTCATCCAAACCAATATTAGTAACATCATGAGCAGCATTTGATGTTACCTCTACAAAGTCCACCTTAGTATTAGAGGAACCGATATTAGCTCTCATTGGAGACACATCCAACATTAGCCCCTTGCCTTTCAAATTAGTCACATGAGAATTGCATATCTCAAAGACCATCACATAAGCCTCATTGGACAATGGTTTTTTAAGAACATCACCATTATGAATAAGGGGATTTGACATAGCAATAACCTTCCATCTTTGGTTTCCTACAACAGAGGGTATCCGGGTGACCCTTCATCCCACACCTCTCATATGAGACCTTCCTCCAAAGTAACTCCAACAAATGGACAACATCCATACAAAAATTACAGGAAAAAAAAAAACTTTCTTTCATACTCAACATCAAGTGGAAAGAGTCACCTTATGAATAATGGTGAAACTAAGGTCAATCTTCACCAACATCCTAGAAAAATGCTCAAACCGCACAAACTCAGTTTCCTTATCAAGTCAAATGGGAGTCCCAATTGTTGTGCTGATATCATGTAGAATCCTTGGATGCCAAAGGACCCAATTGAGTCCATGAAGATGAACCCGAACTTCAGAGAATGCATTTCTTTTCCACGAGACATTAAAATCGAGATACCATTCATGAAGGTGAAGCCAACTGGGCTCCAAGAACAGAGAACCAGCGCTCCACGATCGAAGCTTAGAATCATCTGAAGGGAAAAGGCGGTGAAGAAAACCATGACCAAAAAAGATGCAACCCAAATCAGAGAATCCCCACAAAAAAAGAAATTTGACGAACCAAGTCATTCAGCTTCTAAGGCTTTTCACCTTTTGGTGAAACAAGACACGCAATCAGAATGTTTTTCACAATTGCAAGTGTCTCAAAAAAATGCTTCAGTGTTCGCTTCGACATGAGGTGATGAACCCTTATGAAGGATTCTTCCAGAGCCCTTGAATAAATCTAAAGCCGGTCGGACACCGTCCAATCTCAGATCAAGGCATCCAGTCACACCCAGATTTGTATTCGGAACCAACGAAGCATCAGCCAAATACGATCTACGGGCATTAGGTTCTTCAATCATCACAGCAACAATCGGATTCACTGCAGATCTACATAGATCGCCAACTTCAGTCAGATCTACATAGATCGCCAACTTCAGTCAGATCTACATAGATCGCCAACTTCAGTCGGTGTCGCACCCTATTAAGCATCCTTCAGTTCCAATCTGCACGGGAAATCACGATTCAACACCATATTCGCCGCAGATCTACGCAGGTCGCCAAATCCAGTCAGCAACGCACCCTTCCGAACATCCTTCGGATCCAATCTGCATTGGGCATCGTGATTCAACATCAGATACACCGCAGATCTACTTAGGTTGCCAGCTCCAGCCTGCAACGCACCCTTTTGAGCATCCTTCAGAACCAGTCTTCTCAGGACATCGCGATTCAACACCGCCACAAAAGGAATCGCCTGGGATCGACACACACTAATGCCAGTCGGCTTCGCACCACCAATCTGTTCCTCACTGGAAGCCAGAATCTTGGATCCTACGTAATGGGGGAGTTTCATATAGAAACCCTAAAATGAACAAGAGGAGAGACCATTGCGGCGGAGCTCCCGAACCCGAGCACAATCTTATTTATATATTAATTATAAATAATAATAAATAATATATATTAAATATAAATATTTAGAAAATGAATTAAATGTAATAATTAAAAACATATTAATGTCTTATTTATTTTTAATGTTTTATTTTTCAATATAACATATATCAAATGTGTGTTGCATTGATTTCACGTACATATACGTAATTAATGCATTATTATATACAATGCACACACACAAATATTTACGCAATTAACGAAATCTTATATAGAAACACACACCTAATATTTATGCAATTTATTTAAATTTTAGTATATTTTAAAATTTCATTATAACATGATACATTTAATTATTAAATTTCACTCATTTTTAAAATGCAAGTATTTAAGATTATATATTCACTAATAATGTTAAAATTATATTTGTAAATAAATATTTATAAATAAATATATTTATAAATGTATATTTACTATATTTATAAATTTATATATTTATAATTACTATAAATAAATGAATATTATTTTTAAAAAAGTATTTATATAATTATAAATAAATAATTATATATATTTAAATAATTATAAAATTATAATAAATTTATTTAAATAATGAATATAGTATATTTATATTTATATTTAATGTGTGTGTGTGTGTGTGTAAGTCGAGGTCGAAGCCTCAGTTTGTTCGGGGAAAATGGCTGCATTACAAAGAAAATCAGGCAACATACAATGTAGGGATGTACTCGACGAGACTTGAACTCGATACCTCATCGAGATTCATAGGGACAGTTACCACTGAGCTACACCCTGAGGGCTATATAAATAAATAAATGCATATATATAAGGTGTTTGGGGATACAATTACATTAAACAAACAAACACACAGCACACACAAAGGCTGGAAAGGCAGGGCATCGCCCCCCCCCCAAAGGATGACCCGCCCATCAGGCCTTATTTATTCAGTACAAAACCCGAAGGCTCAATGGGCATGAAACCCATTACATGTCCCAAAGGACCACAAACTTGCCCGAAGGCCCAATGCAGTGTCATATCTGCGTCCCCATTTGCCCGCGTTATACTTGCGTCACCACCAGCCTGCATCATGCCTGCGACACCACCGGCTGGTGGAAATTCACTCTCAGCCATATTTGAACTCGGGTCTGATGTTGGATTACGGGGAGCATTTACCATTTGGGTAAGCCCCCAACTAATATATATATATAATTGTATAATTATATAAATATTTTTAAAGTTATTATTCATATATTTATAAATAAATAATTATATATTTAAATAATTATAAAATTATAATAAATATATTTAAATAATGAATATATTTATATTTATATATATTTATTAAATATATATATAATTATATAAATATATATAATGATATAAATATATTTATAAATATAAAATTATAATAAATATATTAAAATAATGAATATATTTACTATATTTATATTTATATATATTTATTAAATATATATATATAATTATATAAATATCTATAATGATATAAATATATTTATAATCATGGGTCGCAAATTTCTGGTGATATCTAACAACGACGATCACACTTTCGTGACAAGCTTCAATCACGACATTGAAGATCAATTCGTCATATATTCAATCTTAGTGAGGGCCAAGTTTGTTTTGAAATCTCATATCAGTTTAGTCCGGGTCTGATTTCTCTCGCACGACCTCCATTCTTCTCAAGCTTCGGGATGTGAGAAGTTTCAAATTTGGGTTTCGTTTTTTGGCAGCTCGGCGGTGTTCTACTCCTATCATAGGTTGGGATTTGAAGTATTGACGGCCTTCCCTCATGATCTTGAAATTGAGTTGTTGGCAGGGGGAATCCTCATCATCTTGGTTCTAAAGGTGGATTTCGCAAAGGGGAAGATGGTCGTTGCTTCTTCTCTAAAGGAAGTGATGATTAAAGGATATGGGAATTGAAGATTCTCCTCTCTTAAAGATGGGGTCTCAGATCAAATAACGAGAAGAGGTTTGACGACTCACCTCCTTGCTAATTAGGATTTGATTGGTGAAAGCCTCAAGATTTGTAAGTTTTCGATCACTGCTAGGGTTATTTTTCCTTCAGGATCGAAACCCTGGAGAGTGGTTAGCCTTCACCAGGAACTTGTGAAGAGGTGGGGTTTTGACGATTGGAAAATTATTCCACTCGGCTAAGGATACTTCCACGTTATCTTCCCTTCTGGTGATCAAAAGAGGCGTGCTTTGGGGTTTGGCTCGATTGCATTGCCGCCGGGTATGCTCTATATTCAAGAGTGGGATTCCAAATTCAATCTGTTTTCTGTCAGTAATTATAGAGCTCGGGTCTGGATTTGTGTCTTTGGTTTGAGCTGGATTCAGTGCACTACTGGAAATGCTGTTTTTCCCAACGGGAGTTTACCAACGGTTTGCTAAAACCGTTGGGTTTGAAGGATTAAGAAAGCCTTTCCCAACGGTTCATTGAAACCGTTGGGAAAAGCCACCCCTTTGCCAACGGTTTGAAGAAACCGTTGGTAAAGGGGTGTGTTATTCACCTTTTGCCAACGGTTCAAAAGAACCGTTGGGAAAGGGTCACCCCTTTGCCAACGGTTTCCTCAAACCGTTGGTAAAGGGGTCCTTAGCATCTCTTTCCCAACGGTTCTTTAAAACCGTTGGGAATTATTTCCCCCAAATCCAGCTCTCCCCCATTCGCACAGAACCTAATTTCATCCGCTCCACTGCTCTCATCTCGCGAAATCCCCTATCCGAAGAGGTGAAAACCATCTGAAATCAGGTATCTTTTCATTTATACACATATAATTCCTTATTTTTATTGTTATTGCTTTAGTATTTTAGTTTTAAGTTATCAATCCACCACCAGCTCTCTGCTGCTCTCCAAATCCCCCATCCGAATAGGTGAAAACCCATTTGAATCATCTCAAATCAAGTAATTTTTTCTTTATACACATATGGTACCTTGTTTTTATTGTTATTGATCTAATATTTTAGTTTTAAGTTTGGATTTTGATGTGATTTCACCGTGTAAAATAGGGAAATGAATAAATATTTTGTTAATTAATTAGTTTCCCCTAGAATATCAGTTGTGTTATAATGTCCATGCTAAATAAAGGGGTAATGTAATAAAAGACCTTGAATAAATAATTTGTGGAAGTTGGGGTATGTTGCCTCTATGAGAGGTTTTTTGTTGTGTTTCATTGTATGTTGTAGGCTGTTTTATGGGGATTGAGGTGACCAGTTGGGCTTTGTGATATGTGGGGTTGTAATGTGATGGTTAGTGGGCATGGATGTGTCATATGAAGTTGTATGATAGTGATGATGTGTGGTGGTGTTGTGTCGTGTGGAGGTGTTGTGTGATGAAGTTGTGGTGTATAATGTGGTGAGGTGGTTTTGGTTGTGCGGTGGTTTGTGATGTGCAATATTTTTATTGTGATATGTGGTTGTTTTGGTGAGATGGTTGGTCGATGTAACATGGTGTCGATGGTTATTGTGAGATGGTGAGTTGTTGTGTGGTGGGGTTGTCCAGGGGGTGTGGGCTGTCCTGGGGGTCTGGGTGGGGTGTCCTGGTGGGGGAGGGGTGTGTGGGGTGTCCAGGGGGGTTGGTATGTTTAGGTGGTGGTGGTGGGGTTGCAGGGGAGGGGGGTGTGGGCTGTTTGGGAGGGTGGGCGGGGCTATCCCGGGGGGGGGGGGGGGGTACGGGGTGTCCAGGGGGGTACGGGGGTGGGCGGGCTGTCCACAAGGGTGGACGGGCTGTCCACGGGGGTGGTCGGGCTCTCAAGGAGGGGTGGGCGGGCTGTCCAGGGGGGGTGGGTGGGCTGGCCACAGGGGGTAGGGGTGTCCAGGGGGGTGGGCGGGCTATCCAAGGAGGTGGGGGGCTGTCCATAGGGAGAAGGGGTGTCGAGGGGGGTGGGTGGGCTGTCCACGGGGGTGGTTGGGTTGTCTAGGGGGTAGGGGTGTCCATAGGGGTGGGTGGGTTGTCCATGGGGGTGGGCGGGGCTGTCCTTGGAAGGTGGAGAGAGCTTCTGCCCAGGAGCCACCGGCTGGCCGGTGGGAAGGCCACCGGCTGGCCGGTGGTGAGACAGTAGGTCTCACTATTCCAAAGAGTTCCACCGGCTGGCCGGTGAGGAGGCCACCGGCTGGCCGGTGGTCTGGACAAAAGACATCCCATTCTGTCTGGGCCCACCGGTTGGCCGGTGGCCAGACACCGGCTGACCGGTGGCACCTGGCAGAGGGCAAGCCCTTCTGCCTTGTCCACCGGCTGGCCGATGGGCTGGATCCGGCTGGCCGGTGCCCTTACCGGCTGGCCGGTGGTCCTACACCGGCTGGCCGGTGGACTTGAAAAAAGTCCACTTTTCCTTTTTTTTGCCACTTCTTGCTCCTGAAATCATGCCTATTAACAAGAACACTTGAAACAACATTAGATCACTATGAGAGTGATTGTGATCATTAAAATCCAAGAGAGTGGGGTACAACATTCCCTACTCTTTCTTCAAAAGTGATTGACCATGTGTTTTTAGGCAAGATGCGATGTGATTGTCCATGTGTCTTCAGGTGAGATGTACTATGATTTCCCTAGTGTTTTTCGATGAGGTGTGATGTGATAAGGCTATAATAAGATGTGGCATGTGGTTGGGGTCATGTAGGGTAGGAGGATGGCACAAGGTTGATGTTATTCATGTTCATGATACCCTACTAATATGGTTATGGGATGAGTCATGCTGTTATGTGATATAACACATTAAGTTCTTGTTGGTTTTACATTTTTTCAATAACACATTTGTATGTTTTTTTGACATGTGTAGTTGATACCTTGATTATTTTCTTCCTTTATCGTTTACTTAAATGTATATTCTATTATAGTTAATGCCTATTGAATTGTTTATGACAAAATGACTTATATAAATTCTTTTTACAGAATGGACAGAAGTTGGATGTATGAAACCGATCGGATCTCAGATGATTTTCAAAACAATTTGGAGAGCTTTATAGATTTTGCATTTGACAATGCTTCAGATAGTGGTCGCATACACTGCCCATGTTCCAATTGTGTTGGTAGACCTTGGTTGAGCCGTGAAGAAGTCAGCTACCACATAACCAAAAATGGGTTTCAAGCAAACTACTTTCTGTGGTATCACAATGGGGAGAAAACGAAATCTCAAATTGGTGATGATCGAAATGAAAAGACTGGAATGGAGAATTTGTTAGATGATCGGTTTCCGTTTATTCGTCATCATGAAAAAGAAAGGATTTCGACTCAAGAAGACTTCGATATGAGGACAGCTGATGCATCTAGTGAAAATGATGATATTGATAGGGTGAAAAAATTGAATGATGCTGCCACGACTCCAGTATATCGGCAATGCGATAAAATGAAAAAGCTGGAATTTTTAATCCGATTATTTCATGGGAAAACTATGTATGGGATTTCTAATACAGCAATCGATTACATTCTTACCCTCTTGAAGGATTTACTTCCAGATGATGCAGATATTCCCTCAAACCACTATATGGCATGGAAGTTAGTTGAGGAACTTGGATTTTCAAGAAACAAAATTCATGCTTGCCCGAAAGATTGCAGTTTATTCTGGGAGGAAACCGCTGAACGAAATGATTGTATAAAATGTGGCACATCCCGCTGGAAGTCAAAATCTGATGGAACACCATCCCGCGTTCCACAGAAAGTAATGTGGCACTTTCCATTGATTCCCAGACTCCAGAATCTTTTTATGTCTGATGACATATCAATAAAAATGAGATGGCATGATACCGAGAGAAAGAAGACTGATGATGAGTTGGTTCATCCTGCAGATGGATTTGCATGGAAGAGATTTGATGCTCGACATCCTGATTTTGCAGCTGACGTGCGTAATGTGAGGCTGGGTCTTTCATGCGACGGTTTTAATCCGTTTGGGCAGATGCTTACTTCGCACAGCACATGGCCAGTTTTTATACACATTTATAATCTTCCCCCATGGTTGTGTATGAAAAAACCTTTCACTTTCATGAGTATACTCATATCTGGTCCTTCTGATCCTGGCATTGATATTGATGTATACATGCAACCTTTAATAAAAGAGTTGAAGCTTCTTTGGGATGTGGGTGTGCGCACATACGATGCATGTTCGAAAGACATATTTCAGATGCGCGCTGCGCTTATGTGGACAATCAATGATTTTCCGGCTTATGCAATGATGTCTGGATGGAGCACGAAGGGGAAACTGTCATGTCCAGTTTGTATGAAGAATACACGATCCAGAAGACTGAAACATCGTTGTAGTTTCAGTTTTATGGGACATCGACGATTTTTGCCAAAGGATCATCCATATAGAATGAATCGTCGAAGATTTGATAATACTATAGAGACCGATGATCCACCTCAGCGTATGTCTGGAACTGATGTGCTTAATGAATTGAAAGATTTCAGTTTTTCGTTCGGGAAGGGTCAAATGAAATCTGGAAAGAGAAAGAATGTTTCCACAGAAACCTGTTACAATTGGAGGAAGAGGAGTATCTTTTTTGATTTGCCTTATTGGTCAACCAATTTGCTACGTCATTGCTTAGACGTAATGCATATTGAAAAGAATATATGTGAAATGTTGCTTTCAGTTCTTCTAAATGTCAAGGGGAAGACAAAAGATGATTTACGATCTCGACGTGACTTGGTGGATTGGGGCATCAGACCAGAATTGCATCCTGTGCGTATCAATGAAAATAAATGGCAACTTCCATGTGCTTCTTATGTGATGACACCTACTGAAAAAAAACAATTTTTGGAAGTATTAGAGACTATTAGAGTTCCTGATGGCTATTCAAGCAACATATCTAAACGGGTCAACAGAAGAGAGTTGAAGCTAAAATCTTTGAAGACTCATGATTATCACGTTCTACTGCATGAGTTGCTTCCAATAGCAATCCGTCATCTTTTGTCCAATAATGTAAGGGTGGGTGTTATTCGGTTGTGCCATTTGTTTAGAGATCTTTGTGCTAAGAAGTTGTCGAAGTCTTTCTTGCAAAAAATGTTGACAGATGCCCCATTAATTTTGTGTGAGTTGGAGAAAATATTTCCCCCATCATTTTTCACATGCATGCTGCATCTGACTGTCCATATTCCAACTGAAATACTTCTCGGAGGACCTGTTTCTTTTCGTTGGATGTATCCAACTGAAAGAAATATGTTCACATTAAAGTCTTATGTTCGAAACAAGAATCATCCCGAAGGTTCTATCGTGAACGGTTACTTAGCTCAAGAATGTATGGATTTCTGTTCAATGTATTTGTCTGATCTTACTACAAGAATGAGCAGACCAATGAGAAATGAAGAAGAACAATATGAGCAAATTGAACCCAGTTTTCCATCACTTCCTCAAACAGGAGGAATTCCTGGATCATATACATTGAAGACATTAAGCAATGAAGAGCGGGAGATGGCACATCGCACAGTTTTGTTCAACTGTGATTTGTTCGATGACTATATCAGGTAACAAAATTGAATATGTATATCTTACATATATATCTGTTAAACTATTCATATTTTTTTATCTACAGGGAACATAAAACAATGATAAATAGGAAGCATCGTTCTTTATCTTTGAGAAGGAGAGAGACTTTGCATAGCAAAGAGTTTTCTGCTTGGTTAAAATTGAAGGTAAAAATATTACTGTTTAAATTAATTATTTCAATATTTACTTAAGTTTAGCTGTCATTTATATTGCAGGTATTGAGTTTGTCTGCTGACTCTGTCTCTGAGGAAATAAGAGCTTTGGCTTTTGGTCCTAATACCGTGGTTCGTGACTGTAAATCAATTGTTATCAATGGGTACAGATTTATTGTCACTGAACGAGCCAAAAACATGAGAACACAACATGATGGTATTATGGTTACTGCCACAACAGATTGTTATGCCAGCGCATCAGATAGTAGACCGCGACTTGAAAATGTGGGTTATTATGGAGTCGTTGAGAAAATAATAATATTGGATTATTACTCTCATGGACGAGTCACAATGATGAAATGCCATTGGTTTGATTCGATGACGAGACATGGCACATTTATTGATGATTGTGGATTTCGAGTAATTAATATGACCCGCACTCTTGCAACCGAAGAACCATATGTGTTGGCATCAATGGCTAAACAAGTTTTTTATGTCAAAGATCAACTTCAACCTGAATTTGGTGTCGTAGTTGAAGTAATTCCAAGACATATTTTTGATGATGCTGATGATGGAATTGACACTGTCCCTATTGCCATTGGAACCAATCCATTTATTTCTTTTGATGACTCCAATAGCTCAATTGTCAGAGTTGATTGTGAACCTGAAGTTGTGGTTGGAAATATATAGAATCATTCATCCATGTTCTCAATTCTTTTGGTTTACCTCGAGTTGGGTTGTTAAGGTTGGTAATATTCATATTTATTTAGTATTGATCACAAATATGTTTTAGCTGACTTGACCGTTATGTGAATTTTCAATGTTTATTGGTTGCTGTTTTATTTGAATTGCATTTTCTAATTTGGAATTGAACTGTATTCAAACCAAATCAAACAATATTTCAAACTTGGTGAACATTACAACTTGTATGTTTTATTAAATTTATTCAAGCTCTTCTAAAACAATTGATAGGTAAATTACCAATGAATCCCCTCATTCCCTCATATATTTAGTTTTTTGGTTTACACATTAATTTTCTTTTTCTAATTAATTACATATTTGTTTTCCAATGCAGGAAATGAAGCCAATTGAAGAGAGACGAAGAAAAAAAATGGCGGAGAACAATCGTCGGATGGAGGAGCTGGGCATTCCACCATTAGTGCCTACAGTGAGTACTTTATTTCAAATATATATATATATATTTACAGAATATATAATGTCATGTGATTAATTTTTTTTGTAAACTTTTTTGTAGGATCCACCATTACGTCGACAGTTATTCGACGAGGAGCCTAGTACTGGTCCGAGTACTCAGGCCGGTGGTACGAGGAGGGTTCGTACCAGAGGTGGACGTAGAGCTGCGCGTGCCCGACTAGACCCTGCCCCTCCCACTGACATTTCAGCCTTCCCACATTCTGATCCCGGTGTGTCGTTAGGGACACACGGGATATTTAGACCTCCCATGTTTTCGCTACCTTCTGCATCTTCTGCCCCATCATTTTCACATCCCATGATGATTCCCACTCCCCAGTCAGCATCAGGTCATACAGTTGTTCCATCTTCTTTTCCTTCTACTTCTGTCTCTCCGAGCTTTTATATTCCATCGTCTTCGACTCCCGTTCCACCAGAGGGTGTTCCATCAGGTTCTGTGGATCCGGCGCCACTCATTGATCAGACTAGCACAGGTATATTTATAAAACCCTATCAAATTTTTATAGTAATATTTATTTTCATTATAACATGTTTTGATAAAATATTTGTTTTTCTTTCATGACAGATACATCTACTGAAAGGAGGCGGGGGCGGGGCCGTACACGCATGCGTTCGGTGTGGAACCGTCGCACACAGGTTATGGTGGAATATAATGAAGACAATCAGATGGTTGAGAAAACAGGGCAGCAATGTCGGAGTTTTATGGCGACGCTTGCCAAATACTCCGACATCATTCCCGTCAGCCCGCTGTCGTGGAGACATTTGCCACATGAGGTCAAAGATAGAGCTTGGTCAGAGATATGGGTAAAAAAATCTGTTGTATTTAATGCCATGAATTTTTTTTGTATTTATATAAATTAATATTTTCATTTCAGCTTCGATTTAATTTTCCTGATGGTGAGGGTGCACGAATGGAACGTCTAAAGGATTTAGGCGAGCTTTGGAGAGCCTACAAGCATGAGCTGTATATTGGCTGGCGTGCTAGAGTTGGCACTGAGTTAGAGGCGGTACCAGTCGTGGATGATTGTCCTATAGAGCAGTATCGTCAGATGATTACTCATTGGACGAGTACCCAGTTTAAGGTATGAATTACATTTGAGGTATTTAAATAATAACTTTCAAGTTTTGCATTAATATTATCCTTTGTATTATCGAATTTTATTTAGGAATCATCTGGTAAAAATAAAAAAAACATTGATGCAAAAAAATACCTCCATACACTAGGACGCACGACGATGCCGGATCATGAGAGGCAGCAGGTATGACAATTGTTTATAAGTTTTCTTTACGACTTACATTTTCTTTTTTTTCCTCAATTATTTAATTATTTGCTGAAGTCTTTATATAAATTTTGTTTTCAATGTCATTGTAGAGGAAAGTACAAAATATTGAAGGACGTGTGCCTCGAGCAAAACTGTTTTGCTCGAGTAGACGAAAAAAGGATGGACGTGCTGTCAACGAAGCGACTCAGCAGCAGATTGTAAGTTTTAATCTGTTGATTTTATATTTTAATATCTATTTCGTAACTTAACAATATATTTATATTTGTAACAGGATGCTTTAGAGGCCCTCGATGCCCAAGAAGCAGACAATTTTGGGCCATCTGATCACTTACATCAGGTGTTGGGAGATGATCATTCTGGCAGAGTACGCTGCCGACCTAGGATAGCCCCGACGAGGTATTGGCCTGCCTCAGGTACGAGTTGTAGTGCCACCGAGCTGCAGCAAGTTAGGGCACAAGCAGAACAGGCTGAGAAAAGGGCCACAGAGACGGCAGAACAGTCTGCAAGGGCAAACAGTGCATTTATGAAATTTATTGAAGTTCTACGTCCAACACTTCCAGCAGAGGCCAGCCCAGCGATTGATGAATACATGTCGTCGATACATTCTATATATGGTGCACCAGGTGGCAGTTCCAGTGGTGGTCAGGCCGATGTCGAGCTTGAAGATGATGATGGCGAGCAGTCTGATTCGGAAGAGGATGGAGATGAGGAGGGCGAGGAGGAGGGCGAAGGCGAGGAGGAAGGCGTTGAGGAGGGTGATGACGATGAGGAGGACGATGACGAGGGCGATGATGATGATGATGATGGAGATGGTGATGCTGATGTGGGACATATTGATCCGTTACATTTTTGACTTGACATGTGATGTTTAATCTATTCTAGTTGTTGGTTTTATCTAGACTCGTAGTATAGTATTGGAGTTGAATTATTTTAATCAGTCGCCCGTATTTGTCGTCTGATTTCAGGCCATTCCGACATCGTTCGGCCCGTTTGGACCCCCCTCACGCGCGTTTACGAAGCGCGCGCATCACTTAAAACACGAATATTGAGCCGTACCGCGCAAACCGCACGTCCGATTGAGGTGCCGTCTGCGCGTACACGTCACGAATAATAATTAAAATGTTCCACGGTGGTTTCAGATCAATCTGAGGCCGTCCGCTATGAATTTGACCGTTGGACGCCCGTTCTGGCCGTTTATGACACCATAACTGCGTTGTCGGTCACCGCGGGCACACGACAAGTCCGATTGACGTGCCGTCTGCTCGACCACTTCAGAAATCACTCACCCGTATTTGTCGTCTGATTTCAGGCCATTCCGACATCGTTCGGCCCGTTTGGACCCCCCTCACGCGCGTTTACGAAGCGCGCGCATCACTTAAAACACTAATATTGAGCCGTACCGCGCAAACCGCACGTCCGATTGACGTGCCGTCTGCGCGTACACGTCACGAATAATAATTAGAATGTTTCACGGTGGTTTCAGCTCAATCCGGAGACGCGGTGTGGCCGACACCACTCAAAGTGTCCGTCTTTTGTTTCAAAAGGACGTCATTTTAAGTGAAAAGAATCAACTGGCTTACGGAAAACCGACCAAACGCATTCCGAATCTGTTGATAATTTATCCCAACAATCCATGGGTCATATGTGACGTGTACGAGCCAACCCGGGATGAATCCGAGTCGCGGTGTTGCCGGGATAAGTTTAAGTGGCTCTCTTTTGTTTAAAATGAACACCATTTTAAGTACATACGGAAAAACGACCAAACGGATTCGGTTTCCGTTGAAACTTTAGGAGAACGATCCATGGGTCATATGTGACGTGTACGAATCAACCCCGCCACAATCGGAGACGCGGTGTGGCCGACACCACTCAAAAAGTGTCGGTCTTTTGTTTCAAAAAGACGTCATTTTAAGTCCACCGGCCAGCCGGTGTGAGACCACCGGCCAGCCGGTAAGGTCACCGGCCAGCCGGATCCAGCCCATCGGCCAGCCGGTGGACAAGGCAGAAGGCCTTGCCCTCTGCCAAGTGCCACCGGTCAGCCGGTGTATGGCCACCGGCCAACCGGTGGGCCCAGACAGAATGGAATACCTTCTGTCCAGACCACCGGCCAGCCGGTGCCTGACCACCGGCCAGCCGGTGGAACCCAGACAGAATAGCATGCTTCTGTCCAGACCACCGGCCAGCCGGTGGCTCAGCACCGGTCAGCCGGTGGAGCCAGAGAAATCCCTTGCCTCTACATCAACTACACTCACCTCCGACCCAACATCCATCAGTCATATGTGACATGTACGAGCCCACTCGGGCTCAATCCGAGTCGCGGTGTGGCCGGGATCAGTCTAAGTGGCTCTCTTTTGTTTAAAATGGACATCATTTTAAGTACATACGGAAAACCGACCAAACGCATTCGGTTTCCATTGAAACTTTAGGAGAACGATTCATGGGTCATATGTGAGGTGTACGAATCATCCCCGCCACAATCCGAGGCGCGGTGTGGTCAACACTGCTCTAACTGTGTCTGTTTTGTTTAAAATGGGTAGGATTATAAGTGAAAAGAACTGACATACGCAAAACCGACCAAACGCATTCGGTTTCCATTGAAACTTTAGGAGAACGATCCATGGGTCATATGTGACGTGTACCAATCATCCCCGTCTCAATCCGAGACGCGGTGTGGCCGACACCGCTCTAACTATGTCTCTTCTGTTTAAAATGGGCATGATTATAAGTGAAAAAGAACAACTGGCATACGCAAAACCGACCAAACGCATTCCGAATCTTTTGATAATTTATCACAACGATCCATGGGTCATATGTGACGTGTACGAGCCAACCCGGGTCAATCCGAGTCGCGGTGTGACCGGGATCAGTCTAAATGGCTCTCTTTTGTTTAAAATGTACACCATTTTAAGTACATACGGAAAACCGACCAAACGCATTCGGTTTCCATTGTAACTTTAGGAGAACGATTCATGGGTCCTATGTGACGTGTACGAATCATCCCGCCTCAATCCGACATGCGGTGCGGCTGACACCACTCAAAGTGTCCGTCTTTTGTTTCAAAAGGACGTCATTATAAGTGAAAAACATCAACTGACATACGGAAGACCGACCAAACGCATTCGGATTCTATCGATACTTTAGCACAACGATCCATGGGTCATATGTGACGTGTACAAGTCAACCCCGTCTTAATCTGAGATGTGGTGTGGCCGACACCGCTCTAACTATGTCTCTTTTGTTTAAAATGGACATGATTATAAATGAAAAGAACAACTGGCATACGCAAAACCGACCAAACGCATTCAGAATCTTTTTATAATTTATCACAATGATCCATGGGTCATATGTGACATGTACGAGCCAACCCGGGATGAATCTCAGTCGCGGTGTGGTCGGGATGAGTCTAAGTGTCACTCTTTTGTTTAAAATGTACAACATTTTAGGTACATACGGAAAACCGACCAAACGCATTCGGTTTCCATTTAAACTTTAGGAGAACGATCCATGAGTCATATGTGACGTGTACGAATCAACCCCGCCTCAATTGGAGACGCGGTGTGGTCGGCACCACTCATAGTGTCCGTCTTTTGTTTCAAAAGGACGCCATTTTAAGTGAAAAACATCAACTGGCATACGGAAAACCGACCAAACGTATTAGGATTCTGTCGATACTTTAGCACAACGATCCATGAGTCAAATGTGACGTGTACGAGTTAACCCCGCCTCAATCTGAGGTGCGGTGTGGCCGGTATCACTTCAGGTGTATGTATTTTGTTTAAAATGGACATCATTTGAGGTAAAAATATATGGTATAGAAAAAACCGATCATATTATGAATTGAATTTCAGATTCCACGTATAATTGTCATCTAAATTTTAAATTGAATTCTATATGAATTATGTATGTTTATGAATTGTAATTTAATTATGGATTTGTATAGTTTCAGGATCCATTATATGTTAAATGTGTATGAATTTGTTCGTAATTGAATATGTATGTTTTATTTTATTACTGGTACAATAGTTGGATCGAAAATGAGGTGAAAATGAGGTAAAAATGAGGTGAAAATGAGGCCTGATGACCGGTGGTGATAGACAGGGGTTGTGCAAATTGCAGGGTGCTGCAATTTGCAGCATAGGGTATGCCAACGGTTTCAAACCGTTGGCATATAAGTTTCTAGCATGTCTTTTCCCAACGGTTCTAAACCGTTGGGAAAGACTTCACCAATTCCCAACGGTTTAAAACCGTTGGGAAATTGTTCCACATGGTATATCCCAACGGTTTGGAACCGTTGGGAAAATGTGTGGCATTTGAGTTTTCCCAACGGTTTGTGAGAACCGTTGGGAAAAACTAAATTTCTATGGGCCTATTGCAACGGTTTCAAGTAAACCGTTGGGAAAACCTTTTCCCAACGGCTTACTTCCCAACGGTTCTCATAACCGTTGGGAAAACCTTTCCCAACGGTTTGAGGGGCTTTCCCAACGGTTCAGAACCGTTGGGATATAGTATATTTCCAGTAGTGGTGGCATCCAAGGATCCTATTTGACCTTGCATCAACGGTTGGTGTTCCTATCAAGATAGACAAATCCACAGAGGAAGATCGCTTTGGACACTTTGCAAGGATACTCATGGAGGCTGATTTCTCTTCCACACTTACTGAAATGGTTTTCCTCTCAACTAGGAATGAGAAATTTAATCTCAAAGTCATTTTTGAGAAGCTGCCTGAATACTGTGCTGGATGCAAGATGGTTGGGAATTCGTAGGAGAAGTGCCATAGGGAGTTGCTTTGTTTATTATGCTCTCTAAGGGGGTATACCGTGAATAACTACAGGAAGCGAGACAAGGGTAAGAGACCAGTTGCCTGCGTTGTTTATTTTTCTCTCTAAGGGGGTATACCGTGAATAACTATAGGAAGTGGGACAAGGGTAAAATACCAGTTGCATGCTTTGTTTATTATACTCTCTAAGGGGGTATACCGTGAATAACTACAGAAAGCGGGACAAGGGTAAAAGACCAGTTGTAGAAACGGATTTCAAGTGTAGTGGAGATGAAAATCCCTCCAATGTTGTCTATACTGGTCCCTCCTATTCTAATATAATAACAATGAAAGGAGAAACAAAAGGTGTTTCTATGAGTGTTGAATTGAATCAGAATGGAGCTAAATCTACAATCTATTCAGTAGGTTGGTAGTTTTAATTTGATTGTTACGTAATGCACTGGACAGGATGGGAAGCACACTCGTGAGGTGGGATAATCTGCAGATGAGGTTGTGGGTGTTGTGCCAGGGTGCTCTCCTTCGGGACTTTTCAAGACATGTTCCACAGGAAGATCGGTCTAGGAAATATGATGTTCAGTAGAGCATGAATTATCTTAAAGAGATTCATAATGTCCTCTATTCTTTAGGAGTGTTTGATAAATGTGGTAATGTCTCAGATGATGGAAGTGATAAGGAGCAGCGAATGGTTTTATTGGACACTACTCATCTCCGATCCAGAGACAATGGTGATCCTTTTTCCTTTAAGGATGTTGTTCTAAATGGAAATGGAAATATGGTTAGCAGTGAAGATTTAACACCATTTCCTCCAAAAAGAAGGTCATGGAAGGATTACTCCAATCTACCCAGGAATGTGTTTACCAGGTCATCTTCTAAGGTAGCAAAGATCCAAATCACTCCGAAGTAGGAAAGGTCCGAGGAGAGGATCCTTGGGATCCTCAATCAGGGTAATTCATAGCCAAAGTGGGAAACTGCTGATGATGTTGATGATTATGATTATGATTACAGAAATGATCCTGCATTTTTTGACCCATAGTTTGATTTTCTCAATTAGGGCATGTCTTGTTGTATGATCTATCTTCATATGAGACCACTGCGAACTGTATCTTCATCCACTTCTATAACTAATGGTGACTTTCTTGATGTTTCCATTATATTATTTCTTGTAACCTTTTATATAGTGTGGATTTTCATTATTTTAATCTTGTTTCCATAGTATGGCATGCATATGAAGATACAAATTTTTTTAAAACAATAAGAAGAATTACGAATATATGCGTATCTATTGAGAAAATCATCTTAAAAATACTTCATAGAATGATAGGTACAGATTTTTACTTAATTAATATTGGATGATTAGCATCTCATAGGTTATGTAGTAGAATGGATAAATGAAGTTTTTTCCTATTTCATAAAATGATATAATTTTATGGTGGTTCCTGTATATTTTATTTCATTTGATTATATTTTGTTGTTCATACACAATTTGAATATAAATTTGAATATAATTTCACTTGTTGAATATATTATTGAATAATGAGATGATGATATACAACATGCAAGAATTATTAAATGTGTTAAGTTAAAGTTGTGTGAAATATTAGAAAATTTAATAATGCTTAGCACTATTATATTACATTTATGATTGTGGTAATTTTTACTCTAAATGAATTGATAAATTCAAGAATGTTAAATGAAAAAATGTTTGTTGAGATTACATTATTGTTGGTGGTATATTGTGATGGAAAGTGAATTATATTTTTGATGACAGTCATACAACCTTTGCAACGTGAGTAACAATTATGTGTTGTTTGACATTGTTATTTGATTATGATTATGTATTACGAATTCATAATCATTTTTAATGCTACAAAGGACCACAAGTTTCAAAAATAAGGTTGTATAAATAATGATTTATTTTGGTAAGATAGATATATAATACAATACACTTAATGTATAAAAGTCCACATTTGTATGCATATTTCATGAAAACTGTTACTATATTGAAGAGAGATATAATACTTCAATACTCGAGTACAACCAACCTTCACTACCTTTATTTAATCCATCCTCAAATGCTTGATTTTCATCAATATCTTGATAATGGATTCGACTCCCTATTTCAAACTACCCTTCCTCCCATCATTGTGGTTCCAAAGTTCCTTGATGACATACCTCCTCCTTGGATTGTATTCATTAATCTCCATTACAGCTGCTTCCACAGATTTGAATACTGTATCTCCCAACCCATTATTCAACTCTTTCATCCTTTCATCCTCCTCATTTACTAATTCTGGAGAACACCAAAAAGGAAACCTAAAAATTAATCAAAACACAATAAATGATTTTTTTGGTTTCCTGATATGAATTTTCTTATGCGACTCGCTCAGTTACTTTTGATGACACTTCATAAAAAATTACTTTTAATTTGGGTGCAATCACATTGGATCCTATTAGAACTTCGTAGTTAGTCATACATGGACAAGAATACTGCTGTGATGGGTGACCTACTAAAAATACTCACATTGCACATTTTTTGTGAAAAAAGATCATGTCAAATGCACATTTGGATTCTATTCCCCTTTAACCTTGATAAATTTAAAGGGGTCCCAATATGACTCTCTAAGGTATTCCTCCCACAATAAGAAGAGCTCTCTAGACCTACTTTCAACTTCATATTTAGGACACTTTCTCTTGGTAGATTGAAGAAATGGATGGTTTTAAAGCTCTCCCATCTGTCTCACACCAATACCACCACAAGTTTGTATCTCCTCTAAGATGTACACAACATAAATTCATTACAAGTGACCTTAATGCACTTTTTCAATAAGAAATCGAAAAACACTTATAAATAAGCACTTATCATAGGTGTTATAAGAAAGTCTCAATAAGTGCTTCCAAACAGAGCCTAAATTCTTTAATCGGTTATGAATATATATTGCCAAATGGAGCCAAAGACACTTCAAACAGAGTAGAAAACTTAGTATATAGAAGGGTAATATAAAACACAAAAAGGTATAAGGTAAAGAAAATAAAATTTACTAATCCTTGAATAATGACTATATATTTAAATGTCATGTTTGAACTATTTTATCAGACTTTGATTTCTATCAATAGAGGTTTTGTAAGAAAAAATGCACAGTGTTGCCTTTTCAGAATTTTTTAAGAAATTGTTCACTACAATTGGCATCTTTATAATAAAAGAAATCTTAATAAATTTTAATCATCTTTATTTTACTCCAAAGATGCTAATTGTAGTGAACAATGTTCTCAAAAATGATAATAGAATCTAGAATTTAGGCAATGTTTGGGGATAAAAAATAATGATTTAGAAAAATTAATGGACTAGGGAATAACTAATTTTATAGATTAAGGGAGTTGAAATTTATTTCAATTTGTATTTTAATGTTTATTCCTTAATTTTTGAAATGTAATACGTTAGAATCCATAATTCAAATTGCATTTAGGTTATTTTTGAATATGTGTTCATTTAGAGTATAAATGGGATAAAATTATTTTTTTAAAAATAATAAGTGTTAGGTTTTATGTGAGGTCTAGGTATGGTATGTTAGAATGAGATTTACTATAGAAATGTCAGTGATTCATTGAGGGATAGGGTGAGGGTGATGTGACATTTGTGTTGTTTGTTCTTCTTTATGGTTTTTTAGAAGTTATGTTTAATTAATGTATTATGGAACCCATTGTGTGGTTCTTTTCTAAGGGAAATAATTATGTTAAGACTTACCCATGTTTAAAATTCACTTCCTAATAAAAATGGCTATGTTATAACCATTTCATTATTTAGATGCAATAAGTACATGTGATGGTTATCCCTAAGGGTCAGTCTTGGATTCTAGGGGCCCAAGGTCGAATCTCAAGGAACCTATGATGTGGTTATTTCCAGAGGGAGATAAATATTTTTTTCTCCTCCCATGATTTAAATTTTAACCTCTTATTAGTGAAATTATTTGAATCTCAGGGAAAAACCATTGTATGAACTTATGGTATGATTAGTATAATTCACTAGTATGAAATAAAGATAGAACATTTGATTATCATGGTGTCCTAGTTAGTATATAAAGAATTGAATTACATGTGTATTTTGAGTGTTACTACTTTGAACATATACTCAAATATATGAATTTTATATTTTAGGGTCCCTATTAGTATTTACTTGTTCATTTTTAAACTCACACCCTACACATGAATCTCAGTTGATAGAGAGCTCTTATATTTGAGATACAGGTGAGGGAAAAGGACTAGAAACATAGATTAGAGTTGGTGTAGATCAGTGGGGATGAGTTGAATTTATCATGGTAGTTTCAGGGACCTTTTATCATTTTAAGATGAGATTTGAAATTTTAAATTAAGATGTGGTAATTTAAAAATTTTTAATAAGAAAACTATCACCCTCACCAACTTTATCTCCCAAACAATTATTTTTTTCTTGAGACTCATCCCCCATGTCTTCTATGTTGTTTGAATTACTCTAATTAATAGTCATCCAAAATGATCACCAGTACCTGGTATGGGATTACTTTTAGTTAGAGTAGTTCAAGAAATATAGGAGGATGTACAAAAGATATGGGGGATGAGTATCAAGAAAAAAAATGAAATAATAACTATTCAAGAGATAAAGATGATGAGGATGAGAGTAGTCGATAACTTTATCCTTTGGATGAATTCATAGGATAACAACTACCATAGTGGGATAATTATTTTCTTAAATTCAATTAGCCATTTCATTCAAAATGGATGCATTCTAATCATTTGAAAAACGAGTATGAATATGGAGTTAAAGAGTCCATCAAGTTTGTAATAAAACATGCATGTGACCCTTCTTAAATCCATTATATGTGTTTACTTTCTTGTTATTAAAGACAAATTAAATGTTTGATTACTCATGCAGACAATGTCTTATTTACATGATGATGTTACCAATACCGAGGAATAACAAACTGTTGATGATGAAACTATAGAGTTATTAGAGAATCAATTCTAATGACCCATTCTCGACGTACATGGACATTACATTTATTTTTCGAAAAAATTAATACATTACACAAATAGATTTCCAAAGACCGTATTAGTTTAGTGCCTTTGGAAACTCGGAACACATTCTTTTAACTTGGTGAAGGATCTTCAACATCTCCCATAAAGATCTTCCCTTTATTTTTCCCAACTAAAACCTTTATTTATATCAAGGGGAAAATAAAGCATAAAAATGGAAAGCTCAAATTCTTAGTAAGGATAAAAATAGAGAACATAAAACAAACCATAAACATAAGAATGTAAAGACATAAACATAAAGTTTAAATATCAAAATCTTGAGTCATGAAATAAATCTTAGCAGTACATAAGGCATAGATCATAAAATAACATTAACCATGAAAAAATATCATTGGCATAAAACATAGAATTGTGGAAAACAAATAATCACATAATATGATTTTTATAGAAGCCAAGGTATTTCTTCCAAGGACATTATAGTGGAAAAAGTTCATTACTGAACTAGATTTACTTGTCATTCCATCAATGTATTACTGAACCAGTTGTACTTGTCGTTCCAGCCCTATATTACTGAACTTAATTTAATTTATATTCCAATCATGTATATATCATGAGATATAAATCTTTACCCAATTAATTTGAGGGATATATATGTCCCGCCCATCTCATAATGAAATCATTCTTACACGTTCCACGAAAACATAAATCATTCATCGTAACAAAACCCAGGAAATAAAATGGGTTTCTTAAACATCATTCCACCATAACATAATCCATATAAAATATAATTACATCATTAAAAAAATGAAATAATAGTAATAATAGTGATATAAACATAACCCTATTTAAATAGTGTTATCTTATATGGAAGATAATTTTGATAAAACACTTGAAATTAATTCTTGATGAAAATATTCTTTCTTCTTCAAAAACATTTTATTTTCTCAAAATGCCACACAATTTTAAAAGAAAAGAATTTATTTGAAAATAAAATTGAAATAGTGTAAAGTAAGCTTCATGTAAATAAGGCATTATGAATATGTACAAATCCAATCATGCCGTATAAGTTAAAAAAAATAATCTCCTCATACTTTTGTTAGAGAAGTCAAAAAGTACCTTGTATGGTAAAAGAAAGAAAGATTCCTTCCAAACCATGTAGTAAAAGTAAAAAATGGGTAAAAATTAATTTAAACATACATATAATAATAGTAAAAATTTTATAAAAACATTTTTAGAAAACATTGATATGGATGATAAATATAACCCCAGTAAATAATTATGTATAAACAATCTCAGATAAAAATGAGATTGCAAAATTACCCCTTACCTTAGGTCCAATATGCTTCATATGTATCCGAACCTCCTGTATAATGATTTAAATAATGTTATTGAATTATTATAGAATCATATTCATTTTTATGATATCATATATGATCATATAATCACCTGTTTGTTAGTAACATTTCATTGTCACCCGTTATTCGGATATTAACTAATTTATGTTCTTATGCATGTTTTGTCGAATAAGTTCATGTTCCACTTATTTGGTTTTAGTTATATAATTTAAAAAATTATATTAGTATAATATATATAATACTTATTAATTCCATTCATGTATATAATATTGGTTTAATGAAGATCATGTATAATGAATCATATCACATCGTGGAGACAACAGTCTGTACGTACGCACGAGCGATGATATCATTCACTTAATGGTTAAATGGTATGGAATTGGATGGTATATTAATTATAAATAATAATTATAATGTTATATTCATTATTTAAATCCATTATAATCATCATTATACCCATCCAAATTAAGTATTGTTGAATAACAAATTACACCACGACATGGAGACAGTAAGCTGTACATACGCACGAATAGTGATATTGTTATTCGTAGGATGGATAAAGGGAGGTATAATGTTTTACCATAATTATAATAAAATTTAAGAATGTATAATATAATGGATTTATTACTTTAGTATAGAAACAATGTAATAAGAGGAAGTAGAAGAAGAAAATAATTTTGAAAGAACACTTACCTCTTTTTCGAGTATCTCCTTTTGATTTGTACAAAAGGTATCCTTAGGATGGATTTCTACCCAAAGTGTGGTCTCTAGGATGAAGTTATGGAGGTTATTAGAAGAAATGGGTTGGGTTTTTCTGATAAAAGGGATTTAGAGGCGTGATTAAAAGAGAAGTGGAGGTTCCCTTTTATAAGAGAGTGGAGGGGAACCTTTGGAAATACCAAAACTATTAAATTAATATAAATTAATTTTTAATTTCAAATGACTCCAAAGTGGATTATTTAGAATATAATATGAGTATGGGTAGAAATAATCTCAATGAATAAAATTTATACATGTTTTTATTTTATTTTAAATCTCATCATTTAGATTTATCCTTATTTAATCTATTTAATTTTAATTGTGGTAATAATATTCTAAATATTAAATGGTTATAAATATTTACTTATGTGTTATATCAATTTTCCATAATTGGATATTTTATGAAATTTTTAACCTTATAATTTTCACTTTGTAATTTTTACATATTTTTGTGATTTTAAAATTATTTAATAATATGTTATTTTTATAAAATATCAATAGTGTCAATTTTGACACTATTCATTTATTTGAATTTAAATAAAATCCAAACAGAAGATAAATTTGAACCAAAATATTTAATACACTCTTAACATGTCATAGTCACCTATAAAACTCATGGATCACATTAATTATTTTATATTATATTTCTTTTAATATTTTTAAAACCATTTATTTTATATTTATATTAATAAAATAATTTCTTTATCACTATTATGTCATCATTAATGGTAATTATTTAATATCTATTTTTTTTAAATAAATTCACATAATGTAGATAATTTCATTATATTCTTTGAGACTATTTATGTTTGAAGTTTTATCAAGATTATCACTACATTAAAATTATTACACTTATAAGAGATAAGAGAGAGACATGTTGTCACTTTTTTTGTTTTAATTATAATTACATCAATTTAATGGAAAAAAGTTCATTAAATGAATCAATCACAACCCTTATGTGATATTGGTAGACTTTAATTCATAAAATAGTATTTTTTATTTGTTAGGATAATTTTATTATCTTTATCATATTGTTTGTTACCCTAATTTACTTGATTTACCTTTAACTGTGGTAAATAAAAATTATCATAGTTACTATTCGTAATATCCAAAAAATAAAAGTAACCTATTAACATAATTTATACCCACTGATTCCAAATATGGAATCCATTTTTCAAAATTAAAAACATAGAATTTTCATTAATTAATTTAAAATTAATTCATATTGTCAAAACTAGAAAGCAGGTTTTTAAGAAGTAAAAACTATCAAAACATTGACATGTGTTTATGTCCAATTTAAATGTGAAATTACTTAAAATGACCAAAATTAGATTAAATTATAAAAAAATAATCCACTTACACTTTAAAATCAATTAAAAAGATAATCTAAATATATAAATAAATTAGATGAAAAGATAGTTTTGAATTAAAATGCAGTATTTTTCACTATTCATTAAAATATGAATTTCATCAGAAAAATTCCAAAAGTTCAACCAAGGTAAATTTTTATGTCTCTATTATAAATAAAAAGTTTATTATGTCAAATAGAACATATAAAATTGTCAAAAACTATATTTAAAAAGGGTTTTCCATCAAAAGGCGGTAAAAATTTATTTTTTTAAAAAATAATTCTTATATCTGAAAAATTGAATTTGTTCTTATATCATATCTAGAAAACATATAAGATTAATTTAAAACATTATATTTAATATATTAAATATATATTTCACTAATAAAATCTATAAAGAGTGATTTTATTATTTTATAGACTCACTTATTTTTATTTAAATAGTTTTTTAGAAGGAAGTTAATACTATTAATACCCACCATTATAATGACTAGGTTATAATATTTAGTTATCACTTATACTCAGTATTTAATGAAATTAATTCTATCAAAATAACTTTAATTTTTTTGTAACATAAGCCAAGAATAGTGTTGCGTATACTGCAAGCTAATATGGTGTTGTGTATAGCACAAGCTAATCTTAGTGTAGTGTACAACACAAGAGATCAAAGAAATTAAAAAGAATCTGTCCCATAAAATCTTGGGGTGTTACATCAATAGCATGCTGATGAAAAAAACAACAATGACAGAACATCATAGTGTTGAATAAAATTATCAAGTCAAGAAGTTAGGGTATAAAATTTGAGGTTGGTTGGAATCAACGCGACTATCCTATTGACCTCAACAAGTCAATGTTCATTAGTTATCTCAGGGTCACAATGAAAATGAATGTGGCGATTTATATTGATTCATGATGCCACATCCAACCTGTAATAAAGGAAAATCCTTTGGAAATATATAACGGTAATGTTATGATAAAATTTTCTATTTTACCGAAAAATTATATAATGGGACCTTGATTTAATTTTCATTATTCCTTACATAGTTAATTTATTTTAGAATATTTTTATAATAAATTTTTCTTAATGTATATTAAAATATCCCATAGATACTTCTAGAATATTCTTATAAAGTTACATCTTAGGTATACTAAGGGGAAAGTAAAGCCCCACCCACAATTTAGTTATTCACACATTATAAAGCAAGAAACATGGTCTACTTTTATCAATCATCACAATGATAAATCATTTCAGGTGAATTGCGATTGATAATATATTATTTGAAATTATTTATTTTATCTAACTTGATTTAAAAATATTAATTTATGAAACAAAAAAAGAGTTATAAAAATAAATAATGTGCATCAAAACTAATGTACCCCTATCACAAAGCATGAATTGGGCATGCTTCATTAAAGAAGAAATTGGTATGTATTTTAAATCAATAATAAAAATTTAATTATGTGATATGAAACAACATATGTTCCTTTGTTTATATGTATATTTATTAATGAAAATATGAACCCACTTCTATCCTACATCATGTGCTATGGAAGGAGGCTCATATAAATAAGGAGAGTAAACTAGTTGATGAAAACAAAAAAACAGCATGGGAAACATGTGTAAGTATGACATAATTGTAATTTTTTATGCTTTATAATTGTATTAAATAAAAATATCTATTTATGTTCATATTTTTTATATGGTTTAGACACAATAATTAGTTGTGATCGTATTGGAATAAAAACTACTTTCAGTAGCTTTGAAGCGGCCAACAAAATATGGTCGCGTTAGAGGATTAGGTTTTAGACTCTCTCCTTGAACATATTTCTAGAAGATAAAACCACATGATGATATATATAATATGGTGAGATTATTACAGACACAAATAGAATCACAAAAATATATTATTTTTTGGTTTGGTTTGGTAGAGCAATGTATGAGAAAGGATCGAAGAGAACCGACAATGGAACAAATATTCACACATGAACCAAATGATCCCACTATATTTTAGGCTAGTAATCCCCCAACCACATACCTTAACCAGGGTAATTAATTTTTTTCATTATTATTTCTCCTAAATGTGAATAAAAAAATTTCTGATAATTTTATATTACTAAAATCCTACAGGGTACAGTTGTATGTGATTTATATCTGTTAACACCCACACACAACCTTGTTGTGATGGGTACTATGTATAATATCCCGAGAGACCAGATACAACATAAATACATCTAAAAAGATCACATGATAATGGGTATTGAGGTAGCTCATGAGTTTACTATTGAGTTGCATGTTCCACTTGATGATTCAGATATTACAATGGTCAATGATGCTATTGAAGCTTTCATAGCATGACCATCTAATATTATAGAGATACATGAGGTATGCATTTAACAAAATTTTTCATATGAAAAACATATAACGGTAGATGATAAAAGGTCTTAAGTGAGGAATGATATTACATATGGATAAAGTGGTGGGGAAATGTAAGGTCAAATCAAGAAAATCTAGTGAATCCACCAAGAAATAAAAACAACATTCTGAGAGTACCTTCTCCCCACCAGTTCCAGAGAAACATTTTTTATAATTACAACTTCATGAAGAGATCAAATTTAAAGTTATAAATATTTCTTAAATTCCATATGAAAAATAAATATAAGGAACTTCCATGAAAGAAAAAATTGGTCTTGAGACTATAAATGAGATTCTCAAGCATGAATGGTTGGGAATCTCAGTTGTGAATACATACATAAGGTACATTTTCATAATACGTCTATCAAAATAGTGATATAATATGTTTATTAAAGTTAATTACTATTAATATTTTCTACATGAATTTATATTACTACCATATAATGGGAAAATCAATTGAATCATGATTTGGATTCATTAATCCCTGTATCATTTTTACAGAAAAACTTACTTTGGAAAAAAGAAATTGAGAAGAAAATAGATGAGTTAATTGAAGAATTTTATCAAAAAACATCAAATGACATAATCTTTTTTATTCCTATAATGTAGAAGTAAAACTCTACATTCTAATCACATAAAATATATTTTTAAGTTTTTCAACACTTATTTGTTTTTGTTTTTTTATCCAGAACTGGATGCTGATCACAGTTAATATGGATACCCCAAATATTTATTTTTTGGATCCAATGCATGGATATCCAACCAAATAACCACACATGATGTGTATTGTGAATTTTTAATAAATTGTTATAAATATTTTATAGATAAAATTCAAATTATATGTTTCAGTTTGCGTTTTAAGAGAAATTTTGTTATGATAGGGTGGTCACTAAATATAGGCTAAATAATGGAATGAAGTTGGTGTTTGAAGAGATAAAGCCTATAGATTACTACAAATGGAAACAAATTAGGGTAAATATAGAAATATTAAACTATAAAAAAATTTCAAAAAATTTACTTATTTTTATAATGTTTCTGTAGTATCTGAAGTAAGATAATGACATTGATTGTGGGTATTATGTTTGAAAATTTATGAGAGAGATCATAAAGCATGAAAATATTGACATCACTCAACAAGTAATTTCTAAACATCATTTCAATTTCATTAAATATATTTCATAATCATTTTTTTGTATATATTTTCTCAGTACTATCAAGATTTTCGGTGACCTTGATACTCAAAATAATAAGTAAATTTATTTAAAGATGAGTGGGAAGCGTACATGTTTTTAGAATGTATGCTGAGGAAAAATTTAGGTGATTACCTACTATGTTTGTGATCTATTATGAGTTATGAACTTAGAAATATATTTGGGGTGTGAAACATCAGTGTCAGAATGATTATATATTATTATTTTTATCTATTTATCAAGGAGAAGGATAATGGAGGAAATCAATTTGTTTAGAATAACTGGCCTACATACAATAAAATTGTTGGGAAATGGAATAGGCAGAGTCATAGGTGTAGGTGGGGGTGGAGGCGGAGGCGGAGGTAGAGACAAAGGTGGAGGCAGACGTGGAGTTGGAGTCAGAGACCAAGGTGAAGTAGGAGTCAGAGGTGGAGATCAAGGTAGAGACCTAGGTAGGGGGAGACATAGTGTTGGATTGGAAATAATAAAATTGGTGGGAAATATATTAGAATAAGGATCATACCAATATTGTATTTTAGAACAATTGTTGAAAAGTGTGCACAAAAATTTTCAATTAAGATAAGATCCATTGTGAAAGTGTTTCAGGTGGATTATTGAAAAAATATTTTTCACCACTTGTTTAAGTGATTTTATATAGGAATTTAAGTGGAGGAATTTTTTTCAGAAACAAAAAAACACCAAATATTTATTCAAACTGATTATCATAGGCTAAAATTTCTATTAGAACATTCCAAGTACTATCCAGAATTATTAAAGTGTGAAAATAAACCCTCAACAAGAACAAACTGAACAATAATAAAAAATAGACGTAGTTTCTTGCCCATGAATTCTCTACACTACAAAGAAATGGTCTTAGTAGTGGAGCCAATAGTCACTTGAGAGTCATACAAAAATGATCCAATCATCAAATAGGTATATAATCCAACTTAAATGTTTGAATAAATATGTGTGTAATAAACCACATAATCCAGTAGGTGCAAGAGAGAAATACTAGAGGAAAACCAACATTGAGAGATTTTGGTAATCGAGGAGGGATGGTGTCAAAGGAAACATGACATAAAATGAAAAGAAACTAGCTTATGAAGAAATCCTTGAAAATGAAAAACTCACTTCAAATGAAATCGTGATGCACTGAAAATTCAAACAAACACCCCTATAAAAAAAATATAATATGTTGATCCAAAACCTCTAAAAAAATAAAGAAATACAAAATTTCATCAACCGAATAATGAATTTTCAGAAAACAACAATACATTGGTTTCACTTTTGTGGGTGGTGGAATTATTTAAGCTATTTTATCATTAATTATATGCATGATATAATATCACAAAGGCTTGTGAAATCCATGAAAGTAACATTCATTATGCACGTACACATTAATTGTGTAAATTGATCCATGTTCACAAGCCCATTAATAAAAAACTCATCATCATTCTCAATAAAAAATACACGAGAATAGGTATATTCCTATTTTTATGAAAAAATAATTACGATGTTACGTTAGAGTTTATAATCACCTAGAAAATGAATTTATATTGTTTTTAAATTGACATTAATTTTAGTAAAAAAGACAACTGAAATACTTAAAATATAGAAAAACATTCATATTATTTTGGTAATTTATGAAAAAATTCTATAATTCATTTTTGATATGTAGGAATCATCCGTACCTCAATCTAATAATGATGTGCCCGGTATGACTAAAATTATCCATTATCAGTTTAAAATTAACATTTTAATACAAAAAAAGTGTCACTCACTAAAAACCAAGCAAACATGCTCGGATTGTATTGATAATTTAGTAAAATTATTTATCATTCATTTTTGATGTGTAGGAATAAGTCTCATGTCAAACCCACAAATGATGCGACTTGTATGACTTAAAGTGTGTGTTTCTAGTTTAAAATGACATTTTAGTAAAAAACACAAGTGGCATACTCAAAACCAAGGAAACTAATTCATATTATTTTGATACTTTATAAAAAATATCCATAAGTCATTTTGGATGTGTATTAATCATACTCATCTCAATCTAATGTACAATGTGACCATTATGACTCCAAGTGCATCTTTTTATTCAAAATTGACATTAATTTTAGTAAAAAAGAAAAGTGACATACCCAAAACTGAGAAAACACATTCAAATAATTTTTTTACTTTATTAAAATTATCTATATATCATTTTTACATATAGGAATCAACCACAACTCAATATTATAAACGATGTTCTTAGTATGATTCAAAGTGTCCGTCATCAATTTAAAATTGACATTTTAATATAAAAAAGTTTAAATCACTGAAAACAAATAAAATGTTCTTGTATTATCTTGATAATTTAGGAAAATGATTCATAATTAATTTTTTGTGTGTAGGAATAAATATCATGTAAAACCCACACATGATGTGACCTGTATGACTCAAAGTGCATGTTTCTAGTTTAAAATGAAATTTTAGTAAAAAAATTAGCATAATAAAAACCAAGGAAACACATTTGGATTATTTTGATACTTTATTAAAATTATACATAAGTCATTTGGGATGTTTAAGAATCAACCACACCTTAATTTGACTCATGTTGTGATCGGTATGACTCCATGTATGTCTTTTTATTCAAAATTGACATTAATTTTAGTAAAAAAGACACCTGAAATACTCAAAACTAAGAAAAAACATTTTTATTGTTTTTTTACTTTAGTAAAATTATCCATAAATCATTTTTGATGTGTAGGAATTAGTCGTACCACAATATGACGCCCGATGTGTCCGGTATGACTCAAAGTATATGTTATCAGTTTACAATTGACTTTTTAATACAAAAAGTGTCACTCACTGAAAACCAAGAAAACTCTCTCATATTGTATTTATTATTTAGTAAAATGATTCATATTTATTTTTTTTTATATTTAGGAATCAGTCTAACATTAAATTCACACACGATGCAACTTGTGTGACTCAAAGTGCACGCTTTTAGTTTAAAATGACATTTTAGTAAAAAACACAAGTGGCATACTAAAAACCGAGTAAAATAATTTTTATTGTTTTAATACTTTAGTAAAAAAATTCATAATTCATTTAGGACATGTAGGAATTAGCTGCATCTCAATTAGACACACAGTGTGACTGGTATGACTTCAAGTGCATCTTTTTATTCAAAATTGACATTAATTTTAGTAAAAAAGACAAATAACATACTAAAAAAATGATAAAATGATTTTGGATTATTTTAGTAATTTAGGAAAATGATCCATACATAATTTTTTATGTGTATTAATCATCTTAACCTTAATCCAATACACGATGTTCCTGGTATGACTCAAAGTGTCTGTTATGATTTTAAAATTGACATTTTAAAACAAAAAATTATCACTCACTGAAAACCAAGAAAATATGATCAGATTGTCTTGATAATTTATGAAAATGGTCTATAATTTATTTGTGACATGTAGGAATTATTTTCACATCAAACCCACACATGATGTGACCTGTATGACTCAAAGTGCTTATTTCGAGTTTAAAATGAAATTTTAGTAAAAAACACAAGTGGCATACTCAAAACTAAGGAAATAAATTCATATTATTATTATTATACTTTAGTATAATGATCCATATGTCATTTGGGACTTGTAGGAATCAACCACACCTAAATATGATGCACGATGTAACTGGCATGACTCCAAGTGTTCCTTTTCAATAAATATGTGTCATTTCAGTTTAAAACGTGCATCACATCACCAAAACTGAGCAAACAAGCCTAGATTTTTTTCGCATCATTTTATCTACCATTACTTAATTAATCTCCTTATCATTTTTATATTATAATTTTTTAATTAATTTTCATAGAGATAATTCTTGAATATGAACAGTAAATGGCACATGACTTAAAAAATCAACCACAACGCAATCCGATACACATTTTCCTGGTATGACTAAAATTTTAGTTTACAATTAACACTTTCTATTTAATTTATTTCTTTATATTATTAATAAAATAATAATTTTTTTCTTATATAGGTGTGTTCTTTTTCTCAATCAAGGGTGGATTGTTCTTTTATATAGGTGCGTTATTTTTCTATATAATAGCGTTTTGTTTTTGTATTTGTGTTGGAATTTTTATTTTATTTAAATTCTGTATTTGTATCTAATTTTTCTAATTTCTATTGATGTTTTAGTGCTACAGTGTTCTATTATAGTACATTATAGTATGCCCTATTTCTGGTGCTATAGTTTTCTGTAACATCACATCGCAGAATTACCCTTTATTAGCGCTAAATAAATGTGCTGATAAATGGTATATTTTAGAAGTGATGATAAAAACCTAGGCCTTTTAAATGTGCTATGGTAGTCAGTGTTTTTTTAACGCTAATAAAGGCCTATTCTAGTGATATTAAATGCCTATTTTATAGTAGTGATTGAAATAGTTTCCTTCTCTATATTTATGTTGGAATTTTCATGGTTAATTTAATGTTATGGAAAGTAAAAATAATGAAAATCCTATTAATGAAATACAAATCTACCCACTATAGGAGAATTCAATTCAAAATTTTATAAATGACACATTTTTATTGGCATGATACAATGTCTAAGATTTTAATAGATCAAATAAATATTCAATTGATCATGAGCAGGTTAATCTTGCTTATAACTTCATCGACCAAAAAAATGAGTTTTATGAATTAGTAGAAAACAAACAATAAGAGTTGTATAAAGGGTGTTCCAAGTATTCAAAGTTGTATTTTATACTTAAGTTGTATCATATCAAGTGTCTCTATGGAATTACTGATAAAGAAATGTCCATGATTTTAGAGTTGGTTTATGATGCATTTAGTGAAGCTAAGATTCCTGTATCATTCTATGATATGAATAAAGTAATCAAAAAACTTGGACTTGATTATACAAAGATACATGCCTTCCCTAATGATCGCATGATTTACTGGGGAGAAGAGTCTGATAAAGAAGATTGCATAATATTTCATACAAGTAGATGGAAGTTAATGAACAAAAATGAGAGTATAAATTAATGTAACCCTAGGAAGAAACTGAAGAATAAAACTCCTGCTAAGGTATTACATTACTTTCCTTTGAAACCATGCTTAAAAATATTATTCATGTTGTATAAGACTTCATATGACATGAAGTGGAATTCTCGGTATAGTAATAATGGCTTGATGATACATCCAAAATATTCAACATCATGGAAGATATTTGATTCATTATATCTATATTTTTCTTCGGATCCTATGAATATACATTTGGGATTGTATTCTGATGGTTTTAACCCATTTAGTACATTAAGTACTAATTATATCATTTGGTTAGTTGTTTTTATCCCCTATAATCTACCTTTATGGGTGTGTATGAAAAGGAATTATTTTATTATTTTGATGATTATTCATGGAAATAAAATGCCTGGAAATGACATTGATGTATACCTTCAACCTCTAATCAAAGAATTGTGATAATTATAAGATGATGGCATGAAAACATACACTGATTCAATAAGAAAACTATTCAAAAATGAATATTTCTTTAATGTGAAAAATTAGTGAATTTTCTGAAATAATAAATTTATCTGGTTAGAACACTCATACTAGTTTGGATTTCCCAGTTTGTAATTTAGATTTTGAACCTCAATGATTACCTCATAGTTGAAAATGGTGTTTTATGTGTCATCATCGATTTCTTAATGAATCTCATAAATTTAGGTTTAAAAAGACACGATTCAATGGTGACATTGAATTAAGAAATCCATTAAAGATATTATCTGGTTCAGAAATCTTGGGGAAATTAATGAATTTCACCGAAGAATTTAGAAAATGTCACTAGTTTAAAGAAGGGGGTAAAGGGTATGCGGTACAGTATCCGAAGAAGCTGAAAAAAAAAACAGTAGAATAAAAATAGTATATTTTCCAAACTTATTTATTGGGAGTTTAATTTGATACATTATAATCTCGACATAATTCATATTGAGAAGAACATCTCTGATAATGTAATTTTTTACATTGCTTAATGAGAAGGGTAAATAGAAGGATCACCTTAATGCTTATAAGGATTTAGAGTCAATGAATATAAAGCATGGATTAAGGGAAAATGAGAATGTAAATCATCCTTAGACTATTTTTACAATTAAAAATCATGATAAAGATGCATTCCTTTAAAATTTAAAGAATTTAAAAGTGTGAGATGGATATTCAAGAAACATATGATGGTATGTTGACTTAAAACATCAAAAGTTACATGAATTGAAAAGCCATGAATCACATATTGTGATAGACCAGTTATTTCCATTGGCATTGCGTAATACATTACCTAAAAAAGTAATTGTGGTTCTAGTTGATTTTTTCCCTTTTCAGAGAGATTTGTGAAAAAACTCTAAATTCAACTGAGCTTGATAAACTTGAAGAAATAATTGTTTTGACACCTTTTCATTTAGAGATGTTATTTCCTACTTCATTCTTCACAATAATGTTTCATTTGACTATTCATTTGGTTGAAGAAGATAAACTTGGTGTACTGGTAAACTATCGATGGATGTATCCAATTGAGAGTTACATTGATATTATTTTCATTTTCATTGCTGAATTAGATTTTATCAAATCATTGTGTAAATTTTTTTAATATGTTTCTTATTTTTTTTAATCAGGTACTTAGGTCATTTGAATTCATATGTGAGGAATAAATCTCAACCATAAGGCTCTATTACTAAAGGTTATATAGCTAAATAATTCTTGACCTTATGTTTTAGGTATTTGGATGATATTGAGACTATATTCAATTATTGTGAAAGTGTTGATGACATCCCCACTAATTCTCATTCTGAAAATTAGTCATCGTTATTTCCAACTATTGGATGACCAATTGGAAAGGGGTTAAATTTTCCACTAATCTAATTGGAGTTTTTACAAGAAATTAGATATGTGCTAATCAATAGTGTTTTTGTGATTCCATTTATCGAATAATTGAGATTAAAAATAAAGATGTGACTAAGGGGTCAAGCTTTAAATGAGTTGGAATTAATAAAATCTGTTAATAATAATATTTTTGAATGGTTCTCCCATCATGTAAATAAATACTCATATTCATATTATTTACAAGTATTTATTTTGTCTATGTTAAAAGTAACACCTTATATATTTTTTGTAGATAATTAATGCTGAGAATTGAGTTAAAATATCAAATGATTTGAAGTTTTTAGCTCGAGTTCCTCTAAGGAGGGATAAAAGATTCGATGACTATATTATTCATGACTTCAGGTTTCATACAATTTATCATGAAGAAGACTTGAAATCTAAAAATAGAAGTGTATTTACACTTACAAAGGTGAGATACTATGGAAAGCTGAATGATATAATTGAACTAAACTATCATGTCTAGTTTCCAGCTATCTTATTAAAATATAAGTGGGTCAACATTGATAAGGTATAATGGAAGATTCATTACATTTTAATTTTGTTAACTTCTCTTGGTTGAGCCATACCAGTGAGCATACAGAGCATGATCCATTTATCTTGGATTCACAAGCGTATATGGTTTATTATGTGGATGATGAAATACATGGAGGTTGGAGTTTTATTGCACACTTAAAGCTTTGAGACTTATATGATATGGGAGATGAATATAAATTGGTACTTGGTGAAAGTGAACCTCATCAACCACAAAACATTGAACAATTTTTTCTTGATAACATCAAAATAATATAAATTTCAAGGGAGGGTGAAAATAAAGAACTCATTATAATGGATGTTGATAACAATGAAGAAAATAAAGATGAAGATAATTGAATGTATAAATTGGTAATGAAAATATATTACAATTTCTCATTGATAAGTTTTTCCTACATATATACATTGTTTTTTTTTTGTAAAAAACTTTTAGTTTTTCATTTCTTATACATTTAATATATTTGAACCATTTGAATTAAAAGAATGCAAAAAAAAAATCAAGATCCTAGACGATCAAAATTTCAGAGCACGCCACCACAACCATCAACTTCAATGGATTTGAGTGATTCCATTGTACCTAAGACTATTAGTGAGCATGTTATTTTCCTATATGTTATTAGTAGACCACTATCTGATTTACCTCCAGCGATGGAGAAGTTGGTCACCCCTTCATCCAAGGGATATTGGCGAGTTAATGTTACTGGTATGTATATCATTTTACAAAAAAAACTATATATTTTATTAATTGTTTAATTCTTTTTTCAAATAGATAAATACAACCATAGACGTGATAAAAATATAAACACGTAAAATGCATGGGACCTAAAGGACTTCAAGATTATCATTCCATTTGATGAGTTTGGGGTGCCTACCAATGACGCTGCCAGAATCTATGGGAAGATTCTTGGGTAGCTTGTTTATGAGACCGTGAGCTTTCACATTAATTATAAATATTGGAGGCATATTCATACATCTTGAAAAAATGAGGTATTTGATACTCAAGTAAAGGTAATATTAATTTAATATTACTTGATAACTAATTTAAAAGACATGATTAAAATTTTGTAATATACTTATAAAGTGTTATGTTTTTTATTTCCAGATTTTTTTTTCATTTTGATGTCCCTGACTCTATTTCAAGCCCACGGACTTTGAAAAACTTGGGCAATAAATGGAGAGATTTTAAATAGAGATTATGACATGAGTTTAATGACACATCTCTAAGCTCATGAAAGATGTATGAGAAAGTGTCTGAAGGAATTTCTCATGATCAATAGAAGTTTTTTTCTGACATTAATAGAGATGCATCTCACACTACTATAAAATAGGCCTTTAATAGCACTAAAAATGCCCTTTATCAGTGCTAGAGAATCATTGACTATCAGAGAGAGATTAAAAGCCCTAGGATTTTATCAGTTCTAAAAAAGCACTAATAAAGGGGTCATTTATGATTTATTTTATTTAGCGCCGATAAAGGGGACCTTTATCGGCACTTCTAAAAGTGCCAATAAAGGGGCACACTATAGTGCATTGTAATAGCACATCACAACACCAAAAACACAATGAAATCAGAAAAATCAAGTACCAATATAGAATTTAAATGAAATAAAATTTGTATCACAAATACAAGAAATAAACACAATATGATAAACTTTTCAAACATTGATTTATACAATTACATATGTACAAATTATTACATACATTCAAAAACATCAATGTTCCTTTCCCTTTTGATCCTAACCCCTAATTGATAAAAAGAATGAACCTATATAAGAAAAATATTATTATGTTAGTAATAATATAAATAAATAAATTAAGATAAAGTGTTAATTTTAAACTAAACTTTGAGTCATACTAATAACACTATGTATCAGATTGAGTTGTGGTTGATTATTGCATATCACACCATTTATTGTTTGTCTTCAAGGATTATATCTATGAAAATTAACTAAATAAGTATAAGATAAAAATGACAAGTAAATTAATTAATTAATATTAGATAAAGTTATGAGAAAATAATCTAGGATTTTTTGCTCGGTTTTAGCAACATGATGTGTGTTTTAAACTAAAATGACACTTATTTATTAAAATCACACACTTTGAGTCATATCAGTCACACCGTGCATCAGATTAGGGTGAAAATAATTCTTACACATCACAAATGACTTATGGATTTTTTTCCTAAAGTATCAAAAAAATCTAAATGTATTTTCTTGGTTTTGAGTATGTCGCTTATCTTTTTTTACTAAAATGTCATTTTAAACTAGAAACATGAACTTTGAGTCATACCGGTCACATCATGTGTCAGTTTAACATGAACCTAATTCCTACACATTACGGATGACTTATTAATTGTTATCCTAAAATATCAAGATAATTTAAGCACATTTTCTCAATTTTTAGTGAGATAAACTTTTTAAACTAAAATGCCACTTTTAAACTAATAACGTACACTTTGAGTGATACTGGGCACATCATGTATCATATTGAGGTGTGAATAATTCCTAAAAATCAAAAATGACTTATGGATCATTTTTATTAAGTATTAAAATATTTTTAATGTGTTTTCTCAGTTTTGAGTATGTTAGTTGTCTTTTTTACTGAAATTATTGTCAAATATAAATAAAAATACACACTTTGAGTCATACTAGTCACACCATACATCATATTGAGGTGCATATGATTTTTAAATGTCTCAAATGACTTATGGATCTTTTTACTAAAGTATCAAAAGAATCCAAATGTGTTTTCTGTTGGACCAGGTTATACCAAATACACACAAGAGGGGGATGGATTGTGTCTTTTACAAATTCTTCACAAATAATGATGATGGCTGTGTCCGTCCTTTTATCTCTATTAGGCTGTTTATGCAGCAGAAAATAAACAGTTAAAGAATATAGGGATGTATAGTGGTTCTGGGAATAAAAGGAACCTAGTCCACTCTACCAATGATCTACTCCACGAGCTTGGTGATTTTCACTATCTGGTCCTCTTATCAATAGACCGTCCACAATTGAGTGCAGGAAGTTGACACCTTTACAAGTTAAGGATAAAAACAGAGTCTTATGGTTCATACACAGAACCAAATACACAACTTAGTACGAGAAGCCAATTACTCAAAATAAAAAGAGTATTTTTCTTGAAATACTTTCCAGTTGTTCTTCATAGTTGAAACAACATGCAACTGACAGTTAATGGATTGTCATCTTCAGTAAAAATGGTCTTTAGGTAGAAGTAGTTATGAGACAATTCAGTTGCATTAGATCTTGAAATGAATTTAGAAACTTCAACAATAGTAGATTCACAATAGATAATCGATGTAGAATTGATGAATCTTCAATGTGTTTCTTATTATTCAGAAAAACAGAGTTTGATAGATCTTGATAGTAGCAGATCTATGTGACTCATATATCTCTGTAAACTGTAGTAGTGAAAAAAACTCAAGATATTGTTCTTCCAATATTTTTTACAATGATCCATTTTTTTCTTATTCTTTTTTTAAATTCAAAATAACATAGATATATATAGAATAACGAAGACCGTTTTCCTTAAAAATTTAGATCCACAAATGTCGCCTTTAGAATCACGATATTCAAATGTTTGAATAATAGAGTAGTCATAAATCCCCTGAATATTCACCATGAAAATATCCTCTTAAATCATTCCTTTAAATCATAAATAAATGGATTTGAATCAGTAAAATATGCACTTTGAATTTGGGCTTTGAATTTTTCTTGAAATCAGCCTAATAATCTGCATAAAGACCGTTGCTCAATAAAGTTGTAATTTAAATCTCTGACACCAAATGTAGGGTTAAACTACATAGAATTATTTCTCATAATGTATGTTTGACAACATAAGGTTGATCATCAATTCATTAAAATTAAGGTTGATCATCCATACTTTCCTCTTCAACTCTCAAACATACGGTATATTATCAATACTTTTCTTTTTAGAAAATCATAAGATACATGATCCAGACTTTTTGATAGAAAACAAGGTTCATTATAAAAGTAAGGTTGATGATCCATATTTTTTGATAAAACGTAAGGTTGTTTTTAAAAGTAAGGTTGATGAACCATACTTTTGATAAACAAACATAATGTTCCATACCAATGTAGGATTTTTCTTCCATACTTTTCTGATATCCTGAATGTAAGGTTCCTTCCAAACATATGGTTCTTCTTCCATACTTTTTTGATATCCCAAATGTTAGGTTCCTTCCAAACGTAGGGTTATTCTTCAATACATTTTTCTATAACTTATGGTTGCTTAACCATACTTTTCTAATATGCCGTAAAGTAAACAACGAATCCCATATTTACGCTACGCTTGTCAACGTAGGGTATAAACAATGTTTCCAGAATATGCTTAAGTGATTTTCTAACACATAGAGCATGAACAGTGTTTCCAGAACATGCTAATATGCTAAAATGATTTCTGAACACTTTTTCAAATATTCCACGTGGATTAAATTCTTTAATATTATTCCAAAATAGAGAAATAAAGAATATTAATTTCCTAAAATATACTCAAAGTAAAATCATTAGAATAACAAATAAGGGTATTTGTGAACATCAAAATCATCATAAAGAGATAGAGTATTGTTCTCAACAATCTCCCCCTTTTTGATGATAAAAAAACCCATGAAATAGCCAATGAAATTATCTTACAAAATTAATTGTATATAGTTTATAATTTTTCAAAGATAAAAAATATTTAATTTTAACAAAATTATTTCTTAATTTTTACATTTTTCTTCCTTTATAAAGTAAAATAATATCTCCTCCTTTATAAATAAATAAAATAAAAATTTGTTTTTATCCAAAAATTTCTCCTTTTATGTTTATTTGTATTTATCCTTTTTAAAGAAAGAAATAAAAAATAAAATGTCTTTTCTCCCCCTGAGTAAATGATTCAAAAGCTTAAAATAAAATTTTAAAAACTTAAAATAAAATGTTGTGTTTATCCAAATTTCTCCCCCATTTTTTGATATCAAAATAATGATAAAATAAGGAATATAACACTTTTTAATGTAGCACTGAACTTAAGTAAATGCTATGATAAACTATTTATCAATATGTGAAGCTAGATTACTGGAATTCTAACATAGATAGTATAGTAAAACAAACTAATAACACATAAACATGGGGTACAAATATATTTTATTGAAAATATAAGTACAAGTATAGTAATGACAATGACAATCAAGGTTTGGATCAACAAATATTTGAAACTGGTCTCATCTTCTCTAGATTACAGTATTTATTTCTGCTAACTGATTCCCCAGCCTTGTCATTAATCCATATCCCAAATGTATAATGAGATCTCGTCCATCTTGAGTCAGATGAATATCCTCAATCAAATTGACTCTAAAGAACTCATAAAACCTTTCTTCCCTATCCATAAAAAGAGTTAACTTATCTATGAAATTATTCAACAAAGTTGTTATTCCAGGTTCATCTGAAGTTAACTACTCAACAAGATTCTTTTGGTTGTATAAAAAGACAGAAAATGAAGTAGTGTTTCACTGAATGTCCTAAAATCTGTCATTCATATTGCTCATTACTATTGTAATGTCCTGAAATCTCATTATCATGTCAGGTGAAGTAACTGAGGTACCTACTAGACTGTCCCTGATAGTTGTGAATTGTTACTCCATTAAAATATCAAAATCTGCCAAGTCTGACTCATTACCATCTCAAATTTCAAATTTTCAACTTCAGCCAACATATCCTTCTTAAAAACTTCAACTTCTCATTTGGAAACAGAACTGGCTTTCAATTTCTGAAATCTCAAATTTTCCTTTTCCAATGCTCTTCTCAAAGCAGAATTTTCTAATTAAACTCTGGTTAACTTTCTTTACAGATCCTCAACTTATGCATTCAAAGAATCAGAGGCACCTTGTGCTTGATTCTCATTTTAAGCTTCCACTAGATTTATCATAACTAAAGGTAGGGATTCAACATCTAATTTCTCTTCATCCTCCCTCTGTACTGGCTTCTCTATTGATTCTTCCTTTGAGTCCTTCCCTAACTCATACACATAAAAATTATAAGGACCCAACCTCAAACAATACATAATCTTGAATTAATTTAATAATTCAAATTGAGGATCTTTTCAGGTTTATAGATTTATAGAATTAGGTCATAACATAAACAAAACAACTTGAATATTACATGTACACACTTCTACTCAGTATCCATTTTTTATAAAATAAAATCTCTTTGAAAGAAAGAGACATGTCTAGTTCCATGTTTTAGATAGCATGACTTTTCCTTGATCTAATCCTTGACCCTATTCCACTTTATATCATGTGAAAAACATTTCAAAAACTTGGGATGAGCGTAAAAATCTCAGTAAGGGATACATAGAGAAGGAAAACTGTTAGTTTTTCAAAAAAACAAGTAAACCATGAATACCTTATCATAAGTAATACTTTTCACCTTTATGAAGTAGTAAATACTCTTCACTAAATAAAATATCATTTATTACCATTTTGTAACCAAAATATTACCATAAAACCCATATAAAGAACACATAACATATAAAGGTAACTTGGGACATAAACATACTTAAATGGAATAACCATACGAACGACTTCAACACATATCACTAAATGGAATAGCCATACGACCGACTTCCATACCCAATGAATTGGAGGTTATAATATAACCACCCATCCTGGTTTATCACGACACCACCCTTCATTTGGTTTATCATGTAACCACCCGTCAAATGTCCAAGTATCATTATAAAATAATAACACATAAAATATTGAAAATATAAACATTTCACTAATAAAATTTATTTTGAAATCACAAGAAATCATTTCAATATATTGAAATAATAAATCCATTTCAAAAACCATTTTCAATACCAAAACACCCAAAAACAGAATAAGGGATTTCTTTTCCTTTTAAATACATTAAGGCTTATAGAGGAATCCAGCTAACGATTACAGCAGCGGAGAGGTCATTGTAGCCACAAACATTAAAAAAATTCCTTTTGTTATTTAGTAAAACACTTCATAGAAAAATATTCCCTTTGAATGAAACAAAAATTCAAAGGGGTTTATACACCATATAAAATAAAGTCGTGTATAAATCAAAATATGCCTCAATGAACATAGATTGAGATGAAGTCCCCTACCTCGTGTCTGACTTGACCCGTTCGTTCTTTAATTTCCTAAATAATAAACTTAAGTTAATTTATACTTGCTTAAGAACCTTTTTCAAGTTTATTATTCCTTTTATATCACTTATTATCTTTCTATAACAACTGGTTAATTATTTGAGTTCATATCAGATATTTTGTCGATGTTCAGAACTTGAGTTAAAAAATGAACTTGTTAGAATTATAAATTGTCCATGTAGTCAAAAGTACATTATCTCCATAATTATATTCACGATTTAGATATAATATATATCATATATATACAGTATATATGTATTTATAATATTACATAAAATTTGGAGATAAGAAATGAAATGCACCGTCCATGGAGACGGTAAGCCGTACGTACGCATGAACGCTATTTTCATTTCTATTCCATATTTTAATGGAATGAAAACTTAATTATACATAGGTATATTATAATTCCAGTATAATATATAATTTTAGTAACTCCATCCTTTATACGTCCCACGTATGGCATGAATGAGTCATATCACTTTGAGGGGGTGGTAATCCGCACTTCCTCAAATGAAATTATCGTGTTTACCCATTATGGAAACCATAAAGGTGTGCTATAAATGAAAAATACAGAAGCATAGAAACAACATAAATATAATATATATTATATATAAATACAGTACCATCATAATTTCCACCATAATAGGAGGTAGGAGATAATCGAACAATCATCATTTCATGAGGCATTAGTTCACCGTCCACAAAAATAGTATGTTCTTCACCCATTAGATGGAGGCGTGTGTAAGTGTAGTTCGAATCCTTCTCATAAAAACAACCTAGTATATTGAGAATACTGGTTTTGTTATAAAATAAAGGAATAAAAAGAGTTTAGAGGGTTGGAGAAGTAAAATAAAAGAAAAGAACTTAAAATAAGACGTTACCTTTAAATCAGGTAACTCCCTTTGGTTTGAACCAAAAGGATTTCTTGAAGTTCCTTCTGCCTAAGGTAAGGATTATAAGTGGAAGAGAGGGATGTAGGGAGCTTAATTGGAAAGAGGTTGGATGAGAAAAGGGCCTTGAGAGGTGTGAGTAATGAATTATAGGTGAGGGATTTTTATAAGGGGAGGAGGGGTTCTTTAGGAAAGTTTGAAAATATTATTTTATTATATAATGATTTTCGATTTCTAAAGGTAAAAAACTCATTAAAGTCGAAGATAAGATGAATCATGTTCTAAATAAAATCATCCAATAAGAATTGGATAGGTTTTGTATTTTTTTAGATTTATAATCTTATTTATTAAAATCATTCATTAATGAGGTAAACACTGCATCATTATTGTGTCATAAATAATTTTATTTATTTGATGTCTAAAAATTATAAAAAAATACCATGATGTATGATTTTTTTTAGATTTATAATAAATATATATAGCTAAGGAGATAATTTATATAACCCCATGTAAAAATTGATTTACTAAAAGATATATGTTTATGTCATTTTGTCTTTACTTTAAATTAATTAATATAAAGTGTCATTATCACTCTTAAGTGGCTCCATGGGGTCCCAAAATCGACCCAAGGATGAACATGGTTGTAAATATATCAAAAAATAGGATTAGTACACATGTTAGGGTAAATTAATATTATTATAATATTATTTTTACCTTGAATTACCCTATTTACCTTTAACCGCGGTAAATAAGTCAAAAGTTACTATTCACCACAAATTATTTTCATCTTATTGAACCACATTTTACTTACTAATAACAACCATGTATGTCATATTATCGAAATTCAATTCATAGAAGTGGTAAAATTTCATTTAAATGAAAAAGTCAGTTTTTTAACTACTAATCAGTGTTTTCACTATTCATTAAAAATTGAAGTTTTTCAGAAAAATACCAAAAAATTTAGCCTAAGCTATATTTGATATTATGAATTCAAAAATGATGTATATTTTTAAAAATTCAAAACATAAAAGTTGGATTAATTAATTTAAAATTAATTCCAGTTTTCAAAACAAAAAGTGTGTTTTTAAGAAATAACAATTATCAAAAGATTGACACTTGTTTATGTACAAATTTAAAGTGAAATTACTTCCAATGACCAAAATTGGATTAAATGAAAAAATAATAATCTAATTACACTTTAAAACCAATTAAAAATATAATCTATCCATATAAATAAATTATATTAAAAGGAAGTTTTGAATTAAAATACAATATTTTTCACTATTCATTAAAAAATGAATTTTATCAGAAAAATACCAAAAATTTACGCAAATAAATTTTGATGTCCCAATTATAAATAATAATTTTATTTTGTCAAATAAAACATATAAAAGTGTCCAAAACTAGATTTAAAGAGGGTTCTCCATCAAAAGGCAGTAAATCGACCTTTTAAAGAATATTAGACTATTTATGCTTAAAATCAGATTCTTTCTTATTTTAAGCCTCTAAAATTTATTGGATAAATGTAAAAACATTTAAAAAACATGAATAATTATATTGTAGTTATTTCTATTTATTCCCGCCAATACAACGACTAGGAGTTAACTACCATTTAAAATAATATTATATTATTATTTTTCAGTATGACCCAATGTTGTGTGCAATGTAAGATTTCAAAGAAACCCATTGTTGAGTATTGGGTATGCCATAAAACATTGCATCCCCTTTAAAGTAAAATTAATATTTAATTCACAAATATTAATAAATATGAAAATATAATATTCTTTATTTACTTGGGATGTTACATCCTTCCCCCCTTTTGAGAATTACGTCCTCAAAATTCTATTCACTTATCGAATAAGTGGGGGTATTTATCCCTATAGCATTTTCAGATTCCCACATTGCCTCTTTGACCATATGGTTTTTTCACAAAACCTTTACGTGATTAATTACCTTATTCCGCAACACTTTCTCTCTTCGGTCAAGAATCTAGACTGGTTGTTCCTCATAAGAGAGATTCTCTTCCAACTGAACTACCTCTGGGCTCAAAACATGAGATGAATCCAGCATATACTTCCTCAACATTGAAACGTGAAAAACATTGTGTACATGGGATAAACTTAGAGGTAAAGCCACTCTATATGCAACTGATCCAACTTTCTCTAGGATTTCATAAGGTCCAATGAACATCAGGCTCAACTTTCCCTTCTTACCAAAATGCATCACACTTTTCCATGGAGAAACTTTGAGAAAGACGTGATCACCTACCTCAAAAGAAAGATCCTTCCCCCAGTTATCTGCATAACTTTTCTTCCTGCTCTGAGCTGTTCTCATGTTATTCTGAATCAACTAAACTTTTTCTGCCATCTCTTCTACCAATTCTGGTCCCATCAACGTCCTTTCACCCACTTTATCCCAAAAATTTGGAGTTTGACACCGCTTCCCATATAATGCCTCAAATGGAGCCATCTGTATACTTGAATGAAAACTGTTATTATAAGAAAATTCAACCAAAGAAAGATATTGGTCCCAACTTCCCTGGTAATCCATCAAATAAGCACATAACATATCCTCCAAGGTCTGAATTTTTATTTATAACTACCCATCTGATTGAGGATAAAAAACTGTCATAAAATTTAATTCAATACCCAACGAATTCTGAAGGCCTTTCCAAAAGTTAGAAGTAAACCTAGGATCACGATCAGATATAATGGAGAGGGGAACTCCATGAAAAATGACTATCTCTTTAACATACAACAGAGAAATTTGATCTAGAGACAAAGTATCTTGAATAGGAAGGAAATGAGAAGATTTAGTCAATCGATCAACAATAACCCAGATTGCATTATTACCTTGAGATGTCTTTGGTAATCTGACAACAATTTCCTTGGGTATATTTTCCCATTTTCACTCTAGCACCGGTAAAGACTAAATCATCCCTTTTGGTAACTGCCACTCTGCTTTAACCTGTTGACAAATCAAACACTTCACAGTAAAGTCGACAATATCTCTCTTCATTCCATCCCACTAGTAATACTCCTGAAAATCTTTGTACATCTTAGTACTGCTAGGATGAATTGAAAATAGAGAACTATGAGCTTCACATAACAACTCATTCTTCAACTGCGAATCACAAGGCACATATAATCTCTTTCCAAAACTCAAAACACAATATTTATCAATGTTAAATTCAGGCAACTTACCCTTCTGAACCAACTCTACCATTTTCTGTAACTCACTATCTTCCTTCCACCCTTGCTTAATTCTGTCTGATAGAGATGATTTCACTAACACCTGAAACAAAATAGAGAAATTTTCTGGTCCAACAAATTCTATTCCAAAGTTCATCAAGTATTTAATCAAAGGATATTGTTCCAAATATAAGAAGGTTAATGAAGCATTACTTTTTCGACTCAATGCATCAGCCACTTTATTTTCTTTTCTTAGATTGTAATGGATCGTGCAATCATAATCCTTGATTAATTAAAACCATCTCCTCTATCTCATGTTTAATTGTTTCTGAGTGAATATATACTTCAAAATATTGTGATCATTATATATTTCACATTTTACTCCATACAAATGATGCCTCCAAATTTTTAAAGAAAAAACAATAGAAGATAATTCCAAATCATGTGTAGGGTAATTTAACTCATGAGGTTTCAACTGACATGAAACATAAGCAATTACCTGATCATTTTTCATAAGGACACATCCAAGTCCTTTCAACAAAGCATCACTGTAGGTAACAAACTCACCATTTCTGGAAGGCAGTTCCAAAACTAGAACATTCACCAATATTATTTTCAATTCCTAAAAACAATCACCACATTATTTTGTCCAAATGAACTTAACACCTTTTTTAGTTAACTTATTCATTGGGCTAGATAACCGTGAATTTTTTTCAACAAATCTATGGTAATAACCTGTTAAACCAAGAAAACTATGGATCTCGATTATATTTGTAGGTCTTGGCCATTCTTAAACAACTTTTGTTTTAGTAAGATCAACAGTTATTCCATTTTTTGAAACAATGTGACCAAGTAAAAAAAAATTTTGTAACCAAAACTCACACTTCCTGAATTTTCCATACAATTTCTTTTCTTTTAAGGTTTTCAAGACAACCCTTAAATGACTTTCATGTTCCTCTTTACTTTTAGAATAAACTAAAATATCATCAATGAACACAACCAAAAATTTATCCAAGAACTCAAAGAAAATTCTATTAATAAGATCCATGAATACAATAGGTGCATTGGTTAACCCAAAAGGACTAAATAAAAATTCATAATGGCCATATCTAGTACGAAATGCGGACTTAAGAATGTCTTCTTCCTTTACTTTCAACTGATGGTACCCTGACCTCAAGTCAATATTCGAAAAATGCTAAGCTCCCTGGAGATACTACTACTTCATTCGATGGTCCAACATCTACTGAAGTAGTTGCAAAGAATTACACCACCCCTTTCTGCTTGTAGTCCGACTGATTTCCCTCAGTTGAGTTCTTCATTGGACACTCATTTTCATAATGACCCATTTTATTGAACTTAAAACATCTTACCGTTGGATTTTAATTGCCTACATGATTATATTCCTTAAAGTTATGAGAAATATGACTAGACTTACCACACCGGAATCACTTTCCATACTTTGATAAAAATTCTCCAGGATGGTTTTTACCACACTTCTCACAAGATGGATATTTAATTTTCTTACCTTTAGGATTCTTTGATGAATTATTTCCGTTTGCATGCCAATTGGACCTATTCTTTTGTTTACTCTCTTGGAACACCTAATCATCAAAAAACTCCATTTCTACCTTCTCGGCACATCTGACAAGTTTACCATAGCTTTTGAATTCACGAGAGGCTAATGCTCTTCGATATCGTGGCTTTAGTCTCGAGTAAAATTGATTTATCTTACTATCAAGATATCAAATGAAATTTGGAGCATACCTTGCCAGACGAGTAAATTTTTCTTCATTAGAATCCACTGAGTCATCCTCATACCTGAATTCCAAGAATTATTTTTTCATCCTAAGATGAACCACATTAGGAAAATATTTCTCAAGAAACATACCTTTGAATTCATCCTAATTAAGAGCATCAATCTCTTCACTATCCCTGATATTTTTCACCATCGAACACCATTGATCGGATTCACCTTCAAAATGGTAAAAAAAAAGACTAACCTTTTGATGTTCTGAACACCCCATGACATCAAAAGTCTTCTCCAGTGCTTTAATTCACCCTTCAGCTAGCATAGGGTTAGATGATCCTATGATTGATGGGGGACATTGCCTCACAAAAAGTTCCACTACCGACATGTTCCTTTGGGGTTTTTCTGGCTGATCTCATGCATGGATACCACCACCATTTATAGGCTTATTCAACTGTTCCATCACTACAACAAACTACTCAGTTCCGATTCTGACCATCTCAGGTTGCTGATTTGGAAGGTTATATTTCTCCTGATGTCGTCCCATCATAGCTACCCTATTTTCTCTACGGAAAACCATTCTGAACATATAAATATCTTAAATGAAGCAAAATGGTAATTTTTAAATGCAATATAATTTAAATTTTAATATAAATTAATTTATGGATATTAATTTAACAATACCCTAACTCCTAAAGTTTTCTAAACCGACCTTTGATACCAACTATAAGGACCTGACCTTAAACATTACATAATCTTGAATTAAGTTAATAATTCACATTGAGGACATTTTCAGGTTTATAGATTTAGATAATTAGGTCATAACATAAACAAAACCACTTGAATACTACATGTAGACACTTCTAATCAGTATCCATTTTCTTTATAAAATAAAAACTCTTTGAAAGAAAGAGTCATGTCTAGTTCCATGTTTTAGATAGCATGACTTTTCCTTGATCCAATCCTTGACCCTATTCCACTTTATGTCTTGTGAAAAACATTTCAAAAACTTGGGTTGAGTATAAAAAACTCATTAAGGGATACACAAAGAAGGAAAACTATTAGTTTTTTGAAAACAACAAGTAAACCATGAACACCTTATCATAAGTAATACTTTTCACCTTTATGAAATAGTAAATACTATTCACTAAATAAAATATCACAACTTAACATTTTTTAACCAAAAGATTACCATAAAACCCATAGAAAGAACACATAACATATAAAGGTAACTTGGGACATAAACATACTTAAATGGAATAACCATACAGTTTACTTCCACACATATCACTAAATGGAATATCCATATGACTGACTTCCATACCCAATACATTGCAGGTTATAACATAACCACCCATCCTAGTTTATCACTGCACCACCCATCATTTGGTTTATCATGTAACCACTCGTCAAATGTCCAAGTATCATTATAAAATCATAACACATAAAATATTGAAAATATAAACATTTCACTAATAAAATTTAATTTGAAATCACAATAAATAATTTCAAGATATTGAAATAATAAATCCATTTCAAAAACCATTTTCAATACCAAAACACCCAAAAATAGAATAAGGTATTTTTTTCCTTTTAAAAACATTAAGGCTTATATAGGAAGCCAACTAACGATTATAGCAGCGGAGAGGTCATTGTCACTGCAAACATTAAAAAACATTCCATTTTTCATTTAGTAAAATGATTCATAGAAAAACATTCTCTTTGAATGAAATTAAAATTCAAAGGGGTTTATACACCGTATAAAATAAAGTCATGTATAAATCAAAATAAGCCCCAATGAATAGATATTGATACGAAGTCCCTTACCTCGTGTCCAACTTGACCCGTTCGTTCTTTAATTTCCTGAATAATAAACTTAAGTTAATTTATAATTGATTAAGAACCTTTTTCAAGTTTATTATTCCTTTTATATCACTTATTATCTTTCTATAACAATTGGTTAATTATTTGAGTTCATATTGGATATTTTGTCGATGTTCGGAACTCGAGTTAAAAAATAAACTTGTTAGAATTATAAATTGTCCATGTGGTAAAAAGTCCATTATCTTATAATTATATTCATGATTTAGATATCATATATATCATATATATATAGTATATATATTTATTTATAATATTACATAAAATTTGGAGATAAGAAATGAAATGCACCATCCATGGAGACGGTAAGCCGTACGTACGCATGAACGCTACTTTCATTTCTATTTCGTATTCTAATGGAATGGAAACTTAATTATACATAGGTATATTATAATTCTAGTATAATATATAATTTTAGTAACTCCATCCTTTATACGTCCCATGTATGGCATGAACGAGTCATATCACTTTGAGGGGGCGGTGGTCCGCACTTCCTCAAATAAAATTATCGTGTTTACCCATTATGGAAACCATAAAGGCATGCTATAAATGAAAAATACAGAAGCATAGAAACAATATAAATATAATATATATTATATATAAATATATTTCCATCATAAAATCCATGATAATATGCGGTAGGAGATAATCAAACAATCATCGTTTCATGAGGCAGTAGTTCACCGTCTACAGAAACAGTATGTTCTTCACCCATTAGATGGAGGTATTTGTAAGTGTAGTTGGAATCCTTTTCATAACAACAACATAGTATGTTGAGTATACTGGTGTTGTTATAAAATAAATTAATAAAAAGAGTTTATGGGGATGGAGAAGTAAAATAAATGAAAATAACTTAAAAGAAGACGTTACCTTTAAATCGGGTAACTCCCTTTGGTTTGAAGCAAAAGGATTTCTTGAAGTGCCTTTTGCCTAAGGTAAGGATTATAGGTTCAAGAGAGAGATTTAGGTATATTAATTGGGTAGAGGTTGGATGAGATAAGGGGCTTGAGAGGTGTGAGTAATGAGTTAGAGGTGGGATATTTTTATAGGGGGGGAGGGGTTCTTTAGGAAAGTTTGAAAATATTATTTTATTATATAATGATTTTCAGTTTCTAAAGGTCAAAAACTAATTAAAGTATAATATAAGATGAATCATGTTCAAAATAAAACCATAAAATAATAATTGGACAGGTTTTGGATATTTTTTTAATCTTTATAATCTTATTTATTTAAATTATTCATTAATGAGGTAAACACTACATCATTATTGTGTCATAAATAATTTTATTTATTTGATGTCTAAAAATTATAAAAAAAATACCATGATGTAGGAATTTCTTTTATATTTATAACTAATATTTATATTTAAGGAGATAACTTATATAACCCCATGTAAAAATTTATTTACTAAAAGATATATGTTTATGTCATTTTTGTCTTTACTTTAAATTAATTAATATAAAGTGTCATTATCACTCTTAAGTGGCTCTATGAGGTCCCAAAATCAACCCAAGGATTCCCATGGTTGTAAATGTATCCAAAAATAGTATTAGGACTCATTTTAGGGTAAATTAATATTATTATAATATTATTTTTACCTTGAATTACTCTATTTACCTTTAACCGCGGTAAATAAAAGTCCAAAGTTACTATTCACCAAAAATTATTTTCATCTTATTAAATCAAATTTTACTTACTAATAACAACCATGTATGTTATATTATCAAAATTCAATTCATAGAAGTGGTAAAATTTCATTGAAATGAAAAGTCAGTTTTTTAACTACCACTCAATGTTTTCACTATTCATCAAAAATTGAAGTTTTTCCAAAAAATACCAAAAATTAAGCCTAATCTACATTTGATATTCCGAATTAAAAAATGATATATATTTTAGAAAATTCAAAACATACACGTTGGATTAATTAATTTAAAATTAATTCCCGTTGTCAAAACAAAAAGCGTGTTTTTAAGAAAGAATAACTATCAAAATATTGACACTTGTTTTTGTCCAAATTCATAGTGAAATTACTTACAATGACCAAAATTGGATTAAATGGAAAAAATATAATCTAATTACACTTTAAAACTAATTAAAAAGATAATCTAGCCATATAAATAGATTATATTAAAATACAGTTTTGAATTAAAATACAATATTTTTCACTATTCATTAAAAAATGAATTTTATCAGAAAAATACCAAAAATTTACCCAAAGTAAAATTTGATGTCCAAATTATAAATAATAATTTTATTTTATCAAATAAAACATATAAATGTGTCCAAAACTAGATTTAAATAGGGTTCACTATCAAAAGGCAGTAAATTGACCTTTTAAAGAATATTAGACTATTTATGCTTAAAATTGGAATCTTTCTTATTTTAAGCCTCTAAAATTTATTGGATAAATGTAAAAATATTTAACAAACATGTATAATTATATTTTAGTTAGTTCTATTCATTCCCACCAATACAACGGCTAGGAGTTAACTACCATTTAAAATAATATTATATTATTATTTTTTTATATACCTGGGATGTTACAAAAATCGTCATTAATAATTTCAGTGTGAATTTTAGAAAGGTTATCTACTTGATTCATATTAAAAAGTTCTTGCTCCTCCTGAGCATCTTCTTCATTTATTTCCTCTAAGATTGGATCCCCTAATACAGGTTCTTCTTGAGCTAATTCCTCTTGAAAAAACTTAGTATACTGTACAGTTTGAACATATTCAGGTCTAGACACTTCAATTTATCCAGGATTTTCAACAGTTTGAGGCACAATTTATTTTTCCACTTGAGGAGTCACCTCAATATGATAAACTATTTGTTGTTCAATTTTATGTATTGTAGACTCTCTAATAAATCTGTAGCCCAGAAGAGGTTCAATTGCATCAACATTTGCTTGAATCTGTTCCTCACTAGCTTGAGCCACTCGATGTATTTTCCTCTGAATTCCCTCTTGAATTACCTTATTAGCAGGTGAATCGACTGATTCAAATCTTAATCTTCTTGAGGTTCCAATTGCTCTAGATTATACCATGCCTTCCTTAGATTTAGCAGGTTGCTCCCTCTAAGCCGGGTCCTAGTCTTCCTCAGCTCCAATAGGCATAATATTTCCTTTCACAATACTCCAGAAGAAGCCAATCTTCCTTAGAGTTCCAGAATTGAAAATATTGCTTTGATGGCATCTTACTCTGGCATCTATTAATCTCACCATATCAGATTTAAACAGTAATTTTGAAATGAAGCTTCCATAGGGATATAAGTTCATTATAGACTCTGGTTGATAGTAATATTTGAGATATCTTACCATATATCTTGGAAAATTCAACTTGATTTCACTCATAAGCAAAAACATTATGTACATGTCCAAAAACAAAATCTTCTCCATCTCTCACATTGTAGGTTCAATCCCTATTTTCACAAACTTAATAAGAATCTTCTTATCAGGTTTCGGATCCTTCACTAACATTTTTCTTATATTTTTGGAACCAAATAAAAATGATATAATATCCTCAGACTTGTGTTCATTATATCCAATATTCTTTAAGTTGAAATGATCAAATCCCTCATGAGAGCAGTTTAAGATTCTAGCTATTTCTACAGATGAAAATGAAAAATCCCGATCTTCAATTTTTGCAAATATGGTGTCCTATGTATCTCTAAGACTGAAATGAATGAATTTAAAAATGTGATGAAGATCTATTTCATATAGAAATTATGTATTTTCACCACTGAAATTTTGCTTGAGATTCTGAAAAGTGAGGGCTTGCCGTAGCATGAGATCTGTTTGATACAACCATTCCAGGTCGATTCCTTTTCCCTGTAGAATCTTTCCTCCTGCCGTGCGCTGATGCTTGGCATTACTAGATTCTCCTTCCTCAATTCTCTATGTCTTGGCCATTTCTATTTCAAAGTTTTAAAGGCACGAAGGTATAGGGTTTTAAAGGTTTAGTCAAAGGCAGATGAATGCGGTAAGGGTTTTTGGTGTTTCGAAAGGTTTTGATAAAATGAACGGGTTTGGAATTTGAAACAGTTTATGACATCCTTGATTCTTGTGTCATTATGTACATAGTAATTATTACATTATTTAAAATTAAAAATGTATGCGGAAAAAATTTAAAGCAGTACATATGAAATTTTAAATTATTCTAAAAACAAGTAATAAAAAAATTAAAAAAATTAATTTAAAAATTAAAATTTCATTTAAAAATAAATAAAACTAGGTCCCATTAATAAAATCAAACCTTTTAGTGGGAAGTGGTTTAGTAAAAATATCAGTTAATTGAATTTCATTACTTACAAATTTTAAGAATATATCCTTTTTAAGAACACGATCTCTTAGAAAGTGATGTCTGATATCAATATGCTTAGTCCTAGAATGATTAATAGGGTTTTTTTGAAATATTTATTGCACTTGTATTATCACATAAAATAGTTGTGTTTATAAAATTTAGTCCAAAGTCCATAAGAGTGATTTTCATCCACAAAACTTGTACACAAAAACTGCCTGCAGATACATATTCTTCCTCGGCTGTTGACAGGGCAACTGAGTGTTGTTTCTTACTAGAACATGACACTAAAGATTTTCCTAAAAAGTGACAAGTCCTTGAGGTGATTTTTCTATCTAATCTACAACTTCCAAAGTCACCATCTGAATATGAAATTAAATTAAAATCAGAAGATTTTTGATAGAGAAGAGATTGAAAAACAGATCCTTTTAAATATCTAAAAATTATTTTAATAGCACTTAAGTGAGATTCTTTAGGATCAGATTGAAATCTAGCACAAAGAAATACTAAATATATTATATCTATCCTGCTAATAGTAAGATATAATAAACTACCAATCATACCTCTATATAACTTGTTGTCAAATGATTTTCGAGTTTCATCCAAATCAAGTTTTATATTAGTAAACACATGAGTTGTATATGTCTTTCTATTTTCAAGTCCAAATTTCTTTAGTCAATCAGTATTGTATTTGCTTTGAATTAAAATATTTCCAAAATCTTTTTGATAAATTTGAAGTCCTAAAAATAAATTTAATTCTCCCATCATACTCATTTCAATTTCTTTTTGTATTAAATTTGAAAACTCATGATAAAGTTTTTTTGTTGAACCAAAAATTACATCATCAACATAAATTCAAACCAATAAAATATTAGAGTTAACAGTTTTCTTAAACAATGTTAGATCTTCCATCCCAACAATAAAATAATTTTTCAAAAGAAAAGAACTTAATATTTCATACCAATCTCTAGGTTCTTGTTTAATTCCATAAAGAGCTTTAGTAAGTTTAAAAACAAAATCTAGTTTTTTTGAATTTTTAAAACTAAGAGGTTGATCAACACAAACTTCCTCCAATAAATAACCATTTAAAAAGGCAGAATTAACATTCATCTAAAATAATTTAAAGTTCATATGATATGTATAGGCTAAAAAGATTCTAATAGCTTCTAATCTAGCTATGGGTGAAAAAGTCTCATCATAATCTATACCTTCTTCCTGATTATATCCTTTGGATACTAGTATTGCTTTATTTCTAGTAATTATTCCCTGATCATCTTGTTTATTTCTAAAGACCCATTTAGTTCCTATAACTGGATAGTTCTGTGGTCTTTCAACTAAATTTGAAACTTCATTTCTATTGAATTGGTTTAGTTCTTCTTGTATTAATATCATCCAAATTTCTTCAACCAAGGCTTCTTCTAATGTCTTAGGTTCTAATTTGGATAAAAAGGTAGAGAATTCAACAAGATTTCCCACATTTCTTATAGTTTTTATTATAGTATCTAGGTCTCCTATAACAGTTTCTAAAGGGTGATTCTTTAGGGTTCTAGACTGTCTAGATAGTACACTATTAGGTTATTAAATGTCTCGTTCTTCTAAACTGAACTTAATTTTATTTATATCTTTTTCAAAGACATATTTTAAGTTCTTAAGTCTCATGTTATCATTAGAGTCAGATTCATCAATTTGTTCTTTCCTTTTCTCAAAGTGTAACGCCCCGACCCTATGTAAAAATTGTTTTGCTAAAAGATATATGCTTGTGTCATTTTTGTATTCATTTTAACTTAATTAAAATAAAGTGTCCCTATCACATACAAGTGGCACCATGGGGTCCCAAAATCGACCCAAAGATGCCTATGGTAGAACATGTATCAACCAATAAGGCTAGGACACGTTTTAGGGTAATTTAGTATTATTATAATATTATTTTTTAACCCTTATTTACCGGATTTACCCTTAACCATGGTAGATAAAATATTTACCGCAGTAATTATTCAAAATGTCTAAAAATAAAAGTTACCTATTTACACAATTTTAATATCCTGATTCCAAATATGGAATCCATTTTTCTAAATTCAAAACACAGAAGTGGCAGAAATTAATTTAAAATTAATTCCCGCTGTCAAGACAAAAAGCGTGTTTTTAAGAGATAATAACTATCAAAAGATTGACACTTGTTTATGTTCGGTTTAATTTTAAAATTATGTCCAATGACCAACATTATATTAAATGGTAAAAATATATTCTAAATATACTTTAAAACCACTCAAATTCATAATTTATCACTATTAATTATTTTGATTAAAAAAGTTGTTTTTAATTAAAATTTAGTAATTTTCACTATTCATCAAAATATGAAAGTTATCCGAAAAGTACCAAAATTTCACCTTAGGCTAAATTCAATAATCCGAATCCAAAAATGAAGTCCATTTTGAGAGATAAAATTTCTAAAATTTTAAAAGGTAGGTATTACTATTCATAACAGCTAGTTTGATTGGTTGTGGTGTGTTAGAACTCGAAGTTGCGTACAACACACACTACTGTATTATTCAAAGGAAAGCGTACCGTGGAAGCTTGGGATGTTTCATTTTAAATTTTTTGATGTCCCCTATTTAGTCAAAAAGTTTAAAATATTGTATTTAAAAAGGTTTCACTATTAAAAGTTGATAAAAGTGCAATACTGAAAATGAATCTGTTCTTGCATTATGTCTAAGAAACTCATAATATGGATTCTAAAATTATAAGGATTATATAAAGTTTAAAATTTATTTAATAATATTCATAACCTCTTTTGAATGGATTTTTTTTGTAAGTCATGGTGTGATTGAACTCGGTGTTGCGTGTAGTGCAAGTTATTGAATTATTTTGAAGAAATAACACACTATGAAATCTTGAGGTGTTACATTCTCCCCTCCTTCAATAAATTGTGTCCTCGCAATTTGAAATTGTTCTTCGAAAATAAAAGGTTGAAAATAGAAAATATATTTGTGGGAAAACCCACATCAGAAATTGGGTTACTAAAATTTAGTCTTAATATAAGGAAAAGAGAAATGAAAGGGTCACCACCAAATTATGATCTCGATTAGGAGAACATTGGTGGAAATTAGAGACATATAATTGGAGGAAAAATGTAAATATTTATAGGTAGTGATTGAGGTCATCAATCAAAAACAAGTATAAAATTGATGTCCTTAAACTCATCAATCTATGATGATTTGAAATACCATCGGTTCAACAAAACATAGGGTATTGGGATAACACATTTTTGACGTTTCAAAATATCTTAGTTGAAATCCCACATCGAAAAATGAATTAATGAGGCCTCTATTTAAAATAAAGAGTGGAAAGTATGAAGATTACCGAAAATAACACATACTAGGGTTCCATGTAGAAAAATATGGATATGGAAGAGAAATCTAACCATCAATTATCTGATGGAGAGTGGTAGAGAACATGGCTATGAAAAGGCCAACAATCCCAAAGCCATAAATTAGTGATGATTTAAGGTACCATCTAGGACAACATTTTTGTTCTAAGTTCCTTTTATTAATGTTGAGGAATTTATTTATGAGATTGGATAAGATCATAAGGAGATATACTTACTTTATAATTAGAGTTTTATCCATTAATAAATTTCTACCACAAACTCATCTTTCACTCTAAAAGATAATAGAACGTAAAAAAATTTCTATTTATACTATTCGTACAGGGTTCCAAAATAAATGAATTTATAATTCATCTACCAGATCTTTTAAAAAAAACTACATTATTTAATCCAGGACATCTCGTGGGCTAGTGGTAGGTGATACACCCTTGTCGCCCTTCGATTGCGGGTTCAAGTCTCGCAGCCTTGCCGGACGCGACGGGTTGCCGCCCGACCTCCGGGTTGTCCTTTTATGGCAATCCAAAATAATCCAAACTAGAAATATCCAAAATACTTCTGTCCAAACTCACAGTCCAACATTTATAAGGAAGGTAAACATAATGTAGATCCTTTTTACCCCGTAATAGCATATGAATACCTTCATTATGTATTCTTTTAATACACTGAAACATCCTGAATTACCATATTCCTTATTGATTACATTCATGCTCCCTTATTCCATATAGAATGCTAGATATACTTCATCAATCCAAAAATGTTTTAAACCCCAACAATGATGGAATATACAAATCATTAATCAGTTCCAAGGTAGTCAAGAATATCCAATATAATTTATCCAAAACAATCATGTATTATTCCAAAATCACTACCTCGGTATCAGAACTATATTATGGTTTATCATTCTCTCAACCATATATTTTCCAAAAATTTATCCTGCTATTGAGTCACTTTTATTTGTTCCACACAATCTCAAGTCCTTAATGAAATAGTACTGCAGTACAATCCTTATATACTCCATAATTATTATAACAAGTACATTGTTGATACAACACTCAATTGACATAATCAACATAAGAACTCTAATCATTCCTCTTCATTTGTGGTAGTATCATAACTTGATTATTATCCAATATCATCATTTGTGGCATAGTCTGATGACTGGGACATAGGTTCGCGTAGTGTCCAAACTCCTTGCAAATGAAGCATTGTACATTTGAAACCATTTTCTTACCCTTGCAGTCACGTACTTTGTGCCCTTTTCCTCCACACTTATAACAAACTCCCATTCCTTTCAGGCAAGTTCCAGGGTGTTTCTTTCCACAGTTATCACATATGGGAAAATTCTTCTTTTCCCTCTTCCCTTTATCCATCTTTCTCTCTTCCATCCTTTTCTTCTCTTGCTTCCCTTCAAAGCCATAGGACTCAGTAAACTCTTTACTTATCTTATCAACACATGATATTATTTCTTCATATGATGATAATACATGCAAGACTATTTCTCTTGTAAATTATGGCTTAAGACCATAAAATATATGATCCTTATTTCTCTTTGTATCATGTGCATTGCTAGAGTTCTCATTCCTTTTACTGGGCGCCATTTCTAAACAATGGCATACATTAGATTAGTTTATGAATAACAATACCTAATCCCAAACTTGTAAAACACATAACATAAATTAAATAGTTTATGGATATAATAAATAATCATAAAAATGTCTCCTTTGAGGAAGTATATACTCATAAACCCTTCATAATGATTTGTAAAGAAAATGAGAGTTATCCTAAGCATATCCCCCGGGAGTGTCGTAACCAAGAGTGCAGCAAGGCCCGTTGTCGTGCACTAGTTTCCGTTCGAGTCTAGCTCAAAGCGGTGTTTTCGGGTTTTACCCCTAGGTACATCTGTTCCAGAGCCGCCTCTACCTGCTCGTATCCAGACAGGGATGTATTGCTCGGAAAACTCACAAAATCTCTATAATACCAAAATTCTAGGAAGTTCTTCTATACTAATCCTCAAAATTCATATTAAATATATGTTCTCTAATCAGAGTTTATCTAAATATAGCTTCCAAGGTTTGTACTAAACTTCTTTGATACCAACTGTAATGCCCCGACCCTATGTAAAAATTGTTTTGCTAAAAGATATATGCTTGTGTCATTTTTGTATTCATTTTAACTTAATTAAAATAAAGTGTCCCTATCACCTACAAGTGGCACCATGGGGTCCCAAAATCGACCCAAAGATGCCTATGGTCGAACATGTATCAACCAATAAGGCTAGGACACGTTTTAGGGTAATTTAGTATTATTATAATATTATTTTTTAACCCTTATTTACCGGATTTACCCTTAACCATGGTAAATAAAATATTTACCACAGTAATTATTCAAAATGTCTAAAAATAAAAGTTACCTATTTACACAATTTGAACATCTTGATTCCAAATATGGAATCCATTTTTCTAAATTAAAAACATAGAAGTGGCAGAAATTAATTTAAAATTAATTCCCGCTGTCAAAACAAAAAGCGTGTTTTTAAGAGATAATAACTATCAAAAGATTGACACTTGTTTATGTTCGGTTTAATTGTAAAATTATGTAAAAAATTATCACTCAAAATATACTTAGAAAAATGGTAAAAATATATTCTAAATATACTTTAAAACCACTCAAATTCATAATTTATCACTATTAATTATTTTGATTAAAAAAGTTGTTTTTAATTAAAATTTAGTAATTTTCACTATTCATCAAAATATGAAAGTTATTCGAAAAGTACCAAAATTTCACCTTAGGCTAAATTTGATACTCCGAATCCAAAAATGAAGTCCATTTTGAGAGATAAAATTTCTAAAATTTTAAAAGGTAGGTATTACTATTCATAACGGCTAGTTTGATTGGTTGTGGTGTGTTAGAACTCGAAGTTGCGTACAACACACGCTACTATATTATTCAAAGGAAAGCATACCGTGGAAGCTTGGGATGTTTCATTTTAAATTTTTTGATGTCCCCCATTTAGTCAAAAAGTTTAAAATATTGTATTTAAAAAGGTTTCACTATTAAAAGTTGATAAAAGTGCAATACTGAAAATGAATCTGTTCTTGCATTATGTCTAAGAAACTCATAATATAGATTCTAAAATTATAAGGATTATATAAAGTTTAAAATTTAGTTAATACTATTCATAACCTCTTTTTAATGGCTTTTTTTTTGTAAGTCATGGTGTGATTAAACTCGGTGTTGCGTGTAGTGAAAGTTATTGAATTATTTTGAAGAAATAACACACTATGAAATCTTAGGGTGTTACACAAAGGGATCAGATTCATCAATTTTCACATGAACTGATTATTCAACAATCCCTAACTTTTTATTAAAAACTATATAAGCTTTGTAAGTAGTAGAAAATCCTAAGAAAATTCCCTCAACATATTTTATATCAAACTTACCAAGATTTTCCTTGATGTTTAAGGTGTAAACCTTGCATCCCAAAACTTTAAAGTAATTTACTTTAGGTTTTCTATTATTCCAAAGTTCATAGGGAGTCTTTTTAAAAATTGTTCTGATTAAAACTATATTAATTATATAATAGGTTGTACTTACAGATTTTACCCAGAAATAGGTAGGAAGATTGTACTTATTTAGCACAGTCTTAGCCATTTCTTGAATAATCCTATTTATTCTTTCAACAATTCCATTTTTTGAGGTGTTCTTGGTGTAGAAAAGGTGTGTTTAATACCCATATTTAAGAAAAAGGAATTAAATTATAGATTCTAAAATTCTCCACCACAATCACTTCTTAATGAAATTATTTTAAAACCTTTTTCATTTTGGACAGATTTGCAAAAAATTTCAAATATAGTAAAAGCTTCATTTTTATATTTTAGAAAATAAATCCAAGTAAATATAGAATAGTCATCAACTAAAACATATATATATATATATATATATATATATATATATAATTTACCATCCAAGCTTGCTATTATTAAAAGTACAAAAAAATACATATGGATAAGTTCTAGAGGTTTAGATGTAGAAATTTTGTTAACAGATTTGAAGGATGATTTGTGCTGCTTGCCAAGTTGACATGCATTACAAAATTTATCACTTTCAAATTTGAGACTAAGAAAATCAGAAACTGATTTTTTCTTAGATAAATTATGTAAAGAATATATATTTAAATTTTCATGTCTTCTATGCCAGATCCATAATTCATTTATCTTAGCAGTTAAGTTGTTTACTTTTTGTTTACATAAGGAATTTAAGTCCAGGGTATAAACATTATCAGTTCTGGGTGCTCTAAATTTAAGCAATTTATCTTTAAAAATAGAACAACAGTTGTTAGAAAAATCAAAAAATAACCATCCTCATAGAGTTGAGAGATACTTATCAAGTTGTGTTTCAATCCTTGTATATATAGTACTTTATTAATTGAGACAACTTCTAGATCTCCAACAATTCCAATGACAATAATTTTACCTTTGGAATTGTCACCAAATGTGACTAATCCTCTATCCTTTTGAGTTAATGTTTTAAAGTTTGATAAATTCCCACTCATATTCCTGGAGCAGCCACTGTCCATATACCATATTTTAGTTCAACTTCTGTGACCTGCTTCCTGGAATGGAATTTAAAAAAAGGTTTGTTTTGGTACCCATATTTTGTTGGGTCTAGCAGTGTTAGCCAACAAAGACCTGAGAATCCATACTTGATTTATTTTTCTATAATCAATAGAATCATATAAACTTCTTGCAACAAAGGATTTGTTAATCCCACTTCATTGCAGTTTCCTTAGATAACAGTTTTTAGATATATGGCCTTTTGTTCCACAGTAGTTGCAAATTTTACCTTTTGTTATTGGAAAAAAATAGTTCTTATACAGTTTGGGTTTCTCACCTTTACTGCCTATTCCATATCTTTCCTTTTCAATCACATTATTTCCAAGAATTTTATTTAGTGTATTTTCTCCTTTTGTAAAAACAAGAGCTGCATTTTTTTATGTTTCTACTTCTATTTGTAGTGCTTTTATTTTAGTTTCATTATCTGTATAGTTTGTGTTTGATGGGTTATATTTTTCAATTAACTCTTGATGTTGTTTTAGAAGAGCGTCTCTTTCTCCTAAAACAACATTGTGAATATTTTTCAGTGATTTATGTTTCATAAATAAGGAATCATATTTCTCTTCCAGCATATTGTAGTAGGATATAAGTTTATTATTTAAATAACTAGAACTAGAATCAGAATCAGATGAGTAATAAAATTGTACCTCATCAGCTTCTGCCATAAAGCACATGTTTGCTTTCATATTTGATTCTTCTTTTTCTGAGTTAGTCTTTGATAAGCTGCTAGAGTCTTTAGAAACACTCCAAGTAGCTTTCATTGCTCTTTTATCTTTCTTCTCATAATCATTGTTTTTGAAAAATTTCCTTTTCTTTTCTCCTTTTAATTGGGGACAGTTAGGTCTAATGTGACCCGTTTTTTTGCATTCATAGCATCTAACTTCCCTTGGTTCTTTTTCATCCTTTTTAAAGGATTTTCTAAATCCCTTCTTCTTTCTATATAATTTAATGAACTTTCTAGCTAGCTGAGCTAGTTCTACATCTGAATTAGATGAATCAGAATTATCTGATTTCACTTTGATTTCATTCTTCATTTTTATGCTTTTCTTTTGAGATGTTACCTTCAAATAAGTATTTTCTCTTTTTATTAACACTTTATTCTCACTTTCTTCATCTTTTATATCATATTCATACATCACAAGAGTTCCAATTAACTCTCTCATTGTAATATCTTTGACTGGTGAGGATTTTCTAATAGCAGCCAAAATTTCATCACACTTAGGTGGTAATACTCTTGGAACTTTCAGGGCCTGATCTGCTTGTTTGATAGGCTCACCTAAGGCAGTGATATTATTAACAATTTCTATAAGTATTCCATTCATATGGGTGATTATTTCTCCTTAAAACATTCTAAATGTGTCGAATTTCAATTTCACAGTGGCATACCTCATCTGTCTAACATTATTAGTTCCTTCATAGGAAACTGCAATCATCTTCCACATTTCATAAGTCGTTGGGCACTGAGATACTCTATTGAATTCATCTGGTCCATGACCACATATGATAGCATTCATAGCTTTCGAGTTTATGTTGTACTCTACTTTTGTATCAGCACTCCATGTTTCAGGTTTCTTTGGAATCACATAGGGATTTAGAATTTATAGTAGAATCTGTATACAAGGTTCTTTAAGTAAATGACCATCCTTGATTTCCAGCATCCATAATTTTTACCTTTGAAGTAGAGAGCTCGAACCACTGACATACCCTCTCATGTATCATCCATTGTGCTCTGTATAATCCATAAACTTTTAGATTGTTATAGATTTGACAAAATCTCATCCTCTGATACCAATTGTTGGATCGGGTTATACCAAATATGCACGAGAGGGGGGGGGGGTGAATTGTGTCTTTTAAAAATTCTTCACGAATCGTGATAATGGCCGTGTCAATACTTTTATCTTTATCAGGTTGTTTATGCATCATAAAATAAATAGTTAAAGAATTCAAGGATGTATAGTGGTTTGGGGAACAGAAGGACCCTAGTACACTCCACTAACGCTCTACTCCACGAGCTTGGTGATTTTCACTATCTAGTCCTCTTATCAACAGACCGTCCACAACTGAGTGCAGGCAGTTGACACCTTTACAAGTTAAGGCTAAAAACAGAGCCTTTTGGTTCATACACAGAACTGAATACACATCTTAGTACGAGAATTTAGTTACTCAAAATAAAAAGAGTATTTGTCTTGAAATACTTTCCAGTTGTTCTTCAAAGTTGCAACAACACACAACTGGTAGTCGATGAATTGTCATCTTTAGAAAGAATGAACTTTAGGTAGAAGTAGTTCTGTGCCGATCCAGTTATAGTAGATATTTAAATGAATTTAGAAACTTCAACAACAATATATTCACAATAGATAATCAATGTAGAATTTATGAATCTTCAATGTGTTTCTTCTTATTTAGAAAAAAGAGTTTGATAGATCTTGATAGTAGTAGATCTGTGTGACTTTTATATCTTTATAAACTATAGCAGCGAAAAAAACTCAAGAGATTTTTCTTCTAATCTTTTTTACAATGATCTATTTTTTTCTTTTTCTTTTTTTAATTCAAAATAACATAGATATATATAGAATAACTATGAGAATTTTCCTTAAAAATTTAGATCCACAAATTTCTCATTTAGAATCGCGATATTCAAATGTTTGAATAACAGAGCATTCATAACTCCCCTAAATATTTGCCATGAAAATCTCCTCTTAAATTATTCCTTTGAATCACAAATAAATGGCTTTGAATTAGTCAAAGATGTGCTTTAAATTCAGGATTTGAATTTGGATTGAAATCAGCCTAATAATCTGCATAAAGACCATTGCTTAATAAAGTCGTAATTTAAATCTCCGATGCCAAAATTAGGGTTGAACTGCATAACATTCTTTCTCAGAACGTAAGGTTGACAATGTAAGGTTAATCATCCATTCATCAAAAGTAAGGTTGATCATCCATACTTTCCTCTTCAACTCTCAAATGTATGGTATATTATCTATACTTTCCTTTTTAGCAAAACATAAGATACATGATCCATACTTTTTGATAGAATGTAAGGTTCATTATAAAAGTATGGTTGATGATCCATACTTTTTGATAAAATTTAAGGTTGTTTTGAAAAGTAAGGTTGATGAACCATACTGTTGAGAAACAAACATAACGTTCCATACTAACGTAGGGTTCTTATTCCATAATTTTCTGATATCCCAAACGTAAGGTTCCTTCCAAACTTAGGGTTCTTCTTCCATACTTTTGTGATATCCCTAATGTAAGGTTCCTTCCAAACGTAGGGTTCTTCTTCCATACTTTTGTCTATAACGTATGGTTGCTTAACCATACTTTTCTGATATGCCATAAAGTAAATGACTCCATCCTTGCACTAAACTCCTCAACGTAGGGTATGCACAATGTTTCTAGAATACCCTAAAGTGATTTCTAAACATGCAGAGCATGAACAATGTTTCTAGAACATGCTAATACGCTAAAATAATTTCTGAACACTTTGTCAAATATTCCATGCAGATTAAATGCTTTAATATTATTCCAAAATAGAGAAATAAATAATATTAATTTTATGAAATATACTCAAAGTAAAATCATTAGAATAGCAAATAAAGGTATTTGTGAACATCAAAATCATCATAAAGAGATAGAGCATCGTTCTCTACATTTTCTTCATTTTGAGTATGTCACTTGTCTTTTTTACTAAAATGTCATTTTAAACAAGAAACATGCACTTTGAGTCATAATGGTCACATCGTGTGTTGTTTTGATGTGAGAATGATTTTGAAACATCAAAAATGACTTATGAATTGTTTTCCAAAATTATCAAGATAATCTGAGTGTATTTACTTGGTTTTTAGTGAGTGGAATTTCTTAAACTAATATATCAATTTTAAACTAATAATGGGCACTTTGATTCATACCAGGCACATTATGTATTAAATGGAGGTGAAGATAATTCCTACACTTAAAAAATTAATTATGAATTATTTTCCTAAATTATCAAGAAAATCCAAGTGTGTTTGCTTGGTTTTCAGTGAGTGACACTTTTTAAACTAAAATATCAATTTTAAGCTGATAAAGGAAACTTTGACTCATACTAGGCACATTGTGTATCAGATTGAGGTGAGACTATTTATACACATAAAAAATGACTTATGGAACATTTTTATAAAGTATCAAAATAGTACAAATTCATTTTCTCAGTTTTGATTTTGTTAGTTGTATTTTTTACTGAAATTAATGTCAACTTTAAATAAAAAGACACACTTGGAGTCATACCAGTCACACCATGTGGCATATTTAGGTGAGTCTGATTCCTACACATCTAAAATTAATTATAGATCATTTTTATAAAGTATAAAAATAATATGAATGTGTTTTTTTAGTTTTGAGTACATCACTTTTCTTTTTTACTAAAATGTCATTTTAAACTGGAAACACACACTTCGAGTCATACTGGTCACATCATGTTTCGATTTGAAAGAAGACTAGTTCTTACATATCACAAATGACTTATGAATTGTTTTTTTAAATTATCAATACAATTCAAGCATGTTTTCTCAGTTTTTAGTGAGTGATAATTTTTAAACTAAAATGGAAATTTTAAACAGATAATAGACACATTGAGTCATATCAGAAACATCATATATCAAATTGATGTGAGACTAATTATTATATGTCAAAATGACTTATGGATCATTTTCATAAAATACCAAAATAAAATGAATGATTTTTATCAGTTTTGAGTATGTCAGTAGTCTTTTTTACTAAAATTAATGTCAACTTTAAATAAAAAGACGCACTTGGAGTCATACCAGTCACACCATATGTTGGATTAAGGTTCAGTTGATTCTTACATGTCTCAAATGATTTATGGACCATTTTCTTAAAGTATCAAAACAATATGAATGTGTTATCTTTGTTTTGAGTATGTCACTTGTATTTTTTACTAAAATGTCATTTTAAACTGGAAACACACACTTTGAGTCATACTGGTCACATAGTGTGTCAATTTAACATGAGACTAATTCATACATGTCAAAAATGACTTATGAATTATTTTCCTTAATTATCAACACAATTTGATAACATTTTCTTAGTTTTCAGTGAGTGAAACTTTTAAACTAAAATATCAATTTTAAACTGATAACAGATACTTTTAGTCATACCGAGAACATAATGTGTTATATTGAGTTGCATCTAATTAATACACATCAAAAATTACTTATGGATAATTATCTTAAAGTATAAAAATAATCCGAATTTGTTTTCTCAGTTTTGAGTATGTTAGTTGTCTTTTTTTTCAAAAACTAATGTCAACTTTAAATAAAAAGATGCACTTGGATTCATATCAGTCACACCGTGCATCAGATTTAGTTTGAGATGATTTCTATACACCCAAAATGACTTATGTATTTTTTACTAAAGTATCAAAATGATCCAAATGTGTTTTCTCAGTTTTGAGTATTTTACTTGCCTTTTTTTACTATAATGACATTTTAAACTTGAAACACACATTTTAAATCACACCAGTCACATCATGTATCAGTTTGATGCGATAATGATTCCTAAACATAAAAAATGTACTATTAATTATTATCCTAAATTATAAAGACAATCTGAGGGTGTTTGATGAGTTTTTAGTGAGTGATAATTTTTGAATGAAAATTTCAATTTTAAACAGATAATGGATACTTTGAGTCATTACTAGACACATAGTGTATCAGATTGAGGTGTAGGTGATTCATACATGTCACAAATGACTTATGGATAGATTTACTAAACTATCAAACAATCCACATGTTTTTTATCAGTTTTGATTTTTTCAATTGTCTTTTTTACTAAAATTAATGCCAATTTTAAATAAAAAAATTACATAGAGTCATACTGGTCACACCGTGTGTCAGATTGAGGTAAGGATGATTCCTACTTGTCCAAATTTCTCAAAACAATATAAAATTAAAATTTTACCACCCTTTCTATTGGGTTTATTTGTCTAATTACCAAAACTACATATTGAGTCGATGTTCTTATCTGAAAAACCTTTTTTAGGCTAAGAACATTGACTCAATATACAATGTTGTAGTTCGACAAAGAAATACAATAGAAAGAATGGTAACATTGGCAGAAATAAACATGTTATCTCTTTTATGGATTATTATAGATAGTTAAATAAATATGACTTCCTAAAAGATATGTGAAAGAAACTAAAAAATATTAGATAAAAATGATAAGGAAATTAACTTAAAAATAATTAATAAATGTTGTTTTTTTTAAAATATGTTATAGGAATTAAACTTTTCATGATGGTTGTATAAATTTTTGACCCATTTCCTTGTTTCCATTATCTCAATTTTAGTCTCAAATTTGAGTCTCTCACGAGCATGAGAATCATAGAACAAATAACCCAAACTCGAACAAAAGAATCCAACTATATAAGAAAATAATTATTATGTGAGTAATACTATAAAGAAATAAATTAAATATAAATATGAAACCATAAATTAATTATATATACAATGATTTTACTATGAAAACATCAATATTACCTATGTTATTGAGTAGATATAGCATCGTTTCTATTCCTGCAAAGGAAGTGAAGGGAACTTGAAGGAAAGTGATAAATTCCAACACTATAGGGGTGGATTTTTTTAAGGGATAAGAATTTTGTGGAATTTTTGGTGCAAAAAGAAATTAAATATGGTTATAAATATTCTAAAATAAATGAACTATAAAAATATAAATTTCCAAAAAATCATTTAAAAAAACTAAATAAGTATTAGATAAAAATGATAAGGAAATTAACTTACAAATAGTAGATAAAATGATGAAAAAATTAATAAAATAATTAGTAAGAATTCACCATTTGATGGAGAATAATTATATGGAAGTTTTGGTGCAGAAAGGCATGAATAATGAACAAAAATATTATATAATAAACAAACTATTCAAGGAATAATGAAAATTAAATCAACGTTTCATTATATAATTTTTCAATAAAATAGAGAAAGTATATCATAACATTACCTTTACATATTACCAAAGGGTTTCCTTCATTATAGTTTGTTCTTATATGGGATTGGTAACATCATCATGCATAGAAGACATTATCTACATGAGTATTCAAACATTTAATTTAGATTATATTAATGTAGTAGAGAAAATATAACATTATACGAAAAAACATAGTATATTAAAAAACATTTTTACCTTCTCATTGAACACTCATTTTTTAAAGGTTTTAGGGATTTGGATCCTCTATTGAGAATCTAAATACCCTATTTGTGGTCCCCTATTATATACAAGACATTTTCTAAATTGTGACTGAAATGAAATGATTGTGATCTTCTAATGAAAGGATTATCCTTGATTGAATTTCCATATGACCGGACATTTGTTTTAGTCTTTAGCAGGAAAATCAAACAATTCTTGTTTGCTAGACATGAGATAAAAAATACTTTCACTACTTGTGATTCTATTATGAAAAGATAATATTTTTCCCCTTACACAATAAATTTTACCTTCATGAATCCCATTTCATAAACTTTCACTAAACTCCTATTATCAACCCATTTTCAACAAAAAATAGACACTTGAAATGTTGTATAATCAAACTCTTATATCTATTTGATAATGACAATATATGAAATATTTGCATAAATTGGATTTCTATCCTTGGAACCAGATATGTGCATAACTTCTGCCACAAGCATAACACCACTATTTTTCATCATACTACAGTCATCCTATTATTTTATATAGAAAGTATAAAAATTTATTACAAAACCAGTGTAAGATATAAAATTTTCATTCAGTCCCATGGCTAGCCATCAAATTCATTCAGAAATTGAATTCATATTTTCAGATAACTCCTTATAAATTTGATCTTGAAACCATTCTATAAATGATTAATTATGTGAATTCGATATCCATCCTTCATCCCTTGATGGATTCAAATATCTAAGAATTTATTTGTGGGATTCAACGTATGGATCAAAAACTTCACTATTATGTAAAATTTGAAGGTTTTATTTCTCCCACTCTATCAAGGTAATTGTGAAAAAATCTCTTCTAAAAATCCCTTTGACTATAAGACCTATGTTGTGATGAGACTTTTGGAGACCAATTATATCAACATATTATAGGTGATCAGTATAGAATTCAAAATCTTCTTCAGAAATATATCATTCTCCAATACAACCTTCTATTTGACTTTGATTATTGACATGCCCTTTAAAAAACTTTATATACCATTCAGTGGGATACATCCATCTATAATGGGCATGAACACATATTTGAACCTCTCTAACCAAGTGAACCATTAGGTGGACCGTTATATTAAATAGTGGTGGTGAGAAGGACATCTCTAATTCACATAATATGACCAAAACCTCCTTATTCATGATTGGAAACTTCTTTAGGTCTATAAGTTTACTATATATGAATTTTAAAAAGAAGCAGTGTCTGGTTAATGTATACCATACATTTTTAGGCAGAATACAATGAAAAGAAACAAACATCAAATCTTGCATCAAAACATGACATTCATGTGATTTTAGTTCCTATAACTTCAAATTAGTCATTGAAATGACATTATTGATATTTTAGAAATACCCCTCTAGAAGTTTTACACTATTAAGAAAAAGTAAAGATTGAAATTTTTCCTATCTAGATAAAGTGTAAGCTAATGGATAAAGAAAAGACTACCCTTTACCCTTCATTGGTACCAAATATTCCCTTATCCCTATATCAATCATGTCCAACCTAGCCTTGATTCCATATTTTATTTTTCCAGGAAAATTTAGCAACGTTCCAATAACACTATCAAATAATTTTTTTTCTACATTTATGACATCAATAAAATTTATAATGTATAAATAATTCTAATACAGAAATTAAAATAAAATTTATCTCTTCTTCCAACCTGATATTGTAAGGTTTTTTGAAAATGGTTTACTGAAAATAGTGTCAATATCATTTACTTTATCGAATAGTTGATCGCCTATTAGTGGAGATGGTGTTGTACCTTGTTTGATATTCCCATCGAATACTGTCGTCCAAGATTAGTATTTATTTCATCGAGGTAAAAAATTAAAATTTCTTAAAAACATAGTCTTCAAGGAATGTTTTAACCCAACTAAGTGTATGAATTCTTCAAAAATGGGACACCCCAAAATTACTTTAATGATATAGATTGATAAATTTCTATAAGTGTTAAATTCATTTATCATCATGTACAATATGGACCTTAATGTGAATTCTTCACTTATATAAGAATCATACATTGTAACACCTGTATCCCACATCAATTTTAGATCTTTGATCAATGGATCCAAATAGACATCAATATCATTATCAGGTTTCTTTGGTTCATATATAAGTAGAGACAACATAATATATTTGCGCTTCATGCATAACCATGTCGATAAGTTATAATTTACCAATGTGACATGCCATGTACTATGAGTACTACTATGTACACCAAAAGGATTTATTCCAATTATAGATAATTCAAGATGAATGTTTCTTGTCTCATTTCTAAATTAAGGATACTCATAATCAATTTTTTCTACTGAGGAGAATCAGCTGGATGACATAGGTTCCCATATCTAATTATTTTATCTGCATGCCATGTTAATTGTCTCATGGTTTCTTGACATCCATATAGTCTTCTAAACCGTGTAATGATAATAAAGTACCAAACAACTTTCTAAGTACTTGATTAATTTTTCTTGTATTGATCAACACCAAACTTAGGTCATTTTATGAGTGATTCATGGTCCTTATGAAATAATATGAAATCATTGGTAAAAGCATGTATTTTTTAGATATCATTCCCATCGAATGTTGCATTCCTTTAGCATCATATGTTCGACATGGTATGTCATTTTATTCTGGTAGAATGTCATTTAAGAGACTAAGTAGTTCTATAAAGATGGTTTCACTCCATCCATTTCCAGCTTTCAAATTATACAACTTCCACACAGCTGTCAATGTTATGTATTTAATACAACCGGTATACAATGGTCTCTTATCACCCTTATTTAACTTCTCAAACAACTTTGTACAACCATAAATATCACCTTCAATTGCGATTTTCATTTCTTCCATGCGATCTCCATCATCATTTACACTAGTATTCATATCAAATTATCCATAAACTAGAGTATCATCCCAATTGTAGAGTACATTTTGTTTTCCCCATGTTTATTCCAACATTTATAGCTCTGATATATTCTGTGATAAATCAAAAAAAATTCTATCTTTTCTAGATTAATTTTTATTAAATAACAACAACATAAACATGGACAAAGTATTTGAGAAGGGTTGGATGGTTGCTCCATTTAAAACTCGATGAACTCATTAACTCCATCTTTATACTCTTTTGTTAAATGATTAGAGTGCATCCATTTTTGATTCATATCCATCCTATTCGGTTTAAGAAATAATCATTTTATATAATAAATAAATAAATACACATACGATATTCATTATTAAAGGTGAAAGTTATAGATAATTATAATAAGGGAAACCCAACATTTGATTGTTTCAAATAATTTCAATATGCTTTGAAGAAAATGGGTAATTGAATTTAAGAAAAGAATTACGCCACTATAGTAGGTGTTATCCTCTGAATTCATTCAAAGGAAAAAGTTATAAAAAACTATCATCCTCATCAGCTCATCTCCCGAACATTTATCATTGCATTCTGTTGTTCAACACTCATCCTCCATATCTTTTCTACATGTACCTATGTTTCATGAAATACTATAAGGAGTAGTCATCCATGGGATAACTACTACTTAGAGCAGTATAAGAAATATAAAAGAGATGAAGGTCAGTCTCAAGCAACAAATTGAAATAATAACTATTTGGGAGATGAAGTTGATGAGGAAGATAACTATACTCCATTGTGTTCTATAAAAGGGGTAATGCCTCCCATTTATTAGAATTACACCATTGGAACTAGTTATTAACTCATTTCCTATTGAAGGTGAGATTTGGGGGGCATACACTTTCTTATCTGTGATTCAAGGGGTCTCGATGGGGACATGTTTTGATATATGAATCCTTTGGGCATCTATGAATTATATATGTATAATAGAAATACCACTCTTAATACTTTAAATCCTCTAACTAAGACTATTCCTACCTCTATTAAAATGATCCATCAAGTCTTTCTTAAATCCCCTAAACAAATGAAAATATAATAATTTCAATTAAGCAGTAATACGAAACCCAAATATGATAAACAGGAATAAAAAACTCCCATTCCATCAAATAAAATATATAAAATTGTATTGATAAAAAATTTAACAAATAAAGAGTTATTTTTTATAAATTAATGGTAATTAGAGATTCATAAGGGTGAAACCAATACATGTAGACCTAAAATGATGAATACCTAAAAATAATTTCTAATAATTATTCCAACATATATAGAATTTTATAACATCCATTCTATTTTTTAGAACAATTTATGTAACAACCTAAGGAATTATTATATTTATTATTAATGGTATATCAAATATTTGAAAACATCTCAAAATTATAATTTCAATTAAAAATTGGTAAGGAATAAAAAATATAATTTTAGGAAAAGAATATACATAATAATGATAAAGGTTTTAAACATCTCAAAATTCTTAGTTGATAAATTGATTCAAGAATTATGTCTACACAGGTTTAAAGAAAGAATTATATTCAAGAAGTGGAAGAGTAGGCTTTATAATAAAATTTTATTTCCATGGATATTATGGATTCTATGGTGATTTTGGGAACATAGTATAAAATTTTAGTCACAATAAGATAAATAATAGTAATTATGGAAGATATAGAGGTTTTAATTTAAAGGGGAGATGACCCACTCTTACAAAAATAGTTTCAAAGTGAGACAAATCATTATAAGTAAAATTGGATGATAAATTTCAACCATTGAATGAAATCTATTGAACATGTGACAAATTAAATGGTTGTATGAAGGATTGTCAAAATTTTCAAAAAATATAGATGAATGTGAAGAAAGAATTAGAAATGTATTATATGAAAAAGAATGTAATGTGAGAGGAATTTATTATTGATATCACACTGAAGGATTTACAAAAGAAACATCCTTTAATATTAGATATTGGTTGTTCATATCACATGACAGGTAAATTGATGTAATTAAAGATTTTTGACAAGTTAAAAGGGTACTTATTATTTTAGAAATGGTGTATTGCTTGAGATAAATTGTTTGCATTTAAAATATGTTGGAAATAAAAGGAAATTTTAATAAATGGTCTATTTTTAGATAGATTAAAGTAAAATATACATAGTGTTTATTAGATGTATGATGAAGGAAATTAAGTGATTTTTAAGAAGTATTAATAAGTAGGTTATCATTTCAAAGATGGCTATAATTTTACAAAGTTATCAAAAACTAATCGAACGATATTCTAATTTGGGGTTGGTAAAAATTTATGGTAACTATGTTTGAAAGAGGAAATTTATTTGTGGTAGTGAAAAATTGATCATATTAGATAATTATACATTTAAATACTAACTTAAAAAGGGTGTGTTGAGATGTTTTTATGATGAAAAGATAAAAGTGATAGATATTTTTTACTAATTAGAACATAGATATTTTTAATAATTAAAATAATAAATTAGAGATTTAAATGAAACAACCCTTTGAGTTTATTTACTATGATATATATGGACCCTCAAAGTATAAATCAATAAACTGTAATAAGTATTTATTTTCACCCATTTATAATTATACTTAGATCATATGTATTATTTTTTAGTCACATATATATCCATAATGATCTAAAGGGGATTACAATTTTAAGAATAAGTATTAATAATGAGTTTAATTATGTAGTAAAGAAGACTATATTAGATTACGGGGTTGAGTATATGGCACACCTATTATGGGGTGGTAAAAAATAATATTTATATTCCTCATTAGTACAACACAATTGATAGCCAAGGTCATTCCCTTAAAGATTTTATTTTGGATCACTCACTATTCCTACCACATTATTATATTTATGGAATTTATATATTTTTTCAAAAAATGAAAAATAGTTGGGATTTTGAAAATTGATGCAAAAAAATTTACAACATTAATGAAAATATGAGATTACGAATACATTATTATTAAGAAACAATGATTAATACTTGGGGGATTTCCTATATTTATATAGGCATTCTCATGTACTTTGGGATGCCCCTAGCGATACTTCCTCTTGGATATGCTCTATTAAGTGGATATGGGCATTTGATGCAACCAGTAATCTTCAAATGTGATATCTCTCTCCACTTACTTGAAAGTTTTAATTGGAATATATGGATGGGATATTGCATGGTTTGAATGAATATGGGCCTTCTATAAAGTTGTTCTTTAAATGAGATAATGATCACTGGTTATATCTTGTTTTTCATTATTTATCAAAACATACACACAATTCTCTTAAATGGAAGTAGGAATAGATTCCTACTCATGATTAGCCGTTGAATCATGTTATTGAGATACTTAGATGGTGAGGGATTGAATATAAGAGTTTACACTATTGACCACAGGTATATGCCAATAGTAAATAAATAACGATGATAAAAAAATGCACATATATATCAAAAAACAAGCAATAAATGAGTGAGGAGGAGGAGAAAATAACATAACTTACATTGAAGATTTGAATTGTCTGAGAGAAAGTAGAGATATTGCCAAACCCAGATTTTTTTTGAGCCTTGGATTCATTCGAGCCTTGAATCATTCAAGCCTAGGATTCGAGCCTCGGAATTGTTCAAGCCTTGATTTGAGCCTTGATTCAATCTTGGATTCAATGAGGAGGAGTGTTGGAAGTAGGTGGCTTCTGTGGAATGCTTCGAATATTGCAATTGGTTCGCGACTAGTTAGGGTTATTTAAATAAATCATGAAACTTTTATCAGTGCTTCCAAAAAATAAATGATAAAGATTCATTTTATTAGCGCTAAATTAATTAGAGCTAATAAAAGTCATCTTTATCAGCATTAAAAAAGTGCTAATAAATGCCATCTTTATCTGCATGAAAGTTTTAGCGTGGATAGAAATGTCTTTTATCCACGCTTATTACCTAAGTACTGATAAAATATTTATAATTATAATTATAAATATTTTTTTTGTAAATATATTTATATAATTATATATATAATAAATATATATAAATATAAATATAATAAATATATATAAATATAAATATAATAAATATACTCATTATTTAAATATATTAATTATAATTTAATAATTATTCAAATATATAATTATTTATTTATAATTATATAATTAATTAAAAAAATAATATTTATATATTTATACACATATATTTATATATTTAATAAATATATATAAATATAAATATAGTAAATATATTTTTATATTTATATATTTATATCATTATATATATATATATAGAATGTAGTGGAGCTGGAGAGCTTCTCTCTCCTAAATGGAGGGCTTCCCTCTCATGATTCTCATGGAAATTGCTCTGGTGATTGTTTTCTGGTGTGGCTCAAACCAAGCTGATCTTTTGAGGATGATATCATCGACCACTATGAGATGTTTGTAGCTTGTGCTATTAATCATGTAATCACAGATGACAAATCATATCAAATTTTACTTTTGAAGGGTGATAAACCCTTTTGTTCAAGCGGTGAGGTGGAAATTTTTCCAGGTGGGGCGACGATGGCCCGCCACTCAACAGTGTGGCACTGGGGAGTGTCAGCAAGGCCAGTGAGAACCATTAAATGAAGGAGGTTTCAGACCATATTGTGGTGGAGAAGCGATACTGGACCTGACTCCACAACACTATAGGTGTAGGAGAAGTCCGGTGATGGTGACGACAGGGCCCGGTAGTGGCCGACAAATGTGTGGTGTCATGCACAGGGTGGCGTCATGCGTACGACGATGTGAAGGTTGTAGGGGCTTGTGGATCTTGCAGGTAGATGATGTATGCTGACGGACCGGTGGGGAGTTTCTCCGGTCTGGCGTGGCGAAGTGGATCCCAACGAAAACTGTCGGCAATGGGACCCTGGTGGCTGACTAGTGTGATGTTGTGGGAGTAATCTACAATGGTGCTTGTCGGTGTCAAGTTCTGGCTGACAACATTGGTGGTCAGCTATGAATGGATCCCGCTACAGCGGGATGGTTTTCGGACTAATGCCTCTGGTTTATCAGCGACATGCCTTACCACTCCGGTGGGAGGAGGGTGAGCCTATGATTGGAGGTCGGTGAATACTGACCAGGAGGGCATTGAATAGGATGGATGCATCAAGGTCAGGCATGACCTCGAGAGGTGGGAAACCTCAGGTTGTGCGGAAGAATTTGGGGTTCAATCTTATGGGGGATTGTGCAAGACAAGCTATTTGTCTGATTTTCTATGATGGACCATGATTAGAGGGTCAGATTGAGCAGCCATCACCGCTTAATGGGTCTGCTAACCGTTTTTTCGGTATGGGGTTGACATGGATTGGATTTGTTTTCTGTGGGTCATTTTTGGCCATTTTGGACAGGATGCGGTATTTGAGGTGATGTAGACCCTCCTTGACGAGGGTGATGGCGATGAGGAATTCAACTGGTGCGGATCCGTTGATTGAGTTCTGATCCGGGCATGGGCTGTGTCGTGGATGATGAATAGGAACGTAGATTTTTGGGATGTGGATGCATGATTTTCAGAAGTTTCCAGGATGTGATTGTAACACCCCAGGTAAATAAAGAATATTACATTTTATATTTATCCATATTTGTGAATAAAATGTTAATATTAATTTAAAAGTAATGCTATGCTCGATGGCGTACCCAATACGCAACAATGAGTTTCTTGGAAATCTTACTTTGCACTCTAATAATAAAATAATATTATTTTAAATGGTAGTTAACGCCCAACCGTTGTAATGGAGGGAATAAACAAAACTAACTACAAAATGATTATATATGTTTGTAAAATATTTTTACTTTTATCCAATAAATGTTAGAGGCTTAAAATGCGAATGAATCCAATTTTAAGCGTAAATATTCTAATATTCTTTAAAAGGTCGATTAACCGCCTTTTAATGGAGAACCCTTTTTAAATCCACTTGTTAACAATTTTATATGTTATATTGGACCAAATAAAATCCATCTTTAGAATCGGGATATCAAAATTTACTTTGTGTAGGTTTTTGTTACTCTTTTTGATAAAGTTCACTTTTAATGAATAAGTGAAAAATGTTGTATTTTAATTCAAAATCACTTTTTAATCTAATTTATTTATATGATTAGATCATCTTTTGAATTGGTTTTAAAGTGAAATTAGAATATATTTTTACCATTTAATCCAATGGTGGTTATTGGAATTAATTTCACTTTGAAATTGGACTTAAACTAGTGTCAATCTTTTAATAGATATTGTTTCTTAAAAACACGCTATTTGTTTTAACAGCGGGAATTAATTATTAAATTAATTAATGCAACTTATATGTTTTTAATTTTGTAAAATAGACATCATTTTTGAATTCGGAATATCAAATATATCTTAGGGTGATTTTTTGGTATTTTTCTGAAAAACATCAATTTTTGATGAATAGTGAAACTACTAAGTGGCAGTTAAAAAACTGATTTTTCGTTTAAATGAAACATTACCACTTATGTGATTTGAATTTAAAAAATATGACATACATAGTTGTCATTAGTATGTAAAATGTGGTTCAATGGGATTAAAATAATTTTTTGGTGAATAGTAACTTTTAAGTTTTATTAATCGCGATTAAAGGTAATTAGTGTAATTAAAGGTAAAGATAATGTTATAATAATATGAAATGACCTTGACACATTTCCTACCCTTATTGTATGAGTCATGGAATACCAAGACAATCCATGGGTCAACTTGGGGACCCCATAGATCCACTTTGGTAGGAAAATGACATTAATAACTTTTTATTTAAAGTTAAAATAAAAATGTCACAAACATGTATTGTTTTACTAAAAAAATTTTTACATGGGGTTATACAATTCATATTTTTGACTATAAATATTCATTATAAATCTAAAAATATTTCCTACATCATGATATTTTTCTTATAATTTTTAGACCTTAAATAAATAAATTTATTTATGACACTATGATGATGCAGTGATTACCTCATTAATGAACGATTTAAATAAAATGATAAGATAAGGTAAAATCTAAAAATTACACTTGTCAAAAACCTATTGGATGAGTTTATTTCGAACCCTTATCACCTTATCCTCAAAATATATAATTGTGGGACATTTAATATCTAAAAATCATTTTATAATAAAGTAACTTTTCAAGACATTCCAAGAGTGCCCCTCCTCCCTCTTATAAAAGGCCCCCACCTCTACCCCCTTACCCACACCTCTAAAGCCTTTGTATTGACCACACTCTGCCCATTTTATCTCTCCACATAACTCTCTTCATCCTAGAATCCTTACCTTAGGCAGAAATATCTTAAAGAAACCCTTTTGGTTCAAACCAACGGGAGTTACCCGATTTAAAGGTAATGTCCTCTCTTATGTTCTTTTGTTTTATTTTGCTTCTCCAACCCCCTAAACTCTTTTTATTCCTTTATTTTGTAACAAAAAAAGTATCTTAAATATATTAGGATGTTGTTATGAGAAGTATTCTAGCTACACTTACACACACCTACTTCTAATGGTTAAAGAACATACTGTTTCTGTGGATGACGAATTGTTACCTCACGAAACGATGATTGTTCTATCTTCTCCTACCACCTCTCATGGTGGCCATTATGATGACACTATATTTATTTATGATATATATTATATTTATTTACTCTCTACTCTTCTGTATTTTACATTTAAAACATACCTTTTTTCTTTGCATGTTGTGCAAATGCGATAATTTCATTTGAGGAAGTGTGGACTACCGCCCCCTCAAGTGATGTGACTCGTTCATGCAATACATGGAATGTATAAAGAATGAAAATAATGAACTTATGTGACCTATATAACATATATATTATACTGTAATTATAATATATATATATATATATCTCATTTAGTTTTAATTTCATTAAATACGAAATAGAAATGAAAGTAGCGTTCATGCGTACGTACGACTTACCGTTTCCATGAACGGTGCATTTCATTTTTTACCTCTAAATGTCATGTAATATTATAAATTCAAGTATTTACTGGATATATATGATATATATGATATCTACATCATGAATATAATTCTGGATATAATGTATATTTTACCACATGAACAACTTTTAATTATAAGAAGTTTATTTTTTGACTCAAGTACCAATGATCGACAAAATGACCGTTATTAACTTAAATAATTAAATAATGTTCATAAAATGTTAATAAATGATATAAAAGGAATAATTAACTTAAAAAATTTTCTTAATAAAGTATAAATTAACTATAGTTTATTATTCATGAGATTAAATAACGATCGAGTCAAGTCGGACACGAGGTAAGAGATCCGACCTCTCTCTTTCTTTTCAAGTAATCTCTTTTATGTCATTTCTTTTATGCTCCATGTTCTTATGTTGGAGGATGTTCTTTTATATTCACCATAATTAAATTTGTATTTTAATATTATGATAGACCCCCTCTTACTCTCATCAATTCATTTTAATAATTTTTAAGTGGCGTTGTTAGGCTGCTGAGTTTTCGTAAGGGATTTTTCATCTCACTTTTATTCAAGTGAGATTTATGCTAAATTTTCCACTATTTACTTTGACTGGTATATGTACTGCCCATTATTATACTATTTATGTAATATACTTTAATTTATGGGTATTTACGTCTTCATTGTATGACCCTTATTCCATGGGGTGTACGTTTCGAAAGTTACCCAAATCGACAAGGGAACCTTTCACCCTCCTCATTTTAAAAGACTTCTTTTTGTTAGGTCTTTTAATCTTATTTTGATGGGATATGTTCTTATATATCCTTATTTCTATAAATGTTATGTCCAAGTGATGAGATACTACTTTTTATCTCTCATAATCTCATTTTATGAATTCTAAAGTGTCGCCGTTAGGCTGTCAGATTTCTATAAGGGAACTTCTTAACCCACTTTCGATTCATTGGGTTAAAACTATACTTCTTGATTTTATTATTCCAAGATTATGTGTGGAATCTATATTTTGTAATTTCCACAATCCTTTGTGTGGATATACTATTTCTACACATAATCACCTCATTGATGAATTCTTACGTCATTTATACGAAGTTGTATGGGAAATCATAACTCAATCTCATTTAATTGAGTTAAATATATATGTAATTGGTTTTGTTTTTTCAAGAGTATGTGTGAATGACCTATTATTGTTTTACACTTGATATCCACTTATATTGGGTGTATTTATACTTGTCACACATAATTATGTCATTGATTTATCCTTGCACTAATAACATGATCTTTGAATGGGATTACGTCTCAATTTCTCTTCCTGAGACACTTCTTGATGATATGCACTTTTATTATTTTTAAATTGTATATATAGCCCCTTTGAAATTCCATATCCATATTATGTCTATACTCAAGTCATTTAAATGTTTTAAAAATGTTCTACTTTCATATGGCTTATACTTTAAATGTTCAAAATGGAAAATGACTCTTTTATTAAAACATTATTTTAAATGGTTTTAAAGATTTATTCTTTTAAACATTTATCAACCATGTCCATGTTTTAAAAATAGTTTTAAGGATTTCTTTATATGTACATGAATGTTCTACAACCCTTTCAAAAGTTTCGAAGTGGTATGGGACACTTTGATTCTAAAATCTCTTTTAAATGTCTTCTTTTAATATTTTTAAAGTATAAAGTGATATTTTTCTCATAGAGTTTTAATGATTTTATTATATGTTTTTATTTATGTTAATATCATGATGTTATCTCTTGTTATTGAAGTGTGGAAATTTTATGTTTCTTTTATGCATGTTTTAAGTGATATGATTATGTTATGATTCTTGGGCAATGTTTATGAAACCAGGTGGTTCCGTGATAAACTAAGGGCGGGTGAGCCTGAGATAGCTCTCCAATGCATTGGTTAATGTGAAGGAGTTAAACTCTAAGGTTTCTCCGAAGATATTTAGGGAATATACTATGATGGTTATTCCAAACATAACCACGAGGGTTACTCCCTACGTAAGAATGTTATGAATGCCTCAAGTTACCTTTACATCTTATGATTTCTATGAGTTATTCCTAAATCTTATGATTTAATGAGGTATGTTAAAGTGATTATGTTTTATGAGTAAATTATGATTTCATTGATTATTATGTATACATGGACTAATGTTTTCTTTCCGTATTGTTATAACCCTTACTGAGATTTTTATGCTCATACCAAGTTTTTGAAATGTTTTCCACAGGACTTAAAGTGGAATACAATCAAGGATGGGATCAAGGAAATGTCATGATGTCTAAAACATGTAACTAGACATGAATATTTTGTTCAAGAGTTTATATTTTGTGAAAAAAATGGAAACTGAGTAGATGTGTCTACCTTGTAATCTTTGAGATGTAATAGTTATGTCCTAATTCTCTAAAACTCTAAACCTGAAAAGATCTTCAATGTGAATTATTCATTTAATTCAAGAATATGTATTTTACTAAGGATGGGTCCTTATAGTTGGTATCAAAGGTTGGTTTAGATAACTTTAGACGTTAGAGTGTTGTTTAAGCATAAGTGACAAGTTTTGTATAACCACAATGGTTATTATATTAGATAGAGTCATTGTTATTTATAAAAGTTGGAATGAGTTTGAGATAACTTGGATAATTATATCTTAGTGTTTATATTCATCTTTAGTACATGATGATTTTTTTGATATACGCACATTGACCTTTTTGGTTTTAGTAAATGGATGGATCTAGCAGGAACCAAAGTGACAATGGGTTTGAAGGAAACTGTGGTGGTTCCCTGACTAAGAGACTGGATGAAATGGGGGATTCAATGAGAAATCTCGTGGTTATTCTAAACCAACTATCAGGAGTCATGATCAACCACTTGAACCTTGGTGAGTTCTCTAATGCATCGTGTACGAGAGAACCAACTCGATGTGTAAGTTCAGGTAATAATTATAAAGGTAACCATTAGGGTTTATATGATCCTTACTTTTGAGGAAATTATGGGTTACTATATGATATGATGGAATATGAAAGGCATGAGATAAACTTGAGGTTAAATTATGTTATGGTTATTTTTGAAGATTTTATTGATTTTTGTGGAATGTTATAAGAATTATGTAGTTTTGGAAAAAGGACAACACGTAGACCATGTGACAACCAGTCGCGTCGGACGAAGCTGTGGGAATCGAACCCACAACCAAAGTGAAGCCGGTATTTATCACCTACCCTTGGACTACGTGAAGTCCCTAGTTAGTTTGACTAATTATTTTTAGTTATATGATCTTATGAATATAGAATAAGTTTATTTTGGGTTATCTATCGAAATTTTTAACCTATCATGGAGGATATGTGATTAGGTTAATTAATTTTCAGTATGAGAATTTAAGAGTAACTTATGATTGGAGATAAATGTTAAGGTTTATCTTGGAAGACTATGTGATTAAATCCTTCAGAGATTTGGGTTTCAATCTTAGTTTTTATTACTTTGAATAATTTTATGGATATATGTTTATTGAATGGTCTTTGTTGAACTTTGGGTATTGTTTGAAAATTTTTGGAGATTAAGAATAGATTTTTTTTTATAAAGGATTATCCTTTTTGGGTATTATCTGATCTTATAGTAACCTTTTTGGTTTTGGTTTTGGTTAAGGTCTAAAGACATGGGAAATATATATTTCTCTTTTTTGGATTAGGTTATTCTCAAGAAGTTTATTATAGTACTCTTAATGTGAACAAGTCTTCCTAAATACTCGTCTTTTGGAGAAAATATGAGTTTGTGTAAGAAATCTAGTAAAAGTTGAAAGTCAACATGACAAGTAAGTATGTTTCCTTATGATTTAGTTAATCTCATAAATAAATTCCTCAATGAAAAGTAACTTAAAACTAAAATTTTGTCTGTTAACTTTTCCTACTCGGGAATCAAATACCGTTTAGCCCATCACAAGTTTGTGATTTTCTGGTGGTTAACTTTCTCCTAAACATGTTTTCTATCACTCTCTATCAGAACATGACCCTTTGTTTTTTTCTTCCATATCCATGCTTTTATGGAATCCTAGTATGGGTTAACTCGTGTGACCTCTGTACTTCACTTTCTTTATTTTAAAGTGATAGTTTTACCGACTCTTGTTCTGATGTGGGACTTTCAATGAAGTTTTCGAGCCCAATTTTAAAATTGCGAGGACACAATTTCCAAAAGCGGGAAGGATGTAACACCCCAGGTAAATAAAGAATATGAAATTTTTATATTTATCTATATTTGTGAATAAAATGTTAATATTAATTTAAATTTAATGCTATTCTCGATGGCGTACCCAATACGCAACAACGAGTTTCTTAGAAATCTTACGTTGCACTCTAATAATAAAATAATATTATTTTAAATGGTAGTTAATGCCTAGACATTGTAATGGCGGGAATGAACAGAACTAACTACAAAATGATTATATATGTTTTTCAAATATTTTTACTTTTATCCAAAAAATGTTAGAGGCTTAAAATGCGAATGAATCCAATTTTAAGCGTAAATATTCTAATATTCTTTAAAAGGTCGATTAAACGCCTTTTGATGGCGAACCCTTTTTAAATCCACTTGTTGAAAATTTTATATGTTATATTAGACCAAATAAAATCCTTCTTTATAACTGGGATATCATAATTTAATTTGTGTAGGTTTTTTTCATTTTTTTTGATAAAGTCCATTTTTAATGAATAATTGAAAAATGTTGTATTTTAATTCAAAACCTCTTTTTAATCTAATTTATTTATATGATTAGATCATCTTTTGAATTGGTTTTAAAGTGAAATTATAATATATTTTTACCATTTAATCCAATGGTGGTCATTGGAATTAATTTCACTTTGAAATTGGACTTAAACTACTGTCAATCTTTTAAAAGATATTGTTTCTTAAAAACACGCTATTTGTTTTGATAGCGGGAATTAATTATTAAATTAATTAATGAAACTTATATGTTTTGAATTTTGTAAAATAGAAATCATTTTTGAATTCATAATATCAAATATATCTTAGGGTGAATTTTTGGTATTTTTCTGAAAAACTTCAATTTTTGATGAATAGTGAAACCACTAAGTGGTAGTTAAAAAGCTGATTTTTCGTTTAAATGAAACTTTACCACTTCTGTGATTTGAATTTCAAAAATATGACATACATGGTTGTCATTAGGATGTAAAATTTAGTTCAATGGGATTAAAATAATTTTTTGTTGAAGAGTAACTTTTAAGTTTTATTAATCACGATTAAAGGTAATTAGTGTAATTTAAGGTAAAGATAATGTTATAATAATATGAAATGACATTGACACATGTCCTACCCTTATTGGATGAGTCATGGCCGACCAAGACAATCCATGGGTCAACTTGGGGACCCCATGGATCCACTTTGGTAGGAAAATGACATTAATAACTTTTTATTTAAAGTTAAAATAAAAATGTCACAAACATGTAGTGTTTTACTAAAACAATTTTTACATGGCATTATACAAGTCATATTTTTGACTATAAATATTAATTATAAATATAAAAATATTTCCTACATCATGATATTTTTTTTATAATTTTTAGACATTAAATAAATAAATTTATTTATGACACCATGATGATGCGGTGATTACCTCATTAATGAACGATTTAAATAAAATGAGAAGATAAGGTAAAATATAAGACTTAAACTTGTCAAAAACCTATTGGATGGGTGGATTTAGAACGCTTATCACATTATCCTCTAAATATATAATTGTGGGACCTTTAATATCCGAAAATAATTTTATAATAAAGTAACTTTTCAATACATTCCAAGAGTGCCCCTTCTCCCTCTTATAAAAGGTCCCCACCTCTACCCCCTTACTCACACCTCTCAAGCATTTGGGTCGACAAAACTCTGATAATTTTATCTCTCCACATACCTCTCTTCATCCTAGAAGCCTTACCTTAGGTATAAATTTCTTCAAGAAACCCTTTTGGTTCAAACCAAAGGGAGTTACCTGATTTAAAGGTAATGTCCTCTCTTATGTTCTTTTGTATTATTTTGATTCTCCAACCCCTTAAACTCTTTTTATTACTTTCTTTTGTAAAAAAAGAAGTATGTTCAATATACTAGGATGTTTTTATGAGAATTATTTGAGCTACAATTACACACACCTCCGTATAATGGTTAAAGAACATACTGTTTCTGTGGATGACGAATTACTGCCTCACGAAACGATGATTGTTCTATCTTCTCCTACCACCTCTAATGGTGGCCATTATGATGGAACTATATTTATTTATGATATATATTATATTTATTTAATCTCTACGCTTCTGTATTTTACATTTAAAACATACCTTTATTCTTTGCATGTTGTGCAAATGTGATAATTTCATTTGAAGAAGTGTGGACTACCGCCCCCTCAAGTGATGTGACTCGTTCATGAAATACATGGAATGAATAAAGAATGAAAATAATGAACTTATGTGACCTATATAACATATATATTATAATTTAATTATAATATATATATATATATATATATATCTCATTTAGTTTTAATTTCATTAAATACAAAATAGAAATGAAAGTAGCGTTCATGCGTACGTACGACTTACCGTCTCCATGAACGGTGCATTTCATTTCTTACATGTAAATGTTATGTAATATTATAAATGCAAGTATTTACTGGATATATTTGATATATATGATATCTAAATCATGAATATAATTCTGGATATAATGAATATTTTACCACATGAACAACTTGTAATTATAAGAAGTTTATTTTTGACTCAAGTACCAATGATCGACAAAACGACCGTTATTAACTTAAATAATTACATAATGTTCATAAAATGGTAATAAATGATATAAAAGGAATAATTAACTTAGAAAATGTTCTTAAGCAAGTATAAATTAACTCTAGTTTATTATTCAGGATATTAAAGAATGATTGAGTCAAGTCGGACGCGAGGTAAGGGATCCGACCTCTCTCTTTCTTTTCAAGTAATCTCTTTTATGTCATTTCTTTTATGCTCCATGTTCTTTTGTTGGAGGATGTTATTTTATATTCACCATAATGAAATTTTTATTTTCATATTATGAGATACCCCCTCTTACTCTCATCAATTCATTTTAAGAATTTTTAAGTGGCGTCGTTAGGCTGCCGAGTTTTCGTAAGGGATTTTTCATCTCACTTTTATTCAAGTGAGATTTATGCTACATTTTCCACTATTTAATTTGAGTGGTATATGTACTGCCCATTATTCTACTATTTATGTAATATAATTTAATTTATGGGTATTTATGTCTTCATTGTATGACCCTTCTTCCATGGGGTGTACGTTTCGAAAGTTACCCAAATCGGTAAGGGAACCTTTCACCCTCCTCATTTTAAAAAACTTCTTTTTGTTAGGTCTTTTAATCTTATTATGATGGGATATGTTCTTATATATACTTATTTCTATAAATGTTATGTCAAAGTGATGATATACCCCTTTTTATCTCTCATCATCTCATTTTATGAATTCTAAAGTGACGCCGTTAGGCTGTCAGATTTCTGTAAGGGAACTTCTTAACCCACTTTCAATTCATTGGGTTAAACCTATACTTCTTGATTTTATTATTTGAAGATTATGTGTGGAATCTATATGTTGTAATTTCCAAAATCCTTTGTGTGGATATACTATTTCTACACGTAATCACCTCATTGATGAATTCTTACGTAATTTATACGAAGTTGTATGGGAAATCATAACTCAATCTCATTTCATTGAGTTAAATATATATGTCATTGGTTTTGTTTTTACAAGAGTATGTGTGAATGACCTATGATTTTTTTACAATTGATATACACTTATATTGGGTGTATTTATACTTTTCACACATAATTATGTCATTGATTTATCCTTGCACTAATGACATGATCTTTGAATGGGATTACGTCTCAATTTCTCTTCCTTGAGACACTTCTTGATGATATGCACTTTTATTCTTTTTAAAGTATATATACATCCCCTTTGACATTCCATATCCATATTATGTCTATACTCAAGTCATTTAAATGTTTTGAAAATGGTCTACTTTCATATGGCTTATAATTTAAATGTTCAAAATGGAAAATGACTCTTTTATTAAAACATTATTTTAAATGGTTTTAAAGATTTATTCTTTTAAAAATTTATCAACCATGTCCATGTTTTAAAAATGGTTTTAAGGATTTATTTATATGGACATGAATGTTCTACAACCCTTTCAAAAGTTTCGAAGTGGTATGGGACACTTTGATTCTAAAATCTCTTTTAAATGTCTTCTTTTAATATTTTCAAAGTATAAAGTGATATTTCTCTCATAGAGTTTTAATGATTTTATTAGATGTTTTTATTTATGTTAATATCATGATGTGATCTATTTTGATTGAAATGTGGAAATTTTATGTTTCTTTTATGCATTTTTAAGTGTTATGATTATGTTATGATTCTTGGGCAATGATTTTGAAATCGGGTGGTTCCGTGACAAACTAAGGGTGGGTGAGCCCGAGATAGCTCTCCAATGCATTGGGTAACGCGAAGGAGTTAAATGATAAGGTTTCTCCTAAGAGATTTAGGGAATATACTATGATGAGTATTCCAAACGTAACCATGAGGGTTAATCCCTACGTAAGAATGTTATGAATGCCTCAAGTTACCTTTACTTCTTATGATTTCTATGAGTTATTCCTAAATCTTATGATTTAATGAGGTATGTTAAAGTGCTTATGTTTTATGAGTAAAGTATGATTTCATTGATTCTTATGTATACATGGACTAATGTTTTCTTTTCGTATTGTTATAACCCTTAATGAGATTTTTATGATCATCCCAAGTTTTTGAAATGTTTTCCACATGACTTAAAGTGGAATACGGTCAAGGATGGGATCAAGGAAATATCATGATGTCTAAAACATGAAACTAGACATGACTCTTTTGTTCAAGAGTTTATATTTTTTGGAAAAAAATGGAAACTGAGTAGACGTGTCTACCTTGTAATCTTCGAGATGTAATAGTTATGTCCTAATTCTCTAAAACTCTAAACCTAAAAAGATCCTAAATGTGAATTATTCATTTAATTCAAGAATATGTATTGTACCAAGGCCAGGTCCTTATAGTGACAGCCAGTTCGTTGAACCGGAAACGATGAGGAGCGGGTCAAGGTGACCTCGGATTGTGGGTTTGGGTGACTTTTTCTTCCTAGTAGGTGAGATGGGACCTCAAGATACCATCTTCACTTGTGGTGTCAACATCGATAAGCTGGCTGTGTCGACACTGATTGGGTTGGGGCATTTTTATTTGGGATTTTGCTGGCTTAAGAGTGTATATTTTGAGATCATATTTCTATGGGCATTTCTTTGGCATGTTGCTGTTTGTGTTTTAGGTGCTGACATGTACCACATGGCTTTATGTTGTTTGTATGTACTTTTATTTTCATTAATAAATTTTAGGACTGAGTATGCTCGGATCCTAAACTTTCCTACTATATATATATATATATAATAAATAAATATAAATATAAATTTAGTAAATATATTCATTATTTAAATAAATTTATTACAATTTTATAATTTTTTAAATATATATAATTATTTATTTATAATCATATTAATACTTTTTGAAAAAAAATTATTTATTTATAGTTATAAATATATAAATGTATAAATATAGTAAATATATAGTTATAAATATATTTATTTATAAATATATTTTTAACATTATTAATGAATATTTAATCTAAAATGTATGCATGCCAAAAATGAGTCAAATTGAATAATTAAAAATGAATACACTTTAACAATACTAAAAAAATGGATAAGTTATATTAATTAAATATAAATAATTAAAAAAATATGGATATATATTAAAATAAAGATGAATACATATTGAAAATATTAAAACATAGTAAATAAATAAATAAAAATAAATAATAGAAATTTATTAAATTCACAAAAAAACATATTAAATATTAATTAATACCTAATTGTAATAAAAATAAAAATAAATAAATAAAATTTACTAATTAAAGAAATTATATATTAAATGCATCATGTCATATTTAAATTATAAAATGAATACTAAAATTTGAATAAATTACATAAATATTAGGTGCATGTGTTTCTATATAAGATTTTATTAATTACGTAAATATTTGTGCGTGTACATTGTATATAAAAATACATTAATTATGTATATGTAAAATCAATACAACACACGTTTGATGTATGTTAAATTAAAAAATTAAATGATGTTCAATTATGTCCATTATTCGATTCAATTAGTTAGTATTTTTAATTCATATTAATTTTTAATTATAAATCATTATTCACTAAATATATAACTATTATAAAGCATAAATATTTTGTATTATATAAATAATATTTATATACATTCATATATATCTACATTTTTAATATATACTATTTATTAATATCATCAATAATTATTTAATTAATAAAATGTTTAATATTTTTCTCAATTTAATTATTTTTAGTTTTTATTTGTTTAATTTTTATTTCACATAAATTTATATTTTTAATATATACTATTTATTATTATATATAATTTATATATAATATAACTAATTTTTTCATTTTTATCAATAATAATTTAATTAATAATTTTTTTAATAATTTTTTTAATAAACTCATTTTTAGTTTTTATTTATTTAATTATTTCATTTTACTTTATGAGAGTTAAAAATAAAGCACTGATAAAGGCTTTGTTTTTTTAGCACTGAAGAAAAAGTGTTGATAAAGGTAACCCTTTATCCACGCTGTTAAAAGCCTGTATTGTAATAGTGTCATGAGGTAATTTTATATTTTACAATATCTTAATAACATAAATACAATAAAATTATAATTTTAATTCATGTTGCTACTTTTTATAATAACTATCTAAAAATCATATTGTGAATCATGAAAATCATTGGGTCTTAGAGTTTTTCGAGAAAAAGAACAATTTTGGTTTGTATTTTATTCATTATTATTTATATCATTTTATTATACATCAAAGTTTTTTATAACTAGTTTATATTTTTTTATAAAGGATAATGAATTAGGTCACTCTGTTATCTGAAGAGAGATGTGGTTTAAAGTGTATAGGAAACCCGATGGTAATTTTGTAAATGACCCTACCAAAGACGTTAGAGTAAGTACTTTTCATTTCCATTTCAAATTATTTCATTACTATAAAGATATAATAATGAAATATATATTATAACAACAAACAAGCCTTAAACCCAATTAAATGTAACTGACACATGAATCAAATGATGACAATTTTTTGTCATTTGATACATCTATCTGACCCTAATTAATTGGATTTACGACTTGTTTGTTGTTATAATTTATTTTATCAATATTATGTTTTTATAGTAATGATATAATAATAAATGGTAATGAAAAATTTATAAATTAGGTAATATTATGAAGTATAGATATTCTAAAAAATAATTGTTAATATTTTTTTATTAACAGGTCAAAATTCAAGAAGTCTAGGATGTGAGCCCTTAAAAATCATCATTGGTTTCCCAAAATGATGAAGCTATATTCATTTTAGGGAAGGAGCATCCCAGAAGTGTATGAGGGATAGGTTCTGGGACAACTCCATTAGCTGTCTTTGGTAGGGAATCATCATCCATTATTGCTACACCTAGTGGGGGTTTGAGTAGAGCCATTGATCGAGAATCACAAAGAGAAATTTCAAGATTGAAATAAAAAAGTGAAATAACAAGACTCTTATAGGAAAACACAATATTAGTGGTGGTTAGAAATGGAAAATTATTTAGTTTCTTTATTTCAGTGGCTAACTGACACAATCCTTGAGGAAATTTCTAGCCTTATATCTCATCATACTATGGTAAATTCTAAATTCTACAGATCATTCACACATTATCAAATAACACATACAACTTCCATAAATAAAACTAAAATGAAACTTTTATATATAAAACACACACTTTGAGTCATACTAATCACATATCGTTCCATATTTATATGTGGTTTATCCCTACACATCAAAAATGAATTATAGATTGTTATTCTTAAGTTTGAAAAAAACCTGATCACATTTGCTCAGTTTTGACTCAGTTAACAATTTGTAAAGGTACCAAAGCCTTTAAAAACATGTGTTTGGGGGAAAAACTAAGAAAATAATACCATGTTTCCCTAAAATTAGAGTACAATGATCATATATTGATTTGTGAAATTTTGGAACCTACGACATGTCATTTTGAGTTACGGTTTTCCCAAGATGACTGTAGACGCGTTTTAGTGTTTTAAAACACTAAAACGTGCATTTAACGGTCCAAAACATAGAAAAAGACCGAATATTGATGTGAAATATTTCCAAAACTACTATTTAGTTATTTTTATGTGTATGTGCAAACAACATATCAATAAAATGTGCAGTGTGGTCCGAATGACTCCATAAACACTTTTTAAAGGCACTGAAGCCTTTAAAAACATGTCTTAGGGATTCAAAATCAAGAAAACGATGTCAGGTTTCCCTAAAATAAGAGTAAAATAATCGTATATTTATTTTTGAAATTTAGGAACTGACATTACATCATTTAGAGTTACGGTTTTTTGGAGATGGCTGTAAACATGTTTGTAGTGTTTTAAAACACTAAAATGTGCATGTAACGGTCAAAACCATAGAAAACTACCTCATATTGATATGAAATCATGTGAAAAATAATTTTGAGATATTATTTATGTGTACACATAGAGAAAATGTCAATATGATGTGCGGTTTGGTTGGAATGACTCGGTAAACACTTTTTAAAGGTACCAAAGCCTTCAAAAGCATGTGTTGGGGGTTCAAAACTAGGAAAACGACATCAGATTGCCATGAAATCAGAGTAAAACAACCATATATTTTTGAAATGTAGGAATTTATAGAACATTATTCCAAGTTCTTTTTTTTGATATCCCCATAAACATTCTTTTAGTGTTTTAAAATGCTAAAACACGTGTGTAATGGTCAAAATCATAGAAAACGACCTCATATTGACATGAAATCATAAGACAACCACCATTGAGTTATTTTTTATGTGTTTGAATAGAAAAAACATCAACCCAAAGTTTAGTGTGGTTAGAATGACATGTTAAATAGTTTTTAAATATACAAAACCCTTTAAAAACATGTGTTGGGGGGGTCAAAACCAGAAAAACGACATCAGATTTCCCTAAAATCAGATGATAATGACCATAGGAACCGATGATACATCATTCAGAGTTACATTTTGTAACGCCCCGACCCCAGCTACCCAGAGTCGGTGCATTACTTCGTAACATTGGCATGATCACAAGAAAGATCAAATCCCGAAAGACCGATTGGTTTAGTAGCCTTGGAAACACTAGATATAATCATAAAGTTTTACATTACATTTCAAAGTGAAAAACTACTACAACAACAAAGTCTTCATATCCACACTATTAACCCCTCATAATATCCCTACAAGTCATTCATAATTTACTTCTTCACTACCTGGGAAAAATAAAACATAGAAAAGGGGTGAGCTCAAATGCCCAGTAAGGATAACAATATAGCGGAACATTCAAAATAATCATAAACATTTAAGGCAATGAATTACTAAAACAAAAGCCTTTTAAAATTGAACTTCAACATAGTATGGCAAAAGTAAAATGAAATAATGCCATTTACTTATTCACATGGATATTCTACTAATCGAATAATCACATGCAATATCAATAACCACTTTCATAATGTTGGAATGCATAATGTTGAACTTTAATTTCTTTGTCAAGGCCTCATCCCAAGACCTCGGGGCTAACTGTAACCGGAACCCAACCCGGAGTGCCTCTAATAACCGGACACCAACCCGGAGTGCCTCCAATAACCGGACACCAACCCAGAGTGCCTCTAATAACCGGACACCAACCCGGAGTCCTTCTAATAACCGGAGACCAAACCGGAGGGCTTACTTTTACCAGTCCCTAACCTGGAGGGCTTACTTTTACCAGTCCCCAACCTGGAGGGCTTACTTTAACCAGTCCCCAACCTGGAACATACTTGTCCAACACATTCATATGAAGTAAAGGTTGAAATATAACATAAACATTATTATTGGAACTAGCATACGAAATGTCAATACTTTACTCATAAACCATGAATTCTATATAAATGGCACATCCACAGTCAAACATATCACAAAACTTTATTACAATATGGAAGTTTTGTATCATAATAAATCAACTTCAAATAAGCGTAAAATCCATCAAAGGATGTTGACATAGATGAAATCAAAACACTTTTTAGTGAAATATCTCTTTCTATTTTTGAAACCATTTAAGAGCCATATAAAATAAAACATTTTCTTGAAAATGTTCTTATAAGCTTTTAAGGGAAGATTTGACGATTTTATAACGGCGGAAAATAACCGCACCGGTCGTATAAGTTAAAAAAACATTCTTATCTTAATTCTGTCGAAAAGGTTAAAAGCACCTTGTTTGGAAAACGACGGAAAGATTCCCTTATAAACCTCTTATAAAAAGTCAAACAAGGGTATAAATTACTTTGACCCATATTATTTTAAATATTAGAAATGTTTTGAAATACATTTTGAAGGAACATGGACGTGGATGATAACAAGGTCCCAGTAGATAATTATGTATAAACAATCTCGGATAATGAAGAGATTGCGAAATAAATCCTTACCTTGTACTTTTCCTTTGTTGGGGTAGGTTAACCTCCTGTATAATGGTGAAATAATTGTTATTAAATTATACAAGAATCATATACATTAATATGATATCATATATGATCTTTTAACATTGCTTTATTAATAATATCTTAGTATTATCGTCGTTTCAGGTGATAATCGATTCGTTCTTCTTAAATGTTTGGTTACGTAATACATGTTTGTAATGGATAGATTAAATCTTATTCATAATCAGAATGATATTAACATTATTTTTAACCCTAAAATGAGAATAAGACTTGAATGGATACGATGGAGGATGGATCTCACCGCGTTCGTGGAGACGGTAGTTCGTACGTACGCACGAACGCTACTTCCATTTAATTTTTATTTTAAAAGAATTGAATCCAAATGATACATAGGTATATTACTATTCCAGTATAATATAATATTTTATATATGTTACTTAAGTTCATTAACACCATCCTTTATACGTTCCATGTGTGGTATGAACGAGTCATATCATTTTAAGGGGGCGGTAGTCCGCACTTCCTCAAATGAAATTATCGTATGTATATACAACATGAAACGAATAATGGTATGAAATAAAATGGAATTACAGAAGCTTATATATAAAATATATATCATTAATCTCATATTTAATTAGAGTGCCATCATAATGGCCACCATGAGAGGCGGTAAGATGTATTTGAACAATCATCGTTTCGTGAGGCGTTAGTTTGCCATCCACAGAAACATTATGTTCATCATCCATTAGATGGAGTTGTGTGTATGTGTTGTTTGAGTCCTTCTTATAAAAACATCCTAGTATATTTAGGATACTGGTGTTGTTACAAAAGAAAGGAAATAAAAAGAGTTTGGGGGTTGAAGAAGCAAAATAAATGAAAATAATTTAAGAGAAATCGTTACCTTTAATTTAGGTAACTCACTTTGGTTGGAACCAAAGGACTTGTTGAAATGCTTTATTCCTAAGGGGAAGCTTCAAGGAGGAGTAGAGGGATGTGGGGAGCTTAGTTGGGCAGAGTTTGGACGATCCAAGTGGCTTGAGAGGTGTGAAGAAATGAGGAGGAGTGCCCTTTTATAAGAGGGGTGAGGGTCACCTTTGGAAAAGCTAGAAATATTAATTTATAATAAATTCATATTCGGTTTCCAATGGCTCCAAAGTTGATTATTCAAAGGCTAAGGTGGGGATAGGTCTAAAACCACTCAACCAATAGAATTTAAACAGGTTTGGGTACTTATATTAACCTTATCTTTAAGTATTAACTCTAAGTTAATTAGTTTCACTTTTACAATGTCTCTTTGTATTTTTATATAATATGGTTAATAAACTTACTATATACATCCAATCCACCCCCAAGTGGTCCATTAATGATTAAACTATCATAATATAAGTCTCTTGGCCGAACCTTAGATTTTTAGGAATTTAATATCAATTAATAATATAATATTTGTTTTAAGAACTCTTTTATGTCAATTTTGACACTATTCAATAGTTGATTTTTGTGAAACTCATAACAGATTGATTACTTCGAACAAAGTCAATTAAATAAATCCTAATATATCATATTATCCTAGAAAAGTAGTGTAATTCATTAAAAGTTTCATATTATATTTATTTGGGTATTTATAATATCAATTATGTTAATTTTTTACTATTTTAGTAATTACTGCATCATCATTGTGTCATAAATAAAATAACTTATTTAATGTCTAAAAATTATAAATAAAACATCCTTATGTAGGAAATCGTTTTAGCTTTCTAATGAATATTTATAATCGAAAATCAAACATGTATAACCCTATGTAAAAATTGTTCTTCTAAAAGATATATGCTTATGCCATTTTTATTTTTATTTTAACTTTATTAATGTAAAGTGTCCCTACCACATACAAGTGGCTCCAAGGGGTCCCCAAATTGACCCAAGGATGCTCATGGTCGGGTATGTGTCCACCAATAAGGTTAGGACACGTTTTAGGGTAATTTTTTATTATTATAATATTATTTTTTAACCCTTATTTACCGGATTTACCCTTTAACCATGGTAAATAAAATATTTACCACAGTAACTATTCAAAATGTCTAAAAATAAAAGTGACCTATTTACACAATTTGAACATCCTGATTCCAAATATGGAATCCATTTTCCTAAATTCAAAACACAGAAGTGGCAGAAATTAATTTAAAATTAATTCCCGCTGTCAAAACAAAAAGCGTGTTTTTAAGAGATAATAACTATAAAAAGATTGACACTTGTTTATGTTCGGTTTAATTGTAAAATTATGTCCAATGACCAACATTATATTAAATGGTAAAAATATATTCTAAATATAATTTAAAACCACTCAAATTCACAATTTATCACTATTAATTATTTTGATTAAAAAAGTTGTTTTTAATTAAAATTTTGTAATTTTCACTATTCATCAAAATATGAAAGTTATCCGAAATGTACCAAAATTTCACCTTAGGCTAAATTCGATATTCCGAATCCAAAAATGAAGTCCATTTTAAAATATAAAATATATATAATTTCAAAAAGTAGGTATTACTATTCATAACGGCTAGTTTGATTGGTTACGGTGTGTTAGAACTCGGTGTTGCGTACAACACACGCTAGCGTACCGTGGAAGCTTGGGATGTTTCATTTTAAATTTTTTATGTCCCCATTTAGTCAAAAAGTTTAAAATATAGTATCTAAAAAGGTTTCAATATTAAAATTTGGTAAAAGTGAAATACTGAAAATGAATTTGTTCTTACATTATGTCTAAGAAACTCATAATATGGATTCTAAAATTATAAGGATTATATAAAGTTTAAAATTTAGTTAACACTATTCATAACCTCTTTTTAACAGCTTGTTTGGTAAGTCATGGTGCGATTGAACTTGGTGTTGCGTGTAGTGAAAGTTATTGAATTATTTTGAAGAAATAACACACTATAAAATCTTGGGGTGTTACATTCTCCCCTCCTTCAATAAATTGCGTCCTCGCAATTTGAAATTGTTCATCAAAAATAAAAGGTTGAAAATAGAAAATATATTTGTGGGAAAACCCACATCGGAAATTGGGTTACTAAAATTTAGTCTTAATATGAGGAAAAGAGAAATCAAAGGGTCACCACCAAATTATGATCTCGATTAGGAGAACATTGGTGGCAATTAGAGACATATAATTGGAGGAAAAACGTAAATATTTATAGGTGGTGATTGAGGTCGTCAATCACAATTAAGTGTAACATTGAGGTCCTTAAATTCATCAATCTATGATGATTTGAAATACCATCGGTTCAACAAAACATAGGGTATTAGGATAACACATTTTTGACGTTTCAAAATATCTTAGTTGAAATCCCACATTGAAAAATGAATTAATGAGGCCTCTATTTAAAATAAAGAGTGGAAAGTATGAAGATTCCGAAAATAACACATACTAGGGTTACATGTAGGAAAATATGGATATGGAAGAAAAATATAACCATCAATTATCTGATGGAGAGTGGTAGAGAACATGGCTATGAAAAGGCCAACAATCCCAAAGCCATAAATTAGTGATGATTTAAGGTACCATCTAGGACAACATTTTTGTTCTAAGTTCTTTTTATTAATGTTGAGGAATTTATTTATGAGATTGGATAAGATCATAAGGAGATATACTTACTTTATAATTAGAGTTTTATCCATTAATAAATTTCTACCACAAACTCATCTTTCACTCTAAAAGATAATAGAATGTAAAAAAATTCTATTTACACTATTCGTATAGGGTTCCAAAATAAACGAATTTATAATTCATCTACAAGATCTTTTAATAAAAACTACATTATTTAATCCAGGACATCTCGTGGGCCAGTGGTAGGTGATACACCCTTTTCGCCCTTCGGTTGCGGGTTCAAGTCTGACAGCCTTGCCGGACGCGACGGGTTGCCGCCCAACTTCCGGGTTGTCCTTTTATGGCAATCCAAAATAATCCAAACTAGAACTATCCAAAATACTTTTTTCCAAACTCACAGTCCAATATTTATAAGGAAGGTAAGAATAATGTAGATCCTTTTTACCCCATAATAGCATATGAATACCTTCATCTTGTATTCTTTTAATACACTGAAACATCCTGAATTACCATATTCCTTATTGATTACATTCATGCTCCCCTATTCCATATAGAATGATGGATATACTTCATCAATCCAAAAATGTTTTAAACCCCAACAATAATGTAATATACAGATCATAAATCAGTTCCAAGGTAGTCAAGAATATCCAATATAATTTATCCAAATCAATCATGTATTATTCTAAAATCTCTAACTCGGTATCAGAACCATATTATGGTTTATCTTTCTCTCAACCATATATTTTCCAAAAATTTATCCTGCTATTGAGTCACTTTTCTTTGTTCCAGACAATCTCAAGTCCTTAATGAAATAGTACTGCAGTACAATCCTTATATACTCCATAATCATTATAACAAGTACATTGTTGATACAACACTCAATTGACATAATCAACATAAGAACTCTAATCAATCCTCTTCATCTGTGGTAGTATCATAACTTGATTATTATCCAATAGCATCATTTGTGGCATAGTCTGATGACTGGAACATAGGTTCGCGTAGTGTCCAAACTCCTTGAAAATGAAGCATTGTACATTTGAAACCATTTTCTTACCCTTGCAGTCACGTACTTTGTGCCCTTTTCCTCCACACTTATAACAAACTCCCATTCCTTTCAGGCAAGTTCCAGGGTGTTTCTTTCCACAGTTACTACATATGGGAAAATTCTTCTTTTCCCTCTTCCCTTTATCCATCTTTCTCTCTTCCATCCTTTTCTTCTCTTGCTTCCCTTCAAAGCCATAGGACTCAGTAAACTCTTTACTTATCTTATCAACACATGATATTATTTCTTCATATGATGATAATACATGGGAGACTATTTCTCTTATAAATTCTAGCTTAAGACCATGAAAGATATGATCCTTCCTTCTCTTTGGATCATGTGCATTTCTGGAGTTCTCATTCCTTCTACTGGGCGCCATTTCTAAACAATGGCATACACTAGATCAGTTTATGAATGAAAATACATAATCCCATACTTATAAAACACTTAACATAAATTGAACTATTTATGGATATAATCCATAATCATAAGAATATTTTCTTTGAGGAAGTATATACTCATAATCCATTCAAAATGATTTGTAAAGAAAATGAGAGTTATCCTAAGCATGTCCCCCGGGAGTGTCGTAACCAAGAGTGTAGCAAGGCCCGTTGTCGTGCACCAGTTCCCGTTCGAGTCTAGCTCAAAGAGGTGTTTTCAGGTTTTACCCCTAGGTACATCTGTGCCAGAGCCGCCTCTACCTGCTCGTATCCAGACAGGGTTGTATTGCTCGGAAAACTCACAAAATCTCTGCAATACCAAAATTCTAGGAAGTTCTTCTATACTAATCCTCAAAGTTCATCTTAGGTCTACGTGCTCTAATCAGAGTTTATCTAAATCTAGCTTCCAAGGTTTGTACTAAACTTCCTCTGATACCAACTGTAACGCCCCGACCCCAGCTACCCAGAGTCGGTGTATTACTTCGTAACATTGGCATGATCACAAGAAAGATCAAATCCCGAAAGACCGATTGGTTTAGTAGCCTTGGAAACACTAGATATAATCATAAAGTTTTACATTACATTTCAAAGTGAAAAACTACTACAACAACAAAGTCTTCATATCCACACTATTAACCCCTCATAATATCCCTGCAAGTCATTCATAATTTACTTCTTCACTACCTGGGAAAAATAAAACATAGAAAAGGGGTGAGCTCAAATGCCCAGTAAGGATAACAATATAGCGGAACATTCAAAATAATCATAAACATTTAAGGCAATGAATTACTAAAACAAAAGCCTTTTAAAATTGAACTTCAACATAGTATGGCAAAAGTAAAATGAAATAATGCCATTTACTTATTCACATGGATATTCTACTAATCGAATAATCACATGCAATATCAATAACCACTTTAATAATGTTGGAATGCATAATGTTGAACTTTAATTTCTTTGTCAAGGCCTCATCCCAAGACCTTGGGGCTAACTGTAACCGGAACCCAACCCGGAGTGCCTCTAATAACCGGACACCAACCCGGAGTGCCTCCAATAACCGGACACCAACCCGGAGTGCCTCTAATAACCGGACACCAACCCGGAGTCCTTCTAATAACCGGAGACCAAACCGGAGGGCTTACTTTTACCAGTCCCTAACCTGGAGGGCTTACTTTTACCAGTCCCCAACCTGGAGGGCTTACTTTAACCAGTCCCCAACCTGGAACATACTTGTCCAACACATTCATATGAAGTAAAGGTTGAAATATAACATAAACATTATTATTGGAACTAGCATACGAAATGTCAATACTTTACTCATAAACCATGAATGCTATATAAATGGTACATCCACAGTCAAACATATCACAAAACTTTATTACAATATGGAAGTTTTGTATCATAATAAATCAACTTCAAATAAGCGTAAAATCCATCAAAGGATGTTGACATAGATGAAATCAAAACACTTTTTAGAGAAATATCTCTTTCTATTTTTGAAACCATTTAAGAGCCATATAAAATAAAACATTTTCTTGAAAATGTTCTTATAAGCTTTTAAGGGAAGATTTGACGATTTTATAACGGCGGAAAATAACCGCACCGGCCGTATAAGTTAAAAAAACATTCTTATCTTAATTCTGTCGAAAAGGTTAAAAGCACCTTGTTTGGAAAACGACGGAAAGATTCCCTTATAAACCTCTTATAAAAAGTCAAACAAGGGTATAAATTACTTTGACCCATATTATTTTAAATATTAGAAATGTTTTGAAATACATTTTGAAGGAACATGGACGTGGATGATAACAAGGTCCCAGTAGATAATTATGTATAAACAATCTCGGATAATGAAGAGATTGCGAAATAAATCCTTACCTTGTACTTTTCCTTTGTTGGGGTAGGTTAACCTCCTGTATAATGGTGAAATAATTGTTATTAAATTATACAAGAATCATATACATTAATATGATATCATATATGATCTTTTAACATTGCTTTATTAATAATATCTTAGTATTATCGTCGTTTCAGGTGATAATCGATTCGTTCTTCTTAAATGTTTGGTTACGTAAGACATGTTTGTAATGGATAGATTAAATCTTATTCATAATCAGAATGATATTAACATTATTTTTAACCCTAAAATGAGAATAAGACTTGAATGGATACGATGGAGGATGGATCTCACCGCGTTCGTGGAGACGGTAGTTCGTACGTACGCACGAACGCTACTTCCATTTAATTTTTATTTTAAAAGAATTGAATCCAAATGATACATAGGTATATTACTATTCCAGTATAATATAATATTTTATATATGTTACTTAAGTTCATTAACACCATCCTTTATACGTTCCATGTGTGGTATGAACGAGTCATATCATTTTAAGGGGGCGGTAGTCCGCACTTCCTCAAATGAAATTATCGTATGTATATACAACATGAAACGAATAATGGTATGAAATAAAATGGAATTACAGAAGCTTATATATAAAATATATATAATTAATCTCATATTTAATTACAGTGCCATCATAATGGCCACCATGAGAGGCGGTAAGATGTATTTGAACAATCATCGTTTCGTGAGGCGTTAGTTTTCCATCCACAGAAACATTATGTTCATCATCCATTAGATGGAGTTGTGTGTATGTGTTGTTTGAGTCCTTCTTATAACAACATCCTAGTATATTGAGGATACTGGTGTTGTTACAAAAGAAAGGAAATAAAAAGATTTTGGGGGTTGAAGAAGCAAAATAAATGAAAATAATTTAAGAGAAATCGTTACCTTTAATTTAGGTAACTCACTTTGGTTGGAACCAAAGGACTTGTTGAAATGATTTATGCCTAAGGGGAAGCTTCAAGGAGGAGGAGAGGGATGTGGGGAGCTTAGTTGGGCAGAGTTTGGACGATCCAAGTGGCTTGAGAGGTGTGAAGAAATGAGAAGGAGGAGTGCCCTTTTATAAGAGGGGTGAGGGGCACCTTTGGAAAAGCTAGAAATATTAATTTATAATAAATTCATATTCGGTTTCCAATGGCTCCAAAGTTGATTATTAAAAGGATAAGGTGGGGATAGGTCTAAAACCACTCAACCAATAGAATTTAGACAGGTTTGGGTACTTATATTAACCTTATCTTTAAGTATTAACTCTAAGTTAATTAGTTTCACTTTTACAATGTCTCTTTGTATTTTTATATAATATGGTTAATAAACTTACTATATACATCCAATACACCCCCAAGTGGTCCATTAATGATTAAACTATCATAATATAAGTCTCTTGGCCGAACCTTAGATTTTTAGGAATTTAATATCAATTAATAATATAATATTTGTTTTAAGAACTCTTTTATGTCAATTTTGACACTATTCAATAGTTGATTTTTGTGAAACTCATAACAGATTGATTACTTCGAACAAAGTCAATTAAATAAATCCTAATATATCATATTATCCTAGAAAATTAGTGTAATTCATTAAAAGTTTCATATTATATTTATTTGGGTATTTATAATATCAATTATGTTAATTTTTTACTATTTTAGTAATTACTGCATCATCATTGTGTCATAAATAAAATAGCTTATTTAATGTCTAAAAATTATAAATAAAACATCCTTATGTAGGAAATCGTTTTAGCTTTCTAATGAATATTTATAATCTAAAATCCAACATGTATAACCCTATGTAAAAATTGTTCTTCTAAAAGATATATGCTTATGCCATTTTTATTTTTATTTTAACTTTATTAATGTAAAGTGTCCCTACCACATACAAGTGGCTCCAAGGGGTCCCCAAATTGACCCAAGGATGCTCATGGTCGGGTATGTGTCCACCAATAAGGTTAGGACACGTTTTAGGGTAATTTTGTATTATTATAATATTATTTTTTAACCCTTATTTGCCGGATTTACCCTTTAACCATGGTAAATAAAATATTTACCACAGTAACTATTCAAAATGTCTAAAAATAAAAGTTACCTATTTACACAATTTGAACATCCTGATTCCAAATATGGAATCCATTTTCCTAAATTCAAAACACAGAAGTGGCAGAAATTAATTTAAAATTAATTCCCGCTGTCAAAACAAAAAGCGTGTTTTTAAGAGATAATAACTATAAAAAGATTGACACTTGTTTATGTTCGGTTTAATTGTAAAATTATGTCCAATGACCAACATTATATTAAATGGTAAAAATATATTCTAAATATACTTTAAAACCACTCAAATTCACAATTTATCACTATTAATTATTTTGATTAAAAAAGTTGTTTTTAATTAAAATTTAGTAATTTTCACTATTCATCAAAATATGAAAGTTATCCGAAATGTACCAAAATTTCACCTTAGGCTAAATTCGATATTCCGAATCCAAAAATGAAGTCCATTTTAAAATATAAAATATATATAATTTCAAAAAGTAGGTATTACTATTCATAACGGCTAGTTTGATTGGTTATGGTGTGTTAGAACTCGGTGTTGCGTACAACACACGCTAGCGTACCGTGGAAGCTTGGGATGTTTCATTTTAAATTTTTTATGTCCCCATTTAGTCAAAAAGTTTAAAATATAGTATCTAAAAAGGGTTCAATATTAAAATTTGGTAAAAGTGAAATACTGAAAATGAATTTGTTCTTACATTATGTCTAAGAAACTCATAATATGGATTCTAAAATTATAAGGATTATATAAAGTTTAAAATTTAGTTAACACTATTCATAACCTCTTTTGAACAGCTTGTTTGGTAAGTCATGGTGCGATTGAACTTGGTGTTGCGTGTAGTGAAAGTTATTGAATTATTTTGAAGAAATAACACACTATAAAATCTTGGGGTGTTACACATTTTTACGATATGGCCAAAAATGTGCTTTTAGTGTATTAAAACACTAAAAAAATGCATGCAATGGTCAAAAACATAACAAAAAACCTCATATTTATGTGAAATAATAGAAAAACCACCATTGAGTTATTTTTGATGTGTAGGAATAGACAAAAAATCCAACGTGCGGTGTGGTTAGAATAACAAAATAAACACTTTTTATTAGTTCCAAAGCCTTTAAAAACATGTTTTAGGGGGTGAAAACCAAGAAAATGGAGTTGTATTGACATGAAATTAGAGAAAAATGACCATATATTAATTTTTGAAATGTAATAATTGATGGCATGTCATTCTAAGTTACAATTTCCTGGGATTCTTGTAAATGTTCTCTTAGTGTTTTAAAAGACTAAAGCATGCATGTAATGGTCAAAATCATAGAAAAAAACCTTATATTAATATGAACAAGGGACAAAAATCATTGAATTATTTTTTATGTGTACACATAGACAACACATCAATTTGAAATGCGGTGTGGTAGGAATGACTCGGTAAACACTTTTTAAAGGTACCGAAACCTTTAAAAACATGTGTTGGGGGCCAAAACTAGGGAAACAATTGTATTTCTTTTAAATAAGATGAAAACAACCATAGATTCATTTTTGAAATATAGGAACTTACACCACATCATTCCGAGTTACGATTTGCTCGGGATGGTCGTAAACATGGTTTTAGTGTTTTAAAATCCTAAAACATGATTTTAACAATCAAAACCATATAAAAAAACACTATATTGACATTAAATCATGTTACAAACACCTTTTAGTTATTTTTGATAAGTACACGTAGACAATATATCAAGACGACATGTGGTGTGATTGAAATGACTCAATAATTTTTTTTTAAATGTACCAAAACCTTTGAAAACATGTGATAAGGAGTAAAAACCACTAAAACATCTTAGTATTTCCATTAAATCAGAGTTAAATTACCATATATTTATTTTTGAAATGTATGAACTGACGACACATCATTCTAAGTTATGATTTTCCCAAGATGGCCATAAACGCGTTTTTAGTGTTTTAAAACACTAAAATGTTCATGTAACGGTAAAAACCATATAAAATGACCTTATATTTATGAGAAATCATGAAAAAATCACTATTGAGTTATTTTTGACACGTACGCACAGACAACACATCAATCCGACGTGCGGTGTGGTCGGAATGGATTGGCAAACAACTTTTAAAGGTATCAAAGTCCTTAAAAACATGTGTATGAGGTCAAAACTATGAAAAAAATGTTGAATTACCTTAAAATAATAGGAAAATGACCATTTTTTTGAAATATAGGAATCGATGACATGTAATTCCGAGTTACGGTTTTCCCAGGATGGCCTTAAACACATTTTTAGTGTTTTAAAATAATTAAATATGTTTGTAATGGTAAAACCCATAGAAAACAACCTCATATTGATGTGAAATCATGAGGAAACCATAGTTGAGTTATTTTTGACATGTACATGTAGAAAAGAAGTCTATCCGATGTGTAGTGTGGTCATAATGAATTTTTAAACACTTTTAAAGGTATTAAAGCCTTTTAAAAACATGCGTCGGGGGTTAAAACTAGGAAAAACATCATATTTCTCTAAAATTAGAAGAAAATGAATGTATGTTGATTTTTGAAATATAGGAAGAGTAAACACATCATTATTAGTTACAGTTTACTCAGGATGGATGAAAATGATCTTTTAGTGTTTTAAAACACTAAAACATGCATGTAATGGTAAAACCTTAGAAAATGACCTCATATTGATGTGAAATAATGAGACAACCACCATTAAGTTAATTTTTAAGTGTATGCATAGACAACATGTCAATCCGACATGAAGTGTGATTTAAATGACTTGGTAAACACTTTCAAAAGGTACTAAAACCTTTAAAAATATGTGTCAAGAGGATCAAAACTAGGAAAACAACATTTAATTGACATGAAATTAGAAGAAAAAGATTATAGATTGATTTGTGAAATTTAAGAACTGGAAACACAACATTCGGAGTTACGGGTTTCTTAGGATGCTTGTAAACACATTTTTAGTGTTTTAAAACACTAAAATGTTCATGTAAGGGTCTAAACCATATAAAATGACCTTTGATTGAAATGAAATCCTGGAAAAACCACTGTTGAGTTATTTTTGATGTGCACACATAGAAAACACACCAATCAAACATGTGGAGTGGTCAGAATGACTCAATAAACACTTTAAAAGGTACAAAAGCCTTTAAAAACATTTTTTAGGGGGTTAAAACTAAGAAAATGATACCAGATTACCCTAAATTAGAGGACAATTACTATAGATTTATTTGGAAAATGTAAGAATAGATAGAACATCATTCTAAGTTACGGTTTTCCTGGGATGCCCGTAAACATGCTTTTAGTGTTTTAAAACACTACAATGCACATGTAATAGTTAAAACCATAGAAAAAGACCTCAAATTTATGTGAAATCAGGGGAAAACCACTGTTGAGTTATTTTTGGATGTGTACATGAAGACAACACGTCAATCTGATGTGCGGTGTGGTCAGAATGAACTGGTAAACACATTTTAAAGGTACTGAAGCCTTTAAAAGCATGTGTCGGGGGGTCAAAACCAAGAAAAAGGTATTGGATTGAAATGAAATCAGAGGAAAATAGCTGTAGATTGATTTTTAAAATGCAGGAACTGATGACACATCATTTAGAGTTATGATTTTCCCTATATAGCCGTAAACAAGTTTTTAGTGTTTTAAAACACTAAAATGTTCATGTGATGGTCAAAACCATAGAAAACTACCTTATATTGACATGAAACCATGGAACAACCATTTTTGAGTTATTTTTTATGTGTAAGTGCATACAACACATCAATCTGACATGTGGTGTGGTTAGAATTATTTGCTAAACACTTTTTATAGTGACCAAAACCTTTAAAAACATGTTTTGGGTGATAAAAAACAAGAAAATAATGCCATATTGCCCTAAAATCAAATAAAAATGACCATAGAACAACTTTTCAAATATAGGAACCAACAGAACATCATTCCAAGTTATGGTTTTTCTGAGATGGCTGTAAATGAAATTTAGTGTTTTAAAACACAAAAACATGCATGTAACTATAAAAATCATATAAAACAACCTAGTATTGACATGAAATCACAAGACCACCACTGTTGATTTATTTTTGAAATATAGGTCATGGTTTCATATCAAAGCCTTTAAAATTTGTTTATTGAGTAAATTTCAAGAACACCGTGCGTCGATTTAAAAATAAATTGGAATATTTACTTTTCCCTTTTTAGTTCAAGTGTTAAATAATATATTAAATAGATAAATTTATTTTTTTAAAAGTGTTTTACATGATATATTATTTGTTTTATGTTAAAATTTATTCTGTTTGATTAATAAAATAACAAATTTTATGTGGAATATTTTGAATATATTCTATGTCTTTTCTCTTTCACATTTCTTTTCTCAAATGTTCTGGTTTCACTACTGTATATTTTATCTTTGCCAATGGTTTATAACCATTGGTAAAGGATGGAAAACCATTGGTATAAACTATACCAACGGTTGTCCAAACCATTGGGTCTTGAGCTGTAGGGATAGAAATATCACAACGGTTCTATGAGAATTGTTGGGATATGTCTGAAAAATTCAGTATATACCAACGGTTTCAGTAAACCATTGGTATAAATGTTTACTAACGGTTTTAAACCATAGGTAATAGCAAGAATTCTCTCTATACCAACAGTTTACAAAACCATTGGTATAGAATTTACCAACGGTT